>JAJKFL010000010.1:1280986-2008486 GCA_021186555.1 Reticulitermes speratus | reverse complement strand
GCTTACAACACGAAAATTAGTTCTTTAGCCCCTTCCTTTAGTCCGGGTCTCTCTGTAGCTTCTAACAGCCCGAGGACACGAAGGGAAGAAAATAATAAGACTTGGCATTAAGTCCACGGACTGGGGTTATGGGCGAGAGAATGAGACGGAGACAGGGGCCATAACAGTCACAGTTTGAAGACGTCAAAAGAAACAACAATCTAGTTCCCTATATTCGAGGCAGAAAAAAGGGGGGGCAGGGCGCTGTCCCGCTGTCCGGCTGGCTATAAAGCCGCGGAACCAATAACAACATTGTCAACATCGTGTCTCAGTTGCTACGATATTGGCTGAAAGCACGGCGCAGTAGATACAGACGTTCTGCACAGAACTTACTGCTTTTTGACAGCCCCTAGTGGGCCAGGGCCTCCTCATTGTCGAGGCTTCATGATCACAGTCAGACACACCACAATCGTTACGACTCCTCTGGACGAGTGATCAGCCGTCGCAGATAACTTTACCTGACAAACACTCACAAGAGACAGACATCCAAGCCCCGGGCGGGATTCTGAATCCACAATCCCAGTAAGCGAGCGGCCGCAGACCCACTCCTTAGACCGCCGGCCACTGGGATCGGCAAAAATATACATAGACTAATTCAAAACGAAGAGAAGAGTTTTATGTGTTTATAATGAAATAAAGCAAGCCTACAATAATGTGATTTGTACCAATGTTTGACCACAAAAAAGAATAGTTTTCGTAACAATTGACGCGTATTACAACATTGTAGACGTATTGTTGACTTCATTATAGACTTGTGAAAGTGTTTCCTCCTTTCAAATTATTCTCTATATCGTGACGGCGGCATAATTATGGGATAATAATTATGCACTTCGCTAAGCCCTTTGTATTTATAATTCTCGCTTTTACAGACTCCAAAAACGTTAAATTTACCACAAATGTTCTTCACGTTTTCCGGATTAACATGATTTTGTATGTAATAAAAAAAATACCTGCACTCTATGGGGTACAAATTGAAGATCCACACACAATTTAAATCAAATTTAGTCTTCATATGTCAACTTAAAGAAATGAGTGTTTAGAAAAACAATTGAGAGAATACACGATTTAACTTTCACACTGTATTTCTTCAGTATACGAGTACACAAAATGATTACCTGTATGTCCTGGATTACAATTATATCACTTCTCGCCCTTTCTTCTTATTATTATTCTAATTTTCCTCTTATAAACTTGAAAATCACGAATTCAGTGACACAGATTAAACATCATATCAAGGAGGCCATGGAAAAAACAATTGAATAACAGCAATAAAACCCAGACTTTCAAACTGAACACAACTGAACTGCATCACAGAGGGATTAGTTTTATTTTTCTGCTGTAAGAAAGAAAGAAAAGATGCGAAAGGCGGTAATTTTATTGTTGCTGATTACAACAATGGACATGATAGCAGCCGGAATTTTGTTAGATAGTCAAGACTACAATGACGAAAGTAGTGATGAAGCAGATGATTTGCTGGAAGAGGAGGAGGACATTGAGTACCGAAGATGGAGAATTCAGTGGAAGATGATGTGAAGGGAGAAACGGTGGCTGAAGAGCTGGACAGAACGACAGAAGAGGAGTGGATGAACAGAGCAGTGCAAGACATCGCTTACTACCTTCGCGCTCACAAATTTAACGACTTCGACAGGCGATATCACGAGAATGAGGACATAGCCCCCAGAGTAAGTAACTTGATAGCAATTTTCAGTCTTTTAACCAATGAATGCATTTTTTATTTTCGTAGTTAGTTCAGTTCACCCTACATATGTTTCGGCCGCGACCCGGCCATCATCAGGGTTACATTGATAAGTTCACTTCACTGTTCACTGGTCCATTTGGTATTATGACAGAACCGTTATCCTGTTTGAGGCTATTTTTTTACATTGACAGTCACCGGTATAAAAAGTTTCTTCAAGTTTTTTTCCCTTGAATTGACTTGGTGTATATAGTGTTTGTCTTGCGTTTGAAGTATATAGTATAGCACTATAAATTGTAAATATAGAGCACTGTGTCGTAAGAATTATTAAAATTTATATTGCGCTTTACACGGTAAAGCTATCAGATCTGAGTTACCGAATAAATAAATTTAAATGTGATTTTTTTTTGCAAGACTATATTTATCCTTATTAATTCTACAGTCTTTTTTCACGACATGTTTCAATTTTCCCCGTCAAAAATGATGAGTTTCAGTTATGTTTGCAAACCGCAATAATGTAATAGCCAGTACTGTAATGACTTCATGAGTCATTACGAACGATGAAGCACCTGATGAAAGATGGGGTGGATTAGCTTGTCAACATTGTGCTAACCCCTCACATGACGAGGCCTTTCACAGAAAATTTATACTCTGCATATCTCACGGCTTAGTGTATTAGAGGAAATTTCATATCCTACTATCTTAAACCTGTGTACAATATGTCATAAAAATATGGGACACACGCTTTTAGGCGCCGATTTGTCATCACCGCAGTGTTCTTGACGCTAATGTTGGTAATACATATGTTCGGCATCGATTCCTACTTCATCTGGAACACTGGAATGTCCAGTAAGCATGTTACCTGACTTTCAGTAATAACAGCTAAAATATCTTGTGCCTTGTAACAGTAAAACATTAATATCTCTTAAACTATTGTCGGGTGGGGGGGGGGGGGTCACTAAGCAAGATTATAGTTTTACACGCTGTCATGATAAGTCGGTCCCTGTCACCATGATAAGTCGGTTCCTGTCACCACGATAAGTCGGTCCCTGTCACCACGGCATGGCGCGTCCTCAGGTTGCGGATGGAGGAACGGCCTCCGAATATGGAGGGTAGCTGCGAATACTTTGAATAAGCAGTTGCGGATCAGCCGACAAGGGGTGGTCCTCCAGCTTCGGTGTTGGGAGAGGTGCTAACAACTCCTCGCCGTAAAAAATTACCAAGTTACGAATCATTCAACAAAGTCTCGGACCTGGACTGATTCTTTGGTACAACTTAAAATAGGGACAGGTGGCGGGCTCTTGTGAATGCGGTAATGAACCTTCGGGTTCCACAAAACGCGGGGAATTTTTTGACTAGCTGACGACCTGTTAGCTTCTCAAAAAGGACTCTGCTACATGGAGTTATAGTTTAATACTCACAAGACATTTCAAATTTCCCTCAAAACAGCACAGAATTCACTCACCTGTATCGATTTCCTGTTCTTATCGCAGACATTCTTCAAGCAGTTCCCCGATCCTCCTTTGAGGTCGATTCACTGGGAAGTACGCAAATACTGCGAACTGGAATTCATAGACTGCGTCCAGTATCTGCACGAGGTAAGTGAGCTTGGGGAATACGTCTACAGACGTCGCGTCGAACTTCATTCTGTGCCATTTATTTTTGTTATGAGCACGTTGCCTTAAATACGTGTATATAAATGTATTCTTAATGGGGATGTCAGGTCCATTCGTCAGCAAGTTTGATCTCCGTCATCTTTCGGCGGATTTCACGAAAGTGGAAGAGAGGGTCGAGATTAATTTTGTTTCATGTAAAGTCAGTTGTAACTCCAGCTTGACACTATGTTGGTTACTGGTCAGTTAAATTCACACATGAAATGTTCACGCTACGCCTGTCTTTCTAACACGAGAACAACGGACAAACAGACAATAAATTATAAAGAACGTGTGGCGTGACACAATTTAAATCGTTTCGTGTTATAAGAACACTGATTGGTCATCAGTCTCGTAAGTTGCATTAATATTTTGAATCCTTCTTTACGACGATCCCTTCTTTGAGGTATTTTATACCGTTGTGTTACAATATAAAATTAATATACAGTCGAACCCGGTTATAACGTCATGGAAGGGACTGAATATTTTGTGTCGTTATAAACGAGTGTCGTTTTAACCGAGGATTATGATGTTATGGTTAACAGTGAGGAATTAATTGGTACCACAGAATGTCTACGTTATAGGCGAGGTGTCGCATAAACTGATGTCGTTATAAACGGGTTTGACCGTATTTATGAAAATATTAGAACTTGATATAAGACAGTATTAGTTGGTGTAACAATTTGAATATTCTGCAATTACAGTTGTAACATTTTACCTTATATTTCCTACATACAGTCTCATTAGCCGAAACATGTAGCTGATTTTCATACTTTTAAACATATAGTTGCGTTTGATGGAGAAGTATTGGTTTATTAACCATCCCTTAATGGCGACCAGGCATTTTTTACATCCATCACATCCGAGGTATTGTTCGTATGTATATCCAGTCCGTAAACATCGTAAACCAAGCAACGCATATTTGAAGTCTGCGGTTTTTAACGACAGCAAGATTCATGCAGTGGGACTGTGGGTTATGTCACTGCGTAATATTGTGGCAAGGTAGCGCGTTTACGTGCAATATATTACGACCATCATTTATCCTGAATTTGTGTATTTATGTCTAGCTTATTTTACGACCTAAAACATACAGAACTATAATTTTTTTTCTGTTTTTCATACGGGCGTAAAACTTGGTCCCTTATGTTGAGAGAGAAACATAGGCTGAGGGGTTTAGAGAATAGGGTGCCTAAGAGGGAGGACGTAACAGGGGAATGAGGGCCGTGCCATGGCTCAGGCCATTAGTCGCCGGCCTCTCATCGCGGAGGCCCGGGTTCGATCCCGGATCGGTCCATGTAGGATTTGTAGTGGACAGAGTGGCACTGGGACAGGTTTTCCCCGAGTACTTCGGTTTTTCCTGTCAATTTTATTCCATTGGTGCTCCATTACTTGTAAAAACGAAAAAACTAATCTTCATCACAGGGTTTCACAATAAGCCTCAAGGCTGCGGTGCGTCCGTAGCATCTGCTGCGGGGACCCTTCACCACAAAAGAAAAACAGGGAACTGGAGAAGACTTAAGAATGAAAAGACAAAATTTAAAGTAGCATTATGAAAATACTTAAATACACACTCCTTTTACTCAGTAGATGAATTTTTTTATGTATAAGGACGGTTCATAGTGACGTATGTAACATGTTTATAGTGTTTTAGTGTATAGTGTTCAAATGTAAAATTGTGTAGTGTGTATAGCTGTGTATTTGTATATTATGACTTATTGCACATACAGTTGTCACTTCGACAGACTTATGGATCCATGGAATGTATGTATGTAATGTATGTATCGAATCCCGGTGGGGGCGAGATTTTTCGCACCCGTCCACACCGGCCCTGGGGCCCACCCAGCCTCCTAAATAATGGGTACCGGGTTTCTTTCCCGGGGGTAAAGCGACCGGGGCGTGGAGTTGACCACCCACCCTCATCTAGCGCCGAGGTTAAAGAAAGAGCACAGCTATACCTCTACTCCCCCTTTGGGCCTTCGTGGCCTGTTCTAGGGAGAACTTTACTTTTATGTATGTTTGTATGTATGTATGTTGTATGTATGTATGTTGTGTATGTATGTATGTACTGCATAACGAGAAGCTTCATGATCTGTACTCTCACCAAATATTATTCGGGTGATCAAATCAAGAAGAACGAGTTGGGCGGGGCATGTAGCACGAATGCTAAATAGGAGAGGTGCGGGGTTTTGGCGGGGAAACCAGATGAAAAGTAATGGCTTGAAAGACCTAGACGTAGATGGATGGGTAGTATTAGAATGGATCTTAAAGAAATCGTTTGCGAGAGCGCGGAATGGATTGAAATGACTCAAGATGGTGAAAAGTGGCGGACTGTTGTGTACACGGTAACGAACATTTGAGTTCCATAAAATGCGGGGGAGTTTCTTGACTGGCTGAGAGACTCTGCTCCATGGAATTAGTCAGCTCATTTTGCGACGCTGCCAGTAAGACTTGGCAGCTTCTACGACTGGATGACAGCGAGTAATGAATTTGAAAAGATGTGGACAGACGTGGTCGTGGCCTCATTTAAGTAAGGTTACTATCCAAACATTTGCCTGGATTGACTGAGGAGAACTCGGAACACATCAGTCAGGCAACTCGGTGTTCCGGCCAATTTTCGAACCCAGAACCTGCCGGATACCATTGCGTTATCACGCACGGTTTTAAAGACTGCTAGTTGACAACCACATAGCCCACGGACGTACTGCTGACAGCCGGATAAGCGATAAACTGAACACCCTGTATTAGCAGATTAATTTCTGAAGTACTTGCGTGATTTCAGGCTTCCGCCGCGATGTAGATGAGATTTGCGCTCTTCTGGGATATAACGCAGCGTCAATTGGTAATCCCTTACCGACGTTTCGGGACAATCTATCAGTACCATCTTCAAGGGTCAAGAAGTCCAAGAACTTCTTGATCCTTGAAGTTGGAACCTATAGGCTGTCCCGAAACGTCGGTACAGAACTACAACTCAACGCTGCGTAATATCCCAGAAGAGCGCAGATCTCATCTGAAGTGCTTAGTTTTATCAGTGTTACCAACAGACACTTAGTGTTTTGTTTCCTCCGTTACAGAAAGTCCTGGAGGCTGAGCTCCGTCGAAAAGTTGACACCGTAACAATCTCACGGCACAACAAGTGGAGTCTCCCTAACAACACGGAGCAAATCGAACAAGCAGACAGGGAATGTCAGCGACTAAGGAGACTCGACTGGGTCAACGCTCAGCCCTTCATGGGCCCTCTTGAGAGATTCCAGTGGAGGGTGAGGATCACCGGCACGATTTGTGCCATTTTTAGTTTCAAAAGCTCTCTCTCTCTCTCCCCCCCCCCCTTCCACCTCTAAGCCGGCTATGTCGGTAACATGCCAAGTTTACGGAAACCCGGAGATTGCAATTCTTCGCCGACCACATCAGAGCACAAACCGAGAATCTCAACTCAAAATTAGCTGGTGCGGGGAACCCCCCTCTTTCGGTAACTTGGAGGACACATGTACCGACCGATATTTGGCCACAGTCGCCCGGTGCCTTAGCCGAAAGCAACACGAAATCAGCAGGCCAGGCGAGATGGCCCGTAAAAAGGCCGCAAAGTGCGCTTTGCAGTTTTCGGCTACCACGGCTGAAACTCTCCCTCAGTTGTAAAGCAAATATCAGGCTGTAATTAAAAGATGGGACACGCCTTCATCCTCTGCCATTCACGCACTCCTTCAGCCTACGCTATCGAGTCACTCTGGATTCGAAAACCAGAAGGGCATCCAACACTAACGTTTTTCAACCCCCCTTCCCCCCTTCACGCCCCCCGAGAAGGACATATTGTCATTTGTAGCCGAAATCTGGCTCAGGATAGGCACAGTTGGCGGGCTCTTGTGAGTGTGGTATGGAACCTCCATAAAACGCGGGGAATTTCTTGAAGAGCTGACGACCTGTTAGCTTCTCAAGAAGGACTCTGCTCCATGGAGTTACTTAGTTAGTTAGTTAGTTAGTTAGTAGCCGAAGTCCTCAGTATGACCACGCCATGGCTCTTAGCCAAGACATCCGTTAGCGTAAGCACAATCCCCGTTACAGTTATAAGGTGTCCGTGACACTGCCCAGAATTGCGTCTCGTGCGCCGGAATGGGTGTCCAAACCGCGGGCCCCGGCCACATTTATAAATTACATATGCACTGTAAAAACTGCACAATATGTGAGAAGGTTAGGTACACCACATATTGTGATTTCTAAACGTGCAGCCCGCAATCTAGACCACAATAAAGACTGTGGATCTTTGCTCTAAAAAACTGGCACACTGGCGGACAAAACAACAAACATTCCTCACCTCACATACAGAATAGGCCCATCCGCCAGCCCTCCGTCTTCTTCTTCGGCCAGACACTAACAATGACCCACATCGCCGTACAATTTTTGTGCAGACTTCCGCCAGCTACTACATGTGTTGGCACGCCATGAACGAGGAACCTAACCTGGCCATCTTCGGAGAGCCGTGTGACAATTTTGCCAACTGCCTGGATCCCAGTTTGGAGCTTCGAACGGAGATCCGCGAGCTGACGACGAAATACCCTTCCAGTGCGCCACCTACAGCTTCTGTCCTGGTAAGTACGTCGATATCAATAATCAGTCAGTCATCTAACACAATACTTATTTATTAAAATTCACACTCAGCTACATGTTTCGGCTATGTTAGGCCATCCTCAAGTTGTGTACAACTATATAAAGACAGAATGTACAACTATATATGTAATTCCAGCTTCGATTTTGTCACATTTGCTATGTTCATGTACTATATTACTATGTCAATATACAGAACATTATGAAAACATAATGTAAGTCATGGGTCTCCAACCCGGGGCCAGCCATGTCGTATTATATGGCCCGCGGCCACATTTGTAAATTGTGTATATACCATAAACATTACAAAATAATTTAGGCGGTTACGCATACCATTTTTTGTTGCGTTTCCACGTGCGGCCCGCGAACAAGCCCACAATAATGGGCGTGGACCTTTGCCATACAAAGTTTGGAAACCAATAATTCAGGTTATGAAAGTTTGCCATACAATGTAATACTCAAACTTTAGCAGCAATATTCATTTTAATAATATTACGCTTACATTTGTACATTCTCTATTTATATTGTTGTGCAGAACTTGAGGATGCCTTAACATGACCGAAACGTGTAGCTGAGTGTAAATTTCAACAAATAAGTGTTTGTGTTAGATGGTCAATTATATATATATATATATATAAACACAATGGGATTAACCATATTAAATTAATTATTTCCGTATTAACGTAAACAGAATATTCAATATTAACAATAAAAACGTCCGCTACGTGTCCCGATCTTCCGTCTCCCGTAAATATCTGGCAGCAATAAGCCGTGCCATAACAAGGGCTTGTGCAATGTTTCGAGATCCCTGCTGTCCCGGGAAGCACTACCGCAGACTCGACGAGTGCTGGCACGCGCAGACTAACCCTTGTCACGCACATGCACCGTCACGACACCGCGAGTGCGAATTCAGCCGCTCAGACAACATAGATTTCGTGTCCATCGCGTTGAATCGCTGGAACGTCTCCTGCGCGTGTCAACGTGAGGGCTACGAGTGGGACTCCAGGTTCGGCATGTGTATCGGTAGGTTCATTAATTATACAGGGTGTTTGCATGGTGTATCGGTAGGTTCATATATTATACAGGTGTGTGCATGTGTATCGGTAGGTTCATATATTATACAGGGTGTTTGCATGTGTATCGGTAGTTCATATATTATACAGGTGTTTGCATGTATATCGGTAGGTTCATATATTATACAGGGTGTTTGCATGTGTATCGGTAGGTTCATATATTATACAGGGTGTTTGCATGTGTATCGGTAAGGTTCATATATATACATGATGTTTGTATGTGTATCGGTAAGGTTCACATATATACAGGATGTTTGTATGTGTATCGGTAAGGTTCACATATATACAGGATGTTTGTATGTGTATCGGTAGGTTCATATATTATACAGGGTGTTTGCATGTGTATCGGTAGGTTCATATATTATACAGGGTGTTTGCATGTGTATCGGTAAGGTTCATATATATACATGATGTTTGTATGTGTATCGGTAAGGTTCACATATATACAGGATGTTTGTATGTGTATCAGTAAGGTTCACATATATACAGGATGTTTGTATGTGTATCGGTAGGTTCATACATTATACAGGATGTGTGCATGTGTTTCGGTAGGTTCATATATTATACAGGTGTTTGCATGTGTATCGGTAAGGTTCATATATATACATGATGTTTGTATGTGTATCGGTAAGGTTTATATGTATATACAGAGTGTTTGCACGTGTATCGGTAAAGTTCATATATATATATATATATAGGGTGTTTCACTAATGACACAATGCTCGAACATACAGAATGTTTCCTGTGTGCGAAAAATTCGGTGAGGGGGGCCTTAGGTTCGTCATGTATATCGGTAAATTTCATATATATACAGGGTTTTTCATTAATGACACAATGATCAAACTTACGGAACGTCTCCTGCGCGTTTCAACGTGAGGGCTATGAGTGGGATACTAGGTTCGGCATGTGTGTCAGTAAGGTTCATATATATACTGGGTGTTTGTATGTGTATCGGTAAGTTTCATATATATATATATATATATATATATATATATAAATACAGGGCGGCGGTGCGTCCGTAGCTTCTGCTGCGGGGCCCTTCACCACAACAAAAAAAGTGGCATACAACGTCCAATAGCTGGTGTTTCAGACAGACTCACCTGTTTTGGTTACCGTCCATCGCACGCGCTGGTTTCTGTCTCCTTTCCCCTTTTACGCATGTCCTATACTTCCGTAGTACCATGTTAAAGTTTCATTTGTCACGTATGTCAACAGAATGACTGCATCTGAAACCACCTCCTCCATTCCTCTATGTTACGTATACTGTTTGTCTCCCTAACAATAATATTTCCAACTTCTTTATCAAAAAACAATTCAAGACAGCCAACAACACTTCATCATTTTCTGAAACATGTCAGGGTCTTGTTGCAGTCTTTCTCCTTCGTTTCCAAATTCATCTTCATTTATAATCACCTGCCACAGTGACATCCTTGATTTAATATCACTACACTACTATCACCACCGTCATTACTGGTACTAAACAAATCATTATCCAAGTTACACAAACTTTCAGTCACTTTTTTATGTTATTCATGCCGTACATTTTTTGATTATTTAAGTTCTATCCGACAAATGTACATTTTTATTTTCTATTATTCAATACATATATTTCATTGAAGATGGTCCAACATGTTTCGAACCTTATATGAGGTTCATCTTCAGGGACATGTTTTAAATTACACCAGCTCTTCTTCAAAGGTACATGTTAGGTTATATACACTTTAAAATGTTGTCTTTGTTGTCCTGTGGTTACTATATATCAGGTTGTATGTTCGCTTGTGGATGTACTGAATAATAGAAAATAAAAGTGCACTTTGTCGGCTAGAACCTAAAAACTTTCAGTCACTTCCTTTCACGCAAACGCACTTTCGTACATCCACTTCTTACGGCTAGTTTAGTTCATAATGGCTGCTACTAAAACGAAGCACCTGCAAGTCTGTATTCAAATTGTGGGGGACGTAAATACTATAAACATTGATAAATCACGAAAATGCATATATCGATGAAAAGATCAAGTTTCGTCTACCCATCTACACGTAAGAACAGCAAGTTGTTCTTCACGTATCCAAGCGAGAGCGCAGCACAGTCAAGCTACGTACAGCGCCAGTGCGGAGACAACTAAACATTTTTCCTAACCTCAAAAACCAGACGACGGATTTGTATAATGAATCAAAAGCAGAGAGCTTATATAGATACGCCACCTGACACGTACTGTGTCAGTAAATTTTACAGAATGTTCGTAATATTTCTTGGAGATGTTAAAACAGTGGCAGTAACGCGCATTGTTTCTTCAAACACAAAACAAATATCAACTTCGAAAACAACAAATTTTAATTAATATCTGATAAAATATCAAAGCTTCTGCTATATACCAGTTCCATCGTAATTTCAATTGCCCAATCACTCCTCACGTGAGAGCACAATGACGTCATGTCTGTTAGCGTCAACACCGCGTTGTACAGAGAACACTGGCGTGTGAAGACATTGGTCATGCACCATGCAGAGGTCTGCACCGGTCGGAGCTTAGGGGTTAAGAATTCCAAGAGGTAGATGGAGAACACGGTGCTGCTAAATCACAAGAACATACTACTCTTTACATTCCAACACGTGACAGTCACGTTCAAGTGGTTGTTTCTTATATTCCTTTGTGTTCGTACAAGAAACTATCGCATATAAAGTCATATATGAAGCTTAAAAACGTATAACTCCGCATTACATATTTTTCCCCATTTCTGTATTAGTCTCTATTAGACCCAAACATTCTTTTCAGCCCTCTGTTTTCAATTTCTATACCTTAGTCGTCATGAGAGAATTCTCACACACATACTGAACAGTAGATAAGAACATAGTTTGAAATATTTCCTTTTGTAGTTGAGAATTCCGACAGTGGTTACCGGTGTTCGAAAGAATATGTCGCATTTATGTTCAGAGACAATGATCCCTGTAAGATCACGGCAACATATCCTTCCGAAACGTCGGGAACCACTGACGCGTCACATCCCAAGAGACCGGAATCCTCGACTATACCGCTGTGGAAACCTCAAAACTCGCGCAAAATGCTTGAAAAGCAAATTGAAAAGTCAAATAATCATCATATGACAAACTAGAAGAATTAACTAAAGCACGAAACGGTCTCAGCCCGAGGGATATCTGTCAACAGATGTGGACGAGTGTGTCAGAGGTCAGCATTCCTGCAGGCAGGATTCTGAGTCCTGCTTCAATGTGGCAGGATCATACAGGTGCGGCTGTCAGTGGGGTTACCTGTTCCAAACCGAAACACAGGAATGTCTGCAGAGTGACGAACTGACAGCTGCCGAAACAGAGCTGTACAGACGGGAGACAGCCACTGAACAAGGGAAGCCAGGTAAGCCAGCAAGTACAGAGGTCAACCTTGGCACAGCGAGACCAGACATTTTATAAAAAGACGGTTTTCATCCTTACTGACAAAATAACCTACTTCTGTTAAAAGCAAAGCAATCCAATTACAAGCCTGGACAGGCTCTGAGGGTTCCAGGAGGTTGAGGCTCCAGATTTCTAGACAATCGTCACATGACGGTGGTAAGGTTGTCAGCCCTACGCACCGGCCGCCTTTACTCCCCAGGAAATATTCCTGGTACTCATTTCTGTTAGAGGCTGAGTCGACCCCAGGGCCATAGTGCGACCGAAAGGATTATGTCAATAAAAAATTCCGATAACACCATCGGGAATCGAACCCGCGACCTTCCGGCTTGTAGCGCAGTGCCTCAACCAACTGCGCTTTATCTTCATGCGTCCCATATCCCTTCATGATGCACTTAAACTGTCACCTTTACATACTAGGCCTACTACACTCTTAAATGTATAAAAACAGCCAATGTCCGGTAGACATGTTTAAAATATGGAACATGGACTGTGTATTTGTTTGTCGTCTGTTGTTACTAAATAAAATGATTCATGACAGTAATCACAAAAGCTTTGTTTTGGGTTACATTCACAGACAGAAAAATCAGTTGTTACTAATTACAGTATTTGTTTTCTTATTTCAGTATCCATCGTCAGGCTCATCGCAAAAAACCTGTTTCCTACGAGTGTTCAAAATGGCGGAACTCTAGCACGTAGCACAGTGATGAAGGTCAGCGTTATTGTTGTTACACACTTAACAGTTTTGTTCAATTATGTAATGTAAGTTTCTAAATTGATAACACAAAATTAACAGTATTAACAGTCCATATTAAAACATGCATTTCAACCCATCTCCTTACTCTGCAAATGCAGCTCTTCTATGAATTTCTTAAGCTACAACGTGTTGGCCAGAACTCGGCAAATCCTACGATTTCCATCGCAGTACACAGCACTGGGGTGGAGTCCAACACGCGGCACCCGCCACACCCCAAGACACAAACTACCAACGATTTTTGATTTGAAGCCTTTACAGCAGGCTTGCCAAAGACTCAACTCTTCCGGGGTGTGACTGTTGCTGGGCAAGTAGCTACTGACGTTTCAAAGGACCTAGAGGCTTCATCTTCAGGGTCAAGCAATCCAGGAAAATGAAGGCACTATAATCCTTCATAATCGTACTTATTCCTTGTGTAGACTTTTTTAATGTCGATTGATATTTGTAGATAACGATATACAAACGCTGTGCACTGAAGCACATACGGACACGCGACTGACAATGTACAAATGCCCACACGTCTATACGAGTATATCAGTGACCGACAGTCGGCAACGTGTGCAATTTACAGAATTCTTTGCTAGCAAGAAATAACAGGAATCTCACTGGTACCGAAGAACGTTTCTGTAATTGGTGCGTCTCCTCCAGCGGCAGGAGTAGACGTACATCACTGACATCAAGTTCATTCCACCGGTGCTCCATTACTCGGAAAAACGAAAAATACTAATCATCTTCACCACAAGGAATTGTATATTATAATTACCGTGCATTCTGTCATCAGTCCAAGTCAAACCAACCAATGCACAAGTTATTAACAAAATATATTTGTAACCCCTACATACGTTTCGGCAATCAAGCTGCCATCCTCGGGGGGCACATCAAAGAGTCACAAACATCCATGACATCCAGATACGCACACACTCGGCATTATAATGGAAGCACACATGTCGCTAGCAACATTAATATGAACTTATGTCCACAGTCACAGAAACAAACATTAAGAGTAACACAATTTGTCTAAGTCAGTGATGTAAGCAAACACTTCACATAACACAGTAAAACTAATCACATACATATGTTGTTACATGACTCAATCTACACGATTAAAATACATATAAAAGCTTATTTCAAAAAAGTTTTTCTGGCTGTTCGTTATGTATACAATCGCATTTCAATGTCGATCTCGTCGTGTAGCTTGGGATGTTGTGTGTCCGGTGAAATGTCGTGAATGTAGGGGTTGCAAATATACTTTGTAAATACTCGTAATTCTTGTGCATTGGTTGGACTTAAAATTCATGGCAAGTGTTGCACAATAAGCCTTTGGGCTGCGGTGCGTCCGTAGCTTCTGCTGCGAGGCCCTTCACCACAACAAAAAGAAAGTGGCATACAACGTCCAATAGCTGGTGTTTCAGACAGACTCACCTGTTTTGGTTACCGTCCATCGCACGCGCTGGTTTCTGTCTCCTTTCCCCTTTTACGTATGTCTAATACTTCGGTAGTACCATGTTAAAGTTTCATTTGTCACGTATGTCAACAGAATGACTGCATCTGAAACCACCTCCTCCATTCTTCTATGTTACGTATACTGTTTGTCTCCCTAACAATAATATTTCCAACTTCTTTATCAAAAAACAATTCAAGACAGCCAACAACACTTCATCATTTTCTGAAACATGTCAGGGTCTTGTTGCAGTCTTTCTCCTTCGTTTCCAAATTCATCTTCATTTATAATCACCTGCCACAGTGACATCCTTGATTTAATATCACTACACTACTATCACCACCGTCATTACTGGTACTAAACAAATCATTATCCAAGTTACACAAACTTTCAGTCATTTTTTTATGTTATTCATGCCGTACATTTTTTGATTATTTAAGTTCTATCCGACAAATGTACATTTTTATTTTCTATTATTCAATACATATATTTCATTGAAGATGGTCCAACATGTTTCGAACCTTATATGAGGTTCATCTTCAGGGACATGTTTTAAATTACACCAGCTCTTCTTCAAAGGTACATGTTAGGTTATATACACTTTAAAATGTTGTCTTTGTTGTCCTGTGGTTACTATATATCAGGTTGTATGTTCGCTTGTGGATGTACTGAATAATAGAAAATAAAAGTGCACTTTGTCGGCTAGAACCTAAAAACTTTCAGTCACTTCCTTTCACGCAAACGCACTTTCGTACATCCACTTCTTACGGCTAGTTTAGTTCATAATGGCTGCTACTAAAACGAAGCACCTGCAAGTCTGTATTCAAATTGTGGGGGACGTAAATACTATAAACATTGATAAATCACGAAAATGCATATATCGATGAAAAGATCAAGTTTCGTCTACCCATCTACACGTAAGAACAGCAAGTTGTTCTTCACTGTACCGCAGCGAGAGTGCAGCACAGTCAAGCTACGTACAGCGCCAGTGCGGAGACAACTAAACATTTTTCCTAACCTCAAAAACCAGACGACGGATAGATGTGTCGATTTGTATATGAATCGAAAGCAGAGAGCTTATATAGATACACCACCTGACACGTACTGTGTCAGTAAATTTTACAGAATGTTCGTAATATTTCTTGGAGATGTTAAAACAGTGGCAGTAACGCGCTTTGTTTCGTCAAACACAAAACAAATATCAACTTCGAAAGCAACAAATTTTAATTAATATCTGATAAAATATCAAAGCTTCTGCTATATACCAGTTCCATCGTAATTTCAATTGCCCAATCACTCCTCACGTGAGAGCACAATGACGTCATGTCTGTTAGCGTCAACACCGCGTTGTACAGAGAACACTGGCGTGTGAAGACATTGGTCATGCACCATGCAGAGGTCTGCACCGGTCGGAGCTTAGGGCTTAAGAATTCCAAGAGGTAGATGGAGAACACGGTGCTGCTAAATCACAAGAACATACTACTCTTTACATTCCAACACGTGACAGTCACGTTCAAGTGGTTGTTTCTTATATTCCTTTGTGTTCGTACAAGAAACTATCGCATATAAAGTCATATATGAAGCTTAAAAACGTATAACTCCGCATTACATATTTTTCCCCATTTCTGTATTAGTCTCTATTAGACCCAAACATTCTTTTCAGCCCTCTGTTTTCAATTTCTATACCTTAGTCGTCATGAGAGAATTCTCACACACATACTGAACAGTAGATAAGAACATAGTTTGAAATATTTCCTTTTGTAGTTGAGAATTCCGACAGTGGTTACCGGTGTTTCGAAAGAATATGTCGCATTTATGTTCAGAGACAATGATCCCTGTAAGATCACGGCAACATATCCTTCCGAAACGTCGGGAACCACTGACGCGTCACATCCCAAGAGACCGGAATCCTCGACTATACCGCTGTGGAAACCTCAAAACTCGCGCAAAATGCTTGAAAAGCAAATTGAAAAGTCAAATAATCACCATATGACAAACTAGAAGAATTAACTAAAGCACGAAACGGTCTCAGCCCGAGGGATATCTGTCAACAGATGTGGACGAGTGTGTCAGAGGTCAGCATTCCTGCAGGCAGGATTCTGAGTCCTGCTTCAATGTGGCAGGATCATACAGGTGCGGCTGTCAGTGGGGTTACCTGTTCCAAACCGAAACACAGGAATGTCTGCAGAGTGACGAACTGACAGCTGCCGAAACAGAGCTGTACAGACGGGAGACAGCCACTGAACAAGGGAAGCCAGGTAAGCCAGCAAGTACAGAGGTCAACCTTGGCACAGCGAGACCAGACATTTTATAAAAAGACGGTTTTCATCCTTACTGACAAAATAACCTACTTCTGTTAAAAGCAAAGCAATCCAATTACAAGCCTGGACAGGCCCTGAGGGTTCCAGGAGGTTGAGGCTCCCAGATTTCTAGACAATCGTCACATGACGGTGGTAAGATTGTCAGCCCTACGCACCGGCCGCCTTTACTCCCCAGGAAATATTCCTGGTACTCATTTCTGTTAGAGGCTGAGTCGACCCCAGGGCCATAGTGCGACCGAAAGGATTATGTCAATAAAAAATTCCGATAACACCATCGGGAATCGAACCCGCGACCTTCCGGCTTGTAGCGCAGTGCCTCAACCAACTGCGCTTTATCTTCATGCGTCCCATATCCCTTCATGATGCACTTAAACTGTCACCTTTACAAACTAGGCCTACTACACTGTTAAATGTATAAAAACAGCCAATGTCCGGTAGACATGTTTAAAATATGGAACATGGACTGTGTATTTGTTTGTCGTCTGTTGTTACTAAATAAAATGATTCATGACAGTAATCACAAAAGCTTTGTTTTGGGTTACATTCACAGACAGAAAAATCAGTTGTTACTAATTACAGTATTTGTTTTCTTATTTCAGTATCCATCGTCAGGCTCATCGCAAAAAACCTGTTTCCTACGAGTGTTCAAAATGGCGGAACTCTAGCACGTAGCACAGTGATGAAGGTCAGCGTTATTGTTGTTACACACTTAACAGTTTTGTTCAATTATGTAATGTAAGTTTCTAAATTGATAACACAAAATTAACAGTATTAACAGTCCATATTAAAACATGCATTTCAACCCATCTCCTTACTCTGCAAATGCAGCTCTTCTATGAATTTCTTAAGCTACAACGTGTTGGCCAGAACTCGGCAAATCCTACGATTTCCATCGCAGTACACAGCACTGGGGTGGAGTCCAACACGCGGCACCCGCCACAACCCCAAGACACAAACTACCAACGATTTTTGATTTGAAGCCTTTACAGCAGGCTTGCCAAAGACTCAACTCTTCCGGGGTGTGACTGTTGCTGGGCAAGTAGCTACTGACGTTTCAAAGGACCTAGAGGCTTCATCTTCAGGGTCAAGCAATCCAGGAAAATGAAGGCACTATAATCCTTCATAATCGTACTTATTCCTTGTGTAGACTTTTTTAATGTCGATTGATATTTGTAGATAACGATATACAAACGCTGTGCACTGAAGCACATACGGACACGCGACTGACAATGTACAAATGCCCACACGTCTATACGAGTATATCAGTGACCGACAGTCGGCAACGTGTGCAATTTACAGAATTCTTTGCTAGCAAGAAATAACAGGAATCTCACTGGTACCGAAGAACGTTTCTGTAATTGGTGCGTCTCCTCCAGCGGCAGGAGTAGACGTACATCACTGACATCAAGTTCATTCCACCGGTGCTCCATTACTCGGAAAAACGAAAAATACTAATCATCTTCACCACAAGGAATTGTATATTATAATTACCGTGCATTCTGTCATCAGTCCAAGTCAAACCAACCAATGCACAAGTTATTAACAAAATATATTTGTAACCCCTACATACGTTTCGGCAATCAAGCTGCCATCCTCAGGGGGCACATCAAAGAGTCACAAACATCCATGACATCCAGATACGCACACACTCGGCATTATAATGGAAGCACACATGTCGCTAGCAACATTAATATGAACTTATGTCCACAGTCACAGAAACAAACATTAAGAGTAACACAATTTGTCTAAGTCAGTGATGTAAGCAAACACTTCACATAACACAGTAAAACTAATCACATACATATGTTGTTACATGACTCAATCTACACGATTAAAATACATATAAAAGCTTATTTCAAAAAAGTTTTTCTGGCTGTTCGTTATGTATACAATCGCATTTCAATGTCGATCTCGTCGTGTAGCTTGGGATGTTGTGTGTCCGGTGAAATGTCGTGAATGTAGGGGTTGCAAATATACTTTGTAAATACTCGTAATTCTTGTGCATTGGTTGGACTTAAAATTCATGGCAAGTGTTGCACAATAAGCCTTTGGGCTGCGGTGCGTCCGTAGTTTCTGCTGCGAGGCCCTTCACCACAACAAAAAGAAAGTGGCATACAACGTCCAATAGCTGGTGTTTCAGACAGACTCACCTGTTTTGGTTACCGTCCATCGCACGCGCTGGTTTCTGTCTCCTTTCCCCTTTTACGTATGTCTAATACTTCGGTAGTACCATGTTAAAGTTTCATTTGTCACGTATGTCAACAGAATGACTGCATCTGAAACCACCTCCTCCATTCTTCTATGTTACGTATACTGTTTGTCTCCCTAACAATAATATTTCCAACTTCTTTATCAAAAAACAATTCAAGACAGCCAACAACACTTCATCATTTTCTGAAACATGTCAGGGTCTTGTTGCAGTCTCCTTCGTTTCCACATTCATCTTCATTTATAATCACCTGCCACAGTGACATCCTTGATTTAATATCACTACACTACTATCACCACCGTCATTACTGGTACTAAACAAAGCATTATCCAAGTTACACAAACTTTCAGTCACTCCCTTTCACGCAAACGTACTTTCGTACACCCACTTGATACGGCTAGTTTGTTCATAATGGCTGGTACTAAAATGAAGCACCTGAAGTCTGTATTCAAGTTGTCAGAGCGACATCTTTAGTTTTATTATCATTATAATGCTAACACTATTATTACTGCTGCTAAACAAAGCATTATCCCAGTCACACAAACTTTCAGTCACTTCCTTTCACGCAAACGCACTTTCGTACATCCACTTCTTACGGCTAGTTTAGTTCATAATGGCTGCTACTAAAACGAAGCACCTGCAAGACTGTATTCAACTTGTGGGGGAAGTAAATACTATAAACATGGATAAATCACGAAAATGCATATATCGATGGAAAGATCAAGTTTCGTCTACCCATCTACACGTAAGAACAGCAGGTTGTTCTTCACTGTATCCAAGCGAGAGCGCAGCACAGTCAAGCTACTTACAGCACCAGTGCGGAAACAACTAAACATTTTTTCTAACCTCAAAAACAAACTAGACGACGGATGGATGTGTCGATTCATATATGAATCAAAAGCAGAGAGCTTACATAGATACACCACCTGACACGTACTGTGTCAGTAAATTTTACAGAATGTTCGTATTATTTCTTGGAGATGTTAAAACAGTGGCAGTAACGCGCTTTGTTTCGTCAAACACAAAACAAATATCAACTTCGAAAACAACAACATTTTAATTCATACCTGATAAAATATCAAAGCTTCTGCTATATAACCAGTTCCATCATAATTTCAACTGCCCAATCACTCCTCACGTGAGAGCACAATGACGTCATCTCCGTTCGCGTCAACACCGCGTTGTACAGAGAACAGTGGCTTGTGAAGACATTGGTCATGCACCATGCAGAGGTCTACACCGGTCGGAGCTTAGGGCTTAAGAATTCCACTTCACAGCTGTCAGCTGAATATCTCCTGATAGTTATTGATATATCAGTGACTGACAGTTGGCAGCGTGTGCACTTTATAAAGAGTTCTGTGCTAGCAAGAAATAACAGGAATCTCACTGGTACTGGAGAACTTTTCTGTAATTGGTGCGTCTTCTCCAGTGGCTGGAGCAGACGTACATCCCCGACATCAAGTTCACTTTCCCCGACCTCCAATAACATAGAGTCTAATTCACAAACAGGACATTCTTAAACTGAATAATGATCTCAATGGGAAACTACTGACAAATATTATGTGAAGATTCAAGTCTTCTGGGATGTGATGCTGTGTCATTCAGCGAGTAGTCCGCTTTGACTGTTTGACCCTGGAGATGAAAGCACTGCAGTCCTTCATAATGTCGGAAACTACTCGCCTAACGATGCGGCATAACTTCTCAGAAGACCCCGAGTCCTCACGCTGATTGCAGCACACCGCTGTTAGTAACATCCCCTCACTTGCTCTTGCATAGGATTACTCTCCAGAAGGCAGCTCTTAGCACGTAAGTTATGTTTTGTTTTACTTCTCCTGACATTGCCACTCTGCTAAAAATTTCACTCTCAAAGAATTTTCACACTCAAACACAAGTTGAATAGCATTTCAACATCATCACGGCGGAAGCCTGAAATCAAGGTTTGCAACATGTTACTCACCATCGGATTTCTGACTGTCCCCAAAGGTGACTCCATTTCATTAGCAGCAGCAACAGTTTTAAGGATCAGGCCTTCTGGCCTGTTCTGTCTTCACAGGAAGCCATCCATCCGTGTTTAAGATGGCCTATACTTTGTTGGCCAGTAGGTTTATACTGCAGCAGCACGTATGGCAGTCGAACGTCTTCCACCCTTAAGATATGTTCATACCATTCGCCTTTCCAGTGTTCTTTTTCTTACCAAGGTGGTATATGTTTAATTATGCTAAGATATCAGTATGCATTATATTTGTGATAGATTAATCTGCAGCCATCTAAGATTCACAAGAATTTTATTTCTGTCATTTTAATTTTTCATCTGTCAATTCCATAATTATACATTAGAGGTGAAAAAGTCATAATTTTGTAGAATTTCAGTTGTGTTGTTTTTAGTGTTCAACACTACACACAACACAATATGAGGGCCATAAATATCAGCCAAAGACTGTGCTGGACATGTAAACATATGAAAAAAGTGTTCTGAAGATGTCCTTAGAATGAGGCAGACATACGGTAAACAGGTACACGTAAAGGCACTAACAACAACAACAAGAGGTTCCTGCAGCCAACATTTTTATGGTAGATATGAACTTACTAAGGAATACACATCAGAATAACATATTATCTTATAACTTTTAGTCTTTGTATTTTTAAGACACCAATCTTTACGCTCTATTTCTAGTGGAATTTCCTCTATATTTGGTAGAACCATCCTGTACACAGCATACCCATACTGATGGGACTGTGGCAAACCACACAAACCTGTCAAGATAGCTGGTGTCCTGACCAAGATTCAAATAAGCTACCCTGGATAAAGTGTAGAGCTGTGTGTATTAAACGTCCTGGTACTGCAGACCCCTTAAACAATCTCACAAATTTTGTGGACCCCTTCCCTAAAGTAATCTTAATTCATGGGCCCCTGGCCAAGAAACACTGTATTACACGACTGTTCCAGGTAAACAGATTTTTTGCAAAATATTACAAATATTCAACACGGTGTTTTGTTCCTCCTGACTTATAACACGAAGACAAAAGTAATCTGCAGACCAGGCCAGGCCTTGTGGACTCGGAAGGTCCACGAATCATACTCTGAGAAGCACTGGTACACCAGCCTCCTCAATTTAGTTAGAAAAAAGGATTAGTAACTTGGTTCACTGTTCCTAAAGGAGAATCACCTAAAATACAAACTTTATTTTTATTTATAATCTTTATAATTTACAATGTTCCGTAATGACAGTCATAATCTTTAAAAACGGAATATTAACATTATAAAACCTCATTCTTAATTAAGTATCATCGTCACCTTGTTATGTCTTGCTGTGTGGACAGGATGGTCTGAGCGTTGGTGAGTATATCCAGCAAACGGCTCACTACACCTGACACCGTGTCCTCACCACTCTCTCTCAGAGCCATGCTGTACAGCTTTTTGTACACTTGGGCCAAATTCCCCGACCTGAAATTCAAGACAATTTCTTCATAAATAATAACAGGAAAGTACCTTGACACAAGAGATGCACAATAAGGTACAAAACAATACGTCTGTCAGTGCAACAGCAAAACATTCCGATTGCATGATGCTTCCAGATCTGAACACACAACAGTCAATGTCAAAACAGTATTTATTGATTGTCACGTCACAACCAATCATCTGAAGATTCCAGTCTTCAGAGATGTGACACGGTGCCGCTGGGCAAGCGGTTGCTGATGTTTTGAAGGACTGTAGTGCCTTCATCTTAACGGTCAATCAGTCCAAGAAAAAGGCAATAGGATCCTTCAAACCATCACAGACTAATCACCTAATGATACAGCATCACATCTCACATAACTGAAATCTTCAGCAGCACCTCTGCAGCAAACTCAAGTCTCACAATCATGCATATAAATTCTATATTCCATGAATGTGCAGGTATCTTCATGTCTGCTAAAACCATGCACCTAAACGCACATAACACGAAGAACATAAAACACATGCATTTAATATTTTATGTCATTTTCCTATGTTTATTGTTCAGGAAATCACCAAGCCTTAAAAAATTCACTCACTGCTATTATTTGGGTCTGTCAAACATAAGACAAAAGTGGACACAACATATGTTAAAAGTGAGCAATATGCACATTCCAAAGTTAGTATAGGAATACTTTCCAACTGGCAAAAGAGATGTAGGTCGAAGAAGAAAAAGATGGACCAACTCCCATGAAGACATAACAAACCTGGATGGCTTATACACTGTCGCTGCTGCTGATAATCATGCAAGAGGATAAAAAAAAAACCATTAAACTGATACACTTACTCCTTGTCCTTTTTGGTGCCTCCGCTTTTGGACAGGCAGAGCTTCGTCAAGGTGCGGAGGACAAACTGCAGTCTCTGCTCCAGAAGCTGTACCAGAGAACGCTCCTCCTCCCGTTCAGCTAACTCTTCCTCAGTTTCATTTCTGCCCTGGGCCACAGTGCTGCCACCATTTTGTTGCACCTCACATCTCTCTCTACAGTCACAGTCTGAAGTACCAACATGTTCCTTCAGATTTCCATCTAAATCTGGAGAAACAGTTGTATCAGCTTCTGTATTATGCACCATGTGTTCGTCTGACACGGAATCACAGGCACCAGATGTCACTGTCCTCACACTGTCATCTCCCGAACATTCGGCACAGTCACTGATATCAATCACATTTCTCGAACACTTATCATCCATCACCTGCTCTTTTTTTAAATGAATTTCAGAATTTGTTTCAACATCTTCATTACGTGCCTGCTCAAATTCTGCTGAAACTGGACAAACACGGACCGCCTGTGCTCGTTCCGACATTAACTTCAACATGGGATGACACTGCAGAAGGAATTCCAGAGCCATCTGCAGTGACTTCAACTTGCCTGCATAACTAGGGGCATCTGAAAATTACACACTAATAAGAATAACTCTAAGGCAGCACAGTCATAAAGTTCTAAACCAGGGGTCTCAAACATGTGGCTCACAGGCAGCATGAAGCCTGCCACCTCATTTTACACAGCAACAAAACTGAATTACAGAATATGGCCCAGCACAAAACTAACATTTTTTTCCCCAAGGCCATAAATGTTCAGAGAAGAATTACCTGCATTTGACAGACCCTAAAATTTCATTACCATGTTACAACAGCCCAAAACCTGTCCCTATACTGGGTCAAATAAATCCAGTC
Organism: Reticulitermes speratus; assembly: GCA_021186555.1. NCBI lineage: Eukaryota > Metazoa > Arthropoda > Insecta > Blattodea > Rhinotermitidae > Reticulitermes > Reticulitermes speratus. The sequence goes on along the minus strand of JAJKFL010000010.1, from coordinate 1,984,138 downwards.
CACAATCTCCGTTATCTCTCTGAGATCCATTTTAATATTATCCTCCAACCTACACCTGGGTCTGTCTAACGGTCTCTTCCCTTCAGATTCCTAAGAACCCTCCATGCATCACTTCTGACACTTCAGGGGTTAAAGAACGTTCTGTAGTGGTCACAATACACCATTTCCTTATTGTAGATTTCCAGACGCAAAATACATTACACTTTATGCAACACAAGCAACCAGAGAAGTAGTACACATACTTTGTGCCTGGAATTCTGAGAGTGCCACACGTTCCATCTGCACACGCAGGAACTCCAATGGGCGCTCCAGCTGCAACATCAGACGGCTTGATTTCTCATAGTGCAGGCGTGACAACATCAATACGTTCTTATGCCGAGCGTCATCTGCCGGCAGCGTCCTGTAACACAGCAGCAATAAAGAGGCACGTGGGGAAAGGTGAAGTCATTTGGGCATATGGGGGAGCAGGGGTACAGCTCCACTCATTCTTAACCTTGGCACTAGATGGACATGAGTGGTCAGCTTCATACCCTTGGCCACCTTACCCAAGAGAAAGAGCACAGGAGGCTGGGCACGCCCCAGAACCGGTCTGGACATTTTGGAGAGAAGTATCTTTCCCCTCCTGGGAATCAATCCATGATTCTACAGTTGTCCAGCCTGTAGCTTAGTCACTACTCTCTGACTAAGCTCTCCCAGCTCCCATGACATGTAGAAAAATCTAGTATTTCCATGGTCCCTTGGTGTCTAGTAGCATAACACAGGAATGTGAGCTTCTGACAATATTCCACTTCTCTTTTGCTAAAATTAATTTCATTACAACTAGATGGAAAACGTGTTCTGTAGCGGAGTACATACATTTTACACGTGTGTTATTATTACTCTCCACCTATTTGTCTGTCCTATTCGTGTACCAACAATTCCAATCTGCTTCTGCAAACATAAGCACGCTACAGTCATCACACTGCATGAAATCAGATATGATATTTGCTTGTATTTTATTACTCAAAATACTGCAAAACACCCCCAATAAAAGATGAAGATGTTGATTTCAGGCTTCCGCCGCAATGTTGACGAGACCTGCGCTCTTCTGGGATATTACGCGGCATCGTGTGGTAAACAATTACCACATGACAACGCATAATATCCCAGAAGAGCGCAGATCTGATGAAGATGTTAATTACATCTTTAAATTACATTAAGTACTAACGTTAGCAGAATAAGCCAGTTTCCAGAAAACTGATACAAATTTCACACAAATTTCATGTGAAGAAATGGTTATGTGGTTATGAACCAAAATTAAATTTTAAAATGTGAAGGGTTGATTGAGGTTCTCAAGCTTCAGGCCTCCTGGAATGTAACAGTTTGTCAATTGGTATACAGTTATCAACGTTTCAAATGACACATTCCCTTCATCTTCATGGTCAGGCAATTAGAAATGTCAGCAACTGCATACCCGTCAACAAGGCAAAATAACCCAGAAGACTTCAATCCCTAAATTTAACAGATACCAAACATCTGATATATCTAACAGGTTGTACAGCACTGAACAATGAATTGAACAGGACATGGTTATGGCTTACTTTATGATATTATCACAATATCCTACTGGAAATATAATGACAAAAATCATTGAAGAATTTCATTCAGGACAGTCTCCAGGCAAGATTCAAACACTGGACTTTCACAAAAACATGAGGCAGAAGAGCTAATAACCAGACTGTAACTGACTGTATGCAGTTCATGCAATGATAATATATTTAAGTTTCTATTGACTGATCTTTATATAACATTGCCCAAGCACCAACTTATTTAAAAAATCTAAGGCACAAAACCATTTGTTGCTTGCAATGGAAAATTTATCTGTGATTTCTCTTTCTTATTAGTCAAAAGTTAACTGCCTCTGATCCCACTGCATGCCACAAAACTTTCTGAAATTCAGATTTCACATGTTCAAATATATATATATTCCCCCCCTCCCCCTCACACGCAGTCCAGTACAGTAACGCAACAGTCACTCGCCACACACTGGTTAGTAGTCCAGCTTCATATTTGAAAGGTCTTGGCTATCCTAATAGGTTTTTCATGTTTTTTCTCAGCCTCTCCAGGTAAATTACATGATACTCCTGCATAATAGGCCACAATCACTTCATTCCACATCCTTTCCAATTCAGCATTCATTAATAAACCTACCATTCAACACCACACAGTCTGAGCTAGCAACAATATCATTACATAAAGACCATGCTTACCCAAATATAAGATAACCCCCTTTAAATTTTCACAACCTATACAGAACATCTTTAGCTCTGTGTTCAGTTACAAGGTGGCCCACCATTTTTCAGAATAAATGAGGAAAAAAAATTGTCTTATATTTGGGTAAATATGGTACATAATAATCACTCTGCCATCTACAATCACTCACAGATGTTATAATCAGAGCAATGTGAATGAATAACAGACTGTGGTAGAAAAGTAATGAGACTGGCAACGCTGTGCACGAACAGACAATGCTGCTGCCTCCCCCTTCACATGGCAGTTAGGTTAACCCCTGCCGTAGACTCAGTACAATTTTGAACTTGCTACAGTTGCTACGCGTATGTTGAGAGCGTCTGAAGTGAAGTTGTGTTTGTGAGGTGCGTTATGAAAATGGACCGGCAAAAGTTTGAGCAAAGCTGTGCCATCAAATTTTGTGTGAAGCTTGGCGAATCCACTACTGTGGCTTATGAAAAGTTACAAAGGGCTTATGGAGAACATTCCCTATCCAGGGCACAAGTGTTCAGATGGCACAAGTCCTTTTTAGAAGGCCGAGAACAAGTGGAAGACGAACCTCGTGCGGGAAGACCTTCAACCTCAAAAACGGACGACAATGTGGAAAGAGTGAGGTCTCTTGTGAGGTCAGATCGTCGATTGACGTTGAGAATGATCAGTAGTGAGTTAAATTTGAACCGGTTTACCATCCATCAAATTGCACGCACTTGGATGCTGCACCACGACAACGCCCCATGTCACACGGCAGTTTCCATCAATGAATTTTTGGCAGACAAAAGCATTCCTGTGGTTCCTCAGCCCCCCTATTCGCTGGATCTCAGTCCCTGTGACTTTTGTTTATTCCCCCGGCTCAAAAACCACTTGAAAGGGTGCCATTTTGGTACTTTGGATAATATCCAGAAGAGCGTAACCGACGAGCTGAAAGGTATTCCAGCAGAAGCCTTCCAGCACTGCTACGAACAATGGAAATAACGCCTCCGTCGCTGTGTAGCTGCCCAAGGGAACTATTTTGAAGGGGATAACTTTGATTTGTAAAAAGAATAAAATTCATGGTTAAAAGAAAATCAGTCTCATTACTTTTCTACCACACCTCGTATGACAAGGGGATGCAAGAACATGATCATAAAATATGCACTGAACATCACACAAGGACAACCTCTCAAGCATAGACCACAAAATATACATTGCAAAGGACAGATGTTCATGCACTTCTTACCTGTACGACTTGTGGTACAGAGATGCAAGGCGGTGATGGATGGTGGCAGCACGGAACTGATAAATGGGTTGGTGTAGCCCAGGTGTGTCAACATCACAATATTTCAGTGCTTTCATAAGATACTCTGCCACCTCCCTCTCAGCTTCTTCCTGGCTCTGACAGAATTAAGCATATCACAATTCCATCCTACACATTGCAATGGCACAGGGATGTGCAGAACAGAGAAACACTTGTCAGTCACTCACGACACTTCCAGACACGCAACTGAAAATTTCCCTTGTAATGTCAAGTTCATCATATATTCTTATACACAGTATCAGAATATGGCTCATATAATGCACAGGGACTAATGGTTAAAAGAGTAGCGACCACAGTACTTGCCAGCTTTTGGCATGGAGGTAAAGAGGCAAGCTGGTATGACGGGAAGCACTGCGCACACACTGCCAATCATTTTCTGTTTCAAAAATATCCGCAGTGACTGAAGCTATGAATGCACTCCCAACAGAGTAAACATTTTTGAAAGACGGACAACACCGTCTGGCCGTTCTGAAGTGAGCCTAACAGCGACAGTGCCGTGCCAACTGCAGCTGGTACAGCGTTAGGAGGCTCGAGTAGCAAGTTACCTGTCACTATTACAGTCTAGTCCAGTGTCTCAAATTGTGGGATGGTGCACACTTGTCTGCAAAGCATTGGTACTACATAAATATGAATTTCGTAATAAGGAGTCTTTAACTGAAATTAAACGTGCATTCCTTTGAAATCTATTTCTCTCATTACTACTACCAGAATTACTAAACATAATTTAAAGTAAACAATGTAAAGAAAAAAGTGCAGTGTCCACTCAGAGGAAGTCAAAATTAAGATATAAAAGACAGTTCTATGATTTATACTGGAATTACAAGTCTGTATGTAATGCAAGTACTGAACAGCCATGTCCACAGTATATGTAGTTAGAGATGCCTTGTAACAAAACTTCAGAACTATCAAAATTACTCTGACATTGAGGATTCCGTTATGATTCCAATACGACACCATTTCACCGGGTTAGTGGTTCCTGACATTTCAAAGGAACATAGTGCCTTAAACTTCAAGCGTCAAGAGATCCTAGATGAATCTAGTATCTCTTGACCCTTCAAGATAAAGGCACTGATCCTTCCAAACATCGGGAACCACTTACCCAGTAACACAACATCATGTCTTCAATTACGCTGATGTGAAAACCACAAGAATTATGTATCTGACATTGCTGTAATAGCAACCTTATACAGGCAGCAGTATAACCATTCTTTCTTTCTACTGAGTTTCTTTCTCCCTCCTCTCCCCTCTCCTGTCTTCTACCCAAGGGATACATCCAGCGAAATATTACACATCTAGGCTCAAGCAGTGCAACCTGCAGCTGGCCACCACTCTGCTGTGATGGCAATAATACCTTCAAGCACTGTCAGAAAGCTCTGTGGTTTTGTTTTGGCCATATGTGCAGCATTCAGTAGAATTCTGCTTTCACACAAGTTCACAGACTTTCACAGCAGTATAATTGAGGATTCTTCTGGTACATACCGCTGTGTTGCAGGGTCAGTGGTTCCCAGCGTTTCAAAGCAGCAACACAGTGTCACACCCCAGAAGACTGGACCCCTAGACCTTGTTTCACATCCAGTGCAAAAAATGTGCTGCACTATGAATCATTCTGTATGTTGCATGTTAGTTTGTACCGTGCCATCTAGCATGTTTCTGGTAAATTGCAGGTAGTCTGTATTGCTACGTTTCATATAGTTTTAACGGGCCTCAGCAAGGCTGTGTGGAGAACCGATCATTGGCCCCTCTAATTCCCGTTTAACATAGGCCCCATACCGAATAAAATGGGGACAGCAAAGCACTGTAATATAACACCGTTACTGTCTTCCTTGGTATCTGACAAATTACCTTGTTAGTGCGTGTTGGGAAGTCTTGCAGAATGGTAGCCATGGTGAATAGTGTTGTGGACAGTTCCCATAACACAGTGTCCCAGATTCCTGGCTTGTTCTTCCGACTGCTTAAAATTTGTAATGCTTTCTGATAACTGCTCAGCGCCTAAAAAATAGTGACACTCTGGTAATGCAAACCTTGGACGTATTAAAACTCCAGAAAAATTGAATATTGTTCTACAAGTGGGTACATTTGCGCTGTGTAATTAATCAGGTACCCTTACTTGGAGTTTGTAATATGGGGTTTTGTCTTGGTTAACCTTTAGCGGCCGGACTTATTTCTCAGCGTTGCCCTTTAAATCGAGATAAGTGGCCTACTTTACGGCACAAGCCCTGTGTGATCGGGTCTGCGGTCCCCGCGTTGGTCGTTTAAACATTAGCGCTATCGTTAGAAAAACTTTAATATTATTTTATCTGGAAGAGATAAAATGGTGGAATTACTTCCATTTTGTAGAAATTGGAACAGGCTTTTAGCAGAGCACATTAGAAATTCAGCATGTATCCTTACTGCCTAAATAAACATAATACAATTTCATATTCTTGTGAATTTGAATTTTATGTCGTCATTTTTGTGGCTGGTCGAGACATTCCTTTTACGGGATTCCTTTTTCTCGTTTTCATGAGACATATTCATGCCTATCGTTCAGCAGTAATCAGTTCTTATTAGTAACACTAAATGATTGTTGTTAGTCTAAACAGTGTAAGGTTTGTTCAGCGTCATTACAAGATTGACTGAGAAGGAAAAAATCAGCCCACCTTACTACGCAAAATACTCAACACCAAGAAACGTTGTTGTGATGACTCACTTCACTGTTTCAGTATTGCCTTTACTAACCAACACACCTCCTAATGAATGCACACCCAACTGAAATAAAACACTGTTTCAATAACACTTCGCTAGACTAAACACTACACATATTGGCTTCCATCGGTACCAACAACGCTTAGAGAAAAACAGAACTACGCGCCGAAAGACTTTCCAAACCCACAGACATACTTATACGCGTTTTTGAACCTAAAATGAAGGTTCAGAAAACAAAGAGAAGTTCTCGTCTTCAAGAAATTATTGAAGAGTGTTTTAAATTTAAGAAAAACATAAAAGATTTGTTTGATGTTTTATTTGGAATAAGGCAGCAGAGATATAGTACATTTTTGCATACGAAAGTAAACGTCGCCTGATATCATTTTCTTAGAACGAAATTGAATGCAATGCCTGCCATAATAAAATAATAAACACAGATTAATTTATGGCTTGCACACCAGCTTACAGTACGTATCTTTGTAATTTTAGACCCGCCTTATCTACAGAAATTGCTCTTTTCATTGGCTCTGAGAAACAGAAAGTTGACAGGCGCTTGCATACTCCACGTGGAGTGAAAGGGCCATTGTATGGTGTCCCTTTGAAATATAAAGCCCGATTATATGAATCACTGTAGGTCAATTTATGGCCAACACGATACTGTATGCAGACGGCAGAAAAACAACTCCCAAGGCAGTTCGCTTTGCTTATGAAGCTCAATGCTGATAAACCCTCTTCAATGTTTAAGCCTGAGTTCCTGCTTGGGGTAAAGTGGTCGGAGCGTGAAGCAAACCAAACATTTCATCTAACGCGGAATTGGGAGCTATACAAGTTCCCTACATGTTTTTAAAGCTGTGGGAGCTCTCTTGAGAGGTCCTAGGCAGCAAAGGACGACTGACGATTTAAAGGGCCCCGTCATTTATATAGGACGCACGGACTCTAAAGGTTAAGGTCTAAAATATAAACACAAATAAAATTATTTTTCCTTGCCTCCAAAAACAATGAAACCTTGCAGTGTGGATCATACTGCTATAACAAGGTCATTAGACTCGTGAGCAGCATGCGACACATGCTCGACAGAGACAGAAGTCTACTCTGAAATACACTATTCATAGCACACAGATACTCGCCTTATTGTAAAAGTGACGCTCCTGGCCTGCCAACTCTGAATGTCGATCACTCGCATCTGGAGAGTGAAAATGAGCACACATTCTCATCAGGCGTCCAGTGTTCGAGTACAGCAAAGCAAGGTTGGCTTCATCATTCACAGCACTGAAAGCCTTCACTCCTGTCTCCAAATGGTACAGGGACTGAGTGAAGAGTTTCTGGAACTTGCTCTCTTGAGGTTCCTGCTGCTGCCGCCGGTGGTTCATCTCTTCCTGGTATCGAGCTAAGAGAAGAGGAACGTGAGACTGAAAACAGATTTCTGAGAACACGGAGTATATAACAAATATAACATACAAATTATTACAGTAGCAACACTTGAACAAAGAATCATCAACACGAGATCTGTGTTCTTCTGCGATATTACGCAGCGTCGTGTGGTAATTGTTACCACATGATTCTGCGTAATATCCCAGAAGAGTGCAGATCTCATCAACATCATGGCAGAAGCCTGAAATCAAAATCATCAACACGAGATCTGCGCTCTTCTGGGATATTACGCGGCGTCGTGTGGAAGAGCGCAGATCTCAACAACATTGCAGCAAAAGCCTGAAATCAAAATCATCAACACATTCAAATGGGATGAAAAAACAGTACCGAACAAGAGCTCACTGATAATACCATTCTTCGTGTACCGCTGTTAAATGTGCATAAACACATCTGACTTTAAGACGTGTGCGAGTGTTTGTAAGCAGAGACATGCCACAATAAACATCCATTCCACAATTTGTTTCAAATTCTGAAATCAGGCAGGACTTCTGGTTGGCCCTAAGAACTGCCATCCCACTCATATTTTCCTGCAGGAACCAGCCTGCCTGAATTCCATTCACTGTGGGTAATGTCAAGGGACCCCAATTTCTGAACAATAATTGACACATGGTTTGGCTCAAGATTTCAGTGAGCAAAAATATGATAACCTTGCCTGTACATAAATTAGCCACTGTGAGTTTGAGGCAGTCTGGCACCTAGAAGTTCTGAACATCCTATGCTGCCTTCTAAAACATTTATCACAAATGATCATTAATTCAATCAGATCTTAATTCTCACTGAGAAAGATGTTTTACAATGACGAATACTTAATGCTGCTCTTCCTTTCATCTACATAAACAACAATGCAGTCCAAATACTCCAGTTTATGTTCCCCAGTCTTGGGATATCTCACCCAAGAATTGAAGCCTGGAACGTCCAGTCACAGAGGATAGCCCTGAATGTCGAGTCCCCCCCCCCCCCCTCCCCGTTTTGAACTTGATTCCTCCTAAACAAAAGTCAAGCACATAAACCAATTCAGTGGATATGGCCTATTTCAGTTACTAGCCTGAGGTCAGCCTCAAAGAATCTCAATTTGGATAGCCACATATTCAACAAGAATCAAATGCGACTACTCCCAATTACACGTCAGGTCTCCAAACATTCAGTGAGAATGACATTACCTGCAGCGAGGTTCATGTGCAGAACTCCCAGTTCGTTATGAATATTGCCGAGCCTGCGCTGCAGATTGCTCTTCTGCTGGTCGTGGGTCTCCAAGGACAGTGCTGTCTGATAACAGGAGCAACTGGCTTGTAGCATCTGCTCTATACTCTCAACTGTGTAAGGAATCACATCCAGCTCTGCAAGTAAGAGAAGTGGCTGAAGGGCAGGGAATAAACACCACTGCAGATACACATAGGCAGAGCTATGACCCCGCACAATTTCAGATCTGTAATTAACATATTTTCCTAAGTGTAAGATGATCCCCCTTCAAAATCTCCAGTTTTCTGAAAAATACCTACACAGAACGTGTTTAACTTCGTGCATGATTAGAAGGCAACCTCTTCAGTCTTCGGATGACGAATTAAGAAAAAATTCCCATCTTTTATTCAGATAAAGCCTAAATATTTTGTTGCTGTATTTTCAGAATTGGTATACATCAGTCAGTGAAGAGACCACTTATGAACTGAATGACCAGCATTCAACTCAGTCCCCTCCACCCCCCAATTCACACTAACCAAGTATGTCCCATGTGTCATAGCAATAAGAGGCATACCATAACGCTACACACAGTGACAACTACATTTTGAAACTAGCCACACTCCAGGACATAAATCAAGCCCTTGACCTTCCAAGAGCAAACCACAAGTAGTAACCACTCAACTCTGACAGTTGGTTATAACCAGTACTCAAATTGGACCAATTTTAACAAATGGAATGGTAAGGAAAAATATTTCATAACACTTTAATTTAGTGTGGCTGTATCAACAAAAGCAACTTTATTTTTCTTTGCACCAACCAGATGCTGCTACAGTGCATTCTGGTCAAATTTTAGCACTGGATATAACTGTCTACCTCGCAACACCTGCTTTACACTCACTGTCACCAGCAGTTCTATTGACGGATGTTCCAAGCATCGCCACGTCCTTCTCCACTTCCACAATGATGTCACAGTGCAAACTGGTGCAGTGAGCATAGTCCTCACGATGCATGTCCACCCGGGCCCAGTCTTGCACAGTCATAAAGCAGCAGTCCCCAGCACGCCCCAGGACATAACTCCGAAATCCTACACTGGACGGAGAACTTCCAAGTGCCGCCAACAGACGAAGCACATGTCCGATGTAATGTAGTGACCTACCTGCAATACCATCATTCTATATATGTTAGTGGGAAGCAGTTACATGGGAATTGAGGTTCTCACAATAGTACCACTGAGGATACAAGTTCTCTGTCATGTGACGCTGTGTCACTGGGTGACTGGTTCCCGGCGATCTGAAGATTGTGTTGCCTTCACCTTTAAGGGCAAGGAGTCCAAGAAAAACTAGACTGGTTGCCTTGACGATGGACTGTGTTCCTTTCACACGTCAGAAAACACTCACCCAACCACATAGCATCACATCCCAGAAGACTTAAATCTTCATGCCATACCCGCCTAACAACTCCCTCATAGTGATAGAATCTTCCCAGGTGATCAACCGTGTTAATTCAATGCATCAATCCTTAATACAGCTGACTGCAAGAGAAGAATTTATTGCTATCAGCAGAGATGCACAGATTTTCCAAAAATCTAGGAGATGCCTCAACATTCAAGGTGGCAGAAGGGTGATATTAAGCAAGTTCCATACTGAGGACCCACGAATATTAGGCACCACAACACAAAATTCAGTGGCCTGGGTGACCTGGTGCCCAGGATTTGTACACCCATGTCTTACATTCACCACAAAAGTTGTAATAATTATTGATAAAGTGGTTTAAAATGTGTGTTATGCATAAGTGAAAATACTGTTCCTTTGAAAGCACAAAAATGAAGATGCTGAATAGGAAGCTACTGGGAAGACCAGGAGTAAGAATGGAAAAACAAAGTAAGGAATGATATATAAAACAGAGTAGGAAAACAGAGGAGTGGTCAAGGGAGGACAGACTGACAAAGCTGGTCGTAAAATAATCCAGTCTGATAGAAATGCCCATGAAGTGCCAGTTTTAAAATTCTGTTTGCTTCATATTCCTAATGTAAAGTTTTGACTGGGGGATTAGTTTACACAGCATCCTTGCCCGGTGCTGTCAGTAAGTGTGATACTTTATTTCAACTATTGTTTTATCTACATCATCATGCAAGTATTTTGTTCTTTTTTTATTTTGTGTCTTCTATGAGGCATGGAGATGTCACAGTATCAAGTTATTGCACAATTCATGGATCTAGGTACATTTCTGTCCCACCATACACATATTACTGAATCTTGTCCCGTGTCATTTGTGCACTTGTGCCCCACCGACCACTACCACGGTTTCTCTGACATATTGTCTGCATTAGGGGACTACAGTGATTATAGATAGGCTGGCAGGGAAGCCTTCAATGAAGGTTCTGCCGCAGTTCTTAACCCACATGACAAATTTCACTATAAATTCCATTCCCTTTACAAATACAGAAACCAAAACAAAATGATATGCAGCATTTGCATTTTCTCTAAACTAATCAGTCAAACGTGTCAACAAAATTCAACACTGCTATTGTCCCCTGAAATCTGCTGTATGGATATGCATAACAGTAGGATTTATAAACAATTCTTACCATACTTTTCAGAAATATAATCACTTTCTGCCAGGGTCACATACACAAGAGAGGCCTTCTCATACAGAAGCGTTTTCAGGTGGATGTTCCATGATATTTTATCTTCAGTTTCCGGCTGCTGCCATATGGGCAGGGTGTCTGTTTTGAACATGCGCAGAAGTGCCTTTGGAAAGGCGGTTGCAGCATCGATTGTGCCGGCTGTTTCACCCTTTGTGTTGCCACCCTTTATCTTACTGCCGGAAGACACTGCAACACCTCTCTCTTTCTTCTTCTTTCTGGCTGTGCCAGTTACAACTGGTTTGGATATTTTAGGTTGTTTCTCATTTTCTTTTTGAGGTGACAGAGGCGAGTACGGCATTGGAATGGCTTGAAAAGGTCTCGCCATCTTTGGAACATCTCGCTCATGTGGCTGTGGCTTCTCGTCTTTCATGTGTGTCTGAAATGTTCGGAAACATGAGAACAGAAGGTCAGTTACAGCACTATAACACAACAAAGAAGTACAGGCGTTCCCCGCTTATTCGACACGTTAGGGACCAGAGCACTGCCAAAAACCGGAAATCATCGAAATGCAGAACTCAGTCTTTCTTTTAGCTTGCAAATGCATTTTGGCCGCTAAAAAACGTAAATAACACACTATATATCACTTGCGAATGCATGCAAAAGCTAAATAACACACTATATATATACAAAAGTACAGTGGAAACGACGAAATAGGTCGAAAGAGCGACCCATGCGTCGAATGTATGGGTTCTGGTTATAATTGAAAAGGGTCGAAAGAGCGGATCGTCGAAAAGCAGGGGACGCCTGTAAGGGACTTATTTCCCAGCTTTTAGAAACCAGAAAAATACCTCACGGGTATAATCAATATAGGTGAGACACATACTTACTACTTGTTCACAGCAAGTTTTCAACGTGCATGTATGTACCTGTCCATTCACACTTTTTTGTGTATCTCTTTTGTGGCTTGTGTAGTGGAAACATGTAGAAATGTCAAGGGAGAAATTTACGTTACTTTATCAGGGTGACTTTAGTCTTTCATCTCGTGGAATACAGTGGGCTGAATGCAAGCTGGCTGGGGTGCTGTACATCTGCACCACTGAATAAGGTAAACACAGCACATTTAGTGCGGAATCACTGTTTCCTTATTATGTTTCACTTCATTGTCATTTATCTCAATTTAACCCTTTGGCACTTGACTTAAATTCCCGAAGTTATGTGCAGAAGACCAAAATTTAAATGGAGGCTGCATAACAGCAGATATATTATGCGACATTCCACGTTTTGAGGATCACATTAGTGTCACACGTACATAACGTTTGGTGCCAAAGGGTTAATGAGTTTAACATAAGCTGGTTAGCTCCATTCCAAGCATAAATGTTCAATAAATCATTCCCATCACTATCTACTCAGTGCTTTTAAAATTTAGATGAATTTCTGCTCCTGGGGATGCCAAAAAAGAGGGTCTCTGGCCCTCCAGGAATGCCAATTTAAAAATGCTCCATGAAGCTACCATACTATTCATATTCATGCAAGCTGCCATACTCGACACAATTTCAAACCGATAAAACTATGATTTGCACTTCACATAAGGTAAGGGATGAACTGCTCAACTAACTGACTGACCAACTAACTCCATGGAGCAGAGTCCATCCAGAGAAGCTGACAAGTCGTCAGCTAGTCAAGAAATTCCCCGCGTTTTATGGAACCCGAAGGTTCATTACCGCATTCACAAGAGCCCGCCACCTGTCCCTATCTTCAGCCAGATCAATAATACAAACCATGCAAACCAAAATTATGAGCCGACAGCTTTCAATGGACTCACACCACCAAATTTCACCGAAATTCGTTCAGCAGTCTCAGACTTTAACACTTTCACTGCCGGGTATTTAAATCCCTGTGGGTGTTAAATTGCCAGGGATTTATTGAATGTTAAACAACTAGTGCGTCATCTTATAAATTATAAAATATAATTATATATAAAACTATATATAAGCTAGGCATTAATAAAGATGTAAAATACGTTTCCTGAAAGAACTTATTGTGTACATGGCCTATTTAAGGCAAAAGAGTAGAGTAAATTTTAGATCGACTAAAGTTGACGCTGGCAAATTAAAACGTACATACTTAAATCGACCATGGTCGACTTTGGCAGTGAAAGTGTTAAACACACACTCAGACTCCACAGTATGTGTTCACTCCATGCACAATATACATGCATTAACACCACTGCACTCACACACACCTGAAATGACGATTTCTCCTCAACACCTTCTTGTCTACTGTCCTTGTCACTGCTGTCAAGATACTGCAGACACTGCAGTCCTAAGGCAACATGCTGCAGAGACATCTTGCAGCGCTCCTCCAAACCACCACATACAGGAGGTGGAGAACTGAACTTTGAATCATCACCAGATACACCCTGCGCGGCAGTATCGGATGTTGAGACACACAGTGCCTTCACTGCAACACTACTGCTGCTGTTTAGCGAACCTACATGAGAATCAAAATCCACAGCTGTTTAACAATGTTGTTCCAATGACACAGGCTGAATCGAATGAGATGGAAAAATAAACCACGCATGTCCTATCGTCCTGATTCAAATTTCGGACCCTGTCCATTATCTCAGGCTAAGAGACTAAGACTAGCTCTTTCTAACAGGTCCACCAGTCTAGGTTCCCCCCTTTCCCTGTTCCACCTGAAGATGGAGGCAGATCCAGCCTCTGAAACACTGTGGGCTGCCTAAGACAATGTCCAAAACCTGGAGACACACAACTCCCAGATACTTCATACTGCTTCACCAAGCTGCTCAGTGGTAAGATTTTGAAAACTGATGGGGACAGCCCATTTAAAAGGTCTCACTCTGGAGTCTCCTTTGACGGACAGAGGAACATAAAAAAGCTGTCAATATACCTGGTATTTGTTGCAATGCTTGCACCATACACCCCTCTAATACGAGCCCAGAGCCTTACCCTTACAGCAGTCTGCTCGGCACAATTTACCATGTTTACCACTGCCTCGATTTATCATGGCTTTGGGTGCATCTAGCAGCACATCATAATCATTATATTACCACAAGCACACAGCCCCTGGCTGCCCACACTTCGGGATATTCGAACATATTACCTCCTGTAAATGGGCTAGCAGCTTCTTGTACCTCACCATAGCATATTCAGGAACACATCTGTAGTACATTATGTCCTATCAGATGAGAAAGTGTCCATAAATCATCAATATTCCCTTTTGAGCAACACTGCCAGTGAAACTGCATTAAATTATGAAGCAGTCAAGAGGTACCTATGCTTGGGTTGGCACTGCAACATCACACTGTCTGTTATAAACCTCTCACATTTATGGAGTAAATATGCAACACAACTGTGATTTCATAGTATCCTTCTAGGGCTATCATATACACTAATGTAGGCCTGCACAACACACAAACTACAGGCTGCATGTGGTCCATTGTAGCGCTCCCTCTGTGGCCCATAATTATTTTTGGAAATATTTATTTTCAAACAAATTGTAACTATTTGAATATTGAAATTAAATGCTGTAGTCAACAACGGATTCTTCAACAGTGCTACACTGATGAGTATGTGTGTGACAGCGTGCATCACAAGGTTCAAAAAATATACCTTCCATTTGGAAGACATTTTGAGAACATTCCCTTCACACATGACCTCCAAATACAAGCTTGTTGCCAAAAAGAGATGCAACATCCCTTATTACATTTGCAAGGTGATGAGGAAAAGCACACATTTTCTTTCAATGGAATATGTTTTTTTTTTGTTTTTCCATGATTCATGATTAAAAAACAACAGTAATTTAAAGATTATTTATTTCATTTAATTACAGAATCAAATGTTTTCTATGGAGCAATATGGCCCTTGCTGCTTTCTCAGCTGTTCAGGCCTGCACTAATGAATCAACTGATTGGTCATATGTAAAAATAACAGCTACAGATGCAACTGATCAGCATGCGAATATCCTGTTAACCCTGTCATATGATGGGGCTGGCTATTTTCTAGTAGTCTAGTAAGGCTCCTAGATGGCCTGAATGTAATGCAAGGCTATAACAATCCATTACCTTCATACAATTTGTCATCCGTGCTATTCTTCCCATCGCCATCATCCTCCACTCCACTTTGTGGGCCATTATCACAATCCTCATCATTCAGCTGCCCATCGAGTCTGGGTGACGCAGGGTCAGTGTCTGCAGGTACATAGAGGTCCGACAGCATGTAATGTGCCGAAGTTACTATCTGAAAAATAATTCTGTTATTACAAATCTGGCAGTACATACAATTCCTATCTCTGACACAAAAATGTTGCTTCAAGCTCTGAACAGGATTTAACAGCACTTCATGTTTTCAAACATTAGAAACAAATTCTCTCATCATAAAATTATGGTTAATGCTACTAATACAAAAGTAAAAACTGTATACAAACACAGGTGAGCTCAATCCCATGGACACAAGGTTCATCCATTTTAAATTATTTTGAGTAACAATTGTCCTATTGAAGTCACATTATGAAAAACTAAACAGTAACTCAAAACACTATTTTCATTATGTTCTCATGAAACATAGTTCAAGCAGACAGTGTGCATGATGCTTCTAACAGCAAGCTGGATTGGCTGAAGTAGCCCTACACTGTGACAGTCCAGGTCTACAGATAAAACTCTGATGTACTTTTCCATCATATTGTGCCTCACCAACCGCACTTGATGACTTTAACTGTGAAGTCATTACATCATTTACATAGTCTAAGAAACCTTCTACACCATTTGAGATGAGATCCTGCATTCCCTGAATGTTGTCAGAATTACCAACCAAACTAATACTGGGCATCTATAAAGCTAAACCATTTTACTGAGTTGTTGTTCCACTGATACCAACCTACTTTCATACATTTCCCAAAACATTTCCTGAATACAGTTCTTGATTCATACCTTGCGAACAGCATAGCCAAATAGAAATAGTTCAACACCTGATATTACCTGAGGGTACTTCTCCTTTGCCAGCAAAGCCAGACAGTTCTTAAGCAACATACGAATGGTTCCTTGCTGCCTCTGTCCATCTGATGAATTTCTCATATTTCTTGCTACCCTTAAAAAATAAGCAAGTAACATCTTGTTACAGCAACCTACCAAACACCTTAAAACTCACTAAAAATATTATAACATACATTTCTGGAAATTTAAGGCAACAAGCTTCCTTTAGGTGATTTGCATCTTCTGGGATGTGACGCTGCATCGCTGGGTTAGCGGTTCCTGATGTTTTGAAGGACCACAGTGCCTTCATCTTCAAGGGTCAACGGATCCTCTTTCAAACACAAGTGTCTTCTTTAACTCTTACTAAGCTGATTACCTCAACAGTAACAAATGACTTCGCATGGTAGGCGGTTTGAATCAGTCAGGGAACAAGCCCTCCACATTGCGATCATTCAAAATTTCCTAAAACCTCTCTAAGTAAGCCTACAAGATTCTTTAAGGTTTCATGTAAATGGTTCAATTATTTATTACACCACAACTGAGCACTGACTGTTCTCTGAATACAAAATTAAATGTGCAGATCACGGGTAGCCTTGTCATTAGTATACAAACTTAGTATCTATCAAGTTCCACTTTCAGTTCTCACCACTGCTGATAATATGGAATTAAAACAATATTTAAAAACTTGTCAGTATCATTGCAAACATGTTCAGGACAGAGACAGGTGGCATGTGCTTGTGAATTTGGTAATGAACTTTCAGGTTCCACAAAATGCAGGGAATTCCTCGACTAGCTGAGGACCTGTTAGCTTCTCAGGAAGGACTCTGCTCCATGTAGTGAGACAGTTAGTTAGTTTGTTAGTGATAATTGTAAACATTCATCAGAAGACTGCAGTACAGCAAACTCACAAAAACATATTTTGTAATAAAATAAACCCCCAGACAATGGATAACATCCAGCATAACTGAAGCGTAACCTTCAAATCAGTCATGACACCTACTCTACTTTGTCATTACATAACCTATAATCTCAGGCAGCACTCACCTGTAAAGCAACATTGCCACAGGAACAGTGAATGGGTTCGGCCCCTTTTCATCTGTCACATCTGTACACAGGGACGTCAAGTCGTACAGTTTCACCACTTCATCATCTTTACCTACAACATGATCAACAAAGACATATTCAAAGAAGTTCTTATACATCTCATTCTCCTACACATTACTGTCACAGCAAATCTGGTTTTCCCATAATCCCCATGCAACAGAAGAGTTCCTTGAAATGTGCCATGACGCCTTCCTCTCACGAACTTCCCAGTTCACTGTACATAACAATCTTCTCACAACACTCAACACCAGATAACCTCTGTGGCTGAAACATTGTAAAGAGCCAACAAGCCTACATGCTTCAGTGTGCAGGTAGTCGTTGTTGAACACTGCCCCAAAAACTGTTTCACTTTAATGCTGACAAATTTTAGTGAACAGATTTGATGAACATAGCCCGCACACAGATTAACATTGTTTTCTTGGGTATTTTAAATAATTCTTGTTGGGGGGGGGGGGGAGTTCCATTCTATGTTGTGAATTTTAGAAATGTAAAGCCCACCGTTACATGACGACACTGTGGATGGTCTGTGAAATGTCCGTGCGTGACAATAACCTAGGAAAGGGTAAAGAATGGACTCCTGGAAGGTTCTCACGTATTGATATGTCCACTTACCTGTACTCACCTTTGAATAACCAGTATGTATGCCCAGCCTTGGTGGCATTGGACTTGAGAAAGGACAGAATATTCTGTGCAACATCTCTAATAACTTTTGGTGAGAATTTTGAATTTTCTAGATGGGCAGATCTTCTGTCTTTATGAGCTCATACTTCTGCACTATTCCATCCAGATGGTAGCACATCACCAGCTCTGGCACGTTGCACATCAAGTTATCGAGCCAGTAGTCAATCCCTGTCAGCACACACTGATTGGTTTCAACATGTCCCTGCATAAGCAATGATTGGTTTCAACATGTCCCTGCATAAGCAATGATTGGTTTCAACATGTCCCTGCATAAGCAATGATTGGTTTCAACATGTCCCTGCATAAGCAATGATTGGTTTCAACATGTCCCTGCATAAGCAATAAAAGTGAATAACAATATTCAGATGATTCCCCATTTTTATACAACAAGGAGGTTCTTTACTTCTTCAAGAATGCCTGTCATCAGACCCTATTTTGAGAACAGCTAAACGCAGGCCACAACCTCCCACACTAATTCCTTAACATTCATTTTAATGATATCCTCCCATCTATGCCTACGTCTTCCAAATAATCTCTTCCCTTAAGATTATACAATTAAAACTTTGTGTTCATATTGCATGTTACCAATACATGCTACATACTCTAAAATGTTCTTTAATTTTTTGTGGTTATTTAACAATGCTACTAGTATCAAAGACTACACAATGTTGAAACACAGGGAAACTGATGAGTCTTCATTCATACTGTTGTGATGATAATACAATAAAGAAAAAGACACCGTCGATCACAACTAAGGAGTTTATGATATATATAATGCGAAACTTGCCTGCAACATGTTTCAGCCAAAATGGGCCATTGTTAGGTAATACACACGTCAAAATATACTAAGAAGAATTACTGCACTCTAATCGTCATCCAATCAGTATTTCACCTGAATACCACATCTCTTATTTAAAAACTGCTTACAGTAAAGAACCCTCAACTTAACTCTCTACGCACTGCTCACCAGCACTGCTGTGTCACCAGTGATACACATTTCTACTGAAGCCATGACACACAACATGCACTTCCCTTTGCACATAAAAATCCCCCCACCTCAGGTGCCCCATACTAATGAAATAACACAGCAACGATCTGTGCAAGAGGTGTAGAACATTTTAATAGCCCAAACAGAAGCAGCTGTGTAAGCCAGCAAGACAAGTTTCAGTACATGGAGTGGCCGAAGCGACTTGAAACCTACGTAAAATTTGAGATTCTCACAGCAATGTTGCTGAGAATTCAGATCTTCCAGGATGTGAAATTGTATCAGGTGAGTGGTTCCTGACATTTTCAAGGACCACTTAACAACCCTGAAGATAAAGGCACTACATTCCTTCAAAATCCCAGGAACCACTCAACTGATGCAGTATCACATCTCAAAGGCCTGACTGTACTTAAAACCTGGCACTTGAAAGGCTAAGCCATATTTATTTATCAGAATATATGATTGATTATTCTTTTGGTGAATGTTACACTTCTCTATTAAATCCACAGTTATGTTGCACCAAAACAGAAATGACAAGATAACAGTAAATCATGAATTTGGAATGGCACAGTCAGCGGACTTGGCTGCGTTAAGGTACAGGTCCAGCAGCTGTCTGCAGGCACAAAAAAACTGTGATATTTTCCTTTTGCATGACATCGAAACATACCTGAGTCTCAGACTGATACAGGGGTGAGTTGTACCCCCAAATATGGGCATATCTGTACCAATGAGCATCTGGATATCCTCGAATGTCCACACAACATTGCGGGCAAATTTGTGTTTTGACCTTGGGTCAGGCAGGTTTTCCTCTGGCCTTGGCTCTGGCAATGGTGGCCAAGCCTCACAAAAACAGAAAAAAATTAAAAATACTATTTCTTAATTGATGAAAATTTGCAATGTAAAACGTTGGTATTACAAAGCAGTACATCAAACATTTCTTTTACTCAACTAATTCACGACTGAGTGCTAATACACTCTGTACATGGCACAAAACAAACAATATTTGAGAGTCAAGAGATCAACAAGGTCTGACCAAATGATGGTTCAAGGCCTTCTTTTAACAATTATCACACTATGCATGAAATATCATGCTAGAAATACTGGCCCTGCTGGTCTCAGTTTATATGGTGTTTGACAAAATCAGTGAAAACTCTCCTGCAGTTAAGCTGTTTGTATGATGCAATATTTGAGGTTGTCACAGCACTGTTGCTGTAGATTCAAATCTTCAAGGATGTTACACTGTGTCCTTGTTTAGCTATTCCCAATGTTTCAAAGGATTGTAGTGTCTTCAAAACATCAGAAACTAGTTGCTCAACAACACCGCATTACATGCAAGAGGACACAGATTTTGAAAGCATCATATTGCTTATGTACCACACCCAAGAAGGCAGAAATTATAAGATTCCTTGTTCAGCTTCAAAAATACTCACTGTTGTCAGAGGGACTGGCAGAGGAGTGTCAATGTGCTGCTGGTCCTGTATCTCGTCCTTTTGATTCTCTGGTTCTGCCACAGCTAGACTATGATACAAAAACTTCGACAACAACGTCTTCTGTTGCAGAACACAACGGCTTTTGTTCTTATGGAACAACCCCTTCTCCTGTTAACAGACACATTAAGCCTTATGTGTTCAACGGTTATGTACTTCTAAAGATAGACATTTCAATATGATCACTAGGATACACAGTATTTACTCCACAATTTACGTGTTTTTCAAAAGAAAACTTGTGCCTGAAACGTTTGGTGAACAAAATAAGCAAACACTGTTTTTCAGAGTATAAGTTTATGCATTAAGACTGAGATTAAGACAATGATGGCTTCATAATGTCAAGGAACAGATGAGCTGTGTGATTAAAAAAAAATCAGAGTCCCCACTCTTTTGTACGTAATTTTATAAACATAACTTAGAGCCATGCAGAGTACCTGTTATATTCCTCCATGTATATTATATTTCACTCCTACTGACACTTTACCTTGTCACTCAAGGATTTTAAAACATGATCAAAGAAAAATTTCTTCAGCCACTCCCACTCTGTTTCAGCAGTCCGCAGCAGGTGTTTGTGGATGTCGAATTCATCAATAAGAAGAGTGTTCTCAATCCGATGAACCATCATACTGACCTTAAAAAAAAACAGACACAAAAACTGAACTTTTGCAATACCAGTACCTGATACTATGGGAAAAGACTTCAGCCCCCTTCACTTTGACACCATGGAATTGATACAAACATGGAAAAAACAATGACAGCAACAAGCATTAAATCAGCTTACAATGAGCTGATGACTGGCACAAACAATTTACAAAAGTCCGAACATCACTTACAACAAACCATCAATCACCGTCCTCATGATAAAACACACTAAATCACTGTGCACTGCTGTAGAGGTACGGAATCTTTCACCCAACAAGGTATGTTGGGTTAGTTAACATCAGTCACAAGGCACCATCTGTGGAAAGATCTTCCAAACAACATGAAAACAGAGGGCCACCCCTAAAATTACTTGATGCTAACTTTAACCTTTCAAAGGCCCATGTTCGCATTAGGAAACGCACATGGGAAAACACCCCTAAAAGTTAATTTTACATTTTTAGGCAACAACAGAAGTTACTGCATTTTTAAGACATGCTGCATAATCTCTATTTTATTTTCCACAAAATGCTATTCATTTCATAATTTTATCTTTTTCTGTTCAAATAATACATTTTTCACAAACTATGTACTAAATTTAAATACCCAGCTCAGTAGGATAAAGGCTAAACTTATTTGTTCTGTAACACTGTATTAATTCACTGATATCCTGACTGCCTGTTGTTCTGTTCTAAGGAAAAGGACATTGTATGAACTTTGCTAATGCAACATTTTCTGTCCAGCAGAAAATGACAAATTGTTGACATTTAGGAGGAGCTGACAGCCTTCACCTTTAGGGCCAAATTGAGCAGTGAAGGAAAGCAATTTGGTTGCATAAGCAGGCAGTATATCAGACCCACAAGAAAGAAAGAGAAGGCTAACACGCATGCTGGGCAAAGAGACCAGTGAATAGGAAATGTAGTAAAACGGTCCTTTTAAGATCTGCAAGTCAGTTGGTATTACAAAAAGCTATATCTTCTGTGCACTCACAAAGCACAATGTTGCAAAACTCTCTCAACTCCAGTTCAAGCAATGTGGGATATGGCTTTGTAGAAAATTCTTCCCACATGATCACCCACACCAGTGCTGATAATGTACAATGTCACTTAACTTTCTCTGGCGTGAGTTGATCCGTGAGGGACAAAATGGTGGGATCCCTGTGAGGCTGACAGCAGGTGGGGTAGGGTGGAAATGGAAGAAAGAGAGTAGGGAATGGTGATCCGCCAATCATTCCAATCAAATGCCATGACACTCCCTTAAAACTGGCCAGAACTGCCTTCTTCCATACCCTTTTCAATTAAAAATTCACACTATCGTAAAATTCAATGTCACACAACCTAGGCAGCTGAAAAAGGATGATTAAATGAATCATCACACCACGGCCCTTTGCTGTATGGAATCTTCAAAAGTTTCTTTATATTCTCTGCATCAGACACTACATCCACTTCGCCCACACAATCCAGAAACATGTGAGCCATCCGGAAACTGAAATTTGCATATGACATAAAGATAACACAGTCTGTACAGGGACATCTGATTCAGAAACTCTGGCCTAACATTCCAACCACATTTTCAAATTCTATCTCAATGCAACAGTATTCACTGCTGGCTCTGGCACATACCACCATAACAAGTTCTGGTACAAACTATTAACCTGCTTTCATTTAAACGTTTAAAATTTCTATGGCAAGACTTGCAGGGATAGCACAGTCAGCATAGCGACTGGCTACAGGCTGGACGGTCCGGGGATCGAATCCCGGTGGGGGCGAGATTTTCAGCACCCATCCAGACCAGCCCTGGGGCCTACCCAGCCTCCTGTACAATGGGTACCGGGTCGTTCCCAGGGGTAAAGCGGCCGGGGCGTGGCGTTGACCACCCACCCCCCATCCGGTCCTTCATGGCCTGTTCTAGGGAGAACATTACCTTTACCTTCATATAATTCAATGGACCAATTCTGTGCATACTTTCCACTAGTACAAACAATGCTAAAGTTGTTCCTGTCCATACTACAGAGGCATGGAGGAGGAGCAGAGGTTGAGCTCCATTCATTCTTAAACTCAAATACTAAACAGACATGGTCAACTTCGGACACTTTATCCCCTGGGAAATAACCCACTGTATCCACTGAACAGGAGGCTGGCTGGACTCCAGAGCTGGTCTATACATTTTGGAAAAGAAAAAAACTCTTGCCCCTGCCAGGAATCAAACCGCAGATCGTCCAGACCATAACCTAGTCACTATAGTCCCTGCAATGTCTTGGCTCCTCACTACTTGAGATGTGAACTGTATTACACTTATTATATAAGGTATACGGACATTAGAAGTTCCACAAAAAATTGTAAGCACAACATACTCAATACTGTCACCTCCATCTGAAACCTAAGCACATGCCGGGCTGCAGTGACAAGAGACCAACATTACTACAACACAAACATAAATCTGGCCTCAAAAGAAGCTGCAATTATGTTTCAAAGATCAATTACCACCAAAATCCGAGGAATGTAATTAAGTAGCACCGGTGTCACTCCCACCTCAGATGTTAGCACAGCTGTCATACTGACAATATCAATGGCAGCATACGCTGTGCACATGTTATTTAACAACATGGAAAATTGCTAAGATTATATGACTAGAATAATATGTTGAAAATGAAAAGCAAAGTATGCTTCTAGATGCATTATGTTCATACAAGCTTCACAGAATTCCATAAACTGGTCTTACTTTACTTTATCGTGTCCGGACCATTAAATAAAGATTTTTGGCCCAGTATTGGGCTACGTCAATTCCTTTTTTATTTGCAAGCCATAAATCCTCGAGGGTGCATTGGTGGGGGCAGTCCTTGCATGACAGGAGATGCTCCATATCTTGTACATCTCCACAGCCACAATATAGGTCGCCAGCGTCTGTTTTGCCCCATTTCACCATATTTGTTTTTACTGGTGCCACCCCTGTTCTAATGCGGTTAAGAGATTTCCAAGTATTAAAATCAAGGAGGTGGCCACTAGGGCAAATCTGGGTAAGGGGGAAGTCTTCAGGTGGTTCAACTTGCACTGTTCCGAGGAAGCTATTCGCGATTTTAATCTTCTCTGTGGTGTTCTGGCTCCGTAAAGTGCATGTCGCTCATCGACAGTTTGCTTGATTTTCTCTATGTGTTCCGCTGCCTTCCGACGAGATGTAGGAGCTGCAAAGCCTGCCGCTCTATAAAGGTTTGGCAATGGCGTTGGTTTCATACATCCTGTCACTATCCGACATGTCTCGTTGAGCACCGTATCGACTTGTTTGGTATGGGCAAATCTATTCCACACTGGACATGCTATTCTGCAGTTGAAAAGCAAAGTGCTTGTGCGGTTAATCGGAGAACGTTAGGATTTGCTCCCCATCTACTTCCCGTAAGCCTTAACTGGTTATTAATTACTGTGATGAGGCACTTACACAGCCAAACAATATTACAATTCTGTCTTCCCTCATAGATAAAGCACACGAAAATTCTATAAGTCAGCAAACATATTTCATAACCTAGGGAACAAAATCTGCACAAAACTGCTACCAGAGTATATTCTTCATATTTATAGAAAACTTCTTAAGAACCAGATCAGTTTCTCAGTCACAGAATATGTAACTGTATTTCTGTCCCACAAGAAAAAGCTAATGTAAAACTCCTACACATATTTAGCCTTCCATCGTAACCAACTTCCAACACCTACCACAATGCAGACCATCCAATGAACAGAAACCTAATTTCGTCACATAATTTTGCAAATTACACCCAGACACACTCACACACACACACACACACATATATATATATAATTATTATATATACACACACACACACACACACATATATGTGTGTGTACATACACACTTCTTTTTCAAAGATTTATTTATACAAAATTTCTCAACCCAACACTGAACATATTGCCATCCTTTCACCTCAGAACTTTGCTTTGACTACCATGTTAAAAACATAATCTCACTCTTAACTCCGATGGTATAACCAAATTTCATGAAAGTCAGCCACAAGTCCAAAATTACTTAACAACACTCACTGCTTTACTTTCTGAAATCTTGTTGATTGACTTCACTGCACTGATCCAGTGAAGCTGATTCAAATTTTTCAGTTTTTCTGTGTCGACAGACACGCACGCACGCGCGCACACACACACACTCACACACAGAGGACAACAGAGATGCAACAGTACGCCCTTAATCCACAAACGTACCTTGAAAATCCCGATGAATGTGATGGTACATACTGCAGGCCATATGATTCAGCAGAACTGCTAAGCCAGTTCGAAGGAGGCAAGTTCAAGTCTGTATTGCACTGCAGGAGCGCAAAGTTTGCTAACGACTGTACAGACGAATACTTGACTACCGCTGTTGATTTAACAGACTTGCGGGGTGAATCAGGAGACGGACATAACCTCCAATTTTCTGTTCCTCTTGCATCTTCTTGCACCTCTGATGAACGCTGAATGAACATAACAAAATATTTACAGCCCGACTGATTAAGCGTATGACTGGGCACACAGTCCTGGAAAAGTTTTTTTAATATTGCTACTAACGTATTATGTGGGCCAGGATAGCTCAGTCAGTATAGCGACTCACTATAGGCTGGATGGTCCGGGGATCGAATCCCTGTTCGGGCGAGATTTTTCTCAGCCGTCCAGGCCGGCCCTGGGGCCCACCCAGCCTCCTATACAATGGGTACCGGGTTTCTTTCCCGGGGGTAAAGCAGCCGGTGTGTTGTTGACCACCCACCCTCATCTAGTGCCAGGGTTAAAGAAACAGTAAAGCTCTACCTCTATTACCCCTCTGGGCCTTCATGGCCCATTCTAGGGAGAACTTTACCTTTCCTAATGTATTATAATTTGTCAAATAAATATGCATGGCAATAGTTAACCCTTTGGCACCTGACTTCAGGCATATCCATCACACAGCGTGATTCTCAAAACATAACATGTCAAGTATCGTAATGGCCTTCCTTATGCAGTCTTCATTTAAATTCCAGTCTCCTTCACAACACACCAAGCATTATATCCAGCGCCAAATGGCTAAAGAAAAAGAGACATTCACCAAATTCCACTATGCAAGATTCTGCACTTTTATATCTGACTATCAAATATATGCTTCAACTGCATATGGCAGGCCTGCGCTATGATTCCTTTCCTGCTCTCTGTGTTCTAAATTTTAAGAAAGTGGAGACAAAAGGGTTGCTTAGTGGCCCTTCATCAGATACAAGTGGCCCTACCTTAGCACCCCCTTGGGCTGCAGACTGAACAGATAATCAGTTGTCACTCTGAGCTAGCCTCTCTCTCTTGTAATGGGCCTCTGGCTTTCACCAGGGTCAGTTTTTTCAGTTTGGTTTAGGGTCTTGTGTTAGGTTTTGAAATTATGTGTATTTAAGTGGAATTAGTTAGTCACATATTGTTCGTAATTTTTGTTCTTCCTCACAACTCAGTCAATAAACGGCTTTGTTTTGTTTCTTATAAGATTTATGTTTATGAAGAATTCTATAAATAAATCCAAGTAAATTAGATAAACAATATAAAAAATTACATTTTCTTGTGCTACACACGCACAAAACTGGGCTGTGTCAATCAGTTGTGCCAATATTTGTAGGAATTATTCCTTTATCATTTTATCCACAGTGTTAGTCATTTCCCACCAGGAGAATTCACAATATAGTCTAATACTAAAATAAAGAACTACAAGTCCATCCCCTCAACAAGAGGATAGTTCAATACAATCTATGAAAATCTGTAATTACACTCAGATTTCAGAATTTCTACTACCTTTAGCCTGTTAAAATATTTCGCTACATGCAGCAAAAATCTGTGAAAAACAGGAAATTTGCATGCAAAATTAAAAAAAAAACTATGCACCTTATATTTAATATTTAGTTCTTCTTTCTCCCATCCTGTCATTTTATAATCTAATTACCCAATAAAATGTGCTCTACCAAAATATTTGCAGAGAATACTGTCAACAGAATTCCTTCGAAATGCTTACAATTAGACAAGCCGCAAATATCTTTGTACGTTTCACTTGTGGTTGTGGTGATGAAGGGTTACGAAACTACACGACTAATATGGGAATACTGTGTACAACGCCAAAGGATGATTGACCCTACACCCCGTCCCCCTTTCTAAACCCCTGCGCTGAAAAAAATTAATAGAAGTGATTAATATTAGTTTGTACGTCGAAGGGTGCTGCAGTATGTACAAGTGCAGGAAAAACAGACTACAAACCTCTCGTTCACACTGGCAAGCTTGATCCCCTTCCATGGACATGC
This sequence comes from Reticulitermes speratus, assembly GCA_021186555.1. Lineage (NCBI taxonomy): Eukaryota > Metazoa > Arthropoda > Insecta > Blattodea > Rhinotermitidae > Reticulitermes > Reticulitermes speratus. The sequence goes on along the minus strand of JAJKFL010000010.1, from coordinate 1,956,513 downwards.
GTTTTGAAAGCACTTTTTAAAAATGGACACTTCCTTCACTGCAATATATGAAGGGCTGAACTATTAGAAATTTCAAACAACACCCAACACGTTTCATCGCTTTGCATAAATATCATTCACACAACAACGTAAAAAGCAAGGACACAGTACTCAGCACTGTGAATTATTTTCCCATACATTCTCCAAAAATTATCATATAATGTATATAAATTCCCTTTCAACACTTAGCGTACTTCGACTTATCATTTCAACCGAATTACCCTGCAACATATTGTGAATACGTGCTGTGAACATTGAGGTTAAGAGCTACGCGCATGAACGATTTTGCCACAGTATCCTCAACTGCTGAACACCACAAATGATAGCCAACATATGCAGCAGCTGGCTACTGTGAAAACGGCCGACGTCTGTGATCATGCGTAGTAGCACCACGGGATACGCACTACGTAATCCGTGATCGTTCCTGCCCTCTAAGAACAATTGACACAGATTATAAAGAGAAATTAATGACTGTGGCGTGTTTACGCTATGAAAGACATTGTCTCAACACGTGTGGCGTAGTCGCCGATAACTTGTTCCTTTGTTTTGCCCTTTGAGTGTGCATTAGGGAATAAACTCAACACATTTGGTATCATCAATAAAAACACATTTTTAGAGTACATATTGAATGGCAAGTTTAAAATGATCCCATGATATAAAATCACTTAAGCTTAGGCAGCAAAATGCTGACAATTCATCATACTGCTTCATCCACATCTTGAAGTACTCCAAGAATGAAGTAAAGTTCTTCTACATGCTGATAAAACTTTCTGCACTCTTCTTCATAGCTATCTTCCAACGTGTCACCAAATCTTGGTTTTTAATGTCACAAATTTGCAAGCTAACCTCTCAGCAATCGATGTATGAACAGTGTGACAAAGTGCCTCCATCTCAATTATTGATGTTCCTGTTCTCTGCAGTGCCTCCACATTTGTCTGAAACATACTCATGAAGGAGTGAGTATGCCATAAATATATTTCACAGAAATTGCCTTCAAAAAAATTCTTAATTACAAACAACATGGAGCAGAGTCCTTCTTGAGAAGCTAACAGGTCCTCAGCTAGTCAAGAAATTCCCTGCGTTTTATGGAACCCGAAGGTTCATTACCGCACTCACAAGCCCAGGTCAGGGGTTGCATCTTCATTGGTCAAGGAGGAAACATGCACCAGAGACCTCTTACAGTGGGCTTTATGCAACTAACGGCACATATTTCCTATTTGCTACCAACAGGTGGCAGAAAGTAAGGTCTAAGTCTGACGCACAAAAATCCGAGGTAAATAATGTTAATAATCTGTGCCCCATGTGCACTTCCATTTGCTCTGCATAATCGATCTGAAATATCGATACCGTTAGTCGGAGATTAAAAGTGCTGCGATTGTGAAGCCTAATCTGTGTAACTAACGACCATGTGCCGAGCACAAATTACAAGTTCCTAACTGTTATCTCTGGTTCCGAGTGTCTCCACCCATAGATAAGAGGCGCGCCCCTCATTACCGCGAACTGCTTTCTGGCGACAGTTGCAATTGTATGTACGTGAGGAGAGTCAATGATTTGCGCCCATCGAACACTTTGTGGCTGAAGAGACGGTGTGCATGTAAGTTAACAGTTGCCTTAAGATATTAGTAGAGAGAGCTGGTCTATTATTATATGTTATAAATATTATATATAATTATGGTCGGTGCACAACCAAGAACTCCATGCAGAAGTCTGTTTAAAAAATTAAAGAGATTTTACCTATCCCATGTCAATATATATTTTCATTAATGAACTTTATTTTAAACAATCAAGAACATTTTCAAACAAATTCATCTACACACAGTACAGACACAGCAATAAGCACCACCTGCATAGACCAAATGCCAACCTATCTTTTTTCAAAAAAGTACAGTCTATGCCAGTATCACAATTTTCAACAGACTCCCTCTGCGTCTCGTAAGTCTAAGAATGAAAAGACAAAATTTAAAGTAGCATTAAGAAAATGCTTAAATACACACTGCTTTTACTCAGTAGATGAATTTTTTATGTATAAAGATGGTTCATAGTGTTACCGACTAGCTGCTGTATAGTCAGCAGAAACACGAGCTCCACTCTAGGGAATCTACGGGGATGCTTCCAGGGGAATTTATACTCGTTCTGGCTATACCTTTCTTTATTTCCTTGTGAACCATACACTCAAATATAATTCACTATTTCTCTACTGAACTAGTTAGTCCAGAACAAAACCGACCATCTCGCCCCAAACTCAAGGACCAACTGACCATCTCCTCTCAACCCAAAGACAAAAAAAACAAAGACTGACTCCTCAAAAGAGGATAGAGCTCCTCAACTCCAGAACTCTGTTTCCCCCATACCACTACTCCAGTTACAGCTAACGGACCTGTCACACATATACCTTACAGCTTTGGAAGTCATCTCTTCCCCCATTTCCTGTCCGTACGGTTACAAAATCTCCCCCTTGAAATGAAACTTAGAGTGTACGAAGTACGATGATAGGGTTCATTTCAAATGCCGCTTAACTAATTTTTTTTTCATTCAAGTAACTTAGAGATTAGGCAGATCATATATGTATAACCCTTGAGCTTAGGCAGTTTGAGGCAACTAAACTACCTGCTAGCACTTCGTTCTTTCACTCACACATCTCTATCCATACAGCTATTTTCCTTGTAAACGAGGGACACTTGCCTTTGTTTTACACTCTTACCCTAGTTCTGGAACAAAATCATGTAACATAATGACTGTTAATGTCATTTTTTTAAAATACAATTTCTGCTTACACATGGATAACTAATATGATGGTTGAACATTTGTACTCATTATTATTATAATAAAACTAAAACTTTAATTAATTATAATAAAACTAAAAGACATATCCAAAAATATCACTGATTAATAATGACAATAACATGCAATTTGAGATGAATCTGAGGTCATATAACTATAACTCTTCCATTAACATAGTTTCTCTACATCTAGGGTTACATAAATTGTATTAATTTTATTTCATGGTTTCTTTGCAATTTGCCCCAAAGCAATACTCTTTTCACTTATTTATATATTCGTTCTAACATTCCCTGAATGCTACTCCAAGCTTTCCAACACTTCTACTAATTGCGTACAGATGCCAGTTTTCCCTTTTCACGATGTTAAACACACATTCTCACACACTCTAATCCTTACATAACTTATCCTTAAACATTGATTAACTTAACATTTATTCATACAACTAATTTCTGAACAGTTTCTTAACATATAGAAATTTCCTTCCTTTTCTACTTTTAAGAATTGTTTACTGCGGAATTTAACTCGCACTGTCCTTATCATACTCATTCAATCAATTATCATTTCACATTCTTATGATGATATACGTATCTGTGGTGTTGGCTAATGGTACTTCACCTGTCACCTTGTTTATCCATATCTTAATTTTGATAGGTACTAAAGTAGCTCATTCCTTCTCACATGTGTGACCCACTTCATATCCTGTCCTCCTCCATCTGTATCTAGCTCAAGTTGTTATCGTCTCTGTATGGCTTTAAAGCCTTCTTGCTGAATTTTCCTCTTTCCCTTCCTTCTTCGTCCTTTAGCTCATAAGCTGAATGAGGATATACCTTTGAAATAAAAAATGGCCCCTCGTACAGTAACATAAATTTCGATGTCGTTCCTTTTACAGCGTCTGACGTAGGGTTGGTTTTCACAAGTACCTTATCATTAACTTTCGGATTCCATTTGGAGTTGCCTAATTTCTTTCGCTTTTCCCTTTTTAAAGCCTTTTCTTTCATTTTAGCATACGCCTTCAAAACCTTGGCTGCTAATTTCTCATTCTCTGGCGGATCTACTAACTGCGGTAAAAACTTCGCGAAGATGTCTGGTTTCTCCGCGCCGAAAATTAACTCGACCGGTGCGTAACCCGTGGAACTGGCAACGGTATTATTCAACCACTGCTCTATGTGCGGCAATAAATCTGCCCAACTTTTGTGGTTTTGGTGGCAATATAGGCGGCAAAACTTTGACAGTTCCTTCATAACTCTTTCACTTGGATTGCTCTGTGGGTGGCGTACCGGTGAAAAGCGTACATCTACTTTATGTTCTGACAATTTCTTCTTCCAATTTGGTGACCTAAATTGACTACCATTATCAGAAAGGATCACGTTGGGTTTGATTATGTCTTCAAAGTATCTATTCATTAATTTATTTAGACATGCCTTAGTTGTTGCGGCTTTAAGTGGGTACAGTTTTACATGTTTGGAGAAGACGTCATAACACACGAGAATATATTTCACTCCTGCGCGGGATGTAGGTAGGCTACCGTATAAGTCAATAGCACATAGGTCCCCAGGTTTCATCGGAAGATGGTGTCTCTCTTCGACATTATATGACTGAGTTGGATGCTTAGCCCGTTGGCAGAGATCGCAGCAAGAGATAAACTTACGGATTTTCCTGCCAAGGTTTTTCACATGCAGTGACTGTACAATTTGATTCATGCACTTGTCCACCCCTAAGTGACCTAGACTGCTGTGTGTGTATTCAATGACTTTTTGTTCTAAACATGACGGAATCATTGCCTTCTAGTTTTCGGTGCTGTCCTTTCTACAGAACAAGACGTTTCCTTCCAACTGCAACTTCGCTTCAGGGGGCCTGTTGTTTCCATCGAGTCTGTCCTTTATGGCCTTCAGTCTTGTGTCTGTGTCCTGTAACATGGCTAGGTTCTTCAGGTTTTTACAGATGCTGTTGTCGACTTTCAAGTCAATAGCATGTGCCATGATGATCCTGGGTCTTGCCAATTCCTTTGTTTCCACTACGCTTAAGTCACTCGGATTACGGCTTAAAACATCAGCTAATACATTTTGAGTCCCTTTGATGTGGCCAATTTCGATATCATACTGCTGAATAGCCACAGCACCACCTTGCCACCCGATTTGAAGTTATTACACAACGGTAAAGGAATGTTAGTGCTTGGCTGTCGGTATACAGTTTAATTTTCCGTCCGTAGACGTAGATCCTGAATTTCTGTAGTGAATGAACTATAGCTAATAGTTCTTGCTCGCATGTGGAGTACCGCTGTTCGGTGGGATTTAGTACTCGCGAAGTTGTGGAAACAATTTTCAAGTTCCCCGCTTTGTCTTCCTGCATTAGCACGCCCGAAATGGCTCTCGCACTTGCGTCAGTATTAATGACGTATCCTAATTCATGATCAGGGTGCACTAACTCAATACTATGGGCGAATTTGTCACGCAGCGTTTCAAATGCCTGTTGCAGGTCGCTGGTCCATTTCCACTTCTGCCCTTTCTTTAATAGTATGAGCAATGGTGAAACGAAATGTGCGTAATTTGGTATAAACTGCTGGTGAAAATTACATATCCCTAGGAATCTTCTGAGTTGCTTCTGGTTTCGAGGTGGCGGGTAACTGAGAATGGCCTTTATGCGGTCTTTGTCTGGCAGCAAAGCTTCGCTGCTTATCACGTGTCCCAAGAACTTGATTTGCGGTTTACAAAAACTGCACTTATTTGCATTTATTGTGAACCCTGCTGTTGTGAGTTTCCACAGCACTGTATGTAGGTGTCGTAAATGATCTTCAAAGCAGACTGAGTGTACGACAACGTCATCCACATATGCCACAACGTTGTCGCCTAGATCGTCACCTAGTACCATATCTAAAGCTCGGATGAAAGCTGACAAACTATTTTTAAAACCATAAGGCACAACTTTATATTGGTACACTTGATTTCCAAACTGAAAACTGGTCCACTTCCTAGATGATCTGTGTAACGGAATCTGAAGGAAAGCACTGCTGAGGTCAATAGTCGTGATAAACTTAGCTCCATGGAATCTTTGTAGCAGTTCCTTCATGGGATCCACCTTTACTCTATCTGGTATCATAAGTGCATTAACCCTCCGTGCATCTATACAAATCCTAAGGCTTTTTCCTTCCCTTTCAACGATAGTAAGGGGGTTTACATAATCTGAAAAGGATGTTTCCAAGACGTCATCTTTTAGCATTTCATGTATCTGTTCCTTCACCTGAGCTCTAAGTGCAAATGGTATCGGTCTAGAACTTCTTGATTTAGGTATATCTCCTGTCATTTCAAACTTGTATTCAAATTGATTGCACCTACCGGGCCGTCTTGTTAGATGACTCCTATACTTTAACAGTAAGGCGTATAATTGGTCTTTCTGGGAGGCTGATAAGTTGTCGTTCTCATCTACTTTAGCTTTCAACTGGTCTGAAGTTACATCCCTTCTGTCGGATAGATTTAATTTGCATATAGCATCATGCGTGATGTCGTTAGTCTCTGTTCTGGTACAACTGGTGGCAAGACATGACCTGACTTCTTTTAGAGTTTCCAAATTCTTACTCCTTCCCAACTCAATATTGTCACTCATGTGACCCTCGTTTTCTAGCACAATGGCTTTTTCCTTCTTGTATAATAATTTCTCAGAGTTCTTGTACTCCACGAGACAATCATTTACGACATTGCAAGCGTCCTGTCGCGCCTGCATACTACAATAGCTACCCTCAACTCTAAGTGTGTGGTTGTTTGCCTGGTTCAGTCTGTCCTTAAATGCACTAACTTCGCCTCCAGTTCCTCTCTGTGGGATATTTATGGCGTGTCCAGTTATCCGACCCTCCTTTTCAGTTGAATGGAGAAAAGCTACAGATGTTAACCTCACATCACCCTTGTTAGTGTAATTTGTAGCGGAGTCACCAAGTGAATTAGCTAAATCTTCACTTCCTTGCAGAAACATGTGTTTTGTTAGCTCATTTTTAACTTTCATGGTAAAACAGTTATCTGGGAAGCTGATGGTTACTTTATTTCTGACACAAAAATCAACACCAATTAATACTTGTGTCATTAGTCTTGGAGCTATAAGAAATGTCTGATCGACCGTTTCTTCTCCGATCTTCAAAGTTAGCATTGCCTGTGTTCTCACTTTCCTGGCTTTATCACTGAATGCACTTACCAAATTCATATTTTGCACCGGTAGTTCTAAATTTTTCATTCCGTTGCCTCTTAGCTTGTTGTATAATTCCTGGCTCATCAAGCAAAGCTCGCAGCCCGTATCTAAAATGGAAGTTATTTCCTCATTGCCAATGGTGACCTTTACCTTCGGACATCCTTGTAATTTATCTTCAGCGATAAATAGTGAATACCTCCCTTCATCAATTAATTCTAACTCATTTTCTTCAAAAGGTTGTTCAAAAAATTTTGACACATTGAACTCCTCAATTAGGCTTTTACAATCTTTGCTCTTTTCTGCGCAGTTAATTTGGCATTTTTGGTATTGCGGCTGGTCTAGACGCGAAGTCTCACATGCGAACGCAGGTCGACCATCACTTACGTCCTTTACGCGTTTAAAGCGCCTCCATTTCCGTGATCCTGCCCCCTACCAAATACGTTTGTCACTTCGTCTCTGTTGTTTCTGCGGGGTTCAAAATCCTGAGCCCTTTGATTTAAAGGATGCTGCTCTTGTCGCCTACTTCTCCCCCAGCCGCTTGAATCTCTGTTTCTCCCGAAACGTCGCGGTGACTGACGCCTAGAGTCTCTGTGATCTTGCGGGCTTCGTATGTATCTCACATTTGTAACTTGCGCATTATTCTGACGTTCGCAGTTTGCGTAGCCAAATGCGTTTTCTCGCGGAGGCTTCCTATGTGAATCGCGCTCGTCATAGTCGCGTCGCGGTCTTCTGTTTTGCTCTCGCGTAGATTGTAATGTCTGTATTTTCCCCAAAAACGCCAAGGCGTCCTGAGTCGTCTTTAAGTTCCCGCAAATCATGCTGTTTTGTGTCTCTGGCGGAAAATGGTTTGTCATAGCACCGACTAAATCCTCCTCCGACATTGCTGGATTCAGCATTGATGCCATACCTGCATAGCGAATATAGTGCTCTGTGTAGGTCTCATTCTTATGTTTATCCCAGCGGTCTTGGTAAATGCTGCACCTAATTTGAGCTTGGCGCGTTTGTCCCCATAACAAGTTTGCGACCGCGGTCTTGAAGTTTTCGTACGATCCAATAGTATCGTATACAGTCGCGAACCACTGTTTGGCAAAAGGGTCTTCGATGGCTCTTAAGCAAAGTGGAAGTTTGAGTTCTTTGGGCGTTTTCTTAAGGGTAAAGTACTCGTCAAGTTCCCGTAAGAAATGAACGACTACCTGTTTAGCGCTGTCCTTAAATTTTGGTAAGCTAAGTTCATTTAGGTCAGCACAGTCATTAGGAACTGCCACAGATAACGCATTTACATTGTTGTTACAAGACATGTCAGGAACATTATTCACACTTCCATTACATGCAGATACATACAGGTATTTACTACACTCATACTTGCTGCACAGCTGGTGTTGTCAATGTGGCTACTTGGTGAAGCAGTTGTGTTATTGTTGCCCTGATCTATATTCTCAGCCCTGACAAGCGATGTGTGGTGTGGGGTTTTGCAAACATCTGATTGAATTTGTGTAGTTATCCCTGCAGTGATCTTTGCCTCAATGCGGCTAACAGCTAAATTTACCTTCTGAAATTCCGAAAAAGTATTTTGTTTCTCAGATTGTAAAGCGGCGGACATTGCCCTAATTTCATTTTCAATGCCTTCTACACTCCTGTCCAATCCTTCCTTTGTCTCTCCCAATTCCTGTCTAATACCTTCTATAGTTATATCAGCCTGTATCTTATGCTCATTTATCTCCTTGGTCAGTGCCTTTGATCTGTCATTTACCTCCCTTGTGTTCCTGTCTAATTCTTTCCTGGTGTTAGTGACATGCGCAGCTACTCTTTCATCCATACCAGTACACACATCGTCAATATTCTTACTTATTTTAGTAAGCTCAGTTTCAGTATTTTTCCATAATACACTTATTTCTTGTGACCTATTCTGAATTTCTGTTTGTAATCTTAGAGATAGCTCCTGCCTCACTTTCTCGTTATCTGACCTGAATTGGTTTGTTAAACTAGCAGCTAATTTTTCATTCTCTTTTTTCAGCTCCGACTTTAGATTCTCACAAACTGCATTTAACTTTAAATCTAGAGCTGCTGTTTGCAATTCTGTTTGTTTGCTTATCTCAGCCTGAATTGCCTGCTTAACACTAGCTAGGATATCTTGCAACTGAACAGCTGACATGGTTGCCTGTTGACTAGCACTGTCTACATCTTTGGCTGGTCTATCTTTTATGGCATCAACAACTGCGCTTACATGATCTGAGCTAACAATCTGGTTTGTCTGTTCACTGTCAGTAACTAACCTCTCGTCTACAATTGTCACTATCGAATCGTGTTGCTCAATGTCAGTTGTGGCGATACACCGACTACGGAGACATTTCTCTGCCATTTTCCTTTGTACCTATATATTGCACTCCTGAACCCAGTAATTGTGCCACTTACTTTAATTTCACGATTGGAGTAGCCAACAGCGATAACCGGGATCTCCGACTGCCTGGATCCTCGATGGCTGCTTCCGTGCGTGCTGCTCCGGTGCTTGCCGCGTCGCTTGGTATTTTCGCAGTCTTCCCCTGTCTACACCGGCCTAGGATGCTGGCTTATCTTCTTCTTCGGTGCGATATTTGCTCTTTCGGCTGTTCTCTGTTGTATTCTTTCCTTTCTCACCGTAGGCCGTTCGATCGCCCCAGGTTGCAGGCGCCAAAATTCTTGCTGTTACCGACTAGCTGCTGTATAGTCAGCAGAAACACGAGCTCCACTCTAGGGAATCTACGGGATGCTTCCAGGGGAATTTATACTCGTTCTGGCTATACCTTTCTTTATTTCCTTGTGAACCATACACTCAAATATAATTCACTATTTCTCTACTGAACTAGTTAGTCCAGAACAAAACCGACCATCTCGCCCCAAACTCAAGGACCAACTGACCATCTCCTCTCAACCCAAAGACAAAAAAAACAAAGACTGACTCCTCAAAAGAGGATAGAGCTCCTCAACTCCAGAACTCTGTTTCCCCCATACCACTACTCCAGTTACAGCTAACGGACCTGTCACACATATACCTTACAGCTTTGGAAGTCATCTCTTCCCCCATTTCCTGTCCGTACGGTTACAATAGTGAGGTGTGTAACATGTTTATAGTGTTTTAGTTTATAGTGTTCAATTGTAAAATTCTGTAGTCTGTATAGCTGTATATTTGTACATTATGACTTATTGCACATACAGTTGTCACTTCGACAGACTTATGGATCCATGAAATGTATGTATGTATATATATATGTATGTATAATACGGGAGCCAGTCATTTACGTTGAAATGTCGGTCATTCGTGTTATTGTTAACACTTCAATGCCCAGTGGTAACTTTACGTATCTGCAGATGTTGCATCCAAATCCCGCAGAGCTTTACTTGTCGCCTAACATAATGTCATTACGTTGCAGTGAAGAGCGTCCTGAAGATGACCATAGTGCTGGTTGAAACATGTGGAGGACGAACATGAACCACTCTTGCCCTAAACAAGACACAGTTGGTGTCTTTAGTGTATATTCTGTGCTTAACGGTGCTGTGAGTGGCGGTGATTAGTGAATAGTAGATCGGGAAGGATGTGGGATGAAGAGGTTACTATATATACCACCACGTTTAACATTCAACAATTCTACGTTCTGCCCACACAGTGTATTTATGTGTTTTGTGTGGATCTCAGAACAAACAGCGATTATTTCACTGTACAGCATTAACTGACTGGTTTGTATAACTGAGACGTAGTGTGTTTACTGCGCGGTACGGTCTGTATTTATGTGTTTTGTGTGGATCTCAGAACAAACAGCGATTATTTCACTATACAGCATTAACTGACTGGTTTGTATAACTGAGACGGAGTGTGTTTACTGCGCGGTAACGTCGAATGTAATTTATTGTGTTTGTGTGTGGATCTCAGAACCAACAGCGATTATTTCACTGTACAGCATTAACATGACTGGTTTGTATACTAGACGAGTTCTTACTGCGCGTCGGACTGTATTATGTGTTTTGTGTGACTCAGACAAACGCGATTATTTCACTTACAGCATTAACTGATGTTGTAAACTGAACTAGGTTATCGTACGAACGGATATTAAATTAATTCAGTTAACTTACCTTTAGACGTTTAAATTAGAGACACGTGACGAGTTACGCAAGATTAGTGCTATTGTTTGTAGTAGTAGTGCTGTGTCTTTAAATTCAATCTTTAAAGCCCAATGGTTACTATATGTACCACCACGTTTAACATTCAACAATTCTACGTTCTGCCCACACAGTGTATTTATGTGTTTTGTGTGGATCTCAGAACAAACAGCGATTATTTCACTATACAGCATTAACTGACTGGTTTGTATAACTGAGACGAGTGTGTTTACTGCGCGGTACGGACTGTATTTATGTGTTTTGTGTGGATCTCAGAACAAACAGCGATTATTTCACTATACAGCATTAACTGACTGGTTTGTATAACTGAGACCGAGTGTGTTTACTGCGCGGTACGGACAGTATTTATGTGTTTTGTGTGGATCTCAGAACAAACAGCGATTATTTCACTATACAGCATTAACTGACTGGTTTGTATAACGAGACGGAGTGTGTTTACTGGGCGGTACGGACTGTATTTATGTGTTTTGTGTGGATCTCAGAACAAACAGCGATTATTTCACTATACAGCTTTAACTGACTGGTTTGTATAACTGAGACGGAGTGTGTTTACTGCGCGGTACAGACTGAATATTTAAATATAATTCAGGTTAATCTTACCTTTTAGACGTTTAAATTAGAGACACGTGACGAGTTACGCAAGATTAGTGCTATTGTTTGCGATATCTGCACGAAGTACTTAAGATTAGCGCACAATGGAAGGACTCGTCTTTGTTCAACCGCACGTTTCGCCTCAGAAACTCTCGAACATATTTCTCTCGATGTCGGAGAGCGTTAACAAGTCCGAAACTCAAATCGTACAAGGGTCAAAGAGATGATTTTGAAATTCAACACGGGCCGTATTTTATTGTAAATAATTAAGGAGGTTACTCTTAAAACTGGTTCAAGATCACCCTGTATCTTAATTTAATATTTATAAAATGAAATCCATCTAGGTATGCATAAACGGATGTAAATGTATTACACCCGTTTATGTGTACCTAGATGGATTTGATTTTATAATTAAAGGAGGTTAGTATTTTGTTTAAAATTGAACACACCGTTAAGAAAACTTCCTGCCTTTAACGACAACAAAAACTATTAACGTAAAGCTTTCTCGCACTGTTGTTATGTCCTCCTTGACTTATGTTGTGCGTTACCATCCACGGACACCTTTTTAGCCTCTTTTGCCCGTGGCGAAAAAAAAAATATTTTTGCTTCTTTAATTTAAAAATTCTTCGGTATTTAGTCGGGTCTTATTTTTCGTACAGATATCAGTGCACTGACTGACGGGACTGCACAAAATGAAGTGGCGAGGTGGCCCGCGGGCCGCGTGTTGCAGATCCTTGAACCAAAGGTGTCGGTTGAAATTATTTCGGAACTATTCGCAAGGTCTGTTATCTGTGGTGGTATTTGGAGGGAGGGGTGTTCGAACATATCTTCCGGCAAGTAACTTAGGCAGATAAGTAGACCAGTAAGCGATAAGCCAATAACACGTATAATACGATATTATAATACGTGATCCATGGGTGTTGTCAAGTAGAAATGAGACCAGTATTGTTTATAACCAAGCACAAAATGCATGTACTCAACATCGATTGCAGTGCATCTGCTACATACAGTCGAACCCGGTTATAACGACATCGGTTTATACGACACCTCGTCTATAACGTCAAATATTCTGTGGTACCAATTAATTCCTCACTGTTATCCATAACATTATACTCCTCGGTTATAACGACAGTCGTTTATAACGACACAAAATATGCAGTCCCTTTCATGACGTTATAACCGAGTTAGACTGTATTTTTACAAGCTAGAATGTGAATTTAGATCAGTGTTACGTGTATAGTGCAGTGGCAGTAGACTATACTGTATTTGTTAGGCGTTCTTTGCGAAGTAAAAAGAACGCCTTGTGTGGAGACAAATTCCGTCCGTCCGCTTGTCCGTCTGTGACTAAACCGTTTGTCGGATTTCCGTGAAATTCAGTGTAAGAGGTGTTTTTACAAAAAGAAAGTTAAGCATAATTTTCGTGAAAATCGGTTCGGTAAGTCAGACTTTACTTAGGGGCGTAAATGAATTTATACTCGCAATTTCCGTATGTCTTGACTGATTTCGATGAAATTAGGCACAGAAGAGCTGCTCATAATGCTGTTGAAGACTGGCGAAAGAAAGCCATAGTTTGCTTGTGGGGGGGGGGGGGTAAATTACATTTCGCTTGTATTTCCTATACCTCTCGATCGATTTGGACAAATTTGGTACATGAGGTGTCCACAGAAATCTATTTAGCGTTTGTAAGTTTCGTGAAAATCTGCGCAATTAATATTGTCATCTCATCTTTGCTTAGGGCTTCCACGTGCAGTGGGGCACAGTAATACAAAAAATTAGAAAAAAAGAACAACAAAAGTACGAAAGAGAAAGAAGTTCCGAATGGCTAATCTGAAATTATCAGACAACGAAGGAACAGTTTTTACGAATGTTACGAGTGTGGATGACTTCGAACATTGCATTAATAATAGAAACACGACACAACATGTATTTATGGAAGAAAAATGCTAACCATAACCGAAACTGTTGCCAGTTAACCCTTTGAGACTAAAAATTAAATATTCAGTCCGTACCGCGCAGTAAACACACCCCGTCTCAGTTATACAAACCAGTCAGTTAATGCTGTACAGTGAAATAATCGCTGTTTGTTCTGAGATCCACACAAAACACATAAATAAACAGTCCGTACCGCGCAGTAAACACACTCCGTCCAGTTATACAAACCAGTCAGTTAATGCTGTACAGTGAAATAATCGCTGTTTGTTCTGAGGTCCACACAAAACACAAAATACAGTCCGTACCGCGCAGTAAACACACTCCGTCTCAGTTACACAAACCAGTCAGTTAATGTTGTACAGTGAAATAATCGCTGTTTGTTCTGAGGTCCACACAAAACACATAAATACAGTCCGTACCGCGCAGTAAACACACTCCGTCTCAGTTATACAAACCAGTCAGTTAATGCTGTACAGTGAAATAATACTGTTTGTTCTGAGATCCACACAAAACACATAAATACATGTGTGGGCAGAAACGTAGGATTTGTGAATGTTAACTGTGGTACATAAATAACCACTGGGCTTTAAAGATTGCATTTAAAGACACAGCTGGTACCACGCAGTAGACACACTCCATCTCGTTATACAAACCAGTCAGTTAATGCTGTACAGTGAAATAATCGCTGTTTGTTCTGAGGTCCACACAAAACACATAAATACAGTCCGTACCGCGCAGTAAACACACTCCGTCTCAGTTATACAAACCAGTCAGTTAATGCTGTACAGTGAAATAATCGCTGTTTGTTCTGAGATCCACACAAAACACATAAATACACTGTGTGGGCAGTACGTAGAATTTGTGAATGTTAAACTTGGCGGTACATATAGTAACCACTGGGCTTTAAACGGTTATTCCACGGGGCAGAAAATCCTTACGTAGAATCGGTGACAACCAAAACTCGGTCGCATTCCGTTCTGCGCCGCTGCCCGCTGACGCAGCACAGTTGCGCAGTACGGTCACACGTACTCTCTTTCCTCAGGAGCACGTCTTCATCCTTGAAGCATCATTTGCGGACGAGGAAAGGTGCTACAGGTGAACGTTTTGCGTGCAACAAGAAAGGATCATCAGCGAAGTGCAAGTTGTTAGGCACCTTGACGACGTTCTGACGAACGCACAGTCAGGTGCAATTTGCATTCCAGAAGAAACATCTTTCGACGCTCCCCCCCCCCCCCCGCCCCAAAAGCCGCCAGCTTCAGAATTAGAAACAACGAATTTGATTGGCTGTTGAATCGCGCCGAAATCCAATGTCTTCCCAGGCAAAAGAACTAGTTTGTTATCTCTTTGTTCCGAAACTTACCCTTTTCTACCTCGTTTCTCTCTAAATTTCGACAACCGACAGTCAGGATGAGTTTCCCATCTGGACAGGACTCCGTTAATCCGTGTGACCCCACCAGACAAAGAGGCGCCCTGCCCGATGCTGCCACGCTAGCTTACACAATTTTCCTCATCTAAAATTTAAACAAAATCAGATTAACCAAAACAGAGAGACGTAATGCTGTACAACGGCCCTAATCACACGTCTCATGCCCGCAACTAGATCAATACGCCGAAATTCAAGTTAGCTTCGTGTCTCAGGGGCGCCTCTTCTTGGGATCGAACCAACTACGAGCTGTCTGAATGCAGGCCCGTAGCCAGGCCGTGGAGACGGTGGTGCAGCGGCTTCCAGTGCGGATGAATATACATTAGAACCTCGATTTTCCTAAATAAAGGGGGGCGGACCCGATTTCGTATAGGCAAAATTTCGGATAATTCGGAAATTCGGCTTGACGTGATAAGGTGCAATAAAAATGACATTTATTCAGAAACACGTCCTATGTTAATAAAATTTGTGGCACAAGAAAGTGTACGATATTTACAGATACAATACAACACTACAAATTTCTACGAAAAAGAAATCTGATATTTTAGTTTGAACTTTTTTTTTACAACGTTTTTTGGCTGCAATGTCCCTCCACCGCTTTATCAATAACACGTCGGCCGGTTTCGGTTAAGCGTAGTTCGGATAACCGAGGTTCTACTGTATGTACATATGTTTATATACGTATAATGCTGTGTTGTACTTTACTGTGTATTTATATTATGTATACGTAAGTGTACAAAGCGCCTTTGTCAGGACCACAAATCAACACCTCAATTAGCCACGTAATGCGCTCTGTAACGATGCACAAAACATTTGCATGTACAGCATTTTTGACAATAAGCACCTTACGTAGCACAGGAGCGTGCTTCGTGGATGTTACGCGGCGCCAACTTTCCAGACTGTAGCGAAGTGCCAGACACATGGCACAATACGTAGAAGAGTCCGGTGTTGGTGGAAGCTGCTGGACGGAAGGCTTCCCGCAGTGGAATGCACATTTCGCTGTACTATAACTAGAATGTAAGTAAAGGTAAAGTCTCCTAGAACGGGCCTGAAGGCCCAGAGGGAGAGTAGAGGTATAGCTCTACTCTTCTTTAACCTCGGCGCTAGTGGGGTGGTGGTCAACGCCACGCCCGGCCGTTTTAACCCTGGCAATGACCGTACACATTGTACGGAGGCTGGTAGGCCCAGGGCCGGTCTGCACGCTGCTGAAATCTCGCCCCCTCGGATTCGATCCCGGACCGTCAGCCCGTACAAGTCGCCATACCGACTGAGCTATCCAGCCACAACAGAATGGTAGTGTGTACCATTACATCTCTATGGTTCGCTGCTCGCGCTGTCTGACAATAACAACTGTGCTTTTATTCGTGATACTGTCTTCATGGACTCCACTTCTGATCACCTGTCTGTCTTTGATATTTGCAAACTATAGAGAGTGCGTACGCGGTGGCGCGTTGGTTGAGGCACTGCGCTACAAGCCGGAAGGTCGCGGGTTCGATTCCCGATGGTGTCATTGGAATCTTCATTGACATCATTTCGGTCGCACTATGGCCCTGGGGTCGACTCAGGGGGCCCGAGTATGCTGTATGTGTTTTGTGAGGGGACCGGTACAAATTACCGGGGCCTGGCAGTCCGGAAGGGGGCCCGAGTATGTTGTATGTGTTTTGTGAGGAGGCCGGTAGTCCGGAAGGGGCCTGAGTATGTTGCATGTGTTTTGAGAGGGGACCGGTACAAATTACCGGGGCCCGGCATTCCGGAAGGGGGACCGAGTATGTTGCATGTGTTTTGTGAGGGGACCGGTACAAATTACCGGGGCCCGGCAGTCCGGAATGGGGCCCGAGTATGTTGCATGTGTTTTGTGAGGGGGACCGGTACAAATTACCGGGGCCGGCAGTCCGGAAGGGGCCCGAGTATGTTGCATGTGTTTTGTGAGGGGGCCGGTACAAATTACCGGGGCCGGTAGTCCGGAATGGGGCCCGAGTATGTTGCATGTGTT
Source organism: Reticulitermes speratus (assembly GCA_021186555.1). Classification (NCBI taxonomy): domain Eukaryota; kingdom Metazoa; phylum Arthropoda; class Insecta; order Blattodea; family Rhinotermitidae; genus Reticulitermes; species Reticulitermes speratus. Next base: position 1,939,429 of record JAJKFL010000010.1, on the reverse strand, counting down.
TTGTGAGGGACCTGTACAGTATGTTGCATGTGTTTTGTGAGGGGGCCGGGCAGTCCGGAAGGGGGCCCGAGTATGTTGCGTGTGTTTTGATTTTTAGCCGGTCCGCCCTTGCTGGAGGGCCCGTACCCGCTCTCGGCGGCCCTGGGCTGATGTGAACGCAGAACAGGCTGGCTGCACTACACGTGGGTGGCAGGCAGGGTCTTTCAGGCAGAAACTGATGCTCAAGGCCAGTTGTACAGAAGGGCAGTATCATGGCGAAATGAACAATAACTCTGTTAATGGTCAGTGGCGGTCCAGTGAGCGCGCTGCAAGTAGAGGGGTAGGAAACAAAACCGCCATTGGGAATTCCCCGAAATTTTGAATGATGACTATCGAACTTTGCTATGCAGTGCGTTGTTTGTGACACTTGTTCCGAGGACAGACTGATCCGTCATATCGACCGCAAAGCGTGGGTCATATTACGGCTTGTTATTGGCTGACAGTGAATGTCCTTGTGTGACCTAACGTTGTAAGGTACGTCGGCGAGTACGTGCGTCGCAACAGCAATCCGTGGTGGCCACGTGAAGGTAACACAACGATTTGAAGTTGACAAGTGTCCCAGTGTGACCTCATGCGTGTTTTGTTTCGGGGCCAGTTGATGCTGGGCAGACCGTGTAGAGACAGGTGAGATCTCTGTTTTTAAGTGTCAGATGTCAAAATGTAAAAAAATAGAGCTAAAATATTGGCAAATTCCTGGATATTTATAGATAGTTATGAATTGAGAACTAATTGGTTTCTGGACTTTGTCCATCGTCCGGAAATCTAAAATAACGACGTTTCGGAAGCTGGATCTGCTTCCGCCCTCTTCACCTGAGGACGGAAGCAGATCCAGCGTCCGAAACGTCGTTATTTTAGATTTCCGGTCGATGGACAAAGTCCATAAACCCATTAGTTCTCAATGTTACATACCATCGTCAGAACCTTTAGAATTCAGTTGTGTTGTGAAATACAACACTGGACGAATATGTGAACAAAAAAGAAAAAAAGAGGATCTGCTGTACAGAAATTATTATTTGTGATTTCGGAACATGTTCGCGAGAATTTCGCAACTGATATGTTAACGAAAAGACTTAGTCGTTTATAAAAACTGCACACCGAATGCAGTTACGTGCAGGTATTTACAACTGGGGAACGTAAAGCATCAGCATAAGGCAATTTACTTTTTTTTTTGTCAGAAATCTGACACTATTTGGAACAACGTTACTGCAACCAGAATAAATAAACGAATAAATAAATGTAAAATAAATATGTAATAAATATATAATGTGGTAACTTTGTTTGAATTACAAGTACTAAACGGACAAGTTTCAAGATCCGCAACCTTACCACGTGTCATTAAAAAGAAAAAAAAATGCATTTCACGACAGTAGGTCTGACAATCGCGTATTTTATGTATTTAATATATAAATTTGGTTAAGAATGTCAGTGCTTACAATCGTGAAATGGAGTACCTCGGTGCACAAACTGGTGAAGATATTTTTTTGAAGCCGTTTCCTTGTGTCACTAAAATTAAATATATTCCAACTAATTACCATTATTCTGCGGTATGATGACTACGACAATTTCTTTCACAGCTTTGTTCGAAATTTTAAAACATTCAGCTCTCTCCAGTAAGGTCTTAACCGTTTGCACACGCGTCTCAATTGTTCTGTGCCATGCATTTTTCTTGCCATCTCAAATGATCTTTTAAAAAAATGAATCCTCATATTTATCTTGTAACTGTCCGGCAGCAACGCATGCGCACCAGCTCATGGGAGTCATTGTCATCCCATCTGTTCGGTCAGACTTTATTGTTCAATTGTCCAAATCTGACCCCAAAAAACTGAAGGCAAACTTAGTAGCAACCGCTTGTTGCGTATATTAAAATGTCCTAACGCGACACCGGGCTTAACCCCCTGGAAGTGAAAATAACCTGATGTATAATAACACCCAGTTCGTACCGCACAGTAAACACTGGGTTATAAAAAACCAATCACGCTGTAGATGGCAATAATCGCTGTTCCGAAATCCACACATAACACATCAGCGCACTCTGTGGGCAGAAGTAGAAATCTTGTAATGTTCAATCTAGGGGGGTATGTGATGTGACAAGGCCATCGTCGGCCGTGATTACCCGACGCTCATGTAACTACGCAGTTTCAGCATGAGCTAACGCAGCGCCTATCGTTATGAGGTGGTAGAATGGAGAAACTGCCGCCGTTGATAAGAAAATATGCCCAAATTTGCAGTACGGAAATGAAGTAACGTGTTGGTGATGTCACGCTTCCCTTGCGATATTAACATCTCCGCTCTTCTGGGATATTACGTCGTGTGGTAATTGTTTATTGACGTTTAGACACAACGTATCGGTCCCATCTTCACGGGTCAACAGTTGGCTTTATTTCTTTCCTACTCGGACTCTTGGCCCGTGAAGGTGGGACCGATACGTTGTCTGGAAACGTCGGTAAAAATTACCACACGACGACGCGTAATATCCCAGAATAGCGCAGATCTAGCCAGTTGTTTACGCGCGCGGGGGTTTCAGCAGCAGTAAACGCATGTATTAGCGGGTGCGGAGGTGTGATAGTGTTGTTTTAAAGCGGTTCGTGCGTTCGAATTATCAGTTGTCAGTTTTCACAATAATTCGGCGATAAGATGTGAGGTTGCGTGGTAGCGACATAATCGGTCGGGGTACTTTAGTGGTGTGTATTGGATCTGGGGGCCGTAAGTACCGGGTGCAGACCCAGACGGTGCGTCATATACACCATAACCCAGCGTTTAGAAAGGGTTCGCATTGTGTATAGAAGGGCCTGTAAGTACAAAATTCCGTTATCTACAAACTGATAACCGCCTGAACTGGAAGAATCATACTGAAATCTTGCTAGCTAAAGTACGTTTTAATGACATTCAAGGAAGAAGTGCAAAATTGGCTCATATTGTATCTAACAGACAGAAAACGAATTTGAAATTAAATACTCTAAGGATACTCAGAACTTTTGGTAGATGGGGGAACAACAAAACATGGATTAATACCCCAGGGTCAATCATAAGACATATGCTTTTCATCATGTATATAAATGACCTACTTGCAGAAACAAATACTTAATCAGAACCAATAATATTCGCTGCTGACACTAGTGTCATAATTTCTAGTCAAAATGGTGATGATTTCTTTTCAGTGTCAAACATAGTTCTGTCTCATATGAGTAAATGGTTTACTGTCAAGAATTTTGCCCTAAATCTAGATAAAACGGTTATAATAAAATTTATAACAAATAATTTGCCACTATATCAATGCACTATTGGCTGTAATTAAAAATATGTAGAAGAATCTGTGAATATAAAATTCCTCGGATTGCAAAGTGATAAACACCTGAGCTTGGAGAGTAACACTGATGAAGTGATTCCTTAATTACATGGAGCATGTTGTGTTGTTAGGTCTAAGTTTAACATCAGCAACATGTGCCATAATTGTGGGGAATAATTTGTATAACAGTAGAAAGATATTTCTCTGGAAAATACTAAATATTAGAATTATGTGTGGTGCAAAACCTAGAAATGCATGTAGAAGTATTTGAAAGAGACTGGAGATGTACCTCTGCCATATGAATACACCTTGTCATTAGCGAACTCCCCCCCCCCCCCCCCCCCCCCCCCCATGGCTCGACAGCCCCTTGGGGGCGTAGGCCGCCTCATTTTTCGAGGCTTCACGATCACACTCAGACACACCACAGTCGGTAGGACTCCTCTGGACGAGTGACCAGCACGTCGCAGAGACCTCTACCTGACAACACACAACACTCACAACAGACAGACATCCATGCCCCCGGTGGCATTCGAACTCACAATCCCAGTAAGCGAGCGACTGCAGACCCATGCCTTAGACCGCACGGCCACTGGGATCGGCCATTAGTGAACTATGCCATACACAACCAAGAGAAAGTCGAAACAGATTCAGGTATATAGAATTAATACAATGGATAAATGACATCTTCACAGACTGGTTACTAGCCTTTCACGTTTTCAAAAAAGTTCATATTGTGCTGGCATAAAATATTTGAACAGTTCACCATGCAGACGCACAAGACTGATTAATCATCATCACCACCATCACCATCATCAGCACTACAACTCATAAAGAGTCTTTGCCTCCTCCAGAAGTTTCCTCCAGTCTTCACGGTTCATAGCTTCTGCCCACCAACTCCTTATTCCCATCATCCTTTCCTACTTCATCTCTCAATCCAAATTCTCATATCTGTTTCCATTTGCCTGGCTGTATATAATGTCCTTTCCAATTCTTTCCGAGGCTACTTCCTGGTTCAATAACAATAGTTTTTTTACTGTGTAGGTTGTTAGCCATATGACAAACCCCCTTCCAGGATGACCAGGATTTGATTTCGGGGTTTACTCCCCTAGGGGATTTGGCTTCACCATGCCTAAAGAGTCCCACCTACACTTCGTTGTGGACTGCTACTTTGTCTGGTCCCAGCCCTTCAACCTGTCTGGCATGGGTGTCCCTACCAGGAGCTTAAACTCCCGCCAGCACAGCTCTCCGGGTCATAGCAGGACACGCAAACCTCCTCACCATGATAAGGTGGCAGTCCTCGAGGAGGAAGACTGATTAATACAAAGGCTGATTTTAATGTAGCATAAAGAAGATACTTAAATACGTAACTCTTTTATTCATTCTGCTTATGAATTTCTTATGTTTAAAAATGACTGATGATCTTATTATCTGATGTATTCACAGCCAGATCCTTAGACCCGGGGGCAGTGTTCGAAAAGAGGAAAATTATGAACGTTATAAACATATTTGTCTGGTACATTTTAATTCTCAATGATGAAAACAAAGAAAATCTTTGAACTCTGCTACAGACTTTCCCAGTACAACTGAGAGGGATGGGAATAGACCCCCAAAAAAATAATGTATTTGATGTGGTGATGATATACAAACATAAATACTACAAACAACAACAACAACAACAACATATTCGAATTTTGAGGTTTTCAGAGCAATGTAATGAAGGATGCTGGTCTTCTGGGATGTGCCTGGTTTGTGGCATATCAAAGGAACGCACTGCCTTGAGAGTGAAGGCAGTACAGTGCTTCAAAATGTCAGGAACGGCTCACCGAACATCGTGGTGTCATCCCAGAAGACCTGAAGCCTCTACAACACATATTCATGTATAAGCTCATGAGGAAATGGATGTAGGTACAGACATACAGAAGATGTGAATTCACAAAAGACATTTTGTGTCAGATTGTCATGGCAGCCTAATAGTAATGACATTCTTGTGTGGCAGTAGTCCCCTGATGCCAACTAATCTGCAAGTTCAATACAGTAATTCTTTTTTTCAGGCCTAGGGCTTCAGGATCGACAGGATTAGAAACATGTCCTCAGATTCAGTCGATATAGTAAGATGTGGTATTTGTAAGAAGCTTTTCAACCAAGATGATCGTAAGCCAAAATTCCTGCAGTGTTACCACACTTACTGTTATAAGTGCCTCACGAATATCCAGGAAAAGGTAACAGTATTCTCTGCACTCAGTTTATACACTGACAGACACCTCTGTTTAGTGCCAAGGTTAACAATGAACTGTATGTCTTCAAGGCATGCACATGGACAACTTTACCTTATTATTGAGATATTGTGACTTAGTAAATGCTTATTGTGATTAGAATAAGAAGAAGAAGACAAATGGCGGTGGAGTGGAGTTCCCATGCCCCAGCTGTCACAAGGTGACCAGAGTTGGCAAAAAGGGCGTGTCTCTTCTACCCGACAATTTCTACGTTCCTCTGAATACCACCAGGAACACCCAGCAGGATGAAGTTTACCTATCTGATGATGATAATGGTGATGGTGATGATTATGATGATAGCACAGCTAAAACAGTTGATGCAGCAAAGAGCAGGTTAGTTTTATGCAAGTTTTTATGTTTCATCAGCAATGTAATTGAGCGTTCCAGTCTTGTGGGATGCATGACAGTGTGTCGCTAGTTAGTGGTCCCTGATATCTGAAAGGAGCACGTCACTTTCATCTTCAAGGGTCGCGTGGTCAGGACGACGCTTGGAGATGAACATGCATACCTTGCATTGTGTTCAGGTTCTTTATCGATAGCAGAATTCAACCTTCCTCTATTAGCACTGCTATGTCCGCCATTGTAAATTACAAAATGCACTTAGTTTTTTTTTTTTTTAATTTTCTATTTATTTATTTATTTATGAATAAATAACAACATGATTTTTCTTTTCCTGTAGACAGCAGAAAGTGGAATTTCCTCATTTCCATGCGTTCCTTCATTAATTTTGTCATCATGACAATACAGAAACTTCAAAAGATAAAACATCACACGTGGTATTGTACTTTGCTAGGAGTGCAATCGGACAGGGGACTTTGTGTTGATAGAGTAGATAACGAAACAGCTAAGTGTTTATCAAAGAAGGCTTCTGTCTAGCATATCTTATCTACAGATTACAGTATTGGCACAGTACTTACTGATATACTTATATACAGGGTCATATTGACATACTTATATATACAGAGTCATATTGACATACTTATATATACAGAGTCATATTGACATACTTATATATACAGGGTCATAATACTTATATATACCGGGTCATAGAGGAGACATAGTAGCTGCACTGAAATTAATAAATTAATTATTGTGAAATGTGTGGCAACTACCAGTTTATTGTCGGTTGGTAATACTGCTTACCAGCTTGATGAATTGAAGGCAGACATCACACCTGCTTTCTAAAGCACCGTTAAACAAGTGCTGTCTGCAGCAGTTATAGAAAATTTCAAACACCAAATGCCTTTTTGTGTGACTAAAGTCCTGTGTATTTCAGGCATACTGCAATGTCAATGAGTGCTGTCAAGTGCAGTATGTATATAGACATTTAAATGTCCGTCTGCAGAAAAACAGCACCCTGCAGACTGACATATTTAATTATGTGTTTCTGGGTATACAGAGCTGTAGGGCAGTTTGTATTAGGCGTTCTTTATGAAGTAAAAAAAATACTCCTTGTGTGGAGACCAACGTCCGTCTGTGATCTAATATCATCAGCTGAACCATGTCATATTTTCATGAAATTAGTTATTGGAGTTTTTTTTAATAAAAGTTGTCAAGCAGGCCTGAGTTTCATGAAAATTGATGCACTGAGTCATACTTTATTTAAGGGAATAAATAAATTTATACACGTTTCTTGACCAATGTAGTTGAAATTCGGTATAGAAGATCTCCACTTAATTGAGTTCAGCAGTTACGAGTTTCGTGAAAATCAATTCAGTGAATGCTGTATTTCACTTAAGGGTGTAAATGTATCTCTTCCTGTACTCTCCACACACGCATATATATATATATATTGCTGGATTTGGGTGAAATTTGGTGTAACAGGTCAGCACGTAATGTGACTTCTTATCTTATAAAAACTTAAGAAGAACATACAGTTATGATATTAACAAGTAAAAAAATCTCCTGGGCTAAAGGATTTGGCAAGTAGGTTATCATTCAGATTGATTCAACACACTGGAACTGTATTTCAGGAGTGCCTGGATCAGGTTCTGGCTGACTCAGGTGCCTCATGATTTTCATGTTTACTGTCTGTGCGAATGTGAGGATAGTGTTCTGCAGTCTACTGCTGCCTCGTTTGAGATACTTTACCCAGTGAATATTAATACAAATAACTACATTTGCACTTCATTGCATACCATACAACAGTGTTCTTATTTGATGCCACTGTATGTGTTTTCTAAAAATAAAATTGTGAAGTCACCGTTTTAATGTATGTTTGCAGGGAAGTGAAAGTGTGGTGTAACACTTGTCTCAAGGTGGCAGACGCCGAGTGTTCTGCCCATGACATCTGCAACCTTGAGCTGGGGAAGAAACGTCTGAATGAACGTCTGCATCATCTACTGGAACAGGCAGGCAGTGAACTAGATCGAGAAATAAAACTCAGAGAACCGCAGCTGTGTCACCTGCAGGCAGCACATGAAGCGTGGACATCCAGCCTAGTCGCACACCTCGAGGAGGAGATGAACACACAGAGCATGGCCCTAACAGTCGCACACTCAGAGCTCGAATTACTGGACAACTTCAAGAAGTTAAGTAATGAAGATGATCCCGCCAACATAGTGTCAGCCATTAATAGCATTGAGGGCATGCTAACCAGCAAACAGAGTCGTCTGAAAGCTGCCGTCAAGCAGGCGACCCTCATGTCAGCACTCCAGATCTGCCGTATAAAGATACAGCCAGTGCTGGACAGCCACAATAACACTAACGACAAGCCACAGAACTTACTAATTGAAATTGCAGGGAGTAACAGCAATGAGGAGAAGGCACTGGTGTATCTCATGTACCACATTCTGGAGGAGAAGGGTGGGAAAACGGGCACAGTCGATGAATCTTGGCAGGTGGTTGATAGAGCAAGGAAAGTGAAGAATAAAGGTGGACAGGAGGGTCAAGATGGAAATAACAACCAGCCTTCTAATCTAATGGGTGCAGTATATCGTACGAATCTCTTCTCTACAGCAGCAACTTCTACCGAGTCCCTTCCTCTACCCCACAATACCAGAATCGTTATAAATAAAGATTTAGGTAACTTCAATAAAGTGGTACGGTGTTTCTTTGATATAGCCATTGACGGGCAGATGAGTGGAAGGGTTGTCATTCAACTTCGACCTGATGTGGCACCAAAAATGTGCGCTAATTTTGTAGCTTTGTGCACGGGTGAGCTCGGGTATGGTTACAGGGGCTGTAAGATATTCAAAGCCATAGCTGACAGTCACATAATTGGAGGAGATTTTGAAAAAAATAATGGCTCTGGGGGTCATTCGATTTATAATAATAAGGGTTTGTTTCTAGCAGACAGCTGTGGATTGAGGGATGAGAAGGGAGCTTTGAGGATGAAGGGTATGGGCACCGATGAGAGGACAGGAAGTGGGTTGGTAGGGTCACAGTTCCACATCTGGGTTAAAGACAGGGATTTCAAATCCTATACTCGAACTCTTGTTATAGGAAGAGTTATTGAAGGCCTGGACCTCTGCAAATTGATATCTAATTTCAAAATTTGCATAAATGAACGTGGTACGTACATTATTAATAACGATGTTGTTATACAAAACTGCGGCAAGCTTTGAAATTCTAGGAACTGAATTGAGTATATTTTATTTAATTTTGTTTTTATTATGACATTTTTATTGTGAGATCTTGTAGCAAATCAGATGGATATGCTGCTGATGCAATAATAAGATTCTGGAAATCTATGTGAGAGAGAGAGAGAGAGAGAGAATAACCAGTAATGATGGGCAGAGGGATGTGCTATTGATATAAATAATAGGACTTTGAAAATCTGTAACATTATCAGTATGCAGGAATGGCTGAAGGTGGATTTCAATAGTAGAGATCACTTAAATCCATGGTCCAGTCATCCTTCATTGTATACTTGGTGACAGACTCTAAAGCGTGATGAAATATAATTAAAAATGTAATTGTCTGTCATTAATAAAATAAACTGTATACAAGGTGCAAGTCATTTAACACTTAATACAATTTATTACTTAATACTTAATTTAATACAAAGGAAGACAATTGATAGTAGGCCAGTAGCTTGGTGTAATTATTTTTGTGAGTATGGACTGTACCAGTTGTCTAGTTTTATAAAACAGTGGTTGAAGACACTCGATATCTGACTGTTATAAAACATTCAGCAATACACACTGAGAATGGCTTAATATTTCTCAGATAACCATCCCTTGAAGCATTAAAAATGGTGAAAGATTAATTCATTCTGTAGTCTGTCTTACGACAGGTCCGTACCCTTTTCCAAAGCAAGTTCTCCACCTAGTTGTGAAAGATACAATACGTAAAGAGTGATCGTATTTCTACTCAATAAAAGACAGCACAAAGATCAGCACTGGGCAGCCCATGAAATAATGTGGACAGTACTAGTTTACAAGTCACAATCCTATGTAATATAGTGAAGAACAGTCAGATTCAGAGGAGCTGGCTGTTGGTTTCTGAGACACAGTCTGCATCGCAGAATGTGTATAGCATTTACATTCATTATCTGCATGAACTATCTGCCAACTCGTTTAAGTGTGTGTGAAGCATTATTTTTGTTCTAAGCCCTCTGTTGGCATATCCTCGATCTACCACTGGTAAGCACTGACTTGGAGAGTTTATTCCACTGTTACCTTCTTCTGAGGACCCCCCCCCCCCCCCCCCCCCCATCCGTGTCTTAAGTGCGTCTTGTATATGCTTTTTGCCGAATTCTGGAATGAACATTGCAAGTTTGTTCATGTTATGGCCTGAAGAGTAAACTGTTAATAGCCTGATGTTCCTGTACTTCTCAGACATGTTTTAACTTGTTCCCTTTTACAGCAGCTGTCTACATGTGACTGGCAGTTTTTTAAATTTCACAATATAGTATGACATGCTGTGGTCAAGATGTCGTTCATAGCTGCATATCAAACAGTTATTATGGAAAACAACTGACATTTAACACAAGGGGCAGTTCGTAATTTTTCATGAAAGCATGCAATGTGGAATGTTAACGTGCCCTCTTATCATATTCATATACACAAGAATAAAGATTTTTGGGAATAACATAGTCTGCAGTGCTTCATTTTTAATTTTTGTTCAAATGCAGTGCATTAAAATTCATCTGTGTCAAAATATATTGTGTGTTTTCACCAGCAGTTATCATTTAATTGATACAAAACCTTCACAGCTTGGAGGAGACAAATTATGTATTGATACTTTAAATATACGTATTTATTGGAAGGGATTGTTTTCCCAATTGAAAAAATATGTTAAAGAGTCTTGTTGTTATCATGTGCCTTAGATACTGTGTTGCAAATAATGCAGCCTGACAGAGGATACAGTCAGTATGAACAGAACAACAAATGTAAGGTCACTTGACTAATTCAAGTCACCTAGAAGTTGAGATCATATTACATATCGTTAATATTAGACATATACGAAAATCGGTACAACACCATGCAGCACAACAAAACATTGTGCTGCACTAAAGATTTGCTTATGTATGAAATATGAATATGTGTAATATTTAAATTCCATGTAATACACATATTTAATATATTACAGTAGAACCCCATTAAGAAGTCTTTCAAGGGACCAGAGGATTAGGGACTCCTTAAGTGGGAAGACTTACTAAGAGGGAAGCTTATTAAAAGCAATAGGATTTCGAGACTTTAAAAATCAGACTTCTTACAGGGAAAACTTCTTATGTGGGGACTTCTTATCCGGTTCTACTGCATATGAAGTTTGCTCATGGTGTATGTTTTAAGGTTTTAGTGTGTGTTTTTAATGTGTGTTAAATTAGACACTTTAAGTAAAAACTGACTTAAAAGGAAACCACAATTTTAAAAAAATATAGTGAAATCTAGAATATGTACTTAAATATGACAGAACAATTTTATATTATTTTCACCGTGCATTTTTTACAATTCACAAATTACACACCAACGAAATGCACATATTTTCACTTTATATTCTTTATTCTTCAACCCCTATACATGTTTCAGCCTTTACAAGGCCATTCTCGGGGGGGGGGGGGGGGGGGGGGGGGGCTTGTAAACTAAATTCACTTCACATCCAATGTTTTTGTCTGCTATCACATTTAGTAGGTATGTAGGGGTTGAAGAATAAAGAATATAAAGTGAAAATATAGTGCATTTTGTTGGTGTGTAATTTGTGAATGACAGAACAAGTTTAGACTATCCCAATACAGGATATGTTTAATGCAGACCACAAACTGATGGAAGCCTTCATTATGGTCATCAGAACTCAGTATAATTGTCTCCCAGTAACGGTATGATTGACCGAAACTTGTCGGAGTATTACTGAAGGTGGTGTCATTTATACCCGAGTGTACACCGATGGTTATTACATACTTGAAACATGTTTAGCCATGTCTGTGTGGCCCACACATAATGTTGCACTTACCATACCATATATATATATATTTTATTTTATTTTTGAATTGTATATCATATAGTCAAGGGGAAGGCAATAGATATGCTACTAGTGTCCCAGTGTTAATTATAAGTGTAATTAACAGATGTTCATTTAATTACTCATGTAGGTGATGTGTTCTGTTAAAACCATCAGTTTTACCTTAAAACACACTGCAGTGGAATATGGTAATAGTATGAAGAATGTTGGAACTGAGCATAATAGAGCACCGTTCTTGTATTTTGGAGCTATCTGGTTTGAATTTAAGGTAATCTTGGATGTTTCCTGCCAACTGTTTAGCTGCAGGAAAGCCCAGAATAACTGGTCGCCAGTCACAGTTCAAAACACAAGTTCTCTGAACTTGAAACTTCACGTTGTGCAGAACAATCACTTGTTCCAGCACCGCATATTGAAATTGTTGTCGTGTGCGTAAAAATTCTGTGGAACTGGCTTGTCCATAAAACATCTACAAGTCTTGGAGTTTAAAACTATGCATTGGGAATAAGAATTCCTTGTCCTGGCATTGAATTTGACTGGTTTTGGCAGGTTTTATTTTAACACAAAATTCCCTTCTTCCAGCATACAATTTTAAACTTTGCCTTGGAAACGGAATTTCATTTCGCATCTGTGAGTGAATTAATTTAGTATTAGGACATTTTCCTGTGGTAACAGAAGTTTAGATGTAAGTGTTGATGTTCTCTCAATTTAAAAAACTGAATGGGCATCATGGGATTAAGGTCATTACGATTTTGTGGTCTTCAATCATCAGTCTCATCCAATAGCAGATACATAGTGACTTCTATGTACAGAATATAATACATTACAGTCTAATTACTGTGTTGTACCTGAACCTGAATAAATATTTTTGACAATAAGGCGTTTTAATGTACCTACCTCTCAGTTCAGGTGAAATGTACATTCATCAAATTCGAAGCTAGTGCTGTGAGTGTAGTAAGATGATCTGAACATAACAAATAAAATGACGGAAACAAGAAACACATACAGAAAAGTCTTAGAAGCACGGAACCTTCTAAATGCCAATATGAGGGCATAACAAACGGCCCCTGACAGTTCTATTTGCCTAATACTGTTAAGGGTACTTCAAACGTAATGAGGATGAGCTGGACATGTGGCACGCATGATAGAAAACCTGAAGAGCAGAGACCAATAGGGAGAAACGTCCATGAATTGCAGAATAATACATACATACATACAGTGATAACTTTTGTGAACACTGTGATGAACCTCTGGGTTTTACAGGATGGGAGTATTTCTGAGTAATCATCAAAATTACAATGAAGAGACTGTATCATAAAGTTTGCTAGTTAGAATATATTTGTAAAGGCTGTGGAGGACGGGTATCAGTCTTCGTAAACAGAAGTTTAATTTCAGAGCTGTGGAACACCAAAGCTGGTAAACAACTAGTACATGAAGGCCCAGAGGGGGAGTAGAGGTATAGCTCTACTCATTCTTTAAACTCGGCGCTAGATGGGGGTGGGTGGTCAACGCCACGCCCCGGCCGCTTTACCCACGGGAAAGACACCAGGTACACATTGTACAGGAGGCTGGGTGGGCCCCGGGGCCGGTCTGGACGGGTGCGGAAAATCTCGCCCTCACCGGGATTCGGTCCCCGGACCGTCCAGACCGTAGCGAGTCGCTATACCGACAGAGCTATCCCGGCCCACTCCCTGGCAATAAATATAAATATTGACATAATCAAACAGCAATGCCAAGTCTTCATACAGTATTGTGACAGTTGGTGACAATGGCAGTGCAGTGAAGTTAGCCTGTAGAGTGCACAGTGGGGCCAGCTCTGTCCTTACCTCCTCCAGCTGTCACCATGCCGAGTGGAGAGCAGCTAATTATCTTCTGCAAGTGTCAACAGATGAGTAGCGCTTAAATGACTCTGTGGCTAAAATATGGACCAACTGGATCTTCAAGGGGGGAAGGGGAGGAACTGATTGCAATCTTTGCTGCCCCCGCCCCAGGAATTCGATACAAAATCACTTCTAAACACCACAATTATGTACAAACATCGTGAAATAACATTAAATCACTTCTAAACACCACAATTATGTACAAACATCGTGAAATAACATTAAATCACTTCTAAACACCACAATTATGTACAAACGTGAAATAACATTAAATCACTTCGAAACCACAATTATGTACAAACATCGTTAAATAACATTAAATCACTTCGAAACACCACCATTATGTACAAACATCGTGAAATAACATTAAATCACTTCGAAACATCACAGTTATATACAAACATCGTGAAATAACATTAAATAACTTCGAAACACCACAATTATTTGCAAACATCGTGAAATAACATATCACTTCGAAACACCACAATTATATACAAACATCATGAAATAACATTAAATCACTTCGAAACACCACAATTATTTGCAAACATCGTGAAATAACATTAAATCACTTCGAAACATCACAATTATGTACAAACATCGTGATATAACATTAAATCACTTCGAAACATTACAATTATTTATAAACATCGTGAAATAACATTAAATCACTTCGAAACACCACAATTATTTGCAAACATCGTGAAATAACATTATATCAGTTCGAAACACCGCAACTATTTGCAAACATCGTGAAATAACATTATATCACTTCGAAACACCACAATTATGTACAAACATCGTGAAATAACATTAAATCACTTCTAAACAACCACAATTATGTACAAACGTGAAATAACATTAAATCACTTCGATACACCACAATTATGTACTAACATCGTGAAATAACATTAAATCACTTCGAAACACCACAATTATTTACAAACATCGTGAAATAACATTAAATCACTTCGAAACACCACAATTATGTACTAACATCGTGAAATAACATTAAATCACTTCGAAACGCCACAATTATGTACTAACATCGTGAAATAACATTAAATCACTTCGAAACACCACAATTATTTACAAACATCGTGAAATAACATTAAATCACTTCGAAACACCACAATTATTTACTAACATCGTGAAATAACATTAAATCACTTCGAAACACCACAATTATATACAAACGTCATGAAATAACATTAAATCACTTCGAAACACCACAATCATTTACAAACATCGTGAAATAACATTAAATCACTTCGAGACACCACAATTATTTACAAACATCGTGAAATAACATTAAATCACTTCGAAACACCACAATTATTTACTAACATCGTGAAATAACATTAAATCACTTCTAACAACCACAATTATATACAAACATCGTGAAATAACATTAAATCACTTCGAAACACCACAATTATTTACTAACATCGTGAAATAACATTAAATCACTTCGAAACACCACAATTATTTACTAACATCGTGAAATAACATTAAATCACTTCGAAACACCACAATTATTTACAAACATCGTGAAATAACATTAAATCACTTCGAAACACCACAATTATTTACTAAGATCGTGAAATAACATTAAATCACTTCGAAACACTACAATTATTTACTAACATCGTGAAATAACATTAAATCACTTCGAAACACCACAATTATATACAAACATCGTGAAATAACATTAAATCTTTCTGTCCGTGCTTTCTGCAACCCTCCCTCATTGGGACAGCATTTTGTACTTTTTTATTTCACGACGTTTTATCAACTAGGAAGTAATGCTCATTTCCTTAAATCGGAATCGGTATTCGAATGTGGCTGCGATATCCGGCACTGGATAATCCGGAAAGATGAATTAACCGGCAGTTGACCAAGAGGCCCAATACTTGTCACTCTTCGCTCAACAAGCAGCACTGTTGTGAATGTGATTAAAAGACTATTTTTGGGGCCTTGTTGGTTGTTTTTAGCACATACAGCATGTTACTTAAGTAGTGATGAAAGGGTCAGAGAACGTGCAGCACGTAAAACAGGACAAGACAT
Organism: Reticulitermes speratus; assembly: GCA_021186555.1. Classification (NCBI taxonomy): domain Eukaryota; kingdom Metazoa; phylum Arthropoda; class Insecta; order Blattodea; family Rhinotermitidae; genus Reticulitermes; species Reticulitermes speratus. The sequence continues at coordinate 1,923,482 of JAJKFL010000010.1, read as the reverse complement.
CAAGCGAGTAATTAAATAGTTAGATCTGTCCATGAGCATGCTAAGTACACTGTGATACACTTGGCTATAAAGTTCTAATGTCCTGAAAATTACGACATCTGACAACCCTGAAGTTCCGGATTTGCCGTATAAAGTAAATTTTACTTTACATCTATAGTTCTATATTATTATTATTATTATTATTATTATTATTATTTATGTTGCCGGTCACGCGCGCCCTCTAGGCTCTAAGGACCCTTAGCCACGAGCGTGTTTGTGGCGCCACAAATAGGAGCGCCACTGAGAGAACCATTACTTACAATGGGTGTGTCACCACGCTCTCGGTCGCTTGTCCCCGACGCGCCACAGCCAGTGACACAGTGTCTGCTGGGTGCCGTTACCACAAGGGAGTTTGTTCGCTTCAGACGCGCTACTATTTGTGGCGCTACGAACACGCTCGTGTAAAAAGGCCCTTAAGCCCGCTGTATCTTCACTGCCCACTGCGTAGGCAGACGCCTTGCGGGCGTGCCCGGTCCGATATCGACTGATGATGTTCCTGCGTGATTTCAGGCCTCCACCGCGATGTGGATGTGATCTGCGCTCTTCTGGGATATTACGCAGCGTCGAATGGTAATTCCTTACCGACGTTTCGGAACAACCTGTCGGTCCCATCTTCAAGGGTCAAGAAGTCAAGTACGTCTTCGCCCTTTACTATGGGTCCGACAGGTTGTCCCGAAACGTCGGTAAAGAATTACAACGCGACATTGCGTAATAATAACTATAATGGTATAACACGTCTGCAGGTTTAACTTGTGTATTCCTTTTAAATGGAAGACATAACATTTTTTCTTTTCGAATTTCAGTCGATTTTAGATTAATTTCATTATGTAAACACTTGTGGGTCGAGATAGCTCAGTCGGTAAAGCGACTCGCTACGTGCTGGACGGTCCGGGGATTGAATCCCGGTGGGGGCGAGATTTTCCGCACCCGTCCAGACCGGCTCTGCGGCCCACCCAGCCTCTTATACAAGGGTACGGGTCATTACCGGGGGTAAAGCGGCCGGGGCGTGGCGTTGACCACCCACCCCCATCTAGTGCCAGGGTTAAAGAGAGAGCAGAGCTATACCTCTACTCCCCCTCTGGGCCTTCATGGCCTGTTATAGGGAGAACTTTACCTTTTAACTTTACGTAAAACACTGCGTTGTGTGTGACGCCGTGTAGGCTGGTAAAAGTTGCCGACGTCTCTGAAGAACCTTTTCTCCATCTTTGAGGTAGCACCCTGAGGATGGCAGCAGCTACAAAATTGTACCAGGCCGCACGGCGTATCACGCAGATGGCAGAAAGCCACTGTATAAAAATATCCTTATCTGACAGAAGTGTACCAGAAGCAGAGATGTACTGTCGTCACGGCCTTTTGAACCGACCATCTGGCAAAGAGTACCGGGTGCTTCAGAAATACCTTCAGTAGTAATTCCATACGAAACCCAATGCCTCCAGCCAGGAAAAGTAAGGACATGGTTAATATTCATCCGGGATAGCTCAGTAAGTATAGTAACTATGTGGGTGGACAATCTGGAGTTCGAATCCCAATAAGGGGCAACATATTTTTCTCTTCTCCAAAACATCCAAACACGCGCTGGGGCCCACCCAGCCTCATATTTAATGGGTACCGGAGAGTCTTTCTCGGGTATAAAGCGGCCGAGGCTGGAATTTGACCACTAAACTCCACCCAGTGAAGAGGTTAAGAATGAGTGCAGTTAAGCCTCTACGGCCCCCCCCCCCCCCGCGCCATATGCCTTCTTAGCGTGGGCAGGGTCTGTACCCTTTTATGGTGAATATTTAACGAAACAGAAGCGAAATAATTGTCGACTCTATGCAGTACGATGCCAGTGGCCGAGCGGTCTAAGGCGTGGGTCTACGGCCGCTCGCTTACTGGGATTGTGGGTTCGAATCCCGCCTAGGGTATGGATGTCTGTCTCTTGTGAGTGTTGTGTGTTGTCAGGTACAGGTCTCTGCGACGAGCTGGTCCCTCGTCCAGAGGAGTCCCACCGACTGTGGTGTGTCTCAAATGTGTGATCATGAAACCTCGACGAAACGAGGAGGCCCAGGCCGATATAGGGCTGTCGAACCATTGAAAAAAAATGCAGTACGTTACCTACACTGTGAACAGTTTTGCAAGCATGGTTTTACATCTACGGCAGATAAGTAAAATAGCAAAAAATGCGTCTAGAAAATGTCTTACATCGAGTAGACCTACTTTTGACTAACTTGTGACACTGTTTGTGATGTTCCCTGTGCCCCACAGCTGTTTAATAAGCAATTAAGTTCTAGCCTTGGTAATTAACTGCTGCTACTGCCCTGCTGTGTCGCGAACAAGTTGCTACCGTACACAAATGACGTAACGTTCCCTCTCATCTGAACATGCCGCGCCGATAAGCCGGCCGCCTGCTCAGTTCCGCTTTACCTCGCGTTGACTCCGATCGCTCAACTGAGCGCTCCCGCCAAACTGCAGTGACTTATCAAATGTACAGCGTTCAGTGACAGAGCGCCTATTGGCTGAACCGTTATTGCGTGGTGTCTGAAGCAGCAACTTTCCCCTGACATTGTGCACAGGGCCAGGTAAGCATAAACACTATACAACCAAATTTATCAGCACTATTAAAGCCCAGTGTTTACTATACGTACCGCCATGTTTAACATTCACAAATTCTACGTTCTGCCCACACAGTGTATTTATGTGTTTTGTGTGGATCTCAGAACAAACAGCGATTATTTCACTGTACAGCATTAACTGACTGGTTTGTATAACTGAGACGGAGTGTGTTTACTGCGCGGTACGGACTGTATTTATGTGTTTTGTGTGGATCTCAGAACAAACAGCGATTATTTCACTGTACAGCATTAACTGACTGGTTTGTATAACTGAGACGGAGTGTGTTTACTGCGCGGTACGGACTGTATTTATGTGTTTTGTGTGGATCTCAGAACAAACAGCGATTATTTCACTGTACAGCATTAACTGACTGGTTTGTATAACTGAGACGGAGTGTGTTTACTGCGCGGTACGGATTGTATTTATGTGTTTTGTGTGGATCTCAGGACAAACAGCGATTATTTCACTATACAGCATTAACTGACTGGTTTGTATAACTGAGACGGAGTTGTGTTTACTGCGCGGTACGGACTGTATTTATGTGTTTTGTGTGGATCTCAGAACAAACAGCGATTATTTCACTGTACAACATTAACTGACTGGTTTGTATAACTGAGACGGTGTGTGTTTACTGCGCGGTACGGACTGTATTTATGTGTTTTGTGTGGATCTCAGAACAAACAGCGATTATTTCCCTATACAGCATTAACTGATTAGTTTTTATAACCGAGACGGAGTGTGTTTACTGCGCGGTACGGACTGAATATTTAAATATAATTCAGGTTAATCGTAGTCTTCAAAGTGATAACTTCTTCTATGTCATGAACGAGTAGTGTTGTTTATACAAAACAGATTTATTCGCACGGAATGTCTTCAGTGTTTCACAGTGTCGACGTTAATACCTCTTCTGCTATTTCTTGATTGTCACTGGTTCTTGATGGAAATATACGAAGACAGTATTTCAGATTAAAAAATTCGGCACGAGGACGATTAACTAGTTTACAGCTGCCTTCATGTATGCTCTGGACATGCTGCATGCACGACCAATCGATAGATTATTGGCGAAGGTTGAGATGAGCGCAAAAAATTTGTATCGAAATGCTGGTGTTCGGTAAATTAGTGTCGTTGGAAGAAGTTTATTCACTAACGCCATTTCGTTTAGCGAAGAAATTATTTGAACAGTGACTTGACTCATTCCTTCAGTACGCAATATACGCATTCTTTAAAAGTCTTTATTCACCTTCAGGTTTTCGGTCAGGTACGTCAAGGGAGGTGGGGGTGGGGTAGGCGATTTCCCTTCTGCCCACGCACTTAGTTAAAACGCCAGAACTGTTGGCCTTCGAGCAGAAGGCTGGCGAAAAGTGCGATAAATATATCTTACAGATACGTACTCTTGTCTGCTCACGAGAAAAACTTTGACCTTGGCAGTGGTTTCGCAGGGGCAAGTCACAGAAGTATTTACAACCAGTAATCGACGTATTTAACACTTTTTAATTAGGAACTAGTATCCTATATTTTTAAGTTTTACACCACACCGTTTTGTTAAATGACACACCATCGAGAATTACAAGGTAAAGGTAAAGGTAAAGTTTACCCTAGAACAGGCCATGAAGGCCCAGAGAGGGAGTAGAGGTATAGCTCTACTCTTTCTTTAACCCTGGAACTAGATGGAGGTGGGTGGTCAACTCCACGCCCCGGCCGCTTTACCCCCGGGAAAGAGACACGGGGCCCATTGAATAGGAGGCTGGGTGGGCCCCAGGGCCGGTCTGGACGGGTGCGGAAAATCTCGCCCCCACCGGGATTCGATCCCGGACCGTCCAGCCCGTAGCGAGTCGCTATACCGACTGAGCTATCCCGGCCCACTAGAGAATTACAAGTCGATTGTAATTTATATTTTACATCATTTGTGAGATCTCGCAAAAATTTACATTTTTACCTTGAGTTTTAAATTTTTTGTATGAAATAAACACGTCATGATCTGTTTGATCGAAACCTGTAGTGTTTGAGATAATAATAATAATAAATAATAATAATAATAATAAATAAGGGTTGTGTCAGACGGAATACGTAGTGTTATTTATGCGATGTATTTCAGTTAACAACACAGTGGGGGGGGGGGGGTGAGTTGTGTCTTGTGAGTGCGATGTAATGCGATTACATTCAGTTTCTTTTCCTGTGTGGTTTGAGCTGTGCATACTCTTGACTTTAGGCTTCTGATACACTTCACGTCTAGCAGATGGCGACCATTGGAAGGCGATAAACACAGTGATAGAGACTCCTGTTTGTGACAGGAACTATATGTTTTCTTATAAAGGGTAGTCTAGACAAAAAGGGGCCTTACCCATGTTTTGAAGGTCAAAGTCTTCCTCTTGGGTCGACAACAGTAATTATGCTGTTCTGCGGAAGATTCAGTGGCCACGAGTTTCATGCCCCTACCACAGCTGTCCGTGCCTAAAACCTCCTTGCTGGTTTTTTTTTTCAAAGAAACATACATACCTAGACTGAATCGTTTTTGAACCAGGCATTTTGGTAGATAAATAGACAATTTCTGAGAAATTTGCCGCCTGCGTCTATCAAACTACACGGCGTCATTTACCGAAATGTTGGTAAGTAGTACCAAACTACACTGCGTCATATGCCATAACACAGTAATATTGATACCCAGTGACAGACCTATTTCTGTCAGTGTAATTTTATTGCGTCTTTATAATGTACAAATATTAACCGTGAAGGGGTGGAAGGACACACTGACCGGCACGTGAGCTTCCGAAATACGAAAGTAATGGAGACCAGAAAGCCCATTTTTTTCGCCTTTGACACTTTAAAGCCCAGTGGTTACTATATGTACCGCCACGTTTAACATTCACAAATTCTACGTTCTGCCCACACAGTGTATTTATGTGTTTTGTGTGGATCTCAGAACAAACAGCGATTATTTCACTGTACAACATTAACTGACTGGTTTGTATAACTGAGACGGAGTGTGTTTACTGCGCGGTACGGACTGTATCTATGTGTTTTGTGTGGATCTCAGAACAAACAGCGATTATTTCACTGTACAGCATTAACTGACTGGTTTGTATAACTGAGACGGAGTGTGTTTACTGCGCGGTACGGACTGTATTTATGTGTTTTGTGTGGATCTCAGAACAAACAGCGATTATTTCACTGTACAGCATTAACTGACTGGTTTTTATAACCGAGACGGTGTGTGTTTACTGCGCGGTACGGGCTGAGTCTTTAGATATAATTGAGGTTATTTTCAGTTTTTAAAGGATTACGATATGTGAAAGCGTGCATCGAAAGGATTAAAAGCCCATAGCTGAACAAAGAGACACGAGTGCTACACCACATGTCTTGCAACTCATTCATTTATTCACCGATATTGTAGTATGATTCAGTCGACAGTTACCTGCACACTTCCCGAAAGGCTGATGTACGAATTAATAATTTCCTATAACACATGTTTTGCCACCAACTCGTATACAATATTGAAGTACAATGTAACAAACTTTATAAAACCCCCCGACATTTTTCGGCCTAACAGCACACCATCCTCAGGAGAGACATACAGAGTACTTAAAAATACACAAGCCTAGTTGGTTAGGAATTCGTTAAAAAAGCATGTTGTTAAAACACCATATGACGCCGTGTGTTCAAATATTATAGGAATTCCTAACTAACTAGGCTTGTGTATTTTATGTACTTTTAAGTGTTCTGTGTGTCTCCCTTGAGGATGTTGTGATGTTACACCGAAACATGTCGCGAATCTTATAAAGATTGTTACATTGTCCTTCAATACTGTGTACGTGTTGTTATAGTAAGTACTAGACAGTGTTGACAGTTTTAAGTTTAACAACTCCCTGCTTACGCCGGTTCCCAACGCGCGTGGAATTCGAGACGCTTTACTAAAACAAATTACAAAATTATTCCTTCGAAATGTACGTTGGCGCGGTGGCGCAGTTGGTTGAGGCACTGTTCTACAAGCCGGAAGTTCACGGGTTCGATTCCCGATGGTGTTATTGGAATTTTTCATTGACACAATCCTTTCTGTCGCACTATGGCCCTGGAGTCGACTCAGCCTCTAACAGAAATGAGTACCAGGAATACCATCTTCATGTGCCGACTGTCTAGAAATCTGGGAGCCTCAATCTCCAGGAACCCTAAGGGCCTGTCCAGGCCTGTAATGGGGTTGCTTTACTGCAAATGCCATGTCCATGCTCTTTATGTCAGCAAACAATACACTGTGTGCGGTCTGTAGTCCCCAATGTCATGGCGGTTCGACAAAATGAAAACCTGCCAACTCGTGGCATGGCTGACACATGAAGTTGCTAGAAGGTTCACTTTTCTTGTAAACAAGGACAGTAGGGCAATGGTGACTTAAATAGCCTGCCCTACCATACGGCAGCGGAACTTGGACACTAAAGGAATAAGACAAAGCTGGAATCACAGCAGAAATATGAACATTTGTGAGGAAACCCGCAAAATACACGCTGTTTGACCGCAAAAGAAGTCAAGATATTTTGAAAGAACTTGAAACACAATCAGTTTTGGTACAAATCATTAACTGTAACAATAAATGGTTACAAAATGTTAGTAGAATTCACAGATCAAAACTAAGGCAAGCTATTGTGAAGTATCAACTGACTGGGAAAAGGAACACAGGACGGCCATTAAAGGGACTTCCGGTCTGTTACATTGAGACAGGAACGGGACACGAGATGACGTCCTTGAAAGCATGATGCCAATCTTGAACCATTCATTTCATTCTGCAGTCTGTCTTACGACAGGTCCGTCGCCTCTTCCAAAGCGAGTTCTCCACACGGTGCGATCTAGTGCTTCCTCTTTCAATTCCCAGTATCTTCTCTTTTCCTTAAGATCATCCAATAGCTGCTTACGTCTTCTCCCTCGTCTTCCCGTCATTTCTATCCTTCCTTCTAACTTCCCTTCAACAACGTGTTTCAGAAGGCAGTTTCTACGCAAGATGTGACCAATCCAGTTAGCCTTTCTTCTTTTTATTGTATGTACGATATTCCTCTCCTCCTTGACTCTGTGTAATACTTCTTCATTTCTCACACGATCGGTCCAAATGATCTTCTCCATTCTTCTCCAGCACCACATTTCAAAACTTTCCAGATACTTCTAATCTACTTTCCGAAGTGCCCACGTTTCAGCACCACACAAAGCTATGCTCCAAATGTAGCACTTTACTAGTTTTTTCCTTAAATTTAAGTCCAGTTTGCTGGTGAAAAGAGTCTTCTTCTTGTTGAATGCTGCTTTTGCCATGGCAATTCTGGATTTAATTTCACGTGTACACCTTGCATCATTTGTTAACATGCTACCCAAATAATTGAAGTATTCCACATTCTCCAATTGATTTTGATCTATCATAATTTTTATCGGGGATGGTTGCCTGGAGATTGAGAAATCACCGCATTTAAAATTCGCGGTCTGGTCCGCCCCCCCCCCCCAACATACAACTCTACACACGTCTATCAACCAATATCTCATGACACAACTACCTGTTCTGGCAGTAAATGTGTTGCCACGCCAATGACACAGGAAGCATATCATATGCATTTCTCTCAGTCTTAGTAAGTCTTGACGCTGCGTTAGAGGCCACAGCAGAACAGGATTGCCAACAGAAGAAAGTCACAGCAAGTGAGGTCGTGGTACCCCTGGATACAGATGTTTACTCACGAGAACAGAAATGAACCTGACCGCCGTGTCGGCGTGGTCACACCGTTAGATATTTACAAGTAACTAATATAGGCGAACTAAAATGTACTGCGCTGAAGTGCAGTCGAGTTAAAAATATGCTTTATGCAGTTATGGCCACTGTCCGCGGATAAAAAAAAACCTACCAACGCTGTCAAGGTCAGAGTTGTTCTTGTTAGTAAGTGACAGTACACGTATATAGGTTAGGCTTTCACTTTTTATTTTAATGGCAGTCACTCCTCGTCTTCCTATCCCTTGTCATATGCTCTTAACCTCGACACTTGATGGCGGTGAGTAGTCAGCTTCACGCCCCGGCCGCTTTACCCCCCCGGAAAAGTGCCCCCGGTACCCATTGTAGGAGGCTGGTTGCGCCCCAGAGCCGGTCTGAATGCTTTGGAGAAGAGAAAAATGTTTGTAACCTAGCCACTGTACAAACTGAGCTATCATGGCTCCATACACTGAACCGATATGAATGGAACGTAGTTATGGAACGTAGTTTTCGTCCGACGATTTAAGGCTTGCGCCGCGATGTTGATAAAATCTGCGCTCTCTTTTGGGATATTACGCGGTGGCGTGTGGTAATTGTTTACCGACGTTTCGGGACAACGTGCCCGTCCCATCTTCACGGGTCAAGAGTCCGAGTAGGAAAGAAAGCCAGCACCCTATATCGTAGATTCTGGAAAGTACGGCCGAAACGTTATCCCGAAACGTCGGTAAACAGTCACCACACGACGCCGCGTAATATCCCAGAAGATCGCAGATTTCGTCCGAGTTCTACTGTAACGTCAAAACGTCCCTTTGTGTGGTCCGTGCAAAGCGCGCCGAATATTTAAACGTCGTAACTCAAGACAGATGCAGTGTTAGAGAGTCAAGTGCAAGACGGCGTGGAGCGCAGTGACCTGTGACCTAGCCTACTGTACTACAGGCATACCCGACTTACGACACTTCCGCACTTACGACGCTTTTCAATTGCCACCATACCCCGAACTTGAGGCGCTTGCTTCGCAGTTACGACACCTTAGCGACATGACGCTACCGCTCGACCATCAACTTCTACCCAAAGCCCTACGCCTTCTATTGATGTTTCAAAAAGTCCTTCTAAATCACCAGCACGAAAGCGTTTGGCCCTTAATGTCTCTAATACCTATCAAGAGTACATGCATCGATAAGTGAAAAAAATGCATTGCTTCGAGTTGCGACGATTTTCGAGTTACAACAGTGGTCTGGAACCTAACCTGTCGTAAGTGCGGGGTATGCCTGTACCTGATGTATCTGCTGTATACTTCTGCTGTTTGGTATATTGAACGACATGATCAATTACAGTTTCGTCCTGAAGATTGAAGTCTTCTGGGATGTTAAGCTCTGTCGTATCGTGAGTAGTTCCCGACGTTTCGAAGGACCTAAGAGTTTCACTTTTAAGGGCCAAGGAGCCTAAGGGCACGGCGTCACATCGTAGCATACACGAATCATTAGGCACGGACTGCTGTGGCCTAATTACAAATATTATCCCGTCATTTCGTGGGACGGTCATTCCAGTATGGACTCGAACCCCGTTCCTCCCAAATGCAAATCACAGTCATCAGCGTAATACCAAAGAGCTCGACGCAGCGCTCGGCCGCGGATGTGCACGCCACTGCCCTTTGCACATCGGCCGAACGCAAATTATTTGCACCCTCCACATAAGTGCACGTCAGAAATAGTGATAATTAGTAGTTAAGGCGTAAGGCCGTAACGAAGTGCATGGAGCAGACTGTTCGTGGCAGAGACAGTGGCTGTGGCCATCAGGAAACACTCTGCCTTATATGGAACCAGAAGGCGCATTACCGTGCGAGATGTGAGATTATCACAGCAGTACTAATGACGATTCACGGCCTCTGAGATATGATGCCGTGTCGATTCGTAAACATTTACCGACGTTTCGGATAAACTTGTTGCCTCCACTTTAAGGGTATAGGCATTTCTATTCCTCCCTTCTTATTAAAGCTTTGCACGTGTTACGTTTATAGTAACTCAAAAGCAGCACCACACGAAATGTTAGTTTCGTCATAGATTTGTTCAACCTTATCATTTATGTAAATACACTTCTAAACTTCCTATCACGTTCATATGCCAGTCTTATCTCCAGGATGTGATATTTTCTGCAGCATCATCCATATGGTCATAGATTTTTTTAAAAGGGCCCCGCAGCAGATGCTACGGACGCACCGCAGCCTTAAGGCTTATTGTGCAACCCTGTGATGAATATGATTAGTTTTTCGTTTTTCCAAGTAATGGAGCACCAGTGGAATGAAGGTGACAGGAAAAAAACCGAAGTACTCGGGGGAAAACCTGTCCCAGTGCCACGTTGTTCACCACAAATGTCACATGGACTGACCTGGGATCGGACCCGGGCCTCCGCGGTGAGAGGCGGCGACTAACCACCTGAGCCATGGCAAAGAGGTAGATTTAGTACATAGTCTTATTCCGACAAATGTACACTTTATTATTTTCTATTTAATACACGCTTATGTCAATAAATAGTCAACATGTTTCGAACTGTATCAGTTCATCTTCAGGACTATTTATCATTACACCAACTAAATGGTACTAATTAAAATAGATAAAATGTCGTCAACCATGTTGAGTATTTGTTCAATGAAAATAATATTAAAACATTTTCAAGTTAAAATACTTAAGTAACAATCAACATTATAAAATGATTAAATTTGTTAGTACGACTGTTGAAGTGTTACACTGTACATACCTGCATCTGCTGTTACGTGTTCACTACTGGCTTGTGGAAGGTGTACTAACCTTACGGTATCCGAACAGGGGTATATATAAACCAATGTCCTGTGGTAAAGAGACGACTCTGAAGGTTGTAAACAAAACGGAATATGGAATTGTATTCTCCCGGGTTTTGTTCTGGTACTAGTTTTTTGTTGTGTGCATATAATTGAATGTAAAACTGTTCCAAGCAGTTCATATGTAGTCCTTTATTTACTTGTTTGAGTAGGGACATGTTGTTAATACTTGCATATTCATGTATGTTATTGAGAATGTGGGCTGCATAAGCTGATTGTGGGTCATTATTCCTGATGTATCTAGTGTGTTCTAAATATCTTTGTTTTAGATTCGTCCTGTCTGGCCAACATATGAACATATATTGCTTTTGCTGATAACATACATCAACCACAAACAGGAATAGCAATGGGTTCACTAATATCCAGTATAACAGCAGAGATATTTTTACAATATTACGAAAATATGTTCCTTAAACATCTCTTCGAATCTCAAAACATAATATACTACACCAGATACGTAGACGACATTTTTATTGTCTTTGACAACACCAAAATTGACCCAGACCTTCTGACTAAAAGTATGAATAGTGTACATAACGACATTATTTTCAAACCGACACAAGAAACTAAAAACCAAATCAGCTTCCTTGATTTACTTATCATAAGGAAAGAATCAACAATAGAAATTGATATATATAGAAAACCAACCACTACAGACACAACAATCAACTTCATATCAAACCACCCTATGCAACACAAACTAGCAGCATACAGATATTACCAATTCACTACCTCTACCAAAGTTACGTAAACAAAAGCAATGCAATATCATACAATACATAGCTAGAACTAATAATTCCCGAGTAAGATAATTCAAAGGTTAAACCAATCTATACAGCAAAAAGTAAATCTCCACATTCCACAGAGTTCTACACAAAAAAGACCCAAAAAATGGACTACATTTACGTACTACCACCCTTCCGTCCGACTAATTACTAACTTGTTTAAAAACACAGATATAAACATTGCATTCCGTAGTACCAATACAATGCGCAATTACATGAAAATCAGGACAAACAGTGAAATAGATCAGTACAAGAAAAGTGGCATATATAAATTTACATGTACCACGTGTGATTGTTCATATGTTGGCCAGACAGGACGATATCTAAAACAAAGATATTTAGAACACACTAGATACATCAGGAATAATGACCCACAATCAGCTTATGCAGCCCACATTCTCAATAACATACATGAATATGGAAGTATTAATAACAACATGTCCCTACTCAAACAAGTAAATAAAGGACCACATACGAACTGCTTAGAATAGTTTTACATTCAATTATATGCACACAACAAAAAACTAGTATCAGAACAAAACCCGGGAGAATACAATCCCATATTCAGTTTTGTTTACAACCTTCAGAGTCGTCTCTTTACCACATGACATTGACCTATATATACCCCTGTTCGGATACCGTAAGGTTAGTACACCTTCCACAAGCCAGTAGTGAACACGTAACAGCAGATGCAGGTATGTGCAGTGTAACACTGCAACAGTCGTACTAACAAATTTAATCATTTTATAATGTTGATTGTTACTTAAGTATTTTAACTTAAAAAAATGTTTTAATATTATTTTCAGTGAACAAATATTCAACATGGCTGACGACATTTTATCTATTTTAATTAGTACCATATAGTTGGTGTAATGATAAAGAGTCCTGAAGATGAACTGATACAGTTCGAAACATGTTGACTATTTATTGACATAAGCATGTATTAAATAGGAGATAATAAAGTGTACATTTGTCTGAATAAGACTATATACAATAAAAAGTACGGTGAGAATAGCATAAAGTTAGATTTAGATGGCAGAGTAGTCTTGAATGTATGCTAGACAAATAGAATGGAATTATGTGGATTTGATATAGCTGGAACAGGAGACACTGCAGTGAGAGGCGTCTGTGAATACGGCGTCAAGTATCTTTGTTTTCCGCAGAAGTATAGAATTTCTGGACCCTCTGAATGTTACCAGTCGCGCATCACGTTAGTCAGTTATTTGCTTAGTCGGTTAGTTAGCTGGTTTAATTCTGATAGTGTACTGATGACACACTAGCGGGGATTCAAAGTGTGCGGGTTCCTTTCTGCAAGCCGACGCACATCCTTCAAACACCACTCTGTTCAGAACTGCTACGTCAACACTACAATATCACAAAGTTCTAATTTTATGGGCTGCCTTGAGGCCACAACAGCGCGAGGTTGACCCGCAGCCAGGGTAAATAGCAGCAACGGTAATGCGAACTGCACTGATGTACGCACGTTGTTCTGCTTGCCTCTTTATACGCGATATTCACTTACTGTATTAAATATAGTATTGTAAAGCTAATTACACTGTGTTTCGTCAAACACTCGCCACAAACCACATTATGGCTACCGAATCATTGCGGAATTTATGGTTTGAAAGAAATGCCAGTAATTCCAGTCATTCATTCATTCATTCTGCAGTCTGTCTTACGTCATGTGCGTAGCCACTACCAAAGCGAGTTCTCCCCAGAGTGCGATCTAGTGCTTCCTCTTTCAGTTTCCAGTATCTTCTCTTTTCCTTAAGGTCATCCAGTAGCTGCTTACGCCTTCTTCCTCGTCTTCCCGTCATTTCTATCCTTCCTTCTACCTTTCCTTCAATCACGTGTTTCAGAAGGCAGTTTCTATGCAAGATGTGACCAATCCAGTTAGCCTTCCATCTTTTTATTGTATGTACGATATTCTTCTCCTATGTGACTCTGTGTAATACTTCTTCATTTCTCACACGATCGGTCCAACTGATCTTCTCCATTCTTCTCCACCACCACATTTCAAAACTTTCCAGGTACTTCTGATCTACTTTCCGAAGTGTCCACGTTTCAGCACCACACAAAGCTATGCTCCAAATGTAGCAGTTTACTAGTTTCTTCCTTAAATTTAAGTCCAGTTTGCTGGTGAAAAGATTCTTCTTCTTGTTGAATGCTGCTTTTGCCACGACAATTCTGGATTTAATTTCACGTTTACACATTCCAGTCATGTCGATAATAAGACATTCCGCACTTTACATGAAGACCTAAGTAACTTTCATTGTTGCCGGCGACATAAATTCGCCACAGAAGCATTATTGTTCAACACTCAATATTTTATATTGTTAACAATGGCATGTAGCTGAACACTTATACATAGAACGCATTGTTGCATTTAAATTTCAACTATTGTTACGCCAAAGCGCCAGTTTTACGTACATTGCCTGCCTTGTTAAGAACAGCGTATGTATTTTTTTTCAATGGCTCGACAGCCCCTTGGGGGCCTAGGCCGCCTCATTGTTCGAGGCTTCACGATCACACTTGAGACACACGACACTGGGTAGGACTCCTCTGGACGAGTAATCAGCCCGTCGCAGAGACCTCTACCTGACAAACACACACTACAACAGACAGACATCCATGCCCCCGGCGGGATTCGAACCCGCAATCCCAGCAAGCGAGCGGCCGCAGACCCCCGCCTTAGACCGCGCGGCCACTGGGATCGGCGTATGTATTGCACCTGTAATACTGACAAAACATTCGCCTGAAGATGGTATATTAAAACGAAACAAGTCGCGAATTTGTTATGTGAAATCATATTCATGTACTATACGTAACACAACGCGATGTTGAAACGTACAATACCGGATTAAGCAAACATTTCCAACTTGCGGGTTAAGAGGGCACGAATCCGGACCCTGTGTACCCTTTTCAGGCTACGGAATGCACTCTGTGTATCCATTGTCCAGACAAAAGACTTCGTCTCTTTCTAACAAACATGCCTACGTCGAAATACTCGTACGAGTATATCTGCGGTTGGCTGCATTCTATGCGATTCAAAATAGCAAGAATAGAGCCCAGTGATCTTTTGGCAAAAGTTCCGTCACAGTGTTGTCTCTAATTAATACCTGTTGGTGTCAATAGAGGGTGCTGAGATTACTAAGTGCTGCCACAAATAAATTTTAAAAAAAATTGGATACGTCGATGTTACACTGTGCGACCGACAACCACACTGTCTGTCTTTGCAACACCTGTACACAGCGCACAGCGCACAGTGTGAAGTGTTGTGTGTCCTGTGATCCTGCCCCGTAAGTGAAGATCACTGTGTAAGTGCCCGCGTGTATTACACTTGAGCATGGACCCAGCACTGTTTGAACAGCTCACCAATGGCATCGACAGCAGTGGGGAAGGAGACCCAGACCTCGCCGCCCTGTCCAGCTTTATCAGATACTGGTGAGTTTGTTATCCATACTTACAACTGAGCTGTACAGTGATTAGGCTGTAGGCAGGATGGTCCGGGGTTTGATTCAAAGTACGGGCAAAATTTTTCTATTCTCAAAACCTCTCCAATTTGTACCGGAGATTATTTCCTAGGGGTAAAGTGGTTGGGGTGTGAAGTTGATTACACACCTCCATCAAGTGCCGAGGTTAAGTATCAGTGGAGCTGTACCTCTACTCCCCCTGTATGCCTTCGTGATGTGCACAGACATGTTTTGTAGCCGAACATCGAGTTCGAGTCCCAGCCACCACCCCAGCGTGAGAAGGGGAAATAATATATTTTGTGTGTGTGTCCAACCTTAGCTTGAGGAAGGACCATCTGACCTTCTGACCTTCTCGTTTCGTTCTACGATACGTGTAGAGGGACAGAGGGAATTAAAAAGGGGGGAGGTTGGAGACAAGGGGGGTAGGCAAAAGGAAAGTGGCTAAAAGGAACAGAAGAAGACGGTGACAGTTGTTTAAGCAATTTTAACACAAATCTGTTACTCCGTGCTTATAACCTGTACTTGTGAGTGTATCTAGTGGTGATTATCAATAAAACTGTGAACTCGTCCGCAATTCAGGGTACTCTGTCACGCACGTTTGGGGTGTGAACTAGACCCTTAACGGACGGACATAGTTTCTATACCACATGAGGACGGACATAGTTTCTATACCACATGAGGACGGACAGAGAGCTGGGATTGTGCGCCAAAAATTAGAAAGGAGCCACATTCATTACCAAATTAAAAACAGACTAATATCGCGAAATATTTACTGCTAAAGTGTGCGAAATAATGTGTCCTTCTATGTCTCGTCTAAAAAAGCTTGCCCCCATTTTTACTGTATTCACAAAAGCATCCTGTACTCGACTGTATCTTGCACCAATTTACTCCAGTCCACATCCGCAAACCGGCTGTCACTAGTAATCTTTTTAATATTATCTCAAAAATTATATCTGGCTGTCTGGCTTTGGGATTTTGCGACCAACGTTTAAGTTTCTGATCCAGCCTCTTGATGATAAATATTGAGAGCCAGGGGCGTAGATACTGTGTAGACTGGGGCGTAGATACTGTGTAGACTGGGGCGGGTGGAATGCGACGCTGCGTCAGTTCCTGTCATGGCTAGGGATCTCCCTCTCCGCTACCAGAAAGTTTCTAGAACCGGCCAAGCCTCCTGTTCTACTTATATCGGTGTGAAAGCGGCCGGATCTTGAAGCTTCGATTCCCGATGGTGTTATTGAAATTTTTCATTGACATAATCCTTTCGATCGCACTATGACCCTGAGGTCGACTCAGCCTCTAACAGAAATGAGTATCAGGAGTATTTCCTGAGGGGTAAAGGCGGCCGGTGCGTAGGGCTGACAACCTTACCACCTTCATGTGCCGATTTTCTATAAATCTAGGAGCCTCAACCTCCTGGAACTCTCAGGGCCTGTCCACTGGGTCAGTCCATGTGGGATTTCTGGTGGACAAAGTGGCACTGGGACAGGTTTTTCCCCAAGTACTTCGGTTTTCCCATGTCAACTTCATTCCACCGGTGCTCCATTACTCGGAAAAACGGAATAAACTAATCATCTTCATCACAGGGTTGCAAAATAAGCCTCAAGGCTGCGGTGTGTCCGTAGCATCTGCTGCGGGGCGCTTCACCACAAAAAAGGAATGAGTGGAACTATACCTCCATTGTCCCATACGCCTTCATAATATGCAAAGGGTCAACTTTGCTTCCATCTTTAACTTTTTGCCTTAAAAGATCTACAAATTACAAAACATTTTTCGGGATAGTGAACACTCAACAAAACCAAACTACAAAATGTATTCCTATGAGCCTGCTATATCCAAGTCCAAGTCAACTGTCACACCGGAGCCTTGCAAGATTGATGACGCAAATTCCCAGACGCGTCTTGCGTCAAGCACGCTTCTGCTGTCAATCCGCGGTACCAACTCTCCACTGAACATCGCTATAAATACACGTGACACGATTTTGGATCAACAATTACCGAAACATGTGATCGCTGGACAGGAACTGCGCCAGACTTCAACACGTGTACCAAAATATGCGGCGTATTGGCAGCTAACGAGGCGGTAGACTATTGGGGTCTCTCAAATGTCACCGCAGTATTTCAGCACTTTCATAACAAGAAGGGACAGATGCATGTCTGGGGCCGGAATTTTAAAGGTGCGTTTCATTTACGCATAAATGTTAACCCAGCCCAGTGGTTACTATATGTACCACCAGGTTTAACATTCACAAATTCTACGTTCTGCCCACACAGTGTGTTTATGTGTTATGTGTGGATCTCAGAACAAACAGCGATTATTTCACTTTACAGCATTAACTGACTGGTTTGTATAACTGAGACGGAGTGTGTTTACTGCGCGGTACGGACTGTATTTATGTGTTTTGTGTGGATCTCAGAACAAACAGCGATTATTTCACTGTACAGCATTAACTGACTGGTTTGTATAACTGAGACGGAGTGTGTTTACTGCGCGGTACGGACTGTATTTATGTGTTTTGTGTGGATCTCAGAACAAACAGCGATTATTTCACTGTACAGCATTAACTGACTGGTTTGTATAACTGAGACGGAGTGTGTTTACTGCGCGGTACGGACTGTATTTATGTGTTTTGTGTGGATCTCAGAACAAACAGCGATTATTTCACTGTACAGCATTAACTGACTGGTTTGTATAACTGAGACGGAGTGTGTTTACTGCGCGGTACGGACTGTATTTATGTGTTTTGTGTGGATCTCAGAACAAACAGCGATTATTTCACTGTACAGCATTAACTGACTGGTTTGTATAACTGAGACGGAGTGTGTTTACTGCGCGGTACGGACTGGGTCTTTAAATGTAATTCATATTAATTTTAGCATTTAAAGCATTAACTCACACCATAGACATCAACCTGAAATTCTGAACGTACAAACCCAATCAGCAGTAGTCCTATCATATCGCTCGGTGTACAGACATGCAACTACGATGCGCCCTGAATGCAGTGGACATGACGTCATTGGGTGGCCACTGGAAAATGGACAGCGCTTTCCATGTATTTCACGCTTTCGCCGCGATGTAAATGAGATCAGCGCTCTTCTGGGATATTACGCAGCATTAAGTGTTAGTTCCGTACTTACGTTTCAGGACAACCTATCGGTCCCATCTTCAAGGACTTCTTGACCATTGAAGATGGGACCGATAGGTTGTCCCGAAACGTCAGTACAGAATTACCACTCGACGCTGCATAATATCCCAGAAGAGCGCAGATCTCAACATAAAATTCATCGTCAAGGGTCAAGAAGTCCTTGAAGATGGGACCAAAAGGTTGTCCCGAAACGTCAGTACGGAACTACCACTCAACGCTGCGTAATATCCCAGAAGAGCGCAGATTTCAACATAAAATTCGTCTTCTAGGGTCAAGAAGTCCTTGAAGATGGGACCGATAGGTTGTCCCGAAACGTCAGTACAGAACTACCACTCAACGCTGCGTAATATCCCAGAAGAGCGCAGATTTCAACATAAAATTCGTCTTCTAGGGTCAAGAAGTCCTTGAAGATGGGACCGATAGGTTGTCCCGAAACGTCAGTACGGAACTAACACTCAACGCTGCGTAATATCCCAAAAGAGCGCAGATCTCAACATAAAATTCATCTTCAAGGGTCAAGAAGTCCTTGAAGATGGGACCGATATGTTGTCCCGAAACGTCAGTACGGAACTAACACTCAACGCTGCGTAATATCCCAAAAGAGCGCAGATCTCAACATAAAATTCATCTTCAAGGGTCAAGAAGTCCTTGAAGATGGGACCGATATGTTGTCCCGAAACGTCAGTACGGAACTAACACTCAACGCTGCGTAATATCCCAAAAGAGCGCAGATCTCAACATAAAATTCATTCAGGGAACTCTATAGTCACAGCTTGTACAACGTCGACTGGTATGATCATTGTGGACTATTATTATTATTATTATTATTATTATTATTTACTGCAATTGGGTTTTCACCCGGTGGCAGTAGTCCTTACACTAGTACACACAATACAAATGTTTTCACCCAGTGGCAGTAGTCCTTACACTAGTACACACAATACAAATGTTTTCACACGGTGGCAGTAGTCCTTACACTAGTACACACAATACAAATGTTTTCACCCGGTGGCAGTAGTCCTTACACTAGTACACACAATACAAATGTTTTCACCCGGTGGCAGTAGTCCTTACACTAGTACACACAATACAAATGTTTTCACCCGGTGGCAGTAGTCCTTACACTAGTACACACAATACAAATGTTTTCACCCAGTGGCAGTAGTCCTTACACTAGTACACACATTACAAATGTTTTCACCCGGTGGCAGTAGTCCTTACACTAGTACACACAATACAAATGTTTTCACCCGGTGGCAGTAGTCCTTACACTAGTACACACAATACAAGTGTTTTCACCCGGTGGCAGTAGTCCTTACACTAGTACACACAATACAAATGTTTTCACCCGGTGGCAGTAGTCCTTACACTAGTACACACAATACAAATGTTTTCACCCGGTGGCAGTAGTCCTTACACTAGTACACACAATACAAATGTTTTCACCCGGTGGCAGTAGTCCTTACACTAGTACACACAATACAAATGTTTTCACCCGGTGGCAGTAGTCCTTACACTAGTACACACAATACAAATGTTTTCACCCGGTGGCAGTAGTCCTTACACTAGTACACACAATACAAATGTTTTCACCCGGTGGCAGTAGTCCTTACACTAGTACACACAATACAAATGTTTTCACCCGGTGGCAGTAGTCCTTACACTAGTACACACAATACAAATGTTTTCACCCGGTGGCAGTAGTCCTTACACTAGTACACACAATACAAATGTTTTCACCCGGTGGCAGTAGTCCTTACACTAGTACACACAATACAAATGTTTTCACCCGGTGGCAGTAGTCCTTACACTAATACACACAATACAAATGTTTTCACACGGTGGCAGTAGTCCTTACACTAGTACACACAATACAAATGTTTTCACACGGTGGCAGTAGTCCTTACACTAGTACACACAATACAAATGTTTTCACCCGGTGGCAGTAGTCCTTACACTAGTACACACAATACAAGTGTTTTCACCCGGTGGCAGTAGTCCTTACACTAGTACACACAATACAAATGTTTTCACCCGGTGGCAGTAGTCCTTACACTAGTACACACAATACAAATGTTTTCACCCGGTGGCAGTAGTCCTTACACTAGTACACACAATACAAATGTTTTCACCCGGTGGCAGTAGTCCTTACACTAGTACACACAATACAAATGTTTTCACCCGGTGGCAGTAGTCCTTACACTAGTACACACAATACAAATGTTTTCACCCGGTGGCAGTAGTCCTTACACTAGTACACACAATACAAATGTTTTCACCCGGTGGCAGTAGTCCTTACACTAGTACACACAATACAAATGTTTTCACCCGGTGGCAGTAGTCCTTACACTAGTACACACAATACAAATGTTTTCACCCGGTGGCAGTAGTCCTTACACTAGTACACACAATACAAATGTTTTCACCGGTGGCAGTAGTCCTTACACTAGTACACACAATACAAATGTTTTCACCCGGTGGCAGTAGTCCTTACACTAGTACACACAATACAAATGTTTTCACCCGGTGGCAGTAGTCCTTACACTAGTACACACAATACAAATGTTCTCACCCGGTGGCAGTAGTCCTTACACTAGTACACACAATACAAATGTTTTCACCCGGTGGCAGTAGTCCTTACACTAGTACACACAATACAAATGGACATATAAATATACATAAAAATAACAATACAAAACAAACTATACACAATTACTAAACAAAATACATACATTAAATACAAGTACACACATTAGAACACCATACACGAATTATAAAAACATCCACACCTTAACAAAAACATCCACTCCTTAACAAAAACATCCACTCCTTAACAAAAACATCCACTCCTTAACAAAAACATCCACACCTTACAAAAACACCCACACACAATACAAACAAAACACACGCACATTACAAAAACACCCACACATTAAATAATACAAAAACAACAAAAACACACATACTGCAAAAAGAAAGAGTTGCTAAGCCTAACCTAAAACCTAACGTAAATGAATCAGAGTTAAAGTAATTTGGTATACCAAGCAATGACTCAACCATGCTATACAAAAATAAAATTCCATGTTTTGAAAAAGAGATACACTCTCATTTTAACAGGACCTTCACTTCACTACGATTATATACACATCACGGCATTCCCCGTTTTGCCTCCCTTTACTTCACTTCACTTCACTTCACTTCACTTCACTTCACTGCATTATTAGATGGTTTTCCCCACCCTCTATACCCTTCACTTCACCTCACTTATCACTTTCCTAACCCTCTTCCTAAAAATGCGAAAGTTCCATAAGTAATGTTAACAAGGCGGTGGTAACGTGTTTGTGGATGTATTATTGCAATGTCTATCAACCAACTAAATACAATTTCACTTTCAAATTTTAATAGTTTACAAATTTTCCCCTACATACGTTTCGGTCCATACATAGACCATCATCAGGGGTACACAAACTACACTTTTTCTACATCCACAGGTTCAATCTGTCACCATATGCAGTCCAGTTCAATTCAGTCTTTTATGTAGGTTGTAATAACTTTCTAAAAACACCTTCTAAAAACACGTATTTAGAAAGTAAAAAGACAGATTGAACCTGTGGATGTAAATAAAGTGTAGTTTGTGTACCCCCTGATGATGGTCTATGTATAGACCGAAACATATGTAGGGGAAATTTGTAAACTATTCAAAGTTGAAAGTGAAAGTGTATTTAGTTGGTTAATAGACAGTGAATTGAAAATGCACGGTGAAAGTAATATAAAAACTATTATTGCAACTTATGCCTACAGAGACTGAATGCGATGCCAGGAAGAAAGGGCATAATTTATTGGTGGATACACAATGTAAGGTCTGTGACACTGTGCTTACATCAGGCATTCACACTTGTTCCTTAACTGCTAGCCAATAACCTCGTATTCTGTGTGGATAAACACATTCCTTTATCTCAGTTTCGATTGGCTGTTCGTGGAGTCATGATGTGATATTTAAACAATTGCTGTTGGTTTGCTATGACGTCATGACAGAAAGTACGAAATTATAAAATTAGCCGGATGGAGGTTTTCGACACCAACCAATCAGTCAATCATCAATCCGGTACATAACCGCAGGATGGAAAACGGAGGGAAACCGCACGCATCGCCTTACTGCTAATACAGGGTGAGTCTTTATAAGTCCAAATAGTAAGTGCATAATATTTCATAAAGCCCACCGCGTTGTAGTCACCAATAACTAGCAATAAGAGCTGTGTATTGAGCAGTGGGCAGTGTCTTCTTGCAAATGTCGAAATCCGGAAAGTTCAGTTAAAACGAAAATTTGTGACTAAATTCATGTTATTTTCTTTAAGTGTGTTTTTCAAAAACGCTGATAGTTGCTAAGGTTATATAGCGTCGGTGATGAATGAATGAGTATGGAGCATTGGTGGAATGATACTGACAGGGGAAAACTGAAGTACTGGGAGAAAAACATTATACAGCGTCGGTGGTAGATGAATGAATGAGTATGGAGCATTGGTGGAATGATACTGACAGGGGAAAACTGAAGTACTGGGAGAAAAACATTATACAGCGTCGGTGGTAGGTGAATGAATGAGTATGGAGCATTGGTGGAATGATACTGACAGGGGAAAACTGAAGTACTGGGAGAAAAACATCATACAGCGTCGGTGGTAGGTGAATGAATGAGTATGGAGCATTGGTGGAATGATACTGACAGGGGAAAACTGAAGTACTGGGAGAAAAACACTATACAGCGTCGGTGGTAGATGAATGAATAAGTATGGAGCATTGGTGGAATGATACTGACAGGGGAAAACTGAAGTACTGGGAGAAAAACATTATACAGCGTCGGTGGTAGATGAATGAATGAGTAAGGGCATTGGTGGAATGATACTGACAGGGGAAAACTGAAGTACTGGGAGAAAAACATTATACAGCGTCGGTGGTAGATGAATGAATGTGTATGGAGCATTGGTTGAATGATATTGACAGGGGAAAACTGAAGTACTGGGAGAAAAACATTATACAGCGTCGGTGGTAGATGAATGAATGAGTATGTAGCATTTGTGGAATGATACTGACAGGGGAAAACTGAAGTACTGGCAGAAAAACATTATACAGCGTCGGTGGTAGATGAATGAATGAGTATGGAGCATTGGTGGAATTATACTGACAGGGGAAACCTGAATTACTGGGAGAAAAACACTATACAGCGTCGGTGGTAGATGAATGAATGAGTATGGAGCAATGGTGGAATGATACTGACAGGGGAAAACTGAAGTACTGGGAGAAAAACATTATACAGTGTCGGTGGTAGATGAATGAATGAGTATGGAGCAATGGTGGAATGATATTGACAGGGGAAAACTGAAGTACTGGGAGAAAAACACTATACAGCGTCGGTGGTAGATGAATGAATGAGTATGGAGTAATGGTGGAATGATACTGACAGGGGAAAACTGAAGTACTGGGAGAAAAACATTATACAGTGTCGGTGGTAGATGAATGAATGAGTATGGAGCAATGGTGGAATGATACTGACAGGGGAAAACTGAAGTACTGGGAGAAAAACACTATACAGCGTCGGTGGTAGATGAATGAATGAGTATGGAGCAATGGTGGAATGATACTGACAGGGGAAACTGAAGTACTGGGAAAATAAACCTGTCCCAGTGCAGCTTTGCCCACCACAAATCCTATATGGACTGACCTGGGATCGAAACTGGGCCTCTGCGGTGGAAGGCCGGCCACTAACCGCCTGAACTATGGCACAGTCAATTCATGTTATTATTTTTATGCAGTCTGTAATACACGGAAATCAATGGCAAGCCGTGTGGCCACATTTACTACAGGACACAATCACAGGACATTAGAACTCGCGCCAGCAGCCACTGTGGCTTGGCATTCCGCTGCAGAGCTCTGATACCAAACTGCAGCGGTCATCATTAGTGACCGTCGTGGCTATGCTCAGGAACTACCGCCAGTCATCAAAATGACGACGTTGTCTCAATTGCACTGGTTATATAGCCTCAAATGCTCGGTCGACTGTCAGTGACAAATTCGGAAGAGTAAAGGTAAAGGTAAAGTTGTGTGTGTCCACAACATGAAGGCATATGGGGGAGTGGATGTATAACTCCACTCATTCGTAACCTCGGCATTAGATGGAGGCGAGATGTCAGCTTCACGTCCCGGCTGCTTTACCCCCGGGAAAGAAACCCGGATCCAATTGACTAGGAGGCTGGTTGGGTCCCAGAGCAGATCTGAATGTCTGGCAGAAGAGAAGTACCTGCTACTGCCGGAAATCGAACCCCGGACCGTCCAGCCAATAGCCTTGTCACTATACCCACTGAGCTATCCCATCTCCCGAATTCGGAAAGCTACGTAAATACAGTCGAACGCGGTTATAACATCATGAAAAGGGCTGAATATTTGTGTTGTTATAAACGAGTGTTGTTACAACCGAGGAGTATATGCTTAACAGTGAGGAATTATTTGGTACCACAGAATATCTAACGCTATAGACGAAATGTCACGTAAACCGATGTCGTTATAACCGGGTTATACACATACAGTACAGGGCATACACAAAAGAATGGTGCGGTTTCAAAAGTGAATAAAAAATTTATGTTTCACATTACACGGGCACAACATACACCGTCAGTGGCGGCAACTGTCCAAGTTTCTCGTGCGCTACCAGTAGTTCGCTTCTCATGCTTACTGCGTACCACCATTGCCCACGTCCATCCATGAAATTCGTGATCGGATAACGCATGCACTGCAGGCCATTACAGCGGACATGCTACACCGGGTCTGGGATGAGTTTGATTACCGTGTGGATGTGTGTCGTGTGACCCAGGGTGCACACATTGAAGGATTGTAATTACCAAATGAGAAACTTGGACAGTTGCCGCCGCTGACGGTGTATGTTGTGCCCGTGTAAGGTGAGAAGTACATTTTTTATTCACTTTTGATACTGCACCATTCTTTTGTGTATGCCCTGTACTGTATGTGGACACATCACCTTTTCACAGCACTAGACTGGACAGATAGAAGAGAGCTTTAACAATATAATGATGCCCCACATACCCCCCGAGAATCAAAATGAGACCCTAAACACCCTGCCCGTGTTAACCCATCCAACTGTATAAGTAAAATGACACAACGCCCGTGTTAAGTGAACCCAGTTGTACCCGTGACAAGTCAAAACCCAGTAACTACAGATCATGCCCATGTGCCGGCAACCCCAACGGCCTGATTTAATAGCGATGTAGAGTGACGTAGGTACTGGTCCAAAATAGACTGCTCGCGGTCACTGTGAGGCCAGGGGCACAGGGGCCTACCCTACACAGATTTAGCCAGCCAGGGATGCCCGAAGTTCTTCGCCTGTATTACGGCGAAGACAGTGGCTCGTCTTACGTGTAGAAGAAATATGAAGATGTTAAGGCCCTAAGTGCCAGGATATACATTTAGCCTACGTGAAATCAGTGGATTTATATTACACGTTGGGAAGTGAATTTAATTTTGGTCCATACGGCTCCACTATCAACACTACAAACAATACAGTACACTACAAGGACATGGAAGGTTTTACTGTGTATTTTTAAATACAGGCCTACTCCGTAGGTTCTACCTACAGACTTTTCAAATTTGAAAATTTTTATTAGATATTCCACGTGCCACGTATGTCTTCATTTGTTTAATTAAATTTACCATTTTTTAGACTTTATTAAAATGTATTGTGACGGATTTGGTTTGATCTTACAAGGACAGGGGTTGGAAATGTAGAATGGACTGATCTGGCCCAGGAAAGACAGCAATGGTAGACTCTTGTGAACACGGCAATGAGCCTTTGGCGTCCATAAAGTGTTCGAAATCTCTTTACTAGCTAAGCAACTACTAGCATTTCATGAGGGACTTTGTTCCATGCAGTTTATCCTGCACATCCTGCAGTGAAAAGCCGCTCGGTTGATCGGAATGTTCTTAAAATAAACTGCACTGAAAATATGAATTTGATGTATGTTACAGTGAGAACCCGAAATCCGTTAAAACCCGATCTTACTAGGTAAAACTAGCTACAATGAAGCCTAACCTAACGTAACCTAACTAACCTAACTAACGTAACCTAACCTAACCTACCTAACGTAAACTGACCTAACCTAACCTTTCCTAAAACTAAACTAACCTAACCTTACCTAACCTAACCTAACCTAACCTTACCTAAACTAAACTAACCTAACTTACCTAAACTAAACTAACCTAACCTAACCTAACCTAACGTAAACTAATCTAACCTAACCTAACTAAAGTAACCTAACTAACCTAACCGTAACGTAACGTACCCTAACCTAACCTAACCTTACCCAAACTAACCTAAACTAACCTAACCTTACCTAACCTAACGTAACGTAAACCTAACTAACCTAACGTAACCTAACCGTAACGTAACGTAACCTAACCTAACCCTTACCTAACATAAGCTAACCTAAACCTACCTAACGTAAACTAACCTAACCTAACGTAACCTAACCTAACCTTACCTAACCTAACCTAACGTAACCTACTAACGTATACTAACCTAACGTACCTAACGTAACCTAACCTAACCTAACTTACCTAACCTAACCTATCCTAACCAAATCTACCCTAACCTAACGTAACCTAACCTATCGGTTATTACCAGATTTTACTAACAGTAGACAGTCAAATCTAGAAGTAACTACTTAACAGTATTGACGACAGGGCTTTGTTGGAATTAGTTGTACCTAGTGACTTGGGGTTGTAACGGATGTCGGGTTCTAATTGTAACATGTACACTACACCAACATACACATTGCGTCTAGGGAACGTCCGTAACAGTCTATATTATATTATAGCTCCGACACGCTTCGGCCCTTGAAGGGTCATTCAGAACAGGCAGTCAGAACAGTCGTAAACAGAAGCGTACGACTGCTGTGACTGCTTGACAATGGCACTTCAAGGGCCGAAACATGTCGGAGCTATAATATATTGTATAATATTAGGGGCTTCCCCCGACACTGTGTATGTTGGTTTAGTGTGTAAGGTTCGATAGCAAACACACGGAAACACGCAACACTGTAACATATAGATTGCTTTGTCTTTTGATAGTCTTATCAATGGGATACATTGCCGCTGACCAAACATGCCGTACCAACATAGCGACACCACAGGGCAGGGATTGTTTTAAAGGGTTACCAACCAACAAAAGAGAAAATAAATTGGTGTTGGTACTATGAATGGACAGCTGATGGTTGCTGAGTGGCCACACAAGCAGTGACGTAGTTAGATTTGTTGACGCCGGGAAAGAGGGATTACAATGGCCGCACAGTGACAGAAATTACGAATTTAAAAAGAAAACACAATTATTTATTGAATTTCGTTTTATTTGTCTGAATAATGTAAGATTTGTTGAGAGTAGAAAATCAATTTTTTTTTCATTTAAAATATTCATTTTGCCGCCCCCTGGAACGAGGAAACTGAAAGACTGGAGAAAAGAGACGATAACGTAACATAAGCCAAGCTAGTACACAACAGAAGATATGAAATGTACCGTACTGTGCGGATAAGAACAAGCTGCGTGCTGCTACTTTCGGTACAAAGCTAGTACACAACAGAAGATACGAAATGTACCGTACTGTGCGGATAAGAACAAGCTGCGTGCTGCAACTTTGATACAAAGCTAGTACACAACAGAAGATACGAAATGTATCGTACTGTGCGGATAAGAACAAGCTGCGTGCTGCTAGTTTTGGTACAAAGCTAGTACACAACAGAAGATACGAAATGTACCGTACTGTGCGGATAAGAACAAGCTGCGTGCTGCAACTTTGATACAAAGCTAGTACACAACAGAAGATACGAAATGTATCGTACTGTGCGGATAAGAACAAGCTGCGTGCTGCTAGTTTTGGTACAAAGCTAGTACACAACAGAAGATACGAAATGTACCGTACTGTGCGGATAAGAACAAGCTGCGTGCTGCTAGTTTTGGTACAAAGCTAGTACACAACAGAAGATACGAAATGTATCGTACTGTGCGGATAAGAACAAGCTGCGTGCTGCTAGTTTCAGTACAAAGCTAGTACACAACAGAAGATACGAAATGTATCGTACTGTGCGGATAAGAACAAGCTGCGTGCTGCAACTTTTGGTACAAAACTAGTACACAACAGAAGATACGAAATGTACCGTACTGTGCGGATAAGAACAAGCTGCGTGCTGCAACTTTTGGTACAAAGCTAGTACACAACAGAAGATACGAAATGTACCGTACTGTGCGGATAAGAACAAGCTGCGTGCTGCTAGTTTTGGTACAAAGCTAGTACACAACAGAAGATACGAAATGTACCGTACTGTGCGGATAAGAACAAGCTGCGTGCTGCTAGTTTTGGTACAAAGCTAGTACACAACAGAAAATACGAAATGTACCGTACTGTGCGGATAAGAACAAGCTGCGTGCTGCAACTTTTGGTACAAAGCTAGTACACAACAGAAGATACGAAATGTACCGTACTGTGCGGATAAGAACAAGCTGCGTGCTGCTAGTTTTGGTACAAAGCTAGTACACAACAGAAGATACGAAATGTACCGTACTGTGCGGATAAGAACAAGCTGCGTGCTGCTAGTTTTGGTACAAAGCTAGTACACAACAGAAGATACGAAATGTATCGTACTGTGCGGATAAGAACAAGCTGCGTGCTGCTAGTTTTGGTACAAAGCTAGTACACAACAGAAGATACGAAATGTACCGTACTGTGCGGATAAGAACAAGCTGCGTGCTGCAACTTTCGGTACAAAGCTAGTACACAACAGAAGATACGAAATGTACCGTACTGTGCGGATAAGAACAAGCTGCGTGCTGCAACTTTTGGTACAAAGCTAGTACACAACAGAAGATACGAAATGTACCGTACTGTGCGGATAAGAACAAGCTGCGTGCTGCTAGTTTTGGTACAAAGCTAGTACACAACAGAAGATACGAAATGTACCGTACTGTGCGGATAAGAACAAGCTGCGTGCTGCTAGTTTTGGTACAAAGCTAGTACACAACAGAAGATACGAAATGTACCGTACTGTGCGGATAAGAACAAGCTGCGTGCTGCTAGTTTTGGTACAAAGCTAGTACACAACAGAAGATACGAAATGTATCGTACTGTGCGGATAAGAACAAGCTGCGTGCTGCTAGTTTCAGTACAAAGCTAGTACACAACAGAAGATACGAAATGTACCGTACTGTGCGGATAAGAACAAGCTGCGTGCTGCTAGTTTTGGTACAAAGCTAGTACACAACAGAAGAT
Organism: Reticulitermes speratus; assembly: GCA_021186555.1. NCBI lineage: Eukaryota > Metazoa > Arthropoda > Insecta > Blattodea > Rhinotermitidae > Reticulitermes > Reticulitermes speratus. Next base: position 1,893,569 of record JAJKFL010000010.1, on the reverse strand, counting down.
ACGAAATGTACCGTACTGTGCGGATAAGAACAAGCTGCGTGCTGCTAGTTTTGGTACAAAGCTAGTACACAACAGAAGATACGAAATGTACCGTACTGTGCGGATAAGAACAAGCTGCGTGCTGCTAGTTTTGGTACAAAGCTAGTACACAACAGAAGATACGAAATGTACCGTACTGTGCGGATAAGAACAAGCTGCGTGCTGCAACTTTTGGTACAAAGCTAGTACACAACAGAAGATACGAAATGTACCGTACTGTGCGGATAAGAACAAGCTGCGTGCTGCAACTTTTGGTACAAAGCTAGTACACAACAGAAGATACGAAATGTACCGTACTGTGCGGATAAGAACAAGCTGCGTGCTGCTAGTTTTGGTACAAAGCTAGTGCACAACAGAAGATACGAAATGTATCGTACTGTGCGGATAAGAACAAGCTGCGTGCTGCTAGTTTTGGTACAAAGCTAGTACACAACAGAAGATACGAAATGTATCGTACTGTGCGGATAAGAACAAGCTGCGTGCTGCTAGTTTTGGTACAAAGCTAGTACACAACAGAAGATACGAAATGTATCGTACTGTGCGGATAAGAACAAGCTGCGTGCTGCTAGTTTCAGTACAAAGCTAGTACACAACAGAAGATACGAAATGTACCGTACTGTGCGGATAAGAACAAGCTGCGTGCTGCAACATTTGGTACAAAGCCACATAGCGTGTCATGTCTTAAGGATTCACGTGTTCTTGGATGTGACGCTGTGTCCTTAGGTGAGCGGTTCCCGACGTTTCGAAAGATCGTGGTGCCCTCATCTACAAGGGTGAACAGTTCTTGGAGTTCTTGCAGTGAACCTGACGTTTCGAAAGATCGTGGTGCCCTCATCTACAAGGGTGAACAGTTCTTGGAGTTCTTGCAATGGACCCGACGTTTCGAAAAATACCGGTGCCCTCATCTACAAGGGTGAACAGTTCTTGGAGTTCTTGCAGTGAACCCGACGTTTCGAAAGATCGTGGTGCCCTCATCTACAAGGGTGAGCAGTTCTTGGAGTTCTTGCAGTGAACCCGACGTTTCGAAAGATCATGGTGCCCTCACCTACAAGTACTTGGAGTGATTGCAGTTAAGATAAAGGCACCACGATCTTTCGAAACGTCGGAAACCGCTCACTTATGGACACAGCGTTACATTCCAGAAACAGTGAGTCCTCAAAGACACCGCTGTGCTCAAATCTCGAGTGTCATGTGTTTACGCCGTCGCTGTATCAAGTAGGTCAGCGGAACACCCGCGATTTGTTCCCCCATCTGTCCCTGTCTGTCACCTCGTGTTCACTACACGCCAGACCCCGATTTCCGGCGCCATATTAATCTCGATATATTGTGCATCCCAAAGAGAAGCAGCACTCCGAACGGTGTGAATAGTACCGTATTTTCACAATGGTAGCAAACTGCCTCATAGGTTATTTAACGACACTGTATCAAGTGCAGAAGTTATAATCGTCAACATCAATTTTATTACTCTTTGCCACCTACAGACGTCAGATGAGATCTGAGCTCTTCTGCGATATTACGCGGCATCGTGTGGTGTTTACCGACGTTTCGGGACAACGTATCGGTTCCCATTTTAATGATACTATCGGGAATCGAACCCACGACCTTCCAGCTTGTAGCGCATTGCCTCAACCAACTGCGCCACTGCGTACTGCCGGTGTAAAACACTCCGTGAACTTAATGTGATGCGAATTATGTCGTAGTTTGTTAGAACTTAATGTGATATGAATTATGTCGTAGTTTGTTAGAACTTAATGTGATATGAATTATGTCGTAGTTTGTTAGAACTTAATGTGATATGAATTGTGTCGTAGTTTGTTAGAACTTAATGTGATATGAATTGTGTCGTAGTTTGTTAGAACCTAATGTGGTATGAATTGTGTCGTAGTTAGAACTTAATGTGATGTGAATTATGTCGTAGTTTGTTAGAACCTAATGTGGTATGAATTGTGTCGTAGTCTGTTAGAACTTAATGTGATACGATTTGTGGCGTAGTTTGTTAGAACTTAATGTGATATGAATTATGTCGTAGTTTGTTAGAACTTAATGTGATAGGAATTGTGTCGTAGTTTGTTAGAACTTAATGTGATATGAATTGTGTCGTAGTTTGTTAGAATTTAATGTGATAGGAATTATGTCGTAGTTTGTTAGAACTGAATGTGATATGAACAAACAGCGATTATTTCACTATACAGCATTAACTGACTGGTTTGTATAACTGAGACGGAGTGTGTTTACTGCGCGGTACGGATTGGGTCTTTATATGTACACACCTAAAGCACAGTGGTTACTATATGTACCACCATGTTTAACATTCACAAATTCTACATTCTGTCCACACAGTGTATTTATGTGTTTTGTGTGGATCTCAGAACAAACAGCGATTATTTCACTATACAGCATTAACTGACTGGTTTGTATAACTGAGACGGAGTGTGTTTTCTGCGCGGTACGGATTGGGTCTTTATATGTACACACCTAAAGCACAGTGGTTACTATATGTACCACCATGTTTAACATTCACAAATTCTACATTCTGTCCACACAGTGTATTTATGTGTTTTTGTGTGGATCTCAGAACAAACAGCGATTATTTCACTATACAGCATTAACTGACTGGTTTGTATAACTGAGACGGAGTGTTTTTACTGCGCGGTACGGATTGGGTCTTTATATGTACACACCTAAAGCACAGTGGTTACTATATGTACCACCATGTTTAACATTCACAAATTCTACATTCTGTCCACACAGTGTATTTATGTGTTTTGTGTGGATCTCAGAACAAACAGCGATTATTTCACTATACAGCATTAACTGACTGGTTTGTATAACTGAGACGAGTGTGTTTACTGCGCGGTACGGATTGGGTCTTTATATGTACACACCTAAAGCACAGTGGTTACTATATGTACCACCATGTTTAACATTCACAAATTCTACATTCTGTCCACACAGTGTATTTATGTGTTTTGTGTGGATCTCAGAACAAACAGCGATTATTTCACTATACAGCATTAACTGACTGGTTTGTATAACTGAGACGGAGTGTGTTTACTGCGCGGTACGGATTGGGTCTTTATATGTACACACTTACAGCACAGTGGTTACTATATGTACCACCATGTTTAACATTCACAAATTCTACATTCTGTCCACACAGTGTATTTATGTGTTTTGTGTGGATCTCAGAACAAACAGCGATTATTTCACTGTACAGCATTAACTGACTGGTTTTATAACTGAGACGGAGTGTGTTTACTGCGCGGTACGGACTGGTCTTTATATATACACACCTAAAGCACAGTGGTTACTATATGTACCACCATGTTTAACATTCAACAATTCTATGTTCTGCCCACACAGTGTATTTATGTGTTTTGTGTGGATCTCAGAACAAACAGCGATTATTTCACTGTACAACATTAACTGACTGGTTTTTATAACCGAAACGGAGTGTGTTTACTGCGCGGTACGGACTGAAGCTTTATATGTAATCCAGGTTAATTGTACGTCAGTTTCTAAAGGATTAATATCGGAATATCTGAGACGGCCGCTGGAGGAAAAACATTTTTTTTATACACCAATTTTGCTCTCACTTATGGACTTCAAGACTTCACCATTCCAGTTCTCATCCTCACATCATATTTCTTTAAGACCCATTTTAATATTATCCGCCCTTTGACGTCCGTGTTTTCCATCAAACATTTATATGCATCACCTCCCGTATGTGGAATACACGCCCCACGCATCTTATCCGTCGTGAGTACAAATTACGAAGCCTTTCCGTTTCGTAGTTTTCTCCATTCTCTTCTTCCTTCCTCTCTTTTAATCCCCAGTATTCTCGAATCCCTGTTCTCCCCCTCAATCAGTAGTACTTAACTGAACACCACCAAACCACACTTATTATTGACGCTGCTACATGTTTCGGTTAATCCTCTGACCATTATCAGTGGACAGACAAAAATCACAGAAAAATCTGTGGTTCACGCGGCTACGTACAACAAAGAGCTTCAATTTTTTCTGTACGTAAATTTGTTTGTCTCCCTGATGATGGTTAAATAACTGACCGAAACATGCAGGAAGGTAAATAAATAGGTGGTAAGCGTGCTTTTGTGTTTATTTAAATATTACCAAATTCATGGTTCAGATGAATCAATTGAAAACTCTCAATCAGTGCTTTTCCCTTTCTATTTCACACAACGTTCCACTTCCGTACAAAACTACAATAAACATCTGCGCCACCAATTCCAAGGTCAGAGCTGTTCTCGTGAGTCGACATTAGTAGTTGATGTATTATTTCCAACTCCATGCTGATGTTCAAGGCTGGATTTACGTACGAGTGTAAGCTAGACAAGCTACAACTTTGGGCCTCACATTACAAGGGGCCTCAGTGAGGCCGCCTTACTAAAAACAATTAAATGTATTGTATATAATGAAAACTACAGGGTGTCCACAAAGTCTTCGAACAATTTAAAAAAGTTATTAAAAATACAAATGAAGAAATAACTCTGTGCAGTTTGTTGCGTAATAAAGAAACATTATAAAAGTTTTTTTTTCACGTAATTTAGAAAAATTCGACATGGGCACCATTTGTCGCACTGTTTGCCAGTTCCTCAACGTAACATTTCCAAACAGGTGGATTGGAAGAAGACAACCAATTCTCTGGCCACCACGTTCTCCCAATATCACTCCCATGGAATTCTTCCTATGGGATATGTTAAAGATATCGTTTATAAGACTAAGGTTCGGCACATCAACGACCTGAAGCAAAGGCTAACTGACGCCATTGCTACCGTTCATGAAGCGATGTTAGAACGAACGTGGATGGAAATTGAATACCGTCTTGATGTGCTTCGTGCGACGAATGGTGCCAATGTGGGAGTTTTCTAAACTATGTGAAAAAAAACACTTTTATAATGTTTCTTTATTATACAACAAATTGCACAGAATTATCTCTTCATTTGTAATTTTAATAACTTGTTTAAATTGTTCGAAGACTTTGTGGACACTCTTTATTTTAACAACACTTAATAAACTGTATGTATGTAGTGTAAAATTGTATACGTACCTTTCCAGAAGCGTGAAAATCTATTAGAGAGGGAGGGGCCACAGCGCGCTTGATTCCAGCCCTGCTGATGATAGCTAACATCTTGTGCGAAATGGACTGCGCTGACTTTAAAGACTAACATGAATCTGATTTATATATATAAGACCCAGTCCGTACCACGCAGTAAACACACTCCGTCTCAGTTATACAAACCAGTCAGTTAATGCTGTACAGTGAAATAATCGCTGTTTGTTCTGAGATCCACACAAAACACATAATACAGTCCGTACCGCGCAGTAAAACACTCCGTCTCAGTTATACAAACCAATCAGTTAATGCTGTACAGTGAAATAATCGCTGTTTGTTCTGAGATCCACACAAAACACATAAATACAGTCCGTACCGCGCAGTAAACACACTCCGTCTCAGTTATACAAACCAGTCAGTTAATGTGTACAGTGAAATAATCGCTGTTTGTTCTGAGATCCACACAAAACACATAAATACAGTCCGTACCGCGCAGTAAACATCACTCCGTCTCAGTTATACAAACCAGTCAGTTAATGCTGTACAGTGAAATAATCGCTGTTTGTTCTGAGATCCACACAAAACACATAAATACAGTCCGTACCGCGCAGTAAACTCACTCCGTCTCAGTTATACAAACCAGTCAGTTAATGCTGTACAGTGAAATAATCGCTGTTTGTTCTGAGATCCACACAAAACACATAAATACAGTCCGTACCGCGCAGTAAACTCACTCCGTCTCAGTTATACAAACCAGTCAGTTAATGTTGTACAGTGAAATAATCGCTGTTTGTTATGAGATCCACACAAAACACATAAATACAGTCCGTACCGCGCAGTAAACTCACTCCGTCTCAGTTATACAAACCAGTCAGTTAATGTTGTACAGTGAAATAATCGCTGTTTGTTATGAGATCCACACAAAACACATAAATACAGTCCGTACCGCGCAGTAAACACACTCCGTCTCAGTTATACAAACCAGTCAGTTAATGCTGTACAGTGAAATAATCGCTGTTTGTTCTGAGATCCACACAAAACACATAAATACAGTCCGTACCGCGCAGTAAACTCACTCCGTCTCAGTTATACAAACCAGTCAGTTAATGCTGTACAGTGAAATAATCGCTGTTTGTTCTGAGATCCACACAAAACACATAAATACAGTCCGTACCGCGCAGTAAACTCACTCCGTCTCAGTTATACAAACCAGTCAGTTAATGCTGTACAGTGAAATAATCGCTGTTTGTTCTGAGATCCACACAAAACTCATAAATACAGTCCGTACCGCGCAGTAAACTCACTCCGTCTCAGTTATACAAACCAGTCAGTTAATGCTGTACAGTGAAATAATCGCTGTTTGTTCTGAGATCCACACAAAACACATAAATACAGTCCGTACCGCGCAGTAAACTCACTCCGTCTCAGTTATACAAACCAGTCAGTTAATGCTGTACAGTGAAATAATCGCTGTTTGTTCTGAGATCCACACAAAACACATAAATACAGTCCGTACCGCGCAGTAAACTCACTCCGTCTCAGTTATACAAACCAGTCAGTTAATGCTGTACAGTGAAATAATCGCTGTTTGTTCTGAGATCCACACAAAACACATAAATACAGTCCGTACCGCGCAGTAAACTCACTCCGTCTCAGTTATACAAACCAGTCAGTTAATGCTGTACAGTGAAATAATCGCTGTTTGTTCTGAGATCCACACAAAACACATAAATACAGTCCGTACCGCGCAGTAAACTCACTCCGTCTCAGTTATACAAACCAGTCAGTTAATGCTGTACAGTGAAATAATCGCTGTTTGTTCTGAGATCCACACAAAACACATAAATACAGTCCGTACCGCGCAGTAAACTCACTCCGTCTCAGTTATACAAACCAGTCAGTTAATGCTGTACAGTGAAATAATCGCTGTTTGTTCTGAGATCCACACAAAACACATAAATACAGCCCGTACCGCGCAGTAAACTCACTCCGTCTCAGTTATACAAACCAGTCAGTTAATGCTGTACAGTGAAATAATCGCTGTTTGTTCTGAGATCCACACAAAACACATAAATACAGTCCGTACCGCGCAGTAAACTCACTCCGTCTCAGTTATACAAACCAGTCAGTTAATGCTGTACAGTGAAATAATCGCTGTTTGTTCTGAGATCCACACAAAACACATAAATACAGTCCGTACCGCGCAGTAAACTCACTCCGTCTCAGTTATACAAACCAGTCAGTTAATGCTGTACAGTGAAATAATCGCTGTTTGTTCTGAGATCCACACAAAACACATAAATACAGTCCGTACCGCGCAGTAAACTCACTCCGTCTCAGTTATACAAACCAGTCAGTTAATGCTGTACAGTGAAATAATCGCTGTTTGTTCTGAGATCCACACAAAACACATAAATACAGTCCGTACCGCGCAGTAAACTCACTCCGTCTCAGTTATACAAACCAGTCAGTTAATGCTGTACAGTGAAATAATCGCTGTTTGTTCTGAGATCCACACAAAACACATAAATACAGTCCGTACCGCGCAGTAAACTCACTCCGTCTGTTATACAAACCAGTCAGTTAATGTTGTACAGTGAAATAATCGCTGTTTGTTCTGAGATCCACACAAAACACATAAATACAGTCCGTACCGCGCAGTAAACTCACTCCGTCTCAGTTATACAAACCAGTCAGTTAATGCTGTACAGTGAAATAATCGCTGTTTGTTCTGAGATCCACACAAAACACATAAATACAGTCCGTACCGCGCAGTAAACACACTCCGTCTCAGTTGTACAAACCAGTCAGTTAATGCTGTACAGTGAAATAATCGCTGTTTGTTCTGAGATCCACACAAAACACATAAATACACTGTGGGGGCAGAACGTAGAATTTGTGAATGTTAAACGTGGTGGTACATATAGTAACCACTGGGCTATAAGGGGTAACCTGGCGGTACATATAGTAACCACTGGGCTGTAAGGTGTAACCTGGCGGTACATATAGTAACCACTTGGATGTAAGGGGTAACCTGGCGTACATATAGTAACCACTGGGCTGTAAGGGTAACTTGGCGGTACATATAGTAACCACTGGGCTGTAAGGGTAACCTGGCGGTACATATAGTAATCACTGGGCTATAAGGGGTAACCTGGCGGTACATATAGTAACCACTGGGCTGTAAGGGGTAACCTGGCGGTACATATAGTAACCACTGGGATGTAAGGGGTAACCTGGCGGTACATATAGTAACCACTGGGATGTAAGGGGTAACCTGGCGGTACATATAGTAACCACTGGGCTGTAAGGGGTAACCTGGCGGTACATATAGTAACCACCGGGCTGTAAGGGGTAACCTGGCGGTACATTTAGTAACACTGGGCTGTAAGGGGTAACCTGGCGGTACATATAGTAACCACCGGGCTGTAAGGGGTAACCTGGCGGTACATATAGTAACCACGGGCTGTAAGGGGTAACCTGGCGGTACATATAGTAACCAAAGCATTCATATGTAAAGAACACAATTTCACAGACCAGTAACAAGCAGCTATTGCACGTCATGACGATAATTACATTCTGTCGACATTCGACTTCGCGGCGTTCGACTACAGAAGCAGAAGCAGCGTAGGAATGTCATCTCTTCTGTCATGACGTCATTCCAGACATCGCAGTCATCAATACCAATACCAGTAGCTATTCAGCTTCTGAATCACGACTAACATAATGCGATGTCCTGTTACTTCACGTCGATACAGCGGACAGCCGCGAAGACCCGCTGCTCCGGTTGCAGTCGAGGATGAACCTTTGGTCGTTTCCAGAAGGTTCAGTGTCACTCACGACTGTGATGCATTTTGCTCGGTATTTACCTTAGGTGAAGTTTTCCCTGTCAACCCCATGAAGGCGGGGGCACGCGGTGGCGCAGTTGGTTGAGGCACTGCGCTACAAGCCGGAAGGTCGCGTGTTCGATTCCCGATGGTGCCATTGGGATTTTTCATTGACTTAATCCTTTCGGTCGCACTATGACTCAGCCTCTGACAGAAATGAGTACCAGGAGTATTTCCTTGGGGGTAAAGGCGGCCGGTGCGTAGGGCTGACAACCTTACCACCTTAATGTGCCATTGTCTAGAAATCTCAACCTCCTGGAGCCCTAAGGGCCAGTCCAGGCCTGTAATGGGATTGCTTTACCTTTACCCCATGAATGCATGTATGGAGAGTAGAGGTATAGTTCTGCTCTTTCTTTAACCTCGGCACTAGATGGAGGTGAGTGGTCTTCACGCCCCGGTCGCTTTACCCCCGTGAAAGAGACCCCGGTACCCATTGTACAGGAGGCTGGGTGCGCCTCAGAGCCGGCCTGGACTGTTTTGGAGAAGAGAAATATATATTGCATGATGAAATAGCCAGCAGTCAGTAACTGGTGATGATAATGATGATTGATGATGATGATAGTCTATCACATTAGTTTAGCCCTTGCGAGATTTGAGGCTTTCGCAGCCGTGTGGTTGAGGAATCACGTCTTCTGGGGAGTGACGCTGTGCCCGTTGGTTGAGTGGTTACCGACGTTTCGGAGGACAGTGGCACCTTCGAAACGTCGAGAACTGTTCGACCAACGAGACAGTCACATCCCAGAAGACGTGATTCCTCAAACACACGGCTGTGAGAAGCTCGGGTCTCTGTTATGAAGTCAAACAGAGCGGTTCTCGATAGTTTTCTGCATTAAGCTACCTTCGCGACACGAACGATACAGTGCGATGGTCTGTGCTGAGCGGCACGCTGCAGAAACCCAAATTAAACACGCTGCGATTTAAACTCGCCATCCCGCTTGCCACCAATCGGAACGGGCTCCAAAAATAGTGCGTCCTTAACTTTCTCTTTCTTCCTGTCTTACTTTTACTTCGATCATTCTTTCTTTGTCTCTGTCTCCATCAACATACCCATTTCAACAGCCGGGTTATCTCAGTGAACAGTCAGGCAATAGGAACAACTTTTGTCTCTGCAAACACCTGGTGGTCAGTATCCGTGCTGTGCAGGGCGCTGCAGGCTGGCTCCTGCATCAGTCCGTCATCGTCCCTGTGGCACCATCGCACGGTACTTTAGTACATGACGTCACGAGGGAATGTCATTCTGTTTCGGTATTTAGGTCCTGTTTGTGGTGCTGCAGTGGTGTAACTGTAACACTGCACTGTGCACATGCTGCACCGCGTGACGTAATTAATGCACCTTCAGTACGTCATCGTATTGCTTGTAAAGACACACAGTGAGATGTCACTGGAACAGACACACAGCCACTGAACAACAGGCGTGTTGCACTGCGCTGTATCATTTCACCTGCATAAGACGAACGCCGGGGGCACGCGGTGGCGCAGTTGGTTGAGGCATGCTGTACAAGCCGGAAAGTCGCGGGTTAAATTCCCGATGGGGTCATTGGAATTTTTCATTGACATAATCCTTTCGGTCGTACTATGGCCCTGGGGTCGACTCAGCCTCTAACAGAAATGAGTACCAGGAGTATGTCCTGGGGGTAAAGGCGGCCGGTGCGTAGGGCTGACACCTTACCACCTTCATGTGCCGATTGTCTAGAAATCTGGGAGCCTCAACCTCCTGGAACCCTAAGGGCCTGTCCAGGCCTGTAATGGGATTGCTGTACCTTTACCTTTACCATGATTTGTTCCAATGGAAGCCATAGACTTTGTCACGGACGAGGAAGGCACTGTCCTCTGAAACGTCACGGATAACCAGATATCCCCCTGGTTGTAGTGTTTCCTTCACTTGATTTTAAGGCGCTCCATTGCGTGGCGCTAAATTAACGTCTCTTCAGTGCAGATAATTTGCCAGTAGATAATAAGTAAACTCAGTTCAATTTGCAGTCCTTCCAACAGTGTATTTATCTCAATTAACCCCAACCCTGGTACAGTACGTCTACCATAGCTTCCTTAACGGCAGTTGTCGCTGTTCAGTTCATATGCACGTGTGTCCACGTGATGTGCTGCCTGTGCAGATTACATGGTATATTTAGGCAGCAATACAGTAGCTATAATGTAGCAATAGAGTTTCAATTCTTTAACCAGCAAATACACCTTTTATTTTCTCACTTCTATCTACCCTACATATGTTTCGACCGTATTTTGGTCATCATCAGCGGTATACCGATATAGTCACTTCACTGTTCACTCATTCATTAGGTATTAACGTAGAACATTATGCTGTGACTGATTGTCACAAACACGCAACAGGACATACAACAGCAGGGGATGGACATCAACAGTTATACAAGACCGACTGTCAACAATTTCAATTTTAATAAATTTGAATTTTAAATTTTAAAAGTGATAATTTTAACGAGGTTGATATCTCCAACAACATAGTGCCCTGTGTTCACAATTATAGTGCTGTGCTCCGAACTGCTAACACAATGTATATATACACCGAGACAATTCAAAACTTGAAGAAACTCTGATTGTGTTTTTAGCTATTGGTGACTGCCAATTACTGTAAACAGCATAATGTTCTACGTTAATACCTAATGAATGCGTGAACAGTGAAGTGACTATATCGGTATACCCCTGATGATGACCAAAATACGGCCGAAACATGTGTAGGGTAGATAAAAGTGAGGAAAAAAGTGCATTAGTTGGTTAAAGAATTGAAGCTTATAGCTAAGATGCACGGTGAACATAACATAAAATTAGCAATAGAGTATCACTAACGCGGCTGTGCATTCTGCATGTACAAGCCACATATGCTGGTGAGTCACAAACGTAGGCGCCATATGTACCAGCAGACTGTAAACACGACGAGGCGTTCGCCGCTGTCAGCAACGTTAGCTGTCGTGAACTCTGCACCTTAAACCGTCCGGGAGATATTGCGTACGGAAGGGTGGTGGGTGGGAGGAGTTCGACCATTTTATGGACACTTTGAAATTCGATAGGAGGAAAGGAATATCCTTAATACAATAAAAAGGAGGAAGGCTAACTGGATTGGTCACATCTTGCGTAGGAACTGCCTTCTGAAACACGTGATTGAAGGAAAGTTAGAGGGAAGGATAGAAGTGACGGGAAGACGAGGAAGATGTACGCAGCTGCTGGATGACCTTAAGGAAACTAGAGGATACTGAAATTGAAAGAGGAAGCACTAGATCGCACTCTGAGGAGAACTCGCTTTGGAAGAGGCTACGGACCTGTCGTAAGACAGACTACAGAACGATGATCTCGAAAACTAATCAGCAGAGAGTGCCAAAACTTAAAAACAATAGTAAAACAATAGTAAAAGAGTTAAAAAGCAAAGGTTCTTGCTGTGATTTCACGTGGAATCACCCTACGCGGCATAAACATAGACATGCAACGAGAATGGAATCACAAGCAGGAAGTGTTTATCGTGGTCTCACTTGGACGAAACGCGGAAAATTAAGGGAACCAACAGAGCATTGAGCCTGAAATTCGGAGCCCCATAATGCTAATGAAATGCCGCAGAGCACGGTCGCAATGGGACGAAGCAAATTAGATGTACATTCGCCAATCAGTTGGCAGTCTGGAGTCATTAATTCTTCGCGAAACTGGTCCATAATGACGTCTTTCTGACGTCACAGCGTTCCTATTTTGGTGCCGGCCATCGGTGGGGGTGCAAAGGACGCTCTGTCAGCGAGTTTACAAATAGCCTGTGTGTAACTTGAGACGAACACACCAGAGACTAGACACTGGGTGGCCATGCGTCTCATACAGGTCGGCCCTGTTATCGCTGTCTTGACAACCGCAGTTGTCGCTGGACGTACCGGTGGACGCAGGGTTTCTGTGCGATAAAGCTGTCGTGCTGACGGCCGGCGACAAGAGAAAGACCCTGTCCTATAGACCTGTCTATCTTCTGTTTCTAGTAACATTGGTGCATAGTTACTGCTGTCGAACTGAAGAGCTAAATATTTAGAAATGTTAGCTGGACCGCCGTGGTAGAGTTTTACTAATAAAGTCAGTTATCGTCAGAAGAACTGATTGTCAAGTATCATCAAAATGCACTTATAAAGAGTCAATTATCATCACCATGCACTGATAAAGAGTCAAGCATAATCAAAATGCACCAATAAGAATTAAGGTATCATCAAAATGCACTTATAGAGTCAAGTATCATCAACATGCACTGATAAAGAGTAAAGTATCATCAAGTTTACTGATAAAGAGTCAAGTATCATCAAAATGCACCTATAAAGAATCAAGTATCATCACCATGCACTGATAAGGAGTCAAGTATCATCAAGATACACTGATAAAGAGTCAAGTATCATCAAAATGCACCTATAAAGAGTCAAGTATAATCAAAATGCACCAATAAGGATTATGGTATCATAAAAATGCACTTATAAAGAGTCAAGTAACATCAACATGCACTGATAAAGAGTAAATTATCATCAATTTGTATTGATAAAGAGTCAAGTATCATCAAAATGCACTTATGAAGAGTCATATATCATAAAAATGCACCTATAGAGTCAAGTATCATCAACATGCACTGATAAGGAGTCAAGTATCATCAAGATGCATTGATAAAGAGTCAGGTATCATCAAAATGCACTGATAAAGTCAGGTATAATCAAAATGCACCTATAAAGAGTCAAGTATCATCAAAATGCACTTATAAAGAGTCAGGTATCATCAAAATGCACCTACGTGTATAAGGAGTCAAGTATAATCAAAATGCACCGATAAGGATTCAGGTATCATCAAAATGCACTTATAAAGTCATGTATCTTAAAATGCACTTATAAAGAGTCAGGTATCATCAAAATGCACTTATAAATCATGTATCTTAAAATGCACTTATAAAGAGTCAGGTATCATCAAAATGCACTTATAAAGTCATGTATCTTAAAATGCACTTATAAAGAGTCAGGTATCATCAAAATGCACTTATAAAGTCATGTATCTTAAAATGCACTTATAAAGAGTCAGGTATCATCAAAATGCACTTATAAAGTCATGTATCTTAAAATGCACTTATAAAGAGTCAGGTATCATCAAAATGCACTTATAAAGTCATGTATCTTAAAATGCACTTATAAAGAGTCAGGTATCATCAAAATGTACTTATCAAGTCACGTATCATCAACATGTACTGATGAGTCAAATATCATCAAGATGCACTGATAAGGAGTCAAGTATTATCAAAATGGATTGATTCCAAATGCGCTGATAAAGAGTGAAGTATCATCAAACTGCACTTACAAAGTCAAGTATCAAAAAAATGCACCAATAAAGAGCAGGCTATCATCATAACAGATGATGTAACTGGCAAGTGGAAGTGTCCATCTTTGTAATCCCTGTCATCACTGCTCAACAAGTGACTGTTACTAAGTATGCAAATTGGGTGGCAAAAGGCTCAGGTCAGTAACCACACAGTTGGTACTTGGCTGCATCTGAAGACTGTGGTCTCATTCCAAGACTTCAATAAATGCCTAATAGCTATTCTATAAGTCAATGAGATGAGTAATTCCACTAATAGATTTGTAGCCAGACGTTGGCCACAGACCAAACCTTAGCTCACTGCTAAAGCCGTAGACCATTGATGTGCAACCTGCAGCCCACTGGACTTATGTCTGTGGCACGTGTGAGTTTTCAAACACAGTTAACATATGCTCCCCCCCCCCCCCCCCCCATTACAATGAAGGGCATTTTGTGACTGATTTGATGACCTTCACATGCATGATTAAATTTTGTAAACAACATTTAAGTTGTAACAGGCTTCATTCAGATTGCATGGGGATGTGTGTTGGAAACTTCAAAACATTTGGCAGTGGGAGGAGTGAGAAAAATACAGAATGGAGAGCTCCAACATATACCTTGCTTGTTCAGGTTTGTGTATGTTCTAGTAATAACTGGTACAAGTGTCTTTCAGTAATAATGTTATAGAATGGAAGCCCGTGTGTTTCTTTAACAAATTATCAGTGAGAAAGGAACAGCAGAAAGCTTCTCATTGATATTCTTTCATTCTTCCAAAACAATGTAAGCCCTAAATACTGAATTATGAGATTTAAAACTTACTAAAATATAATAATTACAAAAGTAATTAATATTATATTATGGTATTCTTGCAGCTAATATAAACCACGTCGGTTTCACAAACTGTAATTAAGATAGTATTTTTAAAAGTATAACATGGTAGAACATAACGGTAGTATTTATTATGGCCTTTTCATCAAATATAGTTAAAAAGTTGTATGTTGCTATGTCGTAGTTTTTCTTTGTATACAAACATCTAATTTATATTTGATCCCTTACGGATGTTGTCCCTGTATGATTATGCACCAAACACTCCAGTTAAAATTAATGGTTACTGCAATGTTGCAGGATTGCAAGCAGAGTTGGCAGCAGCACACAAGGAATCAGAATGCATGCGGCGGAGGCTGCGACAACTGGAGGAGGACTTGGGGACTTTCAAGCAGAAGAACACAGAGCTACGGGATGAACTACAGAAGAAGGCAGGTGCGGTACAACACACAGACTAGAGTCTGCCTTGTTCTATATGAATCTGTATTTAAACACTCATAAATCCTTGTAATGTAAAGTCATTATTTTATCTGGCAGCTATCAGTTGCCATTTACTGTCAGCTCATGTATTACTGTAGCCTACTTGGCCAACTGCCCACACACACACCAACAGAGTAGTGATGGTGGTGACAAACAGTAGTTTTCAGACTAAATAAGGATCCTGTACTTTATTTCCAAAATTCATTTCGTCAGCTTCCCAGAATACTGTCTTGAAAATAAACAATTACGGCAGAACCCGGATAAGAATTCCCCGCATAAGAAGTTTTCCCCTGTAAGAAGTCTGATTTTTGAAGTCCCGAAATCCTATTGCTTTTAATAAGCTTCCTTCTTAATAAGTCTTCCCGCTTAAGAAGTCCCTAATCCTCTGGTCCCTTGAAAGATTTCTTAACAGGGTTCTACTGTAGTTATATAATCTGAAGCTTTCACAGTGATATAATACAGTTAAACTCTCTTGAGCCTGCGGCACCATCAGGTGGCGGAACGGCAAATAAAAACGTTTTGAGAACCACCTCTGTTCTCAAAACATTGGTTTATTTGCGTTTCAACCACCTGATGGGAAGTTTTGTGGAATTCATCCCATTGTGGTATATCATATCAATATTGACATATGTGCTGCCATCACCACAACAAAGTTTTATTAGTTTCGTCAACATTTAGCACATATTGACGAAACTAACAAACCTTTGTGTTGACTGACAGCAACACGTATGTCACCTGATGGGGCTGTTAGCCTAAGAACATTTTATTGCATACTCTTAGTTCTTCTGTATACTTATGCAATGTGGCCTCTTACTCTGAAGGAAAGACATAAATCATGTGGGTCTAAAAATAAAGTGCTGCAGAAAATATGTGGACCTGAGATGGATGAAGGAACTTTGTGATTCAAACGGGACATGTAGAAGTCACCCAGCATAGTCAAAGCAGTGATATCCATTATTACTTCTGCTGCCAGGGAATTAGTTAATATGTTGCTCATAACACACAACACATAACACATGCTCACACATAACAAATTCTCTGTCACTTACAAACTGGTCCACTTGGACTGGAGGACCAGTAGTCATACCCTGTTACTCAGCATTCTTTAAGCACATACCATCAATGTCAACATTTTGTTGAGTGGACCTTGTTTAGACGTCACTTCACAGACAACAGGATAACAGTAAAATGTATGATTGGAATTGTTGGAAATAAGTTTTGAGGATGTAAAAAACAAACAGTTATTTATTTATTATTTATTATTATTATTACTTACTGCAATTGGGTTTTCACCCGGTGGCAGTAGTCCTTACACTAGTACACACAATACAAATGGACATATAAATATACATAAAAGTAACAATACAATACAAACTATACACAATTACAAAACAATACATACAGTAAATACAAGTACACACATTAGAACACCATTCACACATTACAAAAACATCCACACCTTAACAAAAACATCCACTCCTTAACAAAAACATCCACACCTTACAAAAACACCCACACACAATACAAACAAAACACACGCACATTACAAAAAACAACCCCACAAATTAAATAATACAAAAACATCAAAACACACATACTGCAAAAAGAAAGAGTTGTTAAGCCTAACCTAAAACCTAACGTAAATGAATCAGAGTTAAAAGTAATTTCGTATACCAAGCAATGAGTCAAACACTATACAAAAATAAAATTCCATGTTTTCAAAAAATGATACACACACATTTCAACTGCACCATCACTTCACTACGCTTATATACACATCACGGCATTCCCCGTTTTGCCTCCCTTTACTTCACTTCACTTCACTTCACTGTATTATTAGATATTTTTCCCCACCCTCTATACCCTTCACTTCACTTCACTGTATTAATAGATATTTTTCCCCACCCTCTATACCCTTCACTTCACTTCACTTATCACTTTCCTAACCCTCTTCCTAAAAATACTCGGCTTACAAGGGAAAGTCCCTAAAGCATCTGCAGGTAGTTTGTTCCAGAGTTGGATGGTCCTATTTACAAAGGAGAATTTTCCGATATCCGTCCTTTGCTTCCTGTTCCTAATTTTCCGATTATGATCAACCCTGCTCAGATAGTGTGGCCTTTGTAGTCTGTCACCTATAGCCTTCCAAGCCCGTTGGCCAGTGTATGCTTTGAAGAGAGCACATAAGCGTGCTGTCTTTCTGCGCTGCGCCAAAGTTTCCCAGTTCAAATCAGTCGTATAATTTGCAAATTTAGCCGCTTTCTGTTGTACCCGGTCTAACGCATTTATCTGTCCCTCCCTGTATGGATCCCAGCACGCATGACTTTTGTCCAGTACTGTTTCATGACCATCAAACTACAGAAGCGAACAACTGGAATTAGCAAGTAGTCTGTTGTTGTCAGTGTGTATTATTACATTAAACACGTTCATGCAATGTCTGTGTGTGGACTCCACTATGTGTGTGTCACTATAATGTGCAGTTTTTGCATCCAAAAACTTCCTAGAAATTCACTGTGCTATAATTCCATACTGCTAAATACAGACTAACTAACTAACTAACTAACTAACTCCATGAGACAGAGTCCTTCTTGAGAAACTAACAGGTCCTCAGCCAGTCAACACATTCCCCACATTTTATGGAACCCGAAAGTTCATCACTGTATTCACAACAGTGTGCCACTTGTCTCTATCCTGAGATAGACTAATCCAATCCACACCCTCCAATCCTGTTTCTTTAAGATCCATTTTAATATTACCCCCTATGCCTTCCAAGTGTTCCCCTCCCTTCAGATTTTCTTACCAAGACCTGTATGCATTTCATTTCTCCCCCATACATTCCACTTGCACCCTCCATCTCATTAACCTTCATTTGACCACCAGAATAAATATGGCTAATATGGCGGATACTAAAACAAGCGAGGTGGTTGAGGCTCCAGTTTTAACTGACATAGCTGGTGCAAATAATGAAATTACTTGTAGTTGCTGCTGTCAAATTAAACTGAAACTTGAAGAAATGTTATTAGAACTCAGTTCGGCCAAAGAAATTATAAAGCTGTTGCAGGAAGAGAGAGACTTCAATGTAAGTACAGACACGAGTAATGCAAATCATGGTTTGGAATCCGATCAATATAAAAACAAATTTGACAGTTGGACACAAGTACCTTCTAACAGAAGTAAAAGAAGCAGTAAATCACATATGCAATACCCTCAGCCAATACCAACGATTATAAATCGTTGTGCTCCACTACATAACCTCAACGATGAAACGGAGGTAACACAAACTCAAGATTTGATTGATAAAATTAAGATAGTAAGGACTATAAAAAATAAAAACAAAGTTCTTATGATTGGTGATAGTCACGCCAGAGGGTATGCAACAGAAATAGTTCATAACCTGGGGAAAATGTTTAATGTCTCTGGAACAGTGATGCCTGGATCAAGGTTGGAAACATTACACAGTTTGATTTCAGGCTTCCGCCGCGATGTTGATGTAATCTGTGGAATCCTTCGTGGAATCTCGACCCGATGAAATAGGGACACAACTCGATTGTTGAAAATGTAGAGGTAAAAATAATTACCAAAGTTCACACCTGCGGTGTAATCACCCAAAAGGACCACAAGGTTAAACATTACACAGTTGGCTAAAGAAGAAATAGATAAATTAAAAACGATGATGTAGTAATTATCTGTGGAGGAGCAAATTACATAAACAAAAATGAATCCACCACTGGCCTTAGATACATCAGGAACTTTGTGGTTAATCGAAAACATACAAATATCTTACTGATGACGGCTCCTCAAAGGCATGACCTACCTTCTCATTCGTGATTAATAAGGAGGTACAAGTATTTAATAGAAAATTATATAAATTGATAAAGACAATGTATCATGTAACAGTAATACAAACCAGCTTAGCTAGAGATTCCGTCACATGACATGGATTACATATGAATGCACATGGTAAAACATTGATGGCTAATATAATTGCAAATAAAATAAAGAGCATCTTGACAAGACCAAAGATTACAACCTATCACCTTAGAATGGAAATTAGACCAGAGGGATCCTAATCATGAAGAGATCACTTTCGACAAAAATGACAGGACAGCAGAATCAAATAAGGCACCTCGGACTTCAAGAAGACTGAAGAAAACACCAGTGACAATGAATTGAAGATTTTTTATGGAAGAGTTCTCTAAAAACAATAAGAAATTAAGCAATAATAATATGGACGGCTACTTAAATCATATAGATCTAGTGTTACAGTAAACCAAGACCGATTTCAAAATTTTTAACTTCTTTGTGCATATTTCATCAGAATATTAGAGGCCTAAAACATAAAATGGATGAATTAATTTGTATGTTACATAGTTGTGATCTTAGTCCTCATATTATTTGCTTAACAGAGCATTACTTAAAAGAACAATCTTATAATGATGAAACCGAATAACTACTACTTAGCTTCTAAATTTGCACGTCAATCTCATACTCGATCTCATAACTCATATGTATGCATGTATATTAAGATAAACTTGGAAAGTACTGTAATTGACTTAACACAATATTAATTGAAAAAATAATTGAAGTTTGTGCAGCCCAAATCAAAGTTAGTAATCATTTTATAATATTATTATGCATATACAGATCTCCTAGTGGACAATTTTGGTGAATTTGTTGAACAACTTGATCTAATCTTAAAATATTTATACAAACCAAAATTTAAATTTGTTATTCGGGTGACTTCAATGTAAATTTTTTAATTGATTTAGTTCTGCACAGCAGCTAATCTTCCTATTGCAATCTTATAATTTGCTTCATGTAGTGGACTTTCCTACCAGAACGACTAAAGACTCCGGCACAGCTATTGATAATATTTTCATTGATTTCAGCAGATTAAATTCATTCCAAATATTTCCTTTGATTAATGGGCTTTCTGATCATGAAGCTCAATATCTTTGTATAAATAATATTTTTAAATGCCAATCAAGTATCAATAGGCTTGTTAAAAAGAGACTAATAACAAAGTCTGGTGTGTCAACTTTCATTGAGTTACTCAAAATTGAATCCTGGGATAACATTCTTAACCAGACTGATGTTAAAGTTATAATTTATTTTGTAACACTTTCTTAATTGCTTTTGATTCATATTTTCCTATTCAATATGTAACTCGTAATATAACTAATAATCAATGGATCACAACAGGGATTAAAACGTCATGTAAGCACAAAAGTTTCTTACATTATGAGTAAAATAACTAATTGTTCAAAAATTAAAGCACATTATAATCAATATTGCAACTTGTTAAGGAAAGTTATTAGAAAAGCAAAATCAATGTATTACAACGAATTGTTAACTTCATCTACTAGTAAAACTAGAAGACCTGGAACATCATTAATAAAGAAATGGGTTTAACACCTAATAAGAAGCTTACTCAGACTGAATTCAAACTTGGTAATAAAACTATCAATGTGAATCAAGCAGCCAAGACTTTTAATAACTATTTTATCAACTCGGTAGATGAATTAATCATACAGCAGCCACAAACTGAATCACCAATATTTTCACATAGGAATCGTTTCCTTGTGAGTTCCCACAAATCATTAATATTCCAATAACTGAGGCAGAAGTCATATGCACAATTACTTCATTAAAAAATAAGAATTCATGCGGTTATAATGGTTTATCTAATAAAATATTAAAATTATGTGGAAGCCATATTTCTAAATCTCGCACGTACATCTATAACAAATCATTGTCGTCTGGTATCTGCCCAGAGCGCCTAAAGTATGCTATCATTATACCCTGTTTTAAGAAAGGTGAAAAATTATAAATATCAAATTACATACCCATATCATTATTAACTGGTTTTTCTAAAATATTTGAATTGCTCATTTTCCAGAGGTTAAAACATCATTAGTAAGTAACAATATTTGGTCTCTGCAGCAATATGGCTTTAGGGATAATGTATCTACTGAAAGTGCAATATTTAAACTTACTGATTCAATTCTTAAAGCCTGCAATAACAAAGAATATGTAACAGGATTATTTTGTGATTTGACAAAGGCCTTCAATTGTGTTAGTCATGAATTATTGATCTCAAAGTTGGAATTTATGGAGTAAATGGCTCTATTTTAAATTGGCTTAAATCTTATTTGTATAACAGAAAACAAATAGTGCAGTTGCAACTTGACAGCTCAATAATTTATCGGACTGGGAAACTGTTAGACATGGTGTTTCTCAGGGATCTGTGTTGGGTCCTTTACTGTTCAATGTTTATATTAATGATTTTCCAAGCATCATAGGTAAAGTTTCTCACACCATTCTTTTTGCTGATGACACTAATATTCTTGTTTCGTCCAATGATCATATTGAACTAAATACTAAATTAAATAAGGTATTTTGTTGCATTTCTGAATGGTTTCAAAACAGTCAGTTGGTACTTAATTTAAATAAGACGCAATTGATCAAATGTACTTCCTCTAAATCTTCTACTTACCCGTTACATGTTTCATACAATAATCAAGCTATCACTGTTGCTGAAAATATTAAATTTTTAGGTGTGTATCTAGATTGTCATCTTACATGGAATTTGCATCTAGGCAATTTAATTAAAAAACTGAGTTCTATCTGTTTTCTCTTGAGAAAATTATCATCTATTGTAAATGTAAAACCACTACGAATGGCTTATTTTGCACATTTCCAATCACAAATTAATTATGGTATAATTTTCTGGGGTTCATCTTCATCAATGAGAAATACTTTCATAATTCAAAAGAGAGCAATTAGGATTATGCTGAGGCTGGGTCCAAGGAGTTCTTGTAGAGAAGGTTTCAAAAAACTGGATATACTTACAGTTCCTTGTTTGTATATCTATGTTTTGATGTTATTTGTAGTTAAAAATCCAAAAATCTATCAAACCAACACCTCAGTTCATGGCAGGAATACTAGGCAACAAGATAAACTGCATGTACCTTCTGTGAGATCTTCCACAATACAGAGAGGTGTATATTATTCATCTGTTAAAATATTTAATTACCTTCCACAAAATATTTCTAAACTTCGTAACAATATACATATTTTTAAGACTATGTTAAGGAATTATCTTGTTAAGAATGCTTTTTGTTCTATTGATGAATTTCTTTCTAAAGATTGTACTAGCTAACCAGCAACAAATAATTTTTCAACTGCTGTTGCACTCCTTTTATAGTTTATTATTATTAGCAACATACATGTGTATTCTGTGTATGTCTTTTATTCTACTTAATTTTCAAAAGTTGACTTATTATTTATTGTAATCCATATATTTACCTTGTCTTAATGAGTGAGTATGAATTCTCTTATTATTTATAGTGTTTTACTAATTCTATGTAACTTTGTATCTCATTTGTATCTCAGTGTCTTGACTTGATTGAATATTGAAATCTACTCTGTTCTTGACGAATTCCATATCCAATCCTACTTACGTGGATGTTGGATCGGTGAATGTATATGTGTATGTATGTATGTATGTATGTATGAATAACATTAGAAATTGCCAGATATTGTTGAAAATTACCTGCTGCTTGCAGAGGAGATACAGTCCTCAGAAAATGAGAGTGACAGTGAGAGAGTGGCAGAACTTGAGTCCAAAGTCAAGGAGCTGGAAGAGAAAGTGGAGCAGCTGCAGTTACAGTTGGATGAGGTGCGCACGGAAAGGGACAAGCTGGAACAGGCTAGGGTGGAGATGGAAGCAGACCGAGAAGAGGAAATAAAGATCATAGAGAGGGTAATAATATGGTTACATTTCATAATGGAAGGAACCGTAGCTGAAAACAACTTGCCGCACAGAATGTGTTTCTTGCAGAAAGCCAAACTAATGACAAGGAAAGCTGACGTGTGAGGTTTGGGGTTTTCACAGTGGTGTTCCTGAAGATTCATGTCCCCTTGATGTGACGCTGTGTCATTGGGTGAGTGGTTGCCAACATTGCGGAGGATCGTAGTGCGTTCATTTCCTGGGTCAAGCAGTGCCTATAACATCCCAGAAGGCTTGAATCTTCAACACCAATTGGACAGCTTGACCCTTACGGTGAAGACACTGATCCTTCGAAACTTTGGGAAATGATCATCAGATGACAGTAACAGCATCCCATCCCAAAACACTTGAATATTCAAAGGCAGACTTGTTAATACCAAACTGGGTGACAGTGGTTCATTTATGAATGCTTCAAAGCACTTTTCTAACTGTATGTACCGCTTGGTTTAACAAAAACACTCCACTGTGGCCACAGAGTGTATTTATGTTTCGTATATGCCTCAGAATGGACTGTAAATATATGTCCAAAGAGTGTTAACCAGTTGACCTTTTTAATGAAGATGTGGTTCACTTACTGTGGGGAGCGAACTGAATTATTATATACTATTTGAATACATTTTGTGCTTGAAAGTGTTCACTAGCTGTTTCTCTAATTGTTTTGGACTCTCATCAGCTGTCATAGTTACAGACAGGTACGTGTTCAATACAAAATTTAACAGAAAACGTATACAGTATTAGAGCGTTGAACATAAATTTGAATTAAACATTATTTTCCAAAAGTTATCTTGTACACAAAATGCATGACATGAACATACATATACAAGGGAAGTCATGTTGTTTTTTCCATATAGATTTCTGCACATTTTATTCACATTGCACACTAAAAGTTCTCATAAAAAATAAATTTTTTATAACAGCCCAGTAGTTCATATGAAGCTCAAGTCAAACTGTATCAGCTTTCTGAAAAATGGCTCATTGCATGCAAAAAATCTCTACATTACATAAACATATCTCATGAAAACATGCAGCTTTTGATAGTTTTATCATTTTTCAAAGCAGTGAATATTTAATGAAATACAAGAAAAAATAATTCCTGCCTCTGAAGTGTACTTAGCTTTGCAAGACTGGATTTGTATCTGCTGTAAATCGTAGTTAGGGCTAATAAGGATTGTGAAATCAGAAAGAAAGCATCTGGATAATGCAAGCACTCTATTGATATTTATGTTTCCACTCTGTTATGCCAAGGAGCTGGGGTAGTCCAGTCAGCATAAACACAAGGTTATGAGCAGGATGATGGAGGGAGTGGAGTTCAAGATCCAGTAATGACAAGGGATTTTTCTCTTCTGTGAAGCACCCAGACTGTCCCTGGGGAACACCAAGCTTCCTCTTCCATGGGTACCAGAGCTTCATTCCCCGGGGATGTTGCGGCTGCTTGCAGCTGACCACTCACCTTCATCTAATGCCAATGTTAAGAATGTGTGAAGCCATACCTCCACTCCCCCAATATGCCTTCATGATATAATGCGTAATTAAATACAGAGACAGCTTTTACCTTTACTTTGTTATGCCACATTTTTTCCTGGTGAAGCATTCGGAAAAAATGACAACTGCTAGTGGAAGGGTCTCAAATAGTGTGTGGGCAAAACACACAATTTTGAAATGTAAGGCAGGATGCACATCATTTTAAGCAACAGAGAGCATATTTTCGTTAAAATTAAGCATATGATTAAGACAATTTCATAGTTTTAATAACAAAATTATTGAATATAAAAGTAAACTTTATGGCTTTGGTTTGTCCAGGGACAGCAAACCTTTTTCATCCTTACAACCCATGACAAAAAAAAATTTTAAATCAAAATATTATTTGACACTGAGCTGGGCCATGTCCTGTAATTTGAATAATATCAGTGCTAGGGCTGTGTACAATGTCTGATACCCCTGTTCTAGTGTATTATTTGCACTGTGCTTTTGTTATGATGCTATTCTAGGCACTAGAGGAAGCATTGGAGGAGAAAGCCCTCATACTGGCCCGCTTTGAGCAGGACTTTGAAAAGCTGCGTACAGTGAACACAGACAGGGAACAGCAACTGTTGGATGACTTTGAGTGGAAGCTGAGGGAGGTGGAGCAAGCCTGCAAGCGGCGGTTAGAGGAGAAAGACAAGGCTGTAGAGGAACGCCTTAAAGAAGGCAGAAAGGAACTGGAATTAAAACTGAAACTGGCAGAACAACAGTTGCTGGAGGTAAATGCTACATGTCACCCTTCTGGCACCTAGAATTCTGGAAAATTTGTTGGCCCCTGCTCTCGTTTTATTGTAAAGCTGTGTCCTACAATGTGTCACAGCAAGCTTTCCTCATAACGGAGTAGAAGACGCTAATTATTTGCTCTCCGTTTCCCCCTGCAGTATGACATATTGTAGTTCAGAGTAGGGTCTCTAGAAATTTCCTGCCAAATATTTTCTTTCAGTTCTCACTACTGTGTCACTCATTCATGATAAGTGTTGTCTCCCAGTCAGATGATTTCTCAATTCTGTTTTATGAAGTTGCCGCAACTGAAGACGTATGAAGCTGAGGTGATACAGCTGCGGGGTCTCACCATTGAGCAGCAGAGGTCATTGCGAGTTACCACACGTCAGACAGAGCAGCTTCAGGTCAGTGAGCGGATGTTGAAGGAAGAGGTAACACGACTGCGAGGACAGCTTGACAAGGAGAAGAGCCATGCAATATGCATGCAGGTAGGCTTTTTGCAAGAATAAGGGTCAGTCAGAAAATAAGTTTACAGTCCATATAGCTTTGGTTCTTTATTTTCAGCCCTAATAGGGACAGGGGGGCACACGGCGCAGTTGGTTGAGGCACTGCGCTAAAAGCCGGAAGGTCGCGGGTTCGATTCCCGATGGTGTCATTGGAATTTTTCATTGACTTATCCTTTCGGTCACACTATGACTCAGCCTCTAACAGAAATGAGTACCAGGAGTATTTCCTGGAGGGTAAAGGCGGCCGGTGCGTAGGGCTGACAGCCTTACCACCTTCATGTGTCGATTGTCTAGAAATCTGACAACCTCAACCTCCTGGAACCCTAAGGGTCTGTTGAGGCCTGTAATGGGATTGCTTTACCTTTTAATAGGGACAGTTTGGAGGGGAAATTTGAAGGAAAGAGATGACACTGAAGACATAGGCATAGATGGGAGGATAATATTGAGATGGATCTTAAAGACAGCCTGGGGGGGGGAGGCATGGAATAGATTGGCCTGGATGAGGACAGGGACAAATGACAGACTGTAGTGAACACGGCAATGAACCTTCAGGTCCCATGAAGTGCAGGGATATTCCTTCTCAAGAAAGACTCTGCTCACTGGAGTTAGTCAATTGATAAGAACAGATCAGATTTAATTGTGCTGCCATCCCACTACTTTTTCCCTTCACATTTGAGGCATTTAACTTAACATGGGATGGGCTTTTCTGTTCCCTGTTGATAAGGCTACATCTGTTTCCACCTGCCATCATATTTAAACTTGTGTTCATAAAGATATTGCTTGCCAGCGACATTTGGCAGTCTCTTGGTGCCAGATCAGAACTGTGTGAGGGATCTTTCAAGGTTCTTCAGTTCAAAATTAATGAGTCAATGTATCATTTTTCTACCCTATTTAAATTCAATGAACTCTAAATCACGCATATTAATTTAAACAATATTACGTGCCTATATTAGGAAAAGGTTGCTGTCATTCTGTTCAGAATATTTTAAAGTCCTATATCCTATCTGAGAAGCTGTAAGATACGTAGGGCTATGATTTTATTGTCATTTATGAAAAACTGCTTCATTTGCATGCAAGAAATAGCTGTGTGGTATTAAAAAACACTTTCATGGTGTAGACATCACTTTTAAAAATCATTTAATTGTTCTCCTACACATGTTTTGATCCAAATGGAGCATGAACATCATCATCATCATCATCATAATCAGGGAGACACATATGAGTCAACAACTGACACTGCAAATGCTCACACTGTACAACAGTTTCAGCAAGATAACATGTGTACAATATAAGTCATAGAAAATATATAGTGTATGTACATACACTTATTTAAAAAATGTGCTATGCCTATACCTATTAAGGGCCAGGATAGCGCAGTCGGTATAGTGACTCGCTACGAGCTGGACGGTCTGGGGATCGAATCCCGGTGGACGCGAGATTTTCAGCACCCGTCCAGACTGGCCCTGGGGCCTACCCAGCCTCCTGTACAATGGGTACTGGGTCATTTCCAGGGGTAAAGCGGCCGGGGCGTGGCGTTGACCACCCACCCCCATCTAGCGCCGAGGTTAAAGAAAGAGTAGAGTTATACCTTTACTCCCTCTGGGCCACCATGGCCTGTTCTAGGGTGAACTTTACTTTACCTGTACCTATTATTTTTTATCTACGAGATTAAAAATTGTCAGTTCTTGTTATTTCAGTAGTTATAATTATAATGTTAATATATAGTTAATAATGAGACACCTGAAGTTTGTATAGGTCCATGCACTAACGCTGTTGATTGCTAAACTTACTTGAGGAAAGATGTGATGAAATGAGTCAGTTTCATTTCTGCAGTGTGTGAAAACAAACTGCAGAGGAGACTGTGTGGTCATGAGTAAGAGGAAGTAGGAGGATGATGGAGAAAGTTAACATAATGAGCAGCTTCAAAAAGCCTTCAATCACACAGCTTCAAAATTCTTATGTTTCATTATCATCATCACCACCATCACCACCCTTATGAGTAAGGAGTGTGAGATGGGTGGGTGATGGATGGGAAATGTATATGCTGTATTATAATTACATGTCCTACAGGGAAGAGGCAGCTTGAGAAACCTGTGCATAGACTAAAGCATAATTTTATGAAGTTGATCTCAGTGGAATAGGATGTTGGCTGGATTCATCTGGCTTGGGATAGGGTCCAGTGATAGGCATTTGTGAATGCGATAATAAACCTTTTGGTTTCATCAAAGCCTGAAAGACGTTGAATTTTTAGACAAAAATCCTGCACTACTGCTCACCTCTGTCTAGTGGTGAGGCAAAGACTGCATGGAGCTATACCTCCCAGAATTCTTTTCAGTATCCAATTACAGAAGGTTGTTCAGTTTTCCTTCTTCCATAAACAATAACATTAACACATATAACACAACTGTTTTGCAATTTACAACTCAATACACTTGACTTAAACAAACTTGTTTGTGCTTTTGATTTGCCTTTCTTTCTACAGAGCTTGCATGAGAAGAAAATGGCTGATAATGAGAAGAAGTTTGAATCTCGTCTTGATCAAAAGAAAAGTGAAATCAGTGCTCAGGTAAATCATGTTTGGCTACTGTGTTAGTTTTGGAGAAAATTAGTTGTATTTACTGACATACGTAAGAGATATTTCAATACAGATCTGCAGCTTGCGAAATGGGTTGTGAAGTATATGTGCTTCAGCAGTTGTCATTTCTGAAATACTGTTATTACAAGGCATGTATCTTTTTTAAGTATGCTTCCTTCTATACAACCACTAGTTTGTATGGTAGTGTTGTGACCTTGAACAAAGTTGTAAGAATTGAAAGATCACATGCTGAAAAAAAATTTAACAGTAATTGGAACAAGTCACATTTCTACTGAAACTCAAAGCTGAAGAAAAATTGCTGAGTTGAAGATTAAACCATAGCCAAGATAATGATTTATTGTGAGTAATTAGTTTAAAATTTAGATGAGGAAAGTTAGAGACATAAATTGAGACCTGAGATTCTCATAGCAGTGTTTCTGAAGATTCAGGTCTTCGGGGACATAATGTTGGGTTGTGGAGTGAGTAGTTTCTGATGTTTCAAAGGATCTTAGTGCCCTTGAAAGCTTGGAAACTACTTACCCAGTGACACAGAATTGCATCCCAGAAGACCTGAATCTTGAAAAAAATGAAATTTCAGAGGATCAGAAATCTGTGGATTAATGAGGTGTGAATTAAGCAAGTGTGAACTGAAAGCCATAATTCTGTTGGAAGGTGTTATTTAAGTGTTCTGCTACATTATTCTGCAGTGGGAAGAGAGACTGAGACACGAATGTTCAAGACTAAAATCTGAACTGGATCAACTGCACAGTGAAGAGAAACACCTGGCTGTTGAGTCTGTCAAAGTTCAAAAGGAGCAAGAAATGCGAACAGCGAAACAGAATTGGGACAGAAGAATTCAAGAATGTCTGAAAGAGGTGAGTTCAACTTCTTAGACATTTTTAATGATCAGAATATTCAGACTCACTCATCACATCTTAACAGTTATGACCCTTGTGTATTGTACAAAGGTAAAGTTGTTCTTGTCCACACTATGAAGGCATGAAGACGAAGCAAAGGTACAGCTCCACACATTCTTAACCTCAGTATCAGGTAGATGTGCATGGGCAACTTCGGTCACTTTACCCTCTGGGAAATAATCCCCTGTAGCCATGAATAGGAGGCTGGTGGGGCCCCAGAACTGGTCATGACGCTTTGGAGAAGATAAAAACCTCTTGCCCCTAAAATCATCCAGCTCATAGCCTAGTTACTGTACTGACTGAGCTATCCCAGCTCTGTAATTGTATGTGATAAACATTTTACGTTACACTATGTTATGTCTTCAATATGATAATGCATTTTTTTAGGAAATTGCTGTCAGCACCTAAAACAGACTTGCTCTGAGACCTTGTAAGCATGCCACAAGTTAGGTAGGGAGCATGGGCATAAAGCACCATTTATTCCTAATTTTAGCAGGTTTGATACATAAAATAAATGAAGAGTTCACAATTAAAATCACATAAAATGACGATTTGTAAACAATGTATAATGGCTGGACAATATTTTTGATGTAATACAAGAGTCAACAATTTAAATAACTTGACCATATTTAGCCTTTATCGTCCTATAAGAACATATTCTGGTTTCTAAAACTATTGGTGCATAGTCTAGCATGCCATATGCTAGTCTCTGAGTGTTTAGTTGGTAGCAGTTTAAATGACCACACTAACCCAGAAAAGCTCAGGCTGTCAAGAGATACAATTGGCATTTAAATCCATCTCCTAAAGGTCAAAACAAACCCTTATTGAAACTTTTAATATGTGAAAACTTACTTTTAACATTTCCTTTTAGAAGAAAGTTAAATATCACATTTAAATATACACAAAACCTTCATTAGTAAATAGTTGTTAGTAACAGGTACATGTTGATATGATTTGATGACCTGATACGTCCTAAATATGAAACCCTTTTATAATTTCATCGGTGTATTTTAACGATCTCCCAGAAGATGATCGGTCCCAACCAGTAAACTTCAGAGACATAATAAGCAACTGATGCACACAGCTTGGTGCCTACTGTGATTGTTATTCATTACAGCATAAAAGTTTAAAATTACATTAAAAATCTGAGTATGTGACGAGATATTTGTGTGGTTTCATATTGTTATTGATAACAAAATACTAGCAAGTATCAGAATGCAAATTAGTATTTGAGTTATAACAGGACTCTGAAGTCTTCATGTCAGTGTTGTAGAATGACCCAGCTTGTGTGATGTCCATGGTTTGTCTGTTGTAGATATCAACACTGAAGGATCGCTTAACAGAGAAAGATACATACTACCATGGAGAACTAGAGAAGGCACAAACAAATGCAGATCGAGACATATTTGACCTCCGGCGGAAGCTTGATAAGATCGATCTGTCATACCAAGATCAGATGGAGAAACTGACTGAGAAATATGAGAAAGAAATAGGTGAGGAACATGAAGAAACCTTTGGTGATGGTAGTACTATACTGTAGTCCAGAACAGTACACAAGTTTGTATAGTTCCAAGTTATGGTCTTCGTTCAGCAGTTTGTAGTTGTACAACTGGTCAAAAAAAGTCCCATTGTCTTAGAATCTGAAATTCATTACTATCACCGCATAAAGACACTCTCACACTTTATCCTGATCAAGTTCAGTTCACTCCACATGTTTTCAACCTATCTAAGTTTTCCCAGTGATCCCTTTCATTTAGGTTTCCTGATCAAAATTTAATATGGATTTTTCTGTTTCATAGGTCCATTATGGATTACCAGTTGTCATGGTTTAATGGTTAGCATGACTGCTTTGTATTTTGAAGTACCTGTGTTTGATTCACCTTTTTGTATTACATAGGTCCAAAGTTCAGTTCTCAGGCTGGAAATTTTGTTCCACATCCTTTCCATCTAATCACTCACAAATTATTTTCCTTTTTTGATATTATATAGCCTGTGGAGCTGGATAAGGGTAGTAAAATAAACCAATAGAGAAGCAAAAGTGTATCAAGGCTGTGTTTCCTAGCTTGTCGTTGCTGGAAAGATGCCATTTGAGGTGTTTGTGTCATCAGTAGTGCAGTTTTATGGTTGTCATTAATGTACTTAAAGTTTGGAGAAAGAAGTCCAAAACTATACATTTGTGTTACAATTGAAATATATAGTACCTATTCAAATGTGCCTCCAGACTGATTGACTGACTCTCACTCACATTCCGTCTCTCTATCCCTCTTAAATAAATTATATGGGATGAAGCTATAATCGTTATTTTAGAATGTCGTGCTATAGCCAAGGATTTAGGTGCATTCTTTATGAATAAAAGAAGAGTGCTTTATGTCGAGAGCACGTCCATGTGTCAGTCTGACCTAGCAAAGGGACCTAAATGCCTCTATTCTTATCTGCAGAACAACTTAACTGGGAGTCTGAGAGGAAGATTCAGCAGTTAGAACAGAACTGGCAGCTGCAGATGAGTTCTACGAGAGCAACGCTGGAACTGGTGAAGGAGCAGATGGAGCGAGATGCTCAGAATCGACTGGAAGCTACAGAGGAGAAGCATCGTAAACAGCTAGGTGCACACAAGTACAGTTCATTAGAGTGTCACGTGCACCCCAGCCTACTGCACTGGGTGACATCTGCAGCAGGTGTTGTGTGTGTATGTGTATGTTATCTGTGATAAGACAGAACCCCACACTTAGCAATATATTACTTGGACCTAACACCACTTCACAACCACACAGTTGAGTGGCAATATTTGAAGGCATATTCTGCGGCTCACGTGTTGTTTAACTACGTATTAACTCTCCCCTTTTTAAAACACTTAAAACACTCCTATGTAACTTGTCATTTCTGTTGGAACTCAAAAGAGTCTCTTGGTTACGTCTGTTGAAAAGTTGCCTTAACTGTTTGATGTGCTTACAGATTATATTGCATAATATAAGAGCAGACACAGAGCAGCATAATGTATGCTGGAGTTCTCTCGTTACTTAAAGTAAGTCATACATAATACAAAACTAAAAATACTATCTTAATCACTCAAAGTTATGCAAAAGAAACATGGATTTATTTTCATACATTAGTTTCAAAACTGAAAACAAATTTTATTTTTATTATAGACGCCATTTTATTAAATTCAGTAGTAGTTTAGAAAGTACAGCTGGTAGCAGGAATATGAATCATAAACACCTCACAAGTCTGTATAGTGTGTCAGTGAAAAACAGTGTCCGTATTTCATCAGGTTACATTTCATTGAATAATTTAATTACAAGGTTGATGTTCTGAATGTGCCATCAGCAAAACCGGCATAGATTTCATGTGGGCTGTACAACTGGATATCTTATTTTAATCTGATGGCCTACAAGTTTGTAATTTAAGGCTTTTCAAACAATGCTGAAGAGCAGAAGAGCACTGATTTCTTCAAAAGCACCTGGTAGTTCAATTCTAAGTTCAGTGGCATCAATTTAGAGGAACACATAAAAAGTCCAACGTATAATTTCTGACAACATATTACTACCTTATGAGGGCAAAAGAGGAAATTATTGTAGATTAAAGTTGTGATACCAGTTACAGAACTAGCACCACAGTGAAATGAAAGAAATAAAATCCCTCAGAGTTTTTCTTTTTATTTAAATAAAAATCTTCTTTGAATACACAATCTAATACAAACATGAACTTTTTTTGTAGTTTCTTTACACAGTGCCTGTTTCATAGCATGTGGTTCATCATCATGGGCTTCCTTGAGTTTCCTATTCAGGTTTTTTACAGCTTTTTTCATGGGACACAGTAATTGTTGCTTGTTTCCTGTGCTTTCAAAATCATATGCTGTAAAAAGAACCTCATTAAAGACCTAAGGAAGCCCTGATGATGAACCGGTTGGTTTGAAATGTGTTCGGCATAATGCAACAAAATTACAACAAATGTGTTTGCATTAGACAGTGAACAGTGCCTCTTCATTCAACAACACAACAGCACATCAGTAAAAGTATGTGTTGAAGTGAATTATTTCCTGAAATACAACCCTTTAAAGTATGGGCATTTTTTTTTTGGTGCCCATATTTCCTGAACCTCAAGGTGAATTAGGACATCAAGTGTGTTCTGTGTACTAACTAGTATTTCTGCACGTTGATGTGTTCAAGTGACAAGTGTGTAACCACACCTAACTGTACACATTGCAAAGCTCTGTCTTGTCTGTGTGCATAGATAACTTAAGAATGTAGTGTCTTTACTGCTGTCAAAACGCAAGAAAAGCCTTGACCTTGGCAGTGGTGGCACAAGGGTAAATCAGACCATTAGATGTTTATGACCAGCAACTGATGTATTCCAGTTGAAAATACATTGGGTGCAGCTCTATCTTGTGAATGTATTCATACAAGTTAAGACTGTTATTTTCTATTGTGTTCTGTCTGGTTAGAGCTGTGCATGAATTTCACTTTAGGTCTGTTACAAACAAAACACCTAACAAATAGTGACCTGTGGAAAGTGATAGATGCAGTAACAGAAACGTCTGTTTTTGACAGGACTTACGTGTTTTTCTGCGTATTTAGTCCAGGGATAAGGGACCTTAATGTCATCAAGGTCAAACCTATTTTCATGAATCTGCAACAGTACACTATGTGTGTGCATTGATTTGGTATATCTAAATTCCCAAATCCCTCCTTCAAAGACCTTACCGATTAAATTGGAAGACTTGGATGATACATGCATTAGAGGTACATCCCACAGTGTCAGCCATACCCTATTAAGTGCCTGTAAATTCCAAACACTAACGTAGAGGTATAGACCAGTTGAGTATGCATATTTTCTAAATGCATACTTTGTTTTGCGTACTTCATTGGTATTGACATTCATTTACTGTGGATAGAAATCTATTGCCACAAAGCTAATTGTAGTTCAAATATAATACATGGAGTCAAATTATTTTTCCATGTATCAACAAAGGAGGTAGGATAGTCACTAGGTTACTAAGGGCTGGACATCCAAAGAATCATAGTTTGAGATCTTTCCTCCTTTCCAAGCATCCAGACCAGCTCTGGGGCCCACCCAGCCTCCTATTCAATGGGTGCCAGGGGTTCTTTCCCCAGTGGTAAAGCAGTCCGGGCGTGACGCTGACCACTCACCTCCATTTCGTGCTGGGGTTGAGAATGCCTTTGCGGCGTCTACAGGGATACCTTTATTGTTACCTTTATTATTACAAAATATGTTTCAAGTAAAGCTGTAGATCTTAAGGAACTCCACTTATGTCATGTACCAATGTTTTGCATGGTGAGCCATTCATTCATTCAGTTGTCTGTCTTACGACAGGTCCGTAGCCTCTTCCAAAGCAAGTTCTCCACACAATGTGATCTAGTGCTTCCTCTTTCAACTTCCAGTATCCTCTCATTTCCTTAAGGCCATCCAGCAGCTGCTCACATCTTCTCCTTCTTCCTCATTTTCCCATCACTTCTATCCTTCCTTCTATCTTTCCTTCAGTAACGTGTTTTAGAAGGCAGTTCCTATGCAAGATGTAACCAGTCCAGTTAGCCTGCCTTCTTTTTATTTTATCTAGGATATTCCTTTCCACATCCACTCTTTGTAATACTTTTTCATTTGTCACACAATCTGTCCAACTGATATTCTCCATCCTTCTCCAGCACCACATTTCAAAACTTTCCAGATACTTCTGATCTACTTTCCGAAGTGTCCACGTTTCAGCACCATACAAAGCTATGCTCCAAATGCAGCACTTTACTAGTTTCTTCCTTAAATTTAAGTCTAGTTTGCTGGTGAAAAGAGTCTTCTTCTTGTTGAAAAATCTTATAAAATTCAATTTGGGCTTCATATTAAAGTGGTGTTTATTTGAAATCTGGTCAGTAATTTTGGAGATTGAACTTACAGTCTTCCCTGTTGTGTGAAAGTAAAGTTGTCCCTGTACATATCACAAAAGCATACTCAGGAGTGAAATTATATCTGCACTTATTATTGACCTGGGTACTAGAGGGAGGTACCACTTTACTGAGGAGAAAGTACCCTTGCTATCCCCTGAATAGGAGGATGGGTGGGTCCCAGAGCCAGTCTGGACACTTTGGAGAAGAGAAAAATGTCTTGCCTACCACAGTTGCTAAGCTGTCCAGTCCTTAGCCTAGTCATGCAACTGACTGCACTATCTTGGCTCCCCCATTGTGTGCTTGCTTATCAACTTTATTGTGAAAAACACAATGTGTAAGTGCATCTTAAAGGTGCTGAAATAGGGAGCATGGCCTGAAAGATATCTGTATTAGAAACTGGTCCTGAAGCCTCAAGAATCAACTGTAGCACAGACACTGTGATGATTGTATCTTGATCAGAGATGTGACCCTGAGGGGCCTGTCTGTTGTTCAGACATCCAGTGGGAGAGGCTGCTGAATGAGAAGGAGAAGGCTGTGGCAGACCTAGAGGAGAAACACCAGAAGCAGATGGAGCTGATCAAGACGGAGCTTGAGATAGCAAGCAAGAGTAGCAGCTCCAGGGAAAATGAGGTAACCAACTAACCCAGCGGTTCAAAGTCTACCATTAACATTTCATATTTATTCAGATGGTTGGAAAGTTCCTCACCATGCACTGAAAACCCAAACTTGGCATTTCAAGTCAGATGACACTCTTGTAACATACTTCTAATATCCTCCTCTACACCTGGATCACCAAATTGAACTTTTCTCTTGAGGTTTTATGTGAAAAATGTTGTATGCAATTTTTGTTTCCCATTATGCATGCCATATTTCCCAGTACTTGCATCCTTCTTGTCTTCAATGACCAAACAAATTTGAGATGGAAATGCAAATTATGAAGTCCCTCACTGTGTAATTTGTGTCCATTCTCTTACTGTCTCTTAGATTAAAAATGTTCCCCTTGGCATTTTGTTGTCAAATGCACTGAATTTATGTTCTTCTCTCAGACAGGAATCACATTTCAGACTCACATAAAACAGGTAAATTCATACATTGTTTGTTTAGATCTTTAAGATTTCAGATAAAAGGCACTGCAGTGAATTACAGCAAGCAACTTCCAAATGTAGCTTAATCATTTCTTTGTTTCGCCATGTATATCTTTTCGATTTGTTATTCACAAGTACTTGAAATTAATACATGAATTTTTCAATGACTTCAGGTTATGTCACCACCATGAGAATCCCAGATTTCATATCTCACTCATATCTGTTAACTGTGTTTTGGTTTTGTCCCATACTTGTGAACATATACTTGTGAGATATACACACAGACAGACATCCTTATCAGCTTGTAATAAAATTTCGGTTTTTAATATATTTTTGGATCATGTTATAATGTCTAAAATGATTTGTATTGCATGAGTATTGTTACAAACAACAGGAAGTGTATGTATATGGTGTTAATACCCATTCAATAAAAATCACTTCAAATTTAAAAAGGAAAAGTTGGAATGTAGATTGTAGCACTCATCGCTGTACCATATACTTGCAAGCAACCTCAGGAACTACACAGCTAGTGAATAAGTCAGCATCATGACTTCACATTCCCCATAGAGTTAGAAAAACCTACTGAGGAGCATCAGAATGATATGCCCTGTTTTCACAGCAGTTGCTGGAGGTCATCGCAAACCTCAAAAAACAGCTTCAAGGTCAGACCACAGTGATTAGCGATCTGCAGGGGAACGTGGATCTGCTCCAGGGAGGGATGCAGGTCCTGAACCAAGAGATAAGCACCCAGAATGCAGAGATGCAGCGTCTCCAGACCCAGACAGCCCACAGGCTGAGGTGAGTACAATGCCAGAAAGCAAGGAAATGGATTCACTGTGCTGCTTGCCAGTAAGAAGCACACTGACAGATTTGAAGCACACATGAAGATGCCGTTTATGTGTCTTTTGGTCCTCTTTCTTTTTTTTGTGTGTTTCTATACAGCTTTCCAAAAACCTGCTAATCCACCAAGTTCACATAAGACTGGGTAGCTTCCCCTCTAACAAAAGAAAGATAACTTTCAAATGTGTGACATAAAGTATGTTATTAAATGGGGTTTACTACTGTATATATTTATGGCTTGCTTAACAGTGCGGTCAGTAGCTCAGACTGGGTATCCTGATAGGCCTTCTTTGGCTTTCGTCAGTTGCTCCATAAAAATTCAAGGATAATATCTTCAAATGAGCCATAACTACCTCCTTACAAACCCTGTCTACTCACAATAAATATTTTTCATTGTTATATTACCTCTGCTGTTAAGAAAGGATCATTAAACTATCAATCTGAGACTGAAAAGCTGGGGATAAAGCAAGCACAGTTAAACAGAAATGAGGCATACTACGATTGAATATGGCATACGTCATGTAGATTAGCTGAGCCTGGTATTAAGGAGGCAGCAAGTTCAACTCCTGGTCACAGTGGCAGCCATACTGAGATACAGTTCACTCTCATGCATACTTGTGTTACCCATATTTTTGCACATCTGTGGTCTAAATTCAGCCTTTCCCCTTACCCTGCACCATCTGCCTTATAACTCCTGCAACCACATTTTAACCCTTCGGTGCGATAAGTGACTATCCACCCGACACTTCATCGCCCTTAAGTGCAATGGGTGGATTTACACCCAGGCTCAAAGAAAAACTTGGTGCAAGAGTGAGAAACATGCCCGTGACTTTCAGAAGTCAGTACACACTGCCATCTGTGAGCTACAGCAGAACTACTGATACAAGAGATACAAGATAGAAAGAGAGACAAGATGGAAGGGAACCTCATACATAACTAACAAAATTTTTTGTAATATATGCAAAAGTTTTTGCAGTAAGTAACTAAATACATAATTTTTTGTAGACTTCTTCTTTACCATTTATGAACTGCTTGTTTTGCCTTGTCTGCATATTTAGCATATTTTATCTTCCTTCTCTCCACGTGACAAATACCGGGATTATTTATATCAAACATG
Source organism: Reticulitermes speratus (assembly GCA_021186555.1). NCBI lineage: Eukaryota > Metazoa > Arthropoda > Insecta > Blattodea > Rhinotermitidae > Reticulitermes > Reticulitermes speratus. Next base: position 1,854,978 of record JAJKFL010000010.1, on the reverse strand, counting down.
AAAATTGTAGCTACTGAAGTTACTGGGAAAGCATTCGAAAAGCAAAAAATTATTTTTCGATTTTTGGTGGAAAACTGACAACAGGTTAGGTATCAGCTTGAAACTTAATTACACAGCAAAAGGGTTAAGCATTAGCTAGCCCCATTCATAGTTAAGACCTATTATTGATTTTGAGAGTACAGCAAAATTCGGTTAATCCCACTCATACAAGACCGGGCAAGTGCTGAATTTCGAATATCCTAGATTATCAGACGGTACCTATACTGACCTAAGTTCTTACAGGTAATTTTTTGTTACTACTCTATACTCGGGCTGTACAACTAATCAGAGGAGTATTCCATTTGGATATCTGCTTCATCTGCTGGTTCAGGGTCATCAGGGTCCTCTACTGTGTTTCCTGAGTTTCATAGCTGAAGAAGTTGGAGCAGGAGACAGGGCTTAAGGAGATACTGCAACAGTTGATGTACAGACATTGTTGGAGGCTTTCTGAACATGTCCCTGAGATCTGGCTCTTTCTTTGATGAAGTTTTTTTCTAATAAAAAGCAAAACTTCCCAGTCTTGGGACTAGCCCTCCTCAAATGCCAATTATCAGGATTTCCGAATTATTCGACAGTGGATTAAAGAAATTTTGCTGTACATGCTATTCTAATATTGTCTTATTTATTTGTTTGTGTTCTGCGTAATTTATCTAATGCTCTTGCATCTCAGTATGTAGATATGACCGTATTAATGTCTAATTTCATCTTGAAAGGTCTGAATCTTCCATGTTCAGAAACACAGCCCCTAGTATTACATATTATACATGCCCCATTTTAGTGTTTTTTATGTACGCGGTGATTTTCAGTAAATCAACGCCCACACATAATGACAGTAACTTGCACTTCTACCATTCTAGACAACTGCCAGATTTCTTCGGTTCTACTAGGCAAATACAAATGTGCTGCCAGGAAATAGGCCAGTAATGTTTCCTGTCTGATGTTTTCCACTTTAAATGTATAATTATCATTCCACCTTGTTCATTGCTTAATAAACCAAACACCTTGGCCTCACTTTGTGAAACAATTACCATCCATAACTCAGAAAGATCAACAAGGAGGATTATATGCTTTACATAAAGTACCATAAAAATTCAAAATGCAAATCTCACCCCCAAAAATATGACTTTTGTTGGCAATGAATTAATAAAAGGCAAAATCCTAATACATAATACAGTAGAACCCGGATAAGAAGTCCCCGCATAAGAAGTTTTCCCCTGTAAGAAGTCTGATTTTTAAAGTCCCAAAATCTATTGCTTTTAATAAACATCCCTCTTAATAAGCCTTCCCGCTCAAGGAGTCCCTAATCCTCTGGTCCCTTGAAAGACTTTTAACAGGGTTCTACTGTATAATACAGAAACAATAAACAGATTTGTATATCTAGGGTGTGATATTCTTACCAAGCAAAGAAAGGTACACGTTCAGAAATCACAAATATGCTATAAATTTTTAAATAACACATGGAGACCTCATTTGGTTCAAAGATGTACAGTATTAAAAATTACATAAAACGTAGGATTTCTGTCCATTCTTTAAGGCATTGAAATTTGGGCAGTTAAACAGTAAGAGAGAAACAGACTATAAACTACAGAGATGAAAATTCTGAAATGGACATTAGGTTACATGCCTCACAACCACAAAAGAAATTAAGCAGTTCTACAAACACTGAAAATAGAATTTTTGAAATAAACATTTTATTTGTAACAAATGATTGTATCTGCTGAAAGGATGATATCAGTTGCCAGAGCAAGTCATGTACTATACCCAGTAGGAAGGGAATGACTGATACCCACTGAAGAGACTAGAAGGGTCCAAGACAGGTCACCAATATGAACTGCAATAGACTGAGTCACTAACTGGCTAGCTGTGAACAGGTCAGATGACGGGTTTGATTGCTGTTGGGGCTAGACCAGAATGGCTCTGGGTCCCACCCAGTGTCCAATCAAGTGGATAAAAGAAGGTAAAGTTGTCTCTCTCCACACCATGAAGGCATATGGAGGAGCAGAAGTGTAGCTCCACTCATTCTTAACCTCGGCACTAGATGGAGGTGAGTGGTCAACCTCGAGCCCCAGCTGTTACCCCAAAAATAACCCTTGAGCCATAGAATAGGAGGCTGGGTGGACCCCACAGTCAGTCTGAATATTTTGGAGGAGAAAAAATATCTTGTCCCTGCTGGGATTCATACCCCAGATCGTTCAGCCCATAGCTTAGTTGCTAAACCAATCCAGTGGGTATGAGGGACTATTTCCCCTGGTGGACAGCATGAATCTGACCACTCTGTAACAGCATATGATGACAGTTTGAGTGGTTACTTAGAAAACTGTATCTGTGACACACAAGGTTCCTCTCATTGACTTTGATTAACTCTAGGCCACAACTGCATGAGAAATTCTTTGTTCATTGCATGTCATGTAAATTGTACAGTTATTTGTTTTAGAAAGTGCAAATAGAAACGTGTTTATGCTTGATTTTTAAATTTTGTGTCTGAAACTGCCATGATCATCGTGCATAAATTTTTAGACAGCTGTATTAACATCATATCACTTTTGTAACACAGAGCAATGACTGTGAAACTAGTTTGGGAAAGTCCTTGTTAGCGGTGCACACATACAATTCCACTTGAATTCCACTGAGCCTTTACCAGAAAACAAAGTTTAAGAGTTCTGTAAAGCCCCATTTAGAAAGAAAGGCTTTTCTATTATTGTCATTATTATAATAGACAGAAAACATGAAGCAGTGTTGGCAGAATGCGTAACATATTAAAAATACATGTTTCATATACACGTTTGTAAGTCCATTTATACATTATCATTATCAAAAAAGTGATTGGTTTCTCTGTAAACACTATTTCACTGGGATCCAGGATGGCATAGTCAGTGTAGTGACTAGGCTGTGGGATGGACGATCTGGGGTTCGAATCCTGGCAGGGACAAGGGATTTTCCACTTCTCCAAAACATCCATACCGTTTCTGGGGCCCACCCAGCCCCCTATTCAATGGGTACCAGGGTTTTTTCCAGGGCATGAAGTTGACCACTCACCTCTGTTAGTACAAAGGTTAAGAATGAGTGGAGCCATATTTCTGCCCCCCTGTATGACTTTATGGCAAAGAGAGAGACAACTTTACTTTGTTTTACTTTACCTTTACAGTATTTCACTAAACAACGCACTTCCTGAAGTACATTTACAATGTAATGAGTCTTTCCAAATCTAGATTATTAAAGACTTTAATACTCAGCAACACCACTGCAGGAACCTCAAACCTCACACAGATTATTACAATATACAACACTGCAGTTTTATTGCTGTTTTAAATGGACTGTGTAACTCCATCTCTGACTTTAAGGGCAAAACCTTCATTGAGGGTTTTTGCTTTAAGAATAAATAGATGATAATATTGGAACCTAATAGAGCAGAAATAACAAGAGGATGGAGGAAGTGACATAGTGAGGAGCTCCATGTATCAGATCAGAGGTATTCATCATGTGAGACTTTGACTTGAGTTATGACACCGTGCAGTCTGGTAGGTGGGTACGTGGCCTCATATCCCTGTAGACCACAGCATGAACTTCGTTAAGTAGTACCCCTCACCTGTATTGTTAAGGCAAGGAAATAAAAATTATAGAGATGCAATTTTCCATGTTTTCACAGCACTTGTTGTTCAAATGATGGTTGTCTTTTGGGTTTTTACACCTGTAGTAAGCTTTGTTTGTTCGACGTTTCAAACAAATGTACTGCCTGCATCTTCAGGGGGGACTGAACTGGCTGAGACTCAGCATCCGCTTGAACCAATTCAGTCACCCTGAAGATTGAGGCAGTATGCTCTTTTGAAACATCAGAACAAACAAAGCTCACTGTACGGTGTAAAAACCCAGAAGACAACCCTTGTTTAAATTATAGAGACAGGTAGAACACACAGCACACAAAGATAGATGAGAAATATACAAAAAAATAAACTTGTCAGGAAATGTAAAGGGAACGGACCATTTGAGAGATCTAGGCACAGATACAAGGATAATATTAATGTGCATCTTTGAGCACTCAGATGAGAGGATACAGACCATATTCATGTAGCTTAGTATCAGTCCAATGGCAAGCATTTTTGAATGTGGTAATTAACATCTGGCTTCCATAAAAGCAGAAAATTTCTTGACCAGCTGAGGACATGCATATCAAGTATTCAAAAAATAATTTGTATGTAACTAATTATTTACGACTTCTTTACATAGTGGACCATGCTTTGCAGTTGAAACCACAATTCACATAATACAACATTCTCTATTAAGGACCCAAAGTAGCAAGTCTCATCAAACTTTGGTCACCAAAAACAGAGATATTCTGTGTTGCTAAATTAACAGACAAGCTTACAGAGATGGCTGATCCTGTATGTTTGTGAAATACCATAAAAACATGATGGATAAAGGGCGTTATGAACAGCAGCTTGGAATGGTACAGTGAGCTGAAAAGTAACCAAACTTTCTATAATACTGTATTTACATCACTTCTAATTAAAATGGGCATTCCAAGTACGACAACTTGAACTGAAGAAAGAACAAATCCTGTACGCATTAGTAGTACAAAGGCATATAACTGAATTATTACCAACCAAACAAGCACAACAGCTATCACAGTACTAAACACAAAGTTACTGTGTCACTGTTGCACCTCATTGAAACAACAGTATAAATTCGCCTCACACCATCTGATGATAATACTATGCTCCCTTCTTCTTGAAGCACAAAATAAAATTAACTAATCTCACTAAATATCTACATTCTACTTTACGTAAAATACACAACACAACTGAATGTATATGGAAGTACTGCTAATGCACAGTCAGTACGGTAAACAGTAAAAGTCTTCCGTACACACGACATTAAGGCACAAAGGGGGAGCAGAGGTATAGCTCTGCACATTCTTAACTTCAGCACTACATGGAGGTGAGTGGTCAGTCTCACACCTTGGCTGCTTTACCTCCAGTACCCACTGAATAGAAGGATGGTACAGACCCCACAGTCGGTCTGCATGTTGTGGAGAAAAGAAAAATCCCTTGCCCCAACCAGGATTTGAATCCCTGGATTGCCCAGCCCATAGCCTAATCACTATACGGACTGAGCTGCCACTTTGACAGAACATATTTGGAAGAAGCAACGTGTGCATTATATATGGGCAATGTACTGAACTTCTTAGTAACAAAATATTCCAGTATCAGTGGCTGATCATGCAAAAATATTCTCCACGTTGTTATTTCCTTCATCCCTTAAAATTATACTAAGGCATTTTGATTGTAATGGTCTCTCTTTTAAGCATTTTAATTGACAGTGTCAGTTACCAGGATTATGTCATATTGGTGACAGATGAATGAGTATGGAGCATTAGTGGAATGATACTGACAGAGGAAAACTGATGTACTCAGAGAGAGACATGTCCCAGTGCCAATTTGTCCAGCACAAATCTCACATGGACTCACCCTGCGACTGAACCCGGGCTTCCTCCAGGGAGAGGCCAGTGACCAACTGCCTGAGCCATGCCATGGGCATAACAACTTCATACTATTAGTGAAGTTAAATGTTTATGTGACATGGCTTTCTTCATGGCCATTACAGACTGCACCTGTAGCACGCACTTATACAGTGATGTAATACTGCATCGTATGTGTGTTAACCTAAGAAAGCTTTCTTAAGTATTCAGTCATTACAGTGCTAAAGTCAGTGCTATAATGAAGGCAATTACATGTTGGCTTCTTATAAAAGAAACTAAACTTCAATCCCAGAGCAGTCAGTAGTAAATTTGTGTCAAGCATTTTATGCTACTCCTGCCATCATTCCACAAATGCTGTATAGTCAGCTGTCCCTGCTCCTGAGATACAGAGCAAGCTTGAGTATCTGGCATGTTATCAGAACATTAGTTTCTAGTTGGGGATTCACTTCTGCCTTGGCACTTAGCTGGAATCTGAATAATGAAGTTTATTTCCTGTATATTATTAAAACTTTTATAAGCAGGCAAATGCAGAAAAAATGCAGTCTTCAGTGTCAAAATTTCACTCTAAAGTAAAGGTATATTATGATGAGATAGCATAAATATTTTTGAATGCAGTAGAAGGTAAAATTTGTAGTCCTTGCCACAAGAGGTACAGTGATAAAGATTCAAGTTTACTGGGATGACGCTCTGTCACAGGGGGAACGGTTATTGATGTTTTGAAGGATCATAATGCCTTCATCTTCATGGCCAAGCACTCTTTGACTGTGTAACTCTGGTAATGAAGGCACTATGTTCCTTTGAAACATCAGGAGTAGCTTACTCAATGACACAGCACCACATCCTAGAGTCTTCAGCAACACCGCTATGAGAACTTCCAATCTCGCAGGTCCTTTGTTAACTGTAGCTTGTTCTGTTGGTTCCGTACAGCAATGGTAGCTGTCCAGAAGCTGCTACTGCCACTACTGCAGATGACAGCGGTGGCAGCAACATGCCTGCTTCTCTGTCAATGTTCCTGATTCCTTTTGTCTCTTGGCTTATCACTGGGTCCTTCTCTCTCACTCTGTCCTCCATTCTGATTGTGACTGCAGTCCTTCTGTACCGTGGCTTCTGACACACTTCCTCACACTCCACATCAACACACACACACACGCTCACATGTACTCTTGTGTTTGCTAGGGTTGGTCTGAGACTAATGACCGAAATCATTAACAAAATGCAATAAATTCATTATCACTTGAGTAAAACTCTTGTAAAGATTAAGTTAATTGTAAACAAATTTTTCCTGCTTGTTGTTCTGCTTGGGAAGATGACGTTACATAATTATTCTAACAGGTTGTCTAATTGAAGAAGCATAATTTCAGTCTTGCATCCTCTTGGTTGTTAGCCCAGGACTTTTCCTACTTGTTGTGCCTGTGTGTTGTTGAACTGATCTGTGCACGTTCTAATTTGTAGAGCATCTGTGTGCAAGCTGGTTTCAACCTTATATTTGTTAGAACTATTTCTTTTAGTCTGTGTTTCTAAGTGTAAAAAATGTATGTTTTTATACATTTTTACTTTTTGTACATTTCTAAGATACATGTATTTCAACCAATGAGCCTGCTTTACATAATAGTAAATAACACTATAAGTATTCATATACATATTAATTAATATTGTTGTGACTGAAAATTGTTTTGTTTGTGATTATTATATTTTATGAAAAGTTATGCATATAACATAGAGCTGAGGGCTGCAAATTGAGTTGTTCCAGTTCATAGACTGATATAGCTTTGCTGGACTGAGATATAAACAGACATACTACGTACTTCTAACAAACAGACAGCAGACTTTCTGTGAGTCCCTAAAAGCCAATATAGTACACAGATTGTAGAATTACAGGGATCTGCTTAATGCTTTGCCCCAACCAGTTGATTGGTGTTCCACCACACAAGGCTTGTGGTACCGCCTCCTGGGGGGCGGTGGGATTACCGAGGTGGGCGCTAATAGGTTCGAGAGGTGGAAAGGAGCGCTGTTATTATCACAGGGGGGCGCTAGTAGACAAGTAGTGCATTTATTTTTATAATAAAATTCAAATAAAGTAATTTTTGTGTTAAAAATAAAAAATGAACTACATTTCTTAGTATTTTAAGTTATGAGTCTTATTCAAGCACGTATTATTTTTTAATAAACTATTGCTAGATTAATTATGGTTAATCATAAAAAATATAATAAATTTTAATTTATTAATTAACACATAAAACATTAAGTTTAACTCTTATAATTTTATTTAAACAATTTTTTAAATGTAAAATAAAAGTGGAAACAAAAGCGCATTTATGTTTTTTTAAAAAAGGTAGGGGGGCACTGTGGGTGTGTATATGGAACCAAGGGGGCGGTGGACCGAAAAAGTTTGGGAACCACTGCTGTAGAGCTTCAAGTTTAGGTACTGAAAGTACTGCAGTATTCTACATTACATTGAAGCACTTTTCTTTGCAACGCACATTGATCGTGGCGTGTTTCATTTGAACTTTGACAGATATTTGGACGTTCAAGTGCAATGAGTTTTCCTCCCTGCATTTTGAAATTTGAATTATGACATGCACAGGACAGACACAAACAGTGGTGTTACTTTTGTAATGATGATAATGCTAGATATTCAAACCATTCTATAGATCCATATTTTAAGACACTGGGATTTGCAACATACATTCTTTGACACAATTCCACTCCAAAGAAACAGAAAGGAAAAACAGATTTTTGCAAAGTTAAACCAACATATTTCAGACAGGTTTTACACTGATAATTTTTAAGTCACTGTATATGTTGGTTATTTAAGTTACATTTATTTATGTAAACTCCAGTACATCCTGTCTATATTTCATAAATGATCTCACTGAAGATGGCATTATAGGCCACAGCCTGTTCCAGGAAGAGCTAAGTAGTTGCAGTTCTACAGCCTGTGTACTTTGTTGGCTTTTGGTCATTCATTGATTGGACGTTCGATCAGGGCTGCCAAGAGTGCGTTCAGGCCCCCCAGCAAGGATGGACCGGCTAAAAATATTTACGCTAAATCGGAAAGACTCTCAGTTGCAGAGTGACTTGGGCTTGGTCAGAAAGAGTTAATTTGTGCAATCAACAAATAATGATACTACCGAGAACTACATAAACATATGCAACATAGTTGGGCCCCGGGCCCCCTTTCAAACCACCAGGCCCCGGTAATTTGTACCGGCTTCCCCCCGGCTCATCGGCACTGGGTGCAGTTGCTAAAACGTGCACCAATAGAAGAATTCTTCTCATTCCTGAGTAATGTGAACTGATGAGCACTTGTGTTCTCCATCAATAAACAAATTTGTTGAAAATAATGGTAACAGAATATTGACTTTACAGTATGTTCCATATAAGAATTCTGGACAAGATCAAGGACTTGATGTAGACAGTATCAGCACTGATACAGGATGACATAAAATTGTTTAATTAGTTAATCTTTGTTTATTCTACACCAGCTTATAGCATATTCTTCTGGCATAAATAGACAATAAATCATTAAAACAAACAGCGACCTTCATATCTATATGCTACATTGTTCCAATACCACAGTGTGATAATGTGATGAGAAGTGAATGATATCCGATCTGAAAATTGTGTTAGGAATCTGCAGTCTAAATGTGCTGCACCTAGTGCTACAGGCTGTTAACAGTAATATAGGTCTCATAGAAAGTATTTTCCCCTCAGGATAGGGACAGGTGGCTGGCTCTTGTGAATGTGGTAATGAACCTTCGGGTTCCATAAAACGCGGGGAATTTCTTGACTAGCTGAGGACCTGTTAGCTTCTCAAGAAGGACTCTGCTCCATGGAGTTAATTAGTTAGTTAGAAAGTATTTTCCAATTCCAACTTTTTCGCAATCAGTAAATCATGAGGACCATAGGTGCATGGATTGAAAGTTTTGGGTTATGTAAAAATCACAGAAAAATCTGGGTTTATTCAAAAAGAAGATTATATGGGCTGGATGTGGCTGTCCTGAATATGGATCCAGCCACACTTGCTTCTTCTTTCTTTTTTGGTCATGTTCACAATCCTGCACAGTGCCTATCTGTCCATCTGTATGCGTGAAACAACTTGAGAGCCACTCCAATTTTGGTTAAGTTCAGGCCACAGTAACAGACACTTCACAGAAAGAGCTACACGCATTTCTGCTCATGCATCAAACGTATGTTGCATAATATTTATTAGGAAGAAAAGTGTTTTTAAACAAATGTTACAGAGACAAACAAAATACATATTTAATGCCCAATATAAAGGTAAAGGTAAAGTTCTCCCTAACAGGCCATGAAGGCCCAGAGGGGGAGTAGAGGTACAGCTCTACTCTTTCTTTAACCTCGGCGCTAGATGGGGTGGGTGGTCAACTCCACGCCCCGGCCGCTTTACCCCCGGGAATGACGCAGTACCCATTGTACAGGAGGCTGGGTAGGCCCCAGGGCCGGTCTGGACAGGTGCTGAAAATCTCGCCCCCACCGAGATTCGATTCCCGGACCGTCCAGCTCGTAGCGAGTCGCTATACCGACTACGCTATCCCCGCCCACAATGCCCAATATATTTTTCTGTAAATGTTATGGTTTTTGAGATAATTAAACAGAAGAGAGCAAATGTGCCAGAACTCTGAAGCTCTGCACATATCTCCCAGTGAGTTTAAGGATATACATTAAATGTTGTGAAAATGAACACAGCTTTAAGTATTCACAATTAAAAGCAGCCTTTCCTGTTATCTGCCATCCAATCTCTAAAATACCATCCAAAGTTATAAGTGAACAAGGGAAATGAAGTTCAAAGTGGAATGAAAATTTTTATAAACTGTACAACTGTAATGAAATTTACCTTACCTAAAAATGTAAAATGATGCAATTCATACAGAGTGATGCCCCTGTTTATTACCATTGATAGGTCAGGTTAGATTTCATTATGGTATTATACAGGATCATTATTTTATGTGACTGGTTGCCAATTCTTGTCAGCTCATTCATTGTATTAATGTAGCCCGCTTATCCACCATCCACACACCCTGTAGAGTTAACAGCAGGAAGTGGCAAATGATGAGTGTCATATAAAATAAGGACGCTGTGGTTCCTAAAGGCTTCGATACCATTTAGAACTTTCTCCATAATCACTGGTGATTGTCAACATCCATGTTATTTCAAACATTCACAGAAACTCACACACAAACCTATGTGTCACATAGTTCTAGGCCAGAACTGGTCTCATATGATATATATGGAATCATCGTTGAAAGAAGTAATGCAAAAGAAACACCATGAATAGTCTTATATTTATTATACATATCAAGGCAAAACAGGGAGTCCCAGGCATAACTCGAAGCCTGGTTACCTGTTGCATAAATTTCTAGTGCCAAAGACATTTCTGAAACATTCTCATACCGATTATGTGTATGGAGACAAAACAAGATGTTCCAAGCAGAGCTCAGAGTCTATGTTCCTCTGTCATAGATTTCTAGTCTATTAGATTTATTGCACTGTTATTATAGTTGCTTTATTTTATGTTTGAATGGTTGTACCCAAGAGAGCATTTTATTTAAGGAGGCCCCACAGATTCTGTATATATTAAAAGTGTCAGATATAACCTCAATATTCCTCATCATCACCATGTTTGTTGGCTAACAGTTGACATACAGACAGTACTTAATACATAATATGCTGGTATATTTATGAGCTACCTGCACACCTAATTTTTCGTAATAAAATATTTTAATAGTTATTGCTACCAAACCAAAATTAGGCTAAAAATTTCTGGTATTTCTGGGATACATGCCTTACAGTATTATATGAACAAGCATAATAGTTGTGCTTCATATGAAGTGCTGCTCATTTGTAAGCTACTGGGTTCATATTTATAGGACAGGACATAAACTTCAAATATACCAAATGTGAAGAAAATGTGTTACCCATTATAGGCATGAGTGGAGGGTAACAGACAGATGGATGGGATACCAAGAATCAGTTTTTGAACTCACAATTACCTTAAAACACTTCTGTATTAAAATAACGAGGCAGATTTGTTTCACATTCAGAATAAATACTTATGTATTTATTTAACGATGCTGCTAAAATGCATAGATGGTACTATAGTGTTGAATGTGGGATATGAATGATGAATTACCAATGATGTGAAATACATCATTGGCTTAAGAGGAAATGAAGAAAATCACAGTAAATCTCAGAAGGCTCTTGGATCAAGAATCAGACACGTGACTTCCTGAATGGAAAACAAAGTCATACACTTAAGTAAGGTGTCGAGTGCAGCTGCTATATGCAGTGCGCAACATTATTCCTCTCTTCTTGAGACATAAGACTATTGCTAGATTCACTGTGAAACAGGGCGACCTTACACATTCTCATACTAAACGTAAAGAAACAAATTATTAGGAATCAAAGAATCTGAAGGCCCATTGAACAAATCAAATTAATGACGACAGCAGACCGGTACCTAAAATGAACCGTGACTTAAAAAATCGAGAGACATTCCTTATTATCACATTAGTTCCGTAACATACGTACAGACGTAGAAATAGATTATTAACGCATGTGGTTGTCAGGCCACTGAAAGTTTTCTAGCATGGGATGTTATGACAGTGAATTAACTAACCTTGTGTGATAAATAAAAACAGCCCCTTACCTTCACCTGTGGCTCCACTGTACTGCATCAAGATATGTCGTCCATCTAAAAAGCAGATACACACACTTACACAAACAAACTCGAACTGAAAACAATCAAACCAATGTGATATGCAGTAGCGGAAGCCATGTTTCAACACTGGCGCTCACACTGAATACGGGACACTGTCACTGGATTGCGCTACTATCGCGGTATCGCATGAAATGTGAGAGCAGGTTTCATGCGTTCTCTGGAGTTAATAAAATAAATGTATAACTGGGACGTGGTACATGTCAGTACATTTAAGCTTTGGAACTGATAACAGAATTTCTATTAAATCATGTACTTGACATATGTTCCAAGAGCAAAATGTGTAATTTTCGTTCATACTGGTTCAGTTTATATGAATCTTCATTCAACAGTTCGCATTTTTCCCCAAAATGATTGTGCTTAGAAAAAACATAACTTGCTCGTTAATTACACACAAATATAAGGACCGTATTTTACACCTAAATGGAAGTTAACGCCTTTGAATGTTGTGGTCACAACTGCTGTGTTAGCAAGAACGGGAAGGCAATATGAAATGGTATTAGACAACGTTGTACATATATTTAGGAGCGCATTTTATTTCTTTCTTTTTGACCCCAAAATATCCTTCCGGGTGAGTTTTTAAAATTTGTTATTGAAGTGAAGTTGATATTTGGAGTGATTCTCAGGGTGGGAGAATAACACTAGACGCGAAGGGGAGCGGGGCGAGAAATCCAGGGCTGCATAAGGACCTATGGTAGAATGAATGAATTAATGAATGAATGTTGTCCCAGTTTAATGCAAGAGTTGTCATTTCCTAAATTTCGCATTTGCTACACCAGTTTTCATTGTGTATCTACACTAACTGTGCCATAAAAATGTGCTTGGTAACACGTTGAACCTCTTAGTTTCGCCTTCACAGTTAGGCCAAAGCTACAGGCCAGAATGATTTGCTGAACGGGTTGGCATAGCAGTAACACTCTTAAGACTTGTAGTGGGAAGTATTTTTTTTTTATTTTGTAATTTAACGACGCTGTCAACTGCTAAGATTATGTAGCGTTGGTGACGAATATGGAGCATTGATGGAAGGATACTGACAGGGTGCAACCATCCTACTCAGAGAAAACCTGTCTCAATGTCACTCTGCCCACCATAAATCCCACGTGGATTGGCCCGAGCTTGAACCCGAGCATCCCTGGTAAGAATCCAGTGACTGCTTGGGCCTTGGCATGACCACATTTGCGGGTCCCTTCTTCATATCCAATCCAGATCACCAGCTGCAGACTCAGGTGTTTTGTGATTTTACCCATTCCCTCTAGGCAAATGTCTGTCTATGACCTTGATTGGGCCACAACTTCCTTCCAGATATTTACCACTTCTTCATTCAATACTATGAAGCCTTCAGTAATGGCAGCATTGTTAAAGAGCCCATAAATAAAATGTTCCTACCTTCTTCTAACTCTTAAGGCATGTTTCTGGGTATTCACGAACTCCCAGATTATCAAGTGCAACCGTGATGCTGACACCCCTTTATTGGGCAGTCTGTTGGAGCTGTTTTGCTTATGAACAGTATCCTTTCAAACCTTCCCAGCTTTAACTGTTTAGAGATGGTGGGACAGGTCTCTTTACTTATCTCCACAAATGTCAAATAATTTAAGACCTGAAGAATCCGTTCCTGTAAGGTGGTATCTAGTGCATGTAATGTAGGTGCGGTTTATTTTTGCACATGTCAGCCTATACAAAAGAACTTTTGATACAGCTTGAAATTCAAGGTCAAATTAATTGATTTCATTGAATTTTGCACCACATTGCATGACATGCATTAGCGCTTTAAAAGAAGACCTATAATATATTTTAAGTATACCGTACAACATTCAAATGTGTAAACTCTAGCGAAATTGATAATCCACATTATGCTTGGTTTCTCCACGACTATACATATTTAGACTGCCTGTTTGTGGTACACTGTGCTCTTTGCTTCTGCCTTTATCTTTCAAAATAAGGGACTCGGACTACTGTAGAAAACATTCCATCACTTTTGTGTCTTTGTGCAGCATTGTCTTTTAACACAACAGTAGATGCTGTAATATTTACTGACCGCCTGCTGAATGAGGACATATCGCATTTCCCCGAATATAATGCAGACCTTTTGCTTGAAAGATACTGAATTCCTATTATATGTGTACATGTTAAATTCTGCTAAGTATTTTGCTAGAAGCTGCTGCCAAACATATTCGTTGAAATTATTCTTCATCTCGGTTGAGCAAAAAATGAAAAATGTAATTGCACTTGGGAAGCATGGATGAAATTTATTCTTTTAACTTAATGCATCACTGTTTATCTACCTTAAAATAAATTTTGTAAACTTGGCAGATGGAAAAAAAATTTCAAAGAAATATTTTTTAAAAAGTTTAATACATTCATTGTTATTTATGATATCCAGAACTTCAGCAACTGTTATACACCAATTTGCTGTGCACATTAAATTTCAGCAAACATGGTTATGCTGGTGTCCAAAATTCATCAAGGATTGTATTGCTGCTAGAGAGAATCTTTTTTTAGGTTTGCGCTTACATTGTATACTTAACACTTCCAGGTACTGTACTAGAATTATATTTTTTTTTTTGTACTTCATGGGTAATTGTTACTTCTAAGACACACACATATATATATAAAACATCACAGCTTTGCTGCAGTCGCTTCCTGATCCTCGCTCCTACATGACTACTTATTTGTCTGTTCTTTTCCACCATCCCACCTGCTCACTCATCTGTCTCACCACCCGTACAGAGAGCGTGAGGCCCAGCTTGAAGCAGAGCAGCGAAGGAAACTGGCAGAGTTGAAAGATCAATTTGCTGCTGAATCTGAAACAATGGCAAGAGCAGATGCAAACTCTGAAGGATCAAAATCAGCAGAAGATTAACTGTCTAGCGAAACTGTGAGTATCCACGCTTTGTGTGCGAGTGTGAAACAACAGACATAACCGACAGTGATTCACTCATCAGAGCCTGTGGATTAATAAGTACAGATCAGGAAAATGAAACCTGGCAAGTACATACTGTGATAGGTGTGGAGGTGATTGGGTTGCAGCAAAAATATTTCCCCTCACTTGGAGAGATACATATATGATGCTCCATGTTGACACGTTGCACCCAACATGGGAGGAGGAAGTGTGGCAACGCTGTTGGTAATTTTTCTTTTCACATTGATAACAACAGCCTTCATGTCAGTGTTAACAGTTTTGGAATACATCCGCTAAGGCATGTACTCACCATGCTTCATTTTCATTCATTATTTCTTGCATGATGTAATTATTAATTCAGGGCCTCCACTGAATGAATCACTGTATCGCCTGACATTGCAAAAGTAACAGGAATTTGTAATATTTACAGAATAAAAACCATCTAGATAAACAAATGTTGGTGTAAATGGAACCCCTATTTTATTCCTACATGTTGTGGTCCTGCACAACTATCATCAGAGAATTCACATGTACACACGTCTTCCTTGTAAAATGAATAAACTTTACATTAGCTTATACAGTACCCATTCTTAAAATTTCAGGACCTTAAAAGGCATATTCAGAACCGCGGTACAAATGGACCCTCTCATCCCACACACCGTTCTTGTGGTTGTGGTGGTGGATGTTGTTTTGTTGTTGTTACATAAGGTTGTATTTCTGTGACTAGGCCAATCACTCAGTAAAGGAATAGTGGCCATACTGAGTCCTAGAACACCAAAACTTACATATCCCTTGTTGCAGCATTCAAGAATCGGAGCAGAAATATAAGAACATGGAATCCCGAAAAGAAGACATTGAACTGATTGGACATTTGACGCAGGTATTGGAAGAACGGGAGCGTGAAATTACATGTCTCACAGAAGAGAAGAGATTCTACCAGCTTGAACTGATGAAGCGAGAGTCAACCTATAACCATCTGTTTGGTGTACAGCCAACAAGAGGGGTGCTGGACCCCCTACATCATCACCGGAAGAAAGGCTTGAAGAGTCCGAGGGGGAAATGTCGGTTACAGACTCCAGAAACATTGAGCCGGCAGGTGATGGCCTCCTCCATGCCACCACCCTCTATCCATACAAGCACAAGTCACAGAAATGATTATATAATTCAGAAGTCAAAGTCTCTGGAACCAAGCATGATACATACAAAACAGTGTATGCTTAGCAGAGATTCAGACACCTGCACACTTATTCCTACAGATAAGGCTAATCAAGTAAAGTCTGCTTTAGATTATATAGCTGATCCAGTTGGTACCACTGAAAGCTGTATTATAAAGACCTGTGGATCAGAGTCCATATACACAGCATCTCAGTCTAATGTTCCAGATGAAATGGTCAATTCAGAAAGTAGGGGGTCTACAGAGGTTCATTCAGACCAGATCGCTGAAGACCAACTATCAGCAACAACTCGTGACAGTGCAATAAAACATCAATGTACACTAACTTTCAATGCAGTAGATGTCCCAGACTCCAAAATATCAATATTGCTGCAAAGTCATGACAGTGCACAAAGTAAAGTTACTAATTCCAAAACGCGGTCAAAGTCTGTAGAAACAGCAGCAAATGAAGGTCATATTAATGTTCTAAGCAGTACATCAGCATCATCTATACTGTAAAAAAAAATTGCATAATTTATAAATGTAATGTGCATCTGGACAAGCTGCAGGACGTATATGCTATTGTGTCCTTGAGCACTGCAGCAGTACTATGCTATAAGAAGCTTTCATCCACGAAAAATTTGGAGCACATTTTTCCCCTGCAGTTCAGCTTACCTTATTTCATAGGAGTCTCAAAGTGCTGACCTCTTCCTTCTAAACAGGAGTCGCACATCCTGAAAATATCTGTCAACACACGACGGAACTCATTTTGAAAAATCAGAAATTTCTCTTTGAATATTGTCTGTCAGTTCTTGCAAAGAATGTGGAGTGTACAGAGACTTTTGCATTTTTGTCCCCCACAAATAGTAATACCACTGATTTGAATTTGGAGACCTTGGAGGCTACAGTCCATCAGTTACCAGCTGTTTACCAAATACCTCTTCCACTGCAATCACGGAAAAATTTTCTGTCAGCCTTAACACTGCCGTCCGTGAAGAACTGTGTATTTTCTGTTCTCATTTTCTGAAAAATGGTGTCAGACATAAATCACATGTAATGGATAGAATTTATCTTCTTAAAAAAATACAGGCATTATTATTTTGCATGTACTCCGTGCAGACCAGACTCCAAATTTCAGGTCATGCAAAGGGATATCATTATGTGCATGGATATTTTCACAACGGTATGTCAGTTTGGCTGTTTTATGTTTGTACTTAATGTAAGCCATTCCCTATTTTAGACAAACACAAGTTCCGGATTAATAAAACTGCCAGTTCAGATTCTTCAAACTACCCCGAATATTGGCTTCCTACTTCCCAGTCAGGAGGAGAGAATTCTTGGTACAGCTGTAACTTTAATATGGCTGTAGTTTCGTTTCATTACCATAGATCCTACGGCATTTGAGACTCCACTTTGAAGAGCCACCATGCCTGACAAGTTATTTTGGAACATTCTTCTAGTTAACTGCCATTGTCATCCAATTTTTCTTCAGTTAAAAGATGTTTCTGTATTTTACTTTTTTCCAGCTCTGAAAATGTTATTCAGGATTTTTCCACTATTGTGTATAGGTCTTTTACATGGCACTGCTGATGCAAGACATACCCTTTTTTTTTTTATACAACTTTCGGCAACATCTTTTCCATGCTGTGTACTTTGCAAGAGTGTTGCAAATGAACACTCCTCAACTGAATACATTTAACTAGCATAGTAAGACAGCCTGCACTATCATGTCAGCTAAGGCACGTATGTACATTCTGAAGCTCGGACACACGTTAAGTCCAGCACCTGTATAATGTCCAGGTTAACCAAGTTACCATGACTTCCAAGTCATACCATTGAATTTGTACTCAACATTTTTGATGTTACCTCAACTTGCAGTTAGCTTTAAAAAAGAACTTCATGTCAAGAGAAAGGTATTGACATTCTAGTTAACTTAAAAGGGCAGCTTTCTCCTGTCTTTCAATGGTAGTGGCAATGTCTTCGCTTGAAGAATTAAGACATGAATGAAGTCTATTCTGCATTAGTCAAGTTACTAAACATTTTTTCACATTTTCTCTACACTTAATAGTGCCTTATTGAACAATCAGGTTTTTTGGCACAAGGACTTAACAATTTGAGCCAGTGCAGCGGGTGATGTAAATCACAGGTTAATATGGAATGTTTCAGAAAAGAGTTTGACCATAAGAATTGTGCGTGATTATAATCTGCTGCCACATGTCAAAAGTTGCATATGTAGGGAGTTGTGTAGCACTTCCATTTGTACAGCCTCTTTCCAAGAAATGAAGTTGAAATAAAATGCTGTATACTTTTCATGAAGTCACTTTATTTCAGTATTTTCTGTACAGTGAAGCCCTAGTTTGAAGCCACACAGCTTAGCTAGAACATGTCTCATCAGATCACTGATGCGACCATTATTACAAAGAAAAACAATTGTAATGACGGGAGAAATACTTATGAATATATTGTAACAAATGAAGGGCAGAGTGTCTAAGAGAAGACTAGCTGGAAAAATATGTACAAAATGAATATACATCACTGTAATTCATGAAGTATTTTACATAACCTTAAATTCTGTCCCAACATAAACCTGTCCTATTGCAGTAGTAGCAATTGGAAAATATGCAACTGTAATATTTTTTACGCAAGTAATGACCCTAATCATCATATGATTTGTTTTTGTAAGTTGCATATAATGCCAAAACTCTGGGGCTGCCTGGAATTAAGCAGGCCCAGACACAAGCCAGTGTAGTTAAAATTTAACCTAATTACAAAAAAAATGTATCAAGAGGATGATACCAACTTGGATGCTGAACGACTAGCATCAAAACTGCAACGTTACTGGCATACAAGTGCGTATTCCTGATTACTGTACTGACTGCAGTCATCGTGAAGGCACCTCCATCCCTGTTATGTAACTCGCTCCATGGACTGGCAGTGACTTCATATTTTTCTTGCAAATTCTTCATTTGTGGCTTCAACTTCTTAGAATTCAATGTTAAATGGATAGTCCTTGTGGTCTTTAATCCTGAAACAGAATTTCACTCTCAGACTCTTAAGCAAGTGATTTACATAACTTCTGAAAACTGTATATCGTGGAACATACCACGTTTTCCTTTTTAGCTACACATAAAACTGAAACGTCTCCTCCAGGAACTGTACATGCCATATATAAATGACATGATATTTCACTGGAATAAATGAGCTACACTTAACATCAAAATGATCTCCAGTTTCATTTTCTGACTTATCCAGCAACCCTCGTATGTTTATGTTAAGACTAACATAAATTACAATTAATTCTGACCAACAAGTTTTTAGTGTAAAGCACCGATTCTAGATTTTACTAAAATTTAGTGCATTACTTCTGGAGAAGAAACTTGAATGCACAGACCTCCAGTGATGAGGTCATTTTATCCACACAATAGAAGAAAGAAAGAAAAGAATAAAGAAAAAATGCAGTTTGGAAAGTAGCAGACCTTAAAAGGGGAATAATATAAAGATTAAAATATGCAACATTAGAATTTTACCTGTAGTTTTGTACGGATGTGATACTTACTCTTTCACACACAGGGACATTTCATTCTAAGGGTAAGGAAGTGACAGGAGGTTAAAAAGCTTCAGAATGAAAAGCTGTGTTCATTACATTTTGGACGTCAAAGAGCCAAGTCTTCTTGGATGTGACATTGCGTCCTTGAGCGAGTAGTTCCCAATCCTCTAAACACCACAAACCATTCACCCAACAACACGGCATCACATCACAGATGACTTTTAATCTTCAGCGACAACACTATCAGAACATCAAATATTTTTGGACCACCTCCATAATTTTTCAGGCAGACAATTTTACAACATACTGTATAAAATATTTTATGATATACTTTAATTCTGCAACCCATATAAGGCATCTGTATGACACACAAGTTAAAACCAGTGGCTCAGTGACAGACTGTAGGTCAAGTTTCTTTTCACTAATGTCTCATTCCAAATTTGTACAGTTTGTTTTCAAAATGACAAATCATTCAAAACATGAAAAAGGCTAATTACTTCTTCATTTACAGTTTTCCCTCATTCACAAAAATGCCATTTCTGATGTATAAGATCTTTGGACACAAAACACTTGACCAACAGATGCACTCGTACTATACGCTTTTGTATTTACAATACAATCTCTGTGAATCAGTCCGACATGTTTCAATCCCTCGTTGGGACCACCACCAGGGACATTCTCTTAAAATCATAAATTACACATTACCAATTAACAATATAGGTACATATAAAAATACAAAATCTTTAAAGGTTAAAGCTGTAGGCTCTCTCTCTGTTGGGCCCTCGATCCACTGTGTATCGGAAGTTGTCTGTTTACTGTGGGACATTAGGACAGACCTTTGGAGACTGGCACTAGAAGGATTACTTACCAGTCCAGGTGACAGACACGTCCATTGCAGTCAAAAGAATCAATTGTGGCAACATCCTCTGCAGACAGCTCGAAGTCAAAGATTTGAGCATTCTCTACAATACGTGACTTTGTCACAGATTTGGGGATTGTAATATTACCTTGCTGCACCTGGAATCATACAGATACATACACTTTAAAACCTCTGAAGGACTTCGCCATGTTCCATTATTGCCTACCACCTTTACTACAGGGTCACTATTTTTTATCTGATAACTATCATTTGCCACTTCCTGTGTGCTGTTTTGTCATATTAGTGTAGCTCACTCAGCTGTCCACCCACAAGTGCATTGGGGTAGTAGTGGGAAGTGACAAATGATAGTTGTCAGATAAAGTAAGGACCCTACATAGTGATGGCTACTCAAGTATGGAGCAGAGCCATTCCTAGTAATCAATAACTGCATACACAATAGCATCACCATTATAAAACTATTTCACAAAGAAGCTTGACAATTTGCCAAGCCAGCCAACTCATACCAACTCCCAGACATCTCATCTCAGACACTTGAAAGATAAAGCTGTGTTATCGTCTTAACTTTGGCACTAAACAGTGGTGGTCAACTTCATGCTCTGGATACTTCAACAAAAAGAAACTGATTCCAGTACCCACAAGAAAGGGTGGAAACCAGAGACGGTCCGGATGTGGCAGCAAGGACAAAGATTTGTCTGTGCCAGAAATCTAACATTGGTTATCTGACCCATAGCAAGCTACTGTGCTGGTGGCTATTTCTAGCTCTGTTTTCTGGTTTATGTAACAACACTCTTTAAATCACAGTCTTTAAACAGCTTCAAATAAAAAGGTTATGAATAGCAAGACTGTAATTCCATTTGAACGTCACAACCTAAGATAAAATATCGGTCACAATTAGCACACTGGTGCACATGTGAGCGCACACAATACTGAAAATTCAAGTTCTGTGAGATGTTTTGCTAACTGGGTTAAGGAGATTGGCCAGTGTAAAGTGGAACCCAATTGTAGCGTACATTAACAATCTGTATTATTCATGGAAATTTTTTATCGCAAGACTGCTCACTGCTGCAGACGATGACATTGTGTAGCGACTGATGACAGTCTGTTCTACAGCGCTCAGTCCTGTTCATTCCTGCGTAATGAAACTGTACTTCCAGACATTTCAAAGCATCAAAGCACCTGCACCTACAGGGTCAGGGCAGAAAGGCACTATGATCCTTCGGAACGTCGTGAACTTACCCAATGAGATAGCGTCACATTCCGAAGACTTGAATCTTCAGCAATACTGCTGTTAGAACCTCAAATCTACACACACAGTACAACTTCAAAATACAAGCTCGAGGAAACAAATTTTTAATGACAGCTGCTCAATAAAATATCAATACACAGACTGCCAAAATGAATATCCTAAGCAGCATCAACGAAGTGACAGAAAGACAGAGTAAAGGATAAACAGTAAAACAACAGATGAGAGATCTGCGTCAAGTCACTAGTAGCAGTGTTGACTTTTGTTATCTTCCACGTACAGTGTTTCCCAGATGAAAAGTTCCCGAACACAAAGATTTCCCATTAGATAAGATTTATGTCCCACCAAAACTCCCATAAGAATGTTACTTTCCCACATACAAAGTTCTCAATGTAAAAAGTTTTCCCACTTTTAGAATTTAATTTTCTTTGGATATTTGTATACAAATATTTCCCACTTAATACATTTAAAGGGCTTTAAAACTACTACTCATTTCTTGAAGGCTGAGCTGTACCATAACCGACAACTGAGGCCCATTTCATCACTTGTCATTTGACCTATCAGCTATTTGTTCTATTCTCCATGACTTTTGTCATTCCCTTTTCACTACAGAGAGATGTGTCAGCAAGGTTTGAACATCAAGTGTAGTTACGAAGATTTTGTTGCACTAATGATGTGCAGTGACTTAATGAGCACTGAAGAATGTGTATAAAACAGCCCTGAGGTGGAGCATACAAGTGAGAGTAAATGAAGAAAGTGCACCTCTGCCAACAATAACTTTGGACTTGTGTGTTTTATTAATTTTTAATTTAGCACTAAATTAATAGTACGTCCACACTGCCCTGATATGCGTTTGTGATCTTATAACTTGAACATTATGAAATAAGTGCTTCAGATCAAAATACAAAAGTGGATCCAAAAAGTTAACCTAAATTTTACATTTCCCTCTTTAGACGTTTTTACTTATTAAGAAGGGATTTTCACTGGTCCATTGCAAAACTTATGCAGGAAATACTAACAATAAAAGTTCCCTCAGACTCAAGGTGAAGCACCCAGACAGAATTCTGGCCGATCAAGCACAGTGCAAAGATGACTGGCACAGGAACCTCTGTCCCAAGGACACTTCATCATATTAACTGTCTTGGGAATGAACCCAGTCCTCCAATGTATGGAAGCATCTCCAAAAGCTACTCTTAGTAACAGCACTATCCACACAGCAGTACAATGAAATATGTACCCTAATTTTATATGACTTTCACCATGCATTTTCAATTCACTGTCTATTAACCAACTAAATGCACATTCACTTTCAACTATTTAATAGTTTACAAATTTTCCCCTACACACGTTTCGGTCCATACAAAGACCATCATCAGGGGGTACACAAACTACACTTTATCTACATCCACAGGTTCAATCTGTCACCATATGCAGTCTAGTTCAATTCAGTCTTTTATGTAGGTTGTAATAACTTTCTAAAAACACATATTTAAAAAATAAATTGTGACATATATATAAAACACTATTTATAAGTTCTTAAAAGGCTCGTCAATGTTGTATTTAAAAGGTTAAAAACGTCAACATGGCTATCATGTTTTCACACACCCTTGGCTAGTTGTTGTATTTTACCGTGGTTTTGCATATTTTGAAGTTCGTATTTATAATGTGCTGTTTTGTTTTGTGTGCTATACTGTGGTGCGAACTGTCTGCCTATCTTGTGGACTGTGTTGTGCAAAGGTGCGAACTGCCTGCCTGTCTTGTGGACTGTGTTGTGCAAAGTGCGAATGCCTGCTGTCTTGTGGAACTTGTGTGCAAAGCGAATGCTGCCTGTCTTGTGGACTGTGTTGTGCAAAGGTGCGAACTGCCTGCCTGTCTTGTGGACTGTGTTGTGTTTGCACAACACAGTCCACAAGTTGAAAGTGAAAGTGCATTTAGTTGGTTAATAGACAATGTACTCTAATACTTTCATCCTCCACTCACCTGGTACCTCAGAAGGATCTGAGCAGGAGTCTTTTTATATTTTGCAGCCACAGCTTTCACTTTTGGATCTTCCAACAGTTGAGGATCATCAGGCGTGGCCCATGGGCGATCTGGAGAGCCCAGCGGGCTGTATGCAGTGATTGTTACACCTTTTGCTTTACTAAACTCTATCAACTTCTTTTGGTTCAAATATGGGTGACACTCAACCTGAAAAGCAAGTGTCAGCAAAATTTCAACCACCTGAAAGTGCATTTTTTGCTGTTTGCACATTTCATTGGCCCATTGGACTTCTTGTTTATAGCAATCTCTTGCTCCAAAACTAGACACACAATCCATCACCTTCACAATATTATGCAGCTATAATTTTTGTTACCAAAACTGAAACCTTAATAGGCAAACAGCATATTGTTGTCCCATTAAATGTACCTCCTTTTTGACTAAAGGGAAACTCCTGTCCTGCGGTGGGCATTTAAATTGAACGGCACTCTGGCTACAGCATAAAACTGGCATATAAAACACAGTATTTAAAGGATAATGTGCAAAATTATTTGCTGAAAAGTAGTACAGTAAAACCCAATTTAATGTTCCCGCATTTAGTGAAATCCCGGATTTCGTGATGATTTTTTCATATCCTGACAATAGCTCCATATTATCAATGTAACCTCCATTTAATGAAAACCTCGATTTAGTGAAATATATTCTAATCCCCCAGCAATTCATTAAATAGGGGTTTTACTGTACTTGCATATTTCAGGCACCAAATTCAAACATTTCTAGACTCAACACAGTGCAGAAATTATGAGAGTAAAGAAAACAAAATGTATGAAGCTGATGTAGCCTCAAATTTCACAATATTCATAAGAGTTTCACGGAAGTTGCCTAATTGGTTCAAAAGACACACAGATGAGAATATCATAAACCTCAGGCTTCTCATAAAAAGGTAGCTACATTAAAAGGTAACAGATAATTCCACTATCGAGTATAATAATATACACAAACATTAATTTTCTCTGTTCCTTGAAGCTTCTCAATTTGTCCTGATAATGCACATTGCAATGTCAACAATTATTTTTACATCTAGAACACACACCTGGTTCGTAACTGGCTTGATTCTAGCACTGGCCAGAACTCGTTCTAGCTGCTGTGAACTAAAGTTTGACACCCCAATTGACTTGGTGAGGCCCTGATCCACCAACTTCTCCAACTCCTTCCATGTGTCAACATAGTCCACATCACTGTACAGAGTTTTACCATCCTTCTCCGGAAAGAGGTCATCACCTTCCTGCAACCACGCATGTTTAAAACTCATACCATTTCAGCAGTTTAAAGCGAACAAAATAAATGAATGTTGAGGGCTCAAAGCCTTCTGAAATGTGATGCTGCATCATGAGGAGGGGACTGCAATCCTTCACAATGTGAGGAACAACTCACTCAACAACACAGCGTCATATCCCAGAACACGTCCAGCCTCAGCAACATTGGTGCGAGTACATCCAAGGAAACAAGGAGACACAAAATAATTAACCTATTCAGTGATAAATGCCTACTGTATGCAACTGTTACCTGGTATGCCATTGGCCAGTGAATCAAATACAGTCCAAATAATCCAAACCCAAGTCAGTCAAAGTCTGCTTTATAGCAGGGGCAACCAAGTCTGTTCGATGGAATGTGTTCCACAGCTGCAAAGACACGTGCAAGAAAACATTATCAATTAACAGCAGCCAATTCCATATATGCTTCATTTCCTATCACTTCAGAGGGGAAACATGAGAATGAGAACACATGAGATACGGCATTGAGGTGGTACATTGAGTTTAAGCACGATACTTGTCCACTGTCTACATGTGTGGGGAGCAGATGACAGTGCATTACAAATCGAACATCCGCAAGATGGCACAACACGCAAAGACTATCCCTGGCTGAGTGTTTTATACAGTTTTCATCCGACCCTCCACCCACAACAATTTTCCATACTTGCTTCCTTCTGGATACTTCCCAATTCATCCTTCCATTCAACACTATAATAATCTGAGACACAGGCATTGCCTTAAAATAAACTACAAACAAAATATGTCACTTCATCTTAAATTTTTTGCATCATAGAATGTTCAAATTTTCTGCTCGTGACAAAAATTGGTGGAGTAGTAATTTTTTTTTCTGATTTTTTATTTGCTCTGTTGTGAACATTCACAGAACATAAACAACAAAATTTTATATAGCGATTTTTAAAACAAACATGCATATAACAAAAACAGTTCATTGTCATTTATTATAAAGAAAGTTTTGGGCAATAAAGGCTGGAACCAGGCTGCTGAACTGGAGGAGGAATAATAAGAAGAAGTTTTATCTTAGGTTTCATGTATGGAATCCTAATTATGTAGAAAATCAAAAACTTTGTGATTTTCTTATTTCCTTTAAGTCAGATGTTTTTAATTCACTGAATTCTTGCAGTACCTCAGATATCACTGTTAGGGATGTTAGTGGGAAGTTTTTAACAATACAAACACTCATCCCATGCAGATCAACTTCACAGTCTGGAAAACTACTGTTCAAGTTAAAAAAATTTTTTATGTATTGCCACACCTAGTGATATACAATAGAACCTCGATTATCCGAAATAAAGGGGGCGGACCCGATTTCGGATAAGCAATATTTTGGACAATTCGGCAATTTAGCTTGATGTGATAAGGTGCAATAAAAAATTACATTTATTCAGAAACACATCTTATGTTAATAAAATTTATGGCACAAGAAAGTGTATATCTACAGATACATTCCGCACCCGTCAAGTTTTCACAACAAACAGATGGGGAGAGGCTCAGAGGTGTATCGCAGCAGGCAGCTCTGGGAATCGCGTAAAAAAAGGAATTTCCGTTAACCCGAGTTTCGGTTAAGCGAAGTTCGGACAATCGAGGTTCCACATGTACACTACAGTCTCTGCTGTCAACCTCTGAATGCCATACCAGCAGATCGACATCTTCTAACGTGCAGGCTGGGTACCATACTGGTACATCATTCACGTTATACATGTTGTACACCATGCGCCAAACGCTACAGCATTACATTTTCACACATCTTTCATTTAAATTGTTTTTAATTTATTAATAATTTAAAAAGCATTACAAATGTGAAATACAAAATAGTCTTCTTTCTGTTATTCCTCCCCCCAGTATACATTACTAGGCACAAGACAGAAATTTCCTGTGCAAGTGGATCCCTATGCCTGCCTTGAATGGCATGATCCACAGCATTCATTATTAAGCATCATGTCTCAAAAAACAGAGCATGAAACCACAACTTATTCTGCTCCTGTCATAAATGGCAAATTCTCAATACACTTGAGTAACCTTCTGTAGCACTAGCATCAAGATAAATGCCTTCAAACCTTGCTTGTGATAAACAGATCCTCACGCTTCACGACTTTCTCGTCGATCTTGGCCTTAATTGCGGCCCCAACTTCAGGTTCATTTCCATACACGTGAGCGCAATCGATGTGTCGGTACCCAACGTCAATAGCATCCTTCACAGCTTGAGTGACTTCACCAGGTTTGGACTGGAAAGAGAATTGCTTACGATGTAAGATATGACAATGGAGAGAACAACATTCAAGTAACAGAAAATATCATTTGGGAATCTCTGTACTGAGAGCAGAAAGGTGTACTCCAATGGAGTACACATGCACTCCTTCATGGACCCCAACATTCATTAATTGTACATACAGTAACATTACAAAACTAATTACACTTCAGACATCACAATGTCATCAGGAGCTCTCATGTTTGAACAGTACCAAGGCCATGATACTCTATATCATGGCTGCAAACGATACGTTTCCATTCAGAAATACTTGTTCAGGCAATCTTGTACATCAAAAATAATTGATAAAACAAAGAGACAGTTAAGTACAGTGTGAACAGATAGCTGGTGCGAACAACAAGCAAGACAGACTGAGTCAATTCTTAACACATTACAAAACAACAGTAAACAATACCACTGGAAACCACCACCCTTCTTGTAGTATCAACATTGAAATACCAACCACACACACCTGCTTCCCACTAAATGCTGACAACCACTCTCATTTATACTTGCACACTCCAAAACTGTCTTCTACTTCATCAAATTCCATTCTGAAGAAATTATATATGCCTCTATGTCCAGTTGTGTAAAAAATTGTTCATAAAAAGACAAACAGTTTCTGTTCCATGTTGTCTACTACAAGGGACCCCAATACTGTTTAGCTGGTGCAGGCACTACACTAAGGGTTGGATGAGTGGACAATCATTGCTTGGTACCTGGCACCAGCAGGACATTTATGCCTTTTCCCAACCATCTGGGCTGTCTCTGAGTCCCATGCAGCTCATTCAATAGTTACCACGAGAAAAGTGGCCGAGGCATGAATCTGACCACTCACCCCCTCTAGTGCCACAGTGGACTGGAGCTATACCTCCACTCCTCCATGTGCCTTCATGGTGTGCACAAGGTCAACTTTACCTTTACATTGTCTATTATAAGCATTTTACAATTGTGCATCGTTTATCAAGTTTCTATGGCTGGGGGCGTGCCCCATGCGTAATATTTAAGTGGGGGCTCAAGCCATCACTTGCAGTGCCATCAATGAACAGTACCGTAAAAAATTTTTCACCTTCGACAAGGCACTTTTCAGACACAAACATACGTAAAAACACGCACAGAGTAGTATAACACGCGTTTCAAAATTACACACACCGTTGTATTATTTGTTGGATACGTTCCATCAACCATGAAACACAACCACAAAATTCTTTTATTGTATTTTAAAAACTGACCCTACTTGTTTCGATCGCACATCATTTTCAGGGATTTTCTCAAAAGTTATAAAAATGCGACATTGAATGTCACATGTTCTGTGTAACACGTTGGTATGAGTGTTTCTAGGGCAGTCAATGGTATCTCACCAGTGCTGTATATTAAACCGAACCTCGAATCTAATCATGTAGGGCTAGCTTGTAAAATATAACAAATAATTATGTAGTTGTATTGGATGGTTCATCGTTTAACGTGAAGTGCCTAAATATTAAACTTTGGTACCCACGGGCAGGCACCGGTGAAATACAGACACTCATTCTCACAAAGCCCCATTGTACGAAATATTGTCATACCAACGGGAAAAGCGTTAATTAAAAAAACATTAGGAATTCAAATGTGCTTTAAAGACGGTGAAACAGACATTAAACCGCGACACATAAGCCGTTCTACAACTATAAACCATCATATTTACGCGCTGAATAACTGACTGACTGACCTTCCATGTTCCCAGACCAAAGATGGGAAATTCAATTCCGTTGTTGAACTTGACGGTCGGAGTTTTTTCTAGCTTAAACGCCATAACTGTGGCAGCAAAACGTCTAACACTATTCGTTAACCTTACACTCATTCACCTCCAACACCTCACTGGCGGCTTCACGTGGCGTCCCACTGCTTTTTAACGCGCAGCTCGTGAATTGGCGACTCGCTTCCAGTGTGCCCTGGTGGCACTTGACTTACGTAATATACATGTTGGCGAGCCTATACATAATCGATATGACTACGTTACAGAACGCATTATTCCCAATACTCCAATACTGTGATAACATTTTCTCATCCATGACAACGTTCAAGTTGGGGAGTGACAGTACAGCAGAAACCATCACGTAGTCCTGATTGGTTTGTAGGGCGCCAAGGTGTTGGATTTGCCTTCGCCGTCTTATTGTCAATTTTAATACTAACTGCGTTCGAAATAAAAATTCTTCGTCGTACAAAGACACCAGAGACGGATATTACACACGGTAGACATTAATGAGGGATGACACAACTTCCCAAACGTGCGTGTGAACACGATACTACCAAAGCCGTTGTTGGCATTGACAAACGTTTTTCAAGGACAGACATGTGTTTGAAAAAGCAACTTGGCAGCGTCGGCATTGGAACGGTTCCAGAAGAGTGCCGACGTCAAAGGTTCAGATCCGTACAGCCAGCAATAGCCTACGATGGATTCTTGCCGCGCCTCGTATTCGCTTTCTGTCGTCACTTTTTTTTCTTGCTTCCTGTTTTGTTTCTCTCGTCTTTATACGGTTCTTTTCATTTTCATTCAACCTGTCTCCCCTCTTTAATATCCTATTTTAGGAGTTCTTTACGAACTAAAAAGAGTTCTAACGTTGAGACCACATCTGTCCATCAGTCTATGACCTAGTATCAGCGACTAAACCGATTGTCGGATTTTCATGAAATTCGGTATTGGAGCTCTTTACAAAAAGTTGTGGGGCATGCGTGGGTCGTGAAAATCGGCTCAGTAAAAAAAATTCTTTACTGATGGGGGTCAATGAATTTCTATCGTACTTTCCACATTTGTTGACCGATCTGGTTGAAATTTGGTATAACAGAGCTCTGCGTAGTCCACTGAACAGTTGTGAGTTTCGTGAAAATCGAAGCAAGTAAGGCCGTACTGATGGGCGTAAATGAAATTGCATTTACACGTGTACCGTGAAAGTGTATGAGATTTAGAGAGTGAAGAACCTCTTGATATTACGTCACGGGTCACACCCATTTATAATCTAGTTATCCAAAATGTCTTATCTTATGCCGAAGACCCTCTGGCGGGTTTGAGGGCCTAGAACTTTGGTAAACGTACTGAAAGGCACTACTTAAGGGAAAACAGAATACTAAAGCTGGGGGTGGGAATGTGATTACTATAAGATAATTGTGACTTTTGTAATCCACATGTGACGTCAAAACCATATTTTTTAAATTTTGGTTTTGAGAATATGTCTGAAACAAGTTATAAACGAGTTATAAACAGTTGTAACATGTATAAACGAGTTATAAACAAGTTATAAACAAATTTCACACTGTTGACACCGTGCATCTTCGTCATATTAAATTAAGTTATAAACCAACCGATGCACACTAAAACCACTCTTTAAGTAGCTTTATTATAAAATTGTTAAAATTGTACTCCTACACGTGTTTCGATCCTAGGATCATCGTCAGGGGGGTTTCTTGCTAAAAGCTACAGTCACTTCAACACATGATTTAAAATATTCTATCTGCACTTTGAAACATAAGTTAAAATCTTGTCAAAATATTCGCTAAAAGTTGTAAAATTAAAAGCACTGTAGATGGTAGAATTGTGGAACTGCTGGCGTGTGGTATTAAAAGCATATGAAATGTTTTTGCGTGGAGCGGAGTGTACTACGTGTCGTGCGGTGTCGCACGACACGTTCCACAATTCTACCATCTACAGTGCTTTTAATTTTACAACTTTTAGCGAATATTTTGACAAGATTTTAACTTATGTTTCAAAGTGCAGATAGCATATTTTAAATCATGTGTTGAAGTGACTGTAGCTTTTAGCAAGAAACCCCCTGACGATGATCCTAGGATCGAAACACGTGTAGGGGTACAATTTTAACAATTTTATAATAAAGCTACTTAAAGAGTGGTTTTAGTGTTCATCGGTTGGTTTATAACTTAATTTAAGTTATATTAAGTTATAAACAAGTTACAAACAAGTTATAAACAAGTTGTAAACAAGTTATAAACGAGTTTATAAACAAGTTATAAACGAGTTATAAACAAGTTACAAACAAGTTATAAACAAGTTATAAACAAGTTATAAACAAGTTACAAACAAGTTGTTTCGACTTATAAACAAGTTATATACAAGTTACAAACAAGTTGTAAACGAGTTATAAACAAGTTACAAACAAGTTATAAACAAGTTAAAAACAAGTTATAAACAAGTTACAAACACGTTATAAACGAGTTACAAACAAGTTATAAACAAGTTACAAACAAGATATAAACAAGTTATAAACGAGTTATAAACAAGTTATAAACAAGTTACAAACAAGTTGTAAACAAGTTACAAACAAGTTATAAACAAGTTACAAACAAGTTATAAACAAGTTATAAACGAGTTATAAACGAGTTATAAACAAGTTATAAGATTAAAACAAGTTATAAACGAGTTATAAAGAGTTAAAACAAGTTAAAAACGAGTTATAAACAAGATACAAACAAGTTATAAACAAGTTATAAACAAGTTATAAACAAGCTATAAACAAGTTACAAACAAGTTATAAACGAGTTATAAACAAGTTATAAACAAGTTACAAAAAGTTAACGAAACAAGTTATAAACGAGTATAAACAAGTTTATAAAACGAGTTATAAACAAGTTATAAAAGAGTATAAACAAGAAAATTAATAAACATAACAAAAAGAAAAATAAAAAAAAAAAATTAAAATAAACAGTTACAAACAAGTTATAAACAAGTTATAAACAAGTTATAAACAAGTTTAAATCAAACAAGTTGTTTCGACTTATAAACAAGTTATATTACAAGTTACAAACAAGTTGTAAACGAGTTATAAACAAGTTACAAACAAGTTATAAAACAAGTTATAAACAAGTTACAAACACGTTATAAACGAGTTACAAACAAGTTATAAACAAGTTACAAACAAGTTTATAAACATTATAAACAAGTTATAAACAAGTTATAAACAAGTTTAAAACAGTTATAAACAAGTTACAAACAAGTTATAAACAAGTTATAAACAAGTTACTAAACAGTTATAAACGAGTTAACAAGTAACGAGTTATAAACAAGTTTACTAAACAAGTTATAAACAAGTTATAAACAAGTTAAACAAGTTACAAACAAGTTTAAAACAAGTTAATAAAACAAGTTACAAACAAGTTATAAACAAGTTATAAACAAGTTACAAACAAGTTATAAACGAGTTATAAACAAGTTATAAAAGTAAACAGTTAAACAAGTTAAAACAAGTTATAAACAAGTTAAAAAATAAACAAGTTATAATATAAACAAGTTATAAACAAGTTATAAACAAGTTACAAACAAGTATAACAAGTTATAACAAGTTAAAACAAGTTATAAACAAGTTACAAACAAGTTATAAACAAGTTAAAACAAGTTAACATTAAAACAAGTTATAAACAAGTTATAAACGAGTTATAAACGAGTTATAAACAAGTTAAAACGAGTTATAACAGTTATTAAACAAGATACAAACAAGTTATAAACAAGTTAAACAAGTTATAAACAAGCTATAAACAAGTTACAAACAAGTTTAGTATAAACGAGTTATAAACAAAGTTACAAACAAGTTACAAACAAGTTACAAACAAGTTAAAACAAGTTATAAACAAGTTATAAACAAGTTATAAACGAGCTACAAACAAGTTATAAACAAGTTAAAAACAAGTTATAAACAAGTTACAAACAAGTTATAAACAAGTTATAAACGAGTTACAAACAAGTTATAACAAGTTAAAACAGTTACAAACAAGTTAAAAACAAGTTATAAACAAGTTACAAACAAGTTATAAAACAAGTTATAAACAAGTTACAAACAAGTTATAAAACAAGTATACAAACAAAGTTACAAACAAGTTATAAACAAGTTATAAACAAGTTACAAACAAGTTACAAAACAAGTTATACAGAAAACAAGTTACAAACAAGTTATAAAACAAGTTATTAAACAAGTTATAAACAGTAAAACAAGTTATAAACAAGTTACAAACAAGTTATAAACAAGTTACAAACAAGTTACAAACAAGTTACAAACAAGTTAAAACAAAGTTATAAACAAGTTACAAACAAGTTATAAACAAGTTATAAACAAGTTAAAACAAGTTACAAACAAGTTACAAAACAAGTTACAAACAAGTTATAAACAAGTTATAAACAAGTTACAAACAAGTTACAAACAAGTTACAAACAAGTTACAAACAAGTTATAAACAAGTTATAAACAAGTTACAAACAAGTTGTAAACAAGTTACAAACAAGTTATAAAGAAGTTTTCATTTTTCTTGCACAGCAATCTCTGGTACGATGAACTCATTATATCCGACGTCATACGGGCGCTAATCTGAACTTCAGAAGCTCTGTAGCTAAAGGCACAATGCTTCTATAGCCATCAATGGTATTGCCCCACTTCAATACATTCCCTGTTGTTACGCAACCTGAAGGTTCATTGCTGTACTACATAGCTCCGGCTTATCCTCAGTCTACAGTCTACCAACTCACGGTCTTACATTCCAATTTCACATATTGCTCCCCCCCCCCTTCACCATACCTTTTGATATCCTGAAGAAACTTTCCATATTATTTTCGAACCAGCATTCCGTATGTAGGTTTTGGTTTACTTCGTTCTTCCTGTTTCAGAATTTCGAATGGGGTTAGGATGCCACTTGAGAGAGCAAAATGCGCCACTGCAAATATAAGTTTGGGACCTAGCCTGTTGGTGTCCCACGCGTTCAACCGAGAACTATGATTACAACGTTTAGTGCTTATCCGCATATCATGCAGGCAAACACAGCGATAGCAGGAACACTGTGAGGCACGTCCAGGCTTTTTCTTACTAAGACATTATAATCGAAGTCACAGAATAATCACCATCCTAACATTTGTCATTGAAACCTATTATAGCAGCTATAAACGTACGTATTCTGTTTACTTCTTGATGTCACCGATTCTTGGATTATTTAACGATGCTTCTTTTACTGCGTACATAAGGTGACAGTGACGTGTTACAAATTACTATCCCAGCATTTTTGAGTGGTTGAGTAAAACCACGAAAGCCTCAGAATAACTGACCACTAAATTCAGATTTGAGTGGGATACACGGTGACGCAGTTGGTTGAGGTACAAGCGGGTTCGATTTCCCGATGGGGGTGATTGGGATTTTCCATCGACTTAATTCTTCCGGTTGCGCTACGGCCCCCGGGTAGACTCAGCGTCTAACAGAAATGAGTACCAGGGGTATCTCCTGCGGGGTAAACACAGCCGGAGAGTAGGGCTGACAACCTTACCAACTTCATGTGTCGATTGCCTAGAAATTCTGGGAGCCTCAACCTCCTGGAGCCCAAAGGGCCTGTCCAGGCCTGTAATGGGATTGCTTTACATTTTACTAAGATTACTACGTGACTTAGAAAGCACGATGCAACAGTTCTAACCACGCACTGACGACATTCGGGGGTCGTGTGTTGCACGCCACTGCACCGTGGCATCCACACACACATCAGGCGTGTGTAGTGACGCCTAATGGTTACGAAGTTGAGAAGGATGTGGCTCATACAACTAACCGCATAAAGACGAGAATTGACCTGAATTGTATCTGAAGAGGGAGGGGAGGATAGCGTAGTCGGTATAGCCACTACGCTACGGGTTGGAAGGAACGGGGTTCGAATCCCTTCATGTCGGAGAATTTCTTATCTCTAAACACGTCCAGACCGGCCCTGGGGCCCACTCAGCCTCCTCTACAATGGGTACCATGGGTAAAGCGGCCGGGGCGTCAAGTACACCATTCACCCGCATCTAGTGCCGAGATTAAGAATGAGTGGAGCTATACAACTTCTCCCCCTGTATGACTTTATGGCATGGGAAGGGGAAAGTCACCTTGTGTACGAAGACCCAGCTCGTACCGCGCAGTAAACACACTCCGTCTCAGTTATAAAAACCAATCAGTTAATGCTGTACAGTGAAATAATCGCTGTTTGTTCTGAGATCCACACAAAACACATAAATACAGTCCGTACCGCGCAGTAAACACACTCCGTCTCAGTTATACAAACCAATCAGTTAATGTTGTACAGTGAAATAATCGCTGTTTGTTCTGAGATCCACACAAAACACATAAATACAGTCCGTACCGCGCAGTAAACACACTCCGTCTCAGTTATACAAACCAGTCAGTTAATGCTGTACAGTGAAATAATCGCTGTTTGTTCTGAGATCCACACAAAACACATAAATACAGTCCGTACCGCGCAGTAAACACACTCCGTCTCAGTTATACAAACCAATCAGTTAATGTTGTACAGTGAAATAATCGCTGTTTGTTCTGAGATCCACACAAAACACATAAATACAGTCCGTACCGCGCAGTAAACACACTCCGTCTCAGTTATACAACCAGTCAGTTAATGTTGTACAGTGAAATAATCGCTGTTTGTTCTGAGATCCACAAAAAACACATAAATACAGTCCGTACCGCGCAGTAAACACACTCCGTCTCAGTTATACAAACCAGTCAGTTAATGCTGTACAGTGAAATAATCGCTGTTTGTTCTGAGATCCACACAAAACACATAAATACAGTCCGTACCGCGCAGTAAACACACTACATCTCAGTTACACAAACCAGTCAGTTAATGCTGTACAGTGAAATAATCGCTGTTTGTTCTGAGATCCACACAAAACACATAAATTCAGTCCGTACCGCGCAGTAAACACACTCCGTCTCAGTTATACAAACCAGTCAGTTAATGTTGTACAGTGAAATAATCGCTGTTTGTTCTGAGATCCACACAAAACACATAAATACAGTCCGTACCGCGCAGTAAACACACTCCGTCTCAGTTATACAAACCAGTCAGTTAATGTTGTACAGTGAAATAATCGCTGTTTGTTCTGAGATCCACAAAAAACACATAAATACAGTCCGTACCGCGCAGTAAACACACTCCGTCTCAGTTATACAAACCAGTCAGTTAATGCTGTACAGTGAAATAATCGCTGTTTGTTCTGAGATCCACACAAAACACATAAATACAGTCCGTACCGCGCAGTAAACACACTACATCTCAGTTACACAAACCAGTCAGTTAATGTTGTACAGTGAAATAATCGCTGTTTGTTCTGAGATCCACACAAAACACATAAATACAGTCCGTACCGCGCAGTAAACACACTCCGTCTCAGTTATACAAACCAGTCAGTTAATGTTGTACAGTGAAATAATCGCTGTTTGTTCTGAGATCCACAAAAAACACATAAATACAGTCCGTAACGCGCAGTAAACACACTCCGTCTCAGTTATACAAACCAGTCAGTTAATGCTGTACAGTGAAATAATCGCTGTTTGTTCTGAGATCCACACAAAACACATAAATACAGTCCGTACCGCGCAGTAAACACACTACATCTCAGTTACACAAACCAGTCAGTTAATGTTGTACAGTGAAATAATCGCTGTTTGTTCTGAGATCCACACAAAACACA
Source organism: Reticulitermes speratus (assembly GCA_021186555.1). NCBI lineage: Eukaryota > Metazoa > Arthropoda > Insecta > Blattodea > Rhinotermitidae > Reticulitermes > Reticulitermes speratus. The sequence continues at coordinate 1,817,969 of JAJKFL010000010.1, read as the reverse complement.
TAAATACAGTCCGTACCGCGCAGTAAACACACTCCGTCTCAGTTATACAAACCAGTCAGTTAATGTTGTACAGTGAAATAATCGCTGTTTGTTCTGAGATCCACAAAAAACACATAAATACAGTCCGTACCGCGCAGTAAACACACTCCGTCTCAGTTATACAAACCAGTCAGTTAATGTTGTACAGTGAAATAATCGCTGTTTGTTCTGAGATCCACACAAAACACATAAATACAGTCCGTACCGCGCAGATAAACACACTCCGTCTCAGTTACACAAACCAGTCAGTTAATGTTGTACAGTGAAATAATCGCTGTTTGTTCTGAGATCCACACAAAACACATAAATACAGTCCGTACCGCGCAGTAAACACACTCCGTCTCAGTTATACAAACCAGTCAGTTAATGTTGTACAGTGAAATAATCGCTGTTTGTTCTGAGATCCACAAAAAACACATAAATACAGTCCGTACCGCGCAGTAAACACACTCCGTCTCAGTTATACAAACCAGTCAGTTAATGTTGTACAGTGAAATAATCGCTGTTTGTTCTGAGATCCACACAAAACACATAAATACAGTCCGTACCGCGCAGTAAACACACTCCGTCTCAGTTATACAAACCAGTCAGTTAATGTTGTACAGTGAAATAATCGCTGTTTGTTCTGAGATCCACACAAAACACATAAATACAGTCCGTACCGCGCAGTAAACACACTCCGTCTCAGTTATACAAACCAGTCAGTTAATGCTGTACAGTGAAATAATCGCTGTTTGTTCTGAGATCCACACAAAACACATAAATACACTGTGTGGGCAGAACGTAGAATTTGTGAATGTTAAACCTGGTGGTACATATAGTAACCACTGGGCTTTAAAGCAGTCGTGAGCAATATTTTGAGCACAAGAGGCAAATCAACAGAAAAAAATTATTACGGACAACATAAATAATATCTGTAGTTTTTAAACTTATATATAATTAACGACAATACCTTCCGGCTGAGAAAAAAAATGGAATGAAATAAGCACATACTTCTCCGACAGAAGCACCTCGAGACACACACTGTGTTGTCAAGTAGTCGAACTCGGTTATAACGTAATGAAAGGGACTCACTATTTTGTGTCGTTATAAACGAGTGTTGTTATAACCGAGTAGTATAATTTTCACGTTACTATCGTTTAATCGAGTAGTATAATGTTATGGTTAACAGTGAGGAATTAATTGGTACCACAGAATATCTGACGCTATAAGCGAGGTGTCGCATAAACCGATGTCGTTATAACCGGGTTCGACTGTACTTACATTTAGCCGCCAATTTACTTTCCGGTTCCTAAACCTATAAGGAACGAAGCCAAGTAGCGCGATAGTTACTTTTATGTGAGGTGAAACTGCCTTTTATATTTGGTATGAAAAGTGTGTTGTATTGTCTATAATAAAACGTGTCAATGGATAATACTGTTGTATAAATGCGGATGAAATGAGTATTCGTCGAATTTCTTATCTTTTTGTACAGTGTTTTCTGAAATGATATGGCAGGCCGCATTGCAAAGTTGGAAGTAATTCCTTGGAACAGAGACCTGACCACTGTACATGCTAATGTCAGACAGTATACTTCCAATATGCCTTAACAAACTTCAACTAAATACTTTCAAATCGATCACACTACCCTCGGTATACGACCTACGCAACATGTAATAAACTGTACAGTAGGGCACAAATACGTAGATGGGGCCTACCCAATGTACGTGCGGGCTGTGGTTCACTCATTTAGTACAGTTAAAGTCGACCTTGAGTTTTATCAGGCTGTTGATACGTCGTCACATTTAATATATGATTAGTCACGCACTGGCGCCAGATCTGGCCAGCAACACGCGTGCTATCGTCTGCTGTCGTATGTATCTTGACACGGCCAGGAGACATGACACAGACAAATGTCGGGCAGGTGGGGGGAAATACTGTCCTTACGTATTGGTCGCAAAGCGAGACATCTGCTGCAAAACGCACCCTACTTTCATAATCGTATTTTTATACAAGGAGTTTTTTTCTAAAGCGAGACTACTTGCCGTAGCAGTGGTATTCAACTGACCGTGGGGTACGCGAAGACATCTTAGGGGGTACGTAAAATAAAAAAAATAAATATATTATTTCATGATAAACATTGAATAATCAGGGCCAGATTTAGGGTTAGCCACAAGAGACCCGGACGTAAGGACATGCGATTTGGAAGCGCCATTATTTTTTTCTCTCTCTTCCCCCCTTTATGCGATTCTTATCTGGGCGGCTAGTTTCATTTTATTTCACACAGTACATATAATTTTGCTTTGCTAAAATACCTTTGTTCCTTTATAATTTTCATACGATAGGCAATAATATATTTGTTATTTAATAGCTTGATTCTCCTTTTTTTCATGTAAAACTTATTATTTAATACATTATTTTGGGTGTAATTTATTTAACTTATTTTAGATGTAGATTATAGACTGTGTATAACTTGAATTATCCACCAACAACTTTGGGGTACAAAGTTGAAGAGAAATTATATGTGGGGGTACGCGAACAAAAAAGGTTCAATACCACTGCCGTAGAGAGTAGTGACCATTATAAATTCACTCCCCATTTAATTCTTTAAAAAATAGTTCAAAAGATTTTTCCTATTTATATGTGTATCTTATGCCACGTGCCATATTTTGCTTCAAGCAGACTACTGAGAATGCCGGGTTCAAGTAGTTTAGGGCCCTGGCGCTTATATTTGTAGCGGTACCCTTATAATTTTGGAGCCTTTATGGCTCAGTCGGCATAGCTGCTAGGCAAGGGCTGGATAATCGAGGAATCGTGCCTCGATTGCTAGCAGGGACACGAAGTTTTTCTCTTCTCTCAGACGTCCAGACAAGATCTGAGTGCCCTTCCAGCCTAATATTCAATGAGTAGCGGAGGCGCATTCCTGAGAGATAAAGCGACCATGGCGTGAAGCTGACCACCCACATGGCGAAGAATAAGTGGAGCTATACTTCTACTCCCCATATATGTCTTCATGGCGTGGACAGGAAGAATTTGATTTTGACTCTTCTAATTTTTGTTATACGCAGATACTGAGAGGGTATTGAATACGAATGACAGCTATGAAAGAACTGGACAGTTGAACAACAGGTGAACCTTAGATAGACTCATTTATTGCAAACCGGACACCAAGGTCCGCAGCAACTGCAACACTGCGACACGTCACACCGGCCTCCGCAAAATTCAAGTTGCCAGATCTGATGTCGCCACAGCAGTGCTGCTGAGAATTCAAGTCTTCTGGGATGTGGCGCCTTGTCGTTGGGTGAGTCCTTACCGACGTTTCGAAAGAATGTAGTGCCTTTACCTTCGGCGTCAAGTGTTCCGGGACTTTTAACTAACTAACTCCATGGAGTAGAGTCCTTCTTGAGAAGCTAACAGGTCGTCAGCTAGTCAAGATATTCCCCACATTTTATAGAACCCAAAGGTTCGTTACCGCATTCACAAAAGCCCGCCACCTGTCCCTATCCTTAGCCATATCAATCCAGTCCATGTCCCTCCCATCCCACTTCTTGAAGATCCATTTTAATATTATCCTCCCATCTACGCCTGGGTCTTCCAAGTGGTCTCCTTCCCTCAGGTCTCCCCCACCAAAATCATTATGCACCTCTCCCCTCCCCCATGCGTGCTACATGCCCCGCCCGCTTTTACCCTGAAGAAAATGGCACTATGAACCTTCAAAACTTCAGGAACTACTTGCACAGTAATCAAAGCGTCACACGCATGAAGATTCGAATCTTCAAATTAAAGTTGCCTGTCAACGTTTAGTATAGACACGGCCGTGTCCCAGTATATAGGAACCAGATGTGTGTAGTGACATGGAGACTTCACACACAGATTTGCATTGTGCTGCAAATTACGAGGCAGCAGTTTACATGAGGACATTTGACACACTGACACTGATGCAAAGTGTGTGACACTTTACTGACTTCGTCGTGCATTAATTGCAAAGAAAATCTTGTTGTTAAAGACGTATTGAAAACAGAACTTTTTAACCAGAATTAGAGTGTAATCAAACATTGAGCTCGGAGACGGAATGAGAAATTAAAGGCGGATACGGAGGATCTAAGGGTTGTTGGAGAAATAAGAGGAGACAGTGGGCCGCGATAGCTCAGTCGGTATAGCTACTCGCTACGGGCTGGACGGTCCAGGGATCGAATGCCGGTGGGGGCGAGATATTCAGCACCCGTCCAGACCGGCCCTGGGGCCCACCTGTAAAATGGGTACCGGGTCATTCCCGGGGGTAAAGCGGCCAGGGCGTGGCGTTAACCAGCCCCATCTAGCGCCGAGGTTAAAGAATGAGTAGAGCTATACCTCTACTCCCTCTCTGGGCCTTCATGGCAGGCTATAGCGTCAAATTTAGCTTTTATCAGAGACAATAAAGAAGGAAAAGAAGAAGATAAAAAAGGAGGGGATATAAAAGGTAGGAGAAGAAACAGATGGATATCTGTAAACGAGGGACTAAATTCACCTTCTGAAAAGAGACAAATGTTTACGAATCGCCATTTGCAGCCGTTCTGATGTTTACTTCACTTCTTTTCCTGCTTATCTTCTTCTTCATACTGATGTGGTCTTCTTGTTATCAGAATTCGGTGTTGAAGGGGTAGTGCTTGTGACCTTTGGCACTGAAAGGAAATCAGAACCAACGCTGCTTTAATCGTTTATCTCCAGGCTTACATGTCAGCTTTCATAAGCCGCTTATCTGAAAGGAATTGAGCAGTAAACACTATTATCTATCAACACTGGGCGTGCAGATAAGCTAATAATCAATCACGTTTGCTACTTCCCTCGCATAGCTTCGACTCCGAGTTCTTAACTTTGTGGGAGCGAATCTCTCACAAGGGGGCGGGGGAGGTGATTGGCGCGGCCACCCTGGCTGCAGAGTCCAAGGGGCGGCAAAATAAATGTATTTAGATGAAAAAAATTATTTTATGCGCTCAACAAATTTTAAATTATTGAGCCAAATAAAAGGAAATTCAGTAAATGTTTGTGATTTTATTAAATTCATAATTTCTTATAGGGTCAGCCATTGTGATTACTCGTCCTGGGCGCCAAAAAAACCTATACGTGCGCTAATCGTAGAAGTACTCAGGAGTAAGCCGATCTGTCCTTTTGAAGGGCAGGAGGTTTTGCTTCTGATTGGCTGTGGGATGTCACGTGATCTAAATCGATCATTCTAATTTGTTGAAACACGAATTCAAATGTTCCCGCCAAAAAGTGACGCTAGTCACCTAGCCTAAATACTAATGGTAATGAGATCTGCGCTGTTTTGGGATTTCACGCAGCGTGAAATGGTAATTACGTACCGACGTTTCGGGATAACCTAACGGTCCCATTTTCAAGGGTCATGCAGCCCAAGAACAATGCTAGTTTCTACGAAGTGAAGCACGAATATAAATGCTTAAGCACGTGTCTGTAAGCATTCAAAACTTTGTGTTCCTGCTATAGGCCTACTAGACTCAGAAATATAGACTATCTTCATCATTCCATACGTTTCCGCAGAGCCGTTTCCACACAAAACTTGATACTAATGCTCTGCACTGAGGACTTGCCACCAACATTTTACGACGAACACACAATATGATGTTAATACCACTAACAGCTACAAGACAGGCAATGTACGTATAACGTAATACTGAGGCGCGTTCGCGTAACCATTGTTGCCGTGGAAAAGAAATGACAATTATAGATTCTGAGTGTGTGTCTGTAGCCTTAGTTATCCATCATGCAGAGCGCATGCGCCGTATTATATTGTCATCTGTGGCCTGTCTGGCTGTACCATATTTTTCCACTTTATCTCATAAACGGCAGGATTTTCGGAAAAAAAGTTACTGAACATAAAATGTGTTTTGATTTTCTGTACAACTTTTGTCTGAAACATTTCTCATTCTAAGAAGAATTCAGCGAGATATTATCATAAATGTACATAGGTGTTCATGTAAAGTACCCGTCATAATCGTAAGATTTTAATGAAACGCTAATTTTCTCGAATTTAAAAAAATTAAATTATAAAATTTCATGAAAATCCGTCCAGTGGGAGCCGAGTTGTTCCATGCGGGCGGACAGACAGACATGACGAAGCTAATAGTCGCTTTTCGCAATTTTGCGAACGCGCCTAAAAAGCAAATAAAGCTCTGGCATGACCGCATCATCTGACAGCACAAGAGGTCAGTCATGTCTACGACAATAAAGTTACACAGATAGTACGTGAAGTGCCTCCCCGTTACGTTAAGTCACTCTGTGGTCACTAACAGTACCGGCTAGCCGACACGTACGAAGGACGAAGGGAACGCTACAGCAGGGTTCTTAACCTGTGGGTCCCCAAGCAGCTTAGGGCGAGTCCCATCAACCTCTTCAACAAATTGAAATTTCCCCCCACACAACCTTGCCTTAGCAGGAGGTACTTGTGCAAGGTCAAAGTTCACATTGATAAACCGATAACTCTTTGAACTTTATGCTGGTCTTCTAATATTGTTTTGCTTTTTTTTTTTCAAAAATATTATGTACCACAAACTAATGTTGTCCCTGTGCACGCCATGAAGGCGTACGTTGGAGTGGAGGTATAGATCCACTCGCTCTTAACCTCGGCACTAGATGGAGGCGAGTAGTCAGGTTTACATTCCGGCCGCTTTACTCCCGGTACCCAATGAACAGGAGGCTGGGTGGACCTCAGAGTCAGTCTAGACCAGGGGTGGCCAAACTTGCTTAACGTAAGAGCCACATACGATAAACTTCAGATGTTTGAGAGCCGCAAGACATGAACAAATATTACACACACGTTTTTATTGTTACATGCACATTTTGTTTATACTCTCAGTTTATACCGGTAAATAATTATAGAGCTTGAAAATTTTTTATTTACCTTTTACATGAATTGTAATGCAAAAAGGAGCTCAGCCAACATATTTCCGCGAGCCGCACATTATATGTCAAAGAGCCGCATGTGGCTCGCGAGCCGCGTTTTGGTCACCCCTTGTCTAGACATTACTCCATCAAAAATACATATTCAGTCGAAACCGGTTATAACGACATCGGTTTATGCGACACCTCGTCTATAGCGTCAGATATTCTGTGGTACCAATTAATTCCTGTCTGTTAATCATACCATTATACTCCTCGGTTATAACGACACTCGTTTATAACGACACAAAATATTCAGTCCCTTTCATGACGTTATAACCCAGTTGGACTGTATTTTATCCCTCCACGGGTGGTATATGTCTCATCTATTTAATCATCTTTGGTTTGATCATCCTTAAAATGTCTGGTGATGATTTCAAATGTTTAAATGCCTCATTATGTAGTTACCTTCAACCTCGTATTAGTCCCCCTCTTTTAGTACAAGTTCATCTATTTGTTAGTTGGCTAGTTAATTAAGTGCTTTAGTTAGTTCGTTGGTTAATACAGACGTCAGTCTCTCAGCTAAGTACCTTGCCCCCAGTTCAAAGTAATGACGGTGGTTACTTACTGATTTCTGTGGCAGAGTCGAAGGTTCTGGTTAAATGAATCGATATACTGCATATCAGTGTCGCTGAGTTGGAAGTCGAAAATATTTATGTTTTCTTGTAAACGGGACTTGGTGACGGACTTTGGAATTGTTGCGATGCCTCGCAGCACCTGTAACGAGTTGCAAAACATGTTATTTCATTCGTTATGAGTTCTCAAGGTCTGCAGAACCACGTTACGTGGTGTTGGGCAATTACTGCTATCGATATGAGATTCGGGAAAAGTACAAGTTAACGTACTAATCCCTGTGTCTAAGCACCATGCCGTTAAGACTTATGAGGGGGGGGGGGAAGTTAAACCCCCCACTAGATCACTGGTCAGTGTCATGTCACTTTAGTTCCGTGCCCTTCTTGATGCGCAATGCGCTACAAGCCGGAAGGTCGCGGGTTCGATTCCCGATGGTGTCATTGGAATTTTTCATTGACATAATCCTTTCGGTTGCACTATGACTCAGCCTCTAACAGAAATGAGTACCAGGAGTATTTCCTGGGGGTAAAGGCGGTCGGTGTGAAGGGCTGACAACCTTACCATCTTCATGTGCCGATTGTCTAGAAATCTGTGAGCCTCAACCTCCTGGAACCCTCAGGGCCTGTCCAGGCCTGTAATGGGATTGCTTTACCTTTACCTTTACCCTTCTCGATGTGGCAGTCCGTCACGGTCACTAGCAAGACATCTGACCTGGAGGCCGGCGAGATTATTTTTGTCTTCCTATTATAACTTAGAAGCAAACGCACTGTATTGAATATTTTACCAAATTTGTTTATGTGGAATAATTGCATAACGCATGTTTCTCAATCAGGGGTCCGCAAGTGTTGCCTAACTGTCCGCGAGTTAAGTAGATTAAGCTCAGTACAACTCAAAGTTCTCCTTTAGTTTTTTTTTCCCTAATCTCCGTTTTATTGCCACTACTGACAGACAAATAATACAGGATGTTCCACTTAAAACCGGCCCGTTTGAACGACGAAATCAAGAAAGGAATTTGTTTCGTCTTATTTTTTGGTACACTAAATGCACACTCTTACACAACATGTTGGAAATGAGATGCTTGTGAAATCTGCGGTCTTCTGGGGTATTACGCGGCGTCATGTAGTAATTGTTTACCGACGTTTCGGGATAACTATCGGCTGGCTGGCTTTCTTTCCTACTCGGACTCTTGACCCGTGAGGATGGGATCAATACGTTGTCCCGCAACGTCGGTAAAAAATTCCCACACGACGCCGTGTAATACCCCATAAGACCGCAGATTTCATCAACATCGCGGCGGGAAGCCTGAAATCAAAGAGATCTTGTCAATCAACACATTTTGTGTCAGTGTTATCAAAAATGCTTTCTTGTTTTCGGCCGTTCAAGCGGGCCGGTTTTAAGTGGAACACCCTCTAGTTTTTGTAATGAATCTTTTTACTCGACTTGATTTAAGTTTTTTTTACAGTATCAGTACTTTTTTGTTTCTAACTATTCGAATTTTAAATGTTTCCGCGAGTCGCAATTTAGGGGTCCGTGAGTTGAGGTAATTTTGAGAAGGGGAGTTCACAGAACTGGGAAGAATTTATAAGGGATCCGCAGTACCAAGACGTTTGTGTGCCACTGGCCTATTGGCTGTTCAGAATATCGGAACCCACGGATCATAAAATACATTGCAATGTGTAGGTAGAGTGAACCCCTATTTCTTTTTTCTTGGGTCAACTCTTTCCGGTGCCTAGGGCCTCCTCATTCCGAGGTTTCACGATCACACTTTAGACACACCACACTCGGTAGGACTCCTCTGGACGAGGGACCAGCTCGTCGCAGAGACATCTACCTGACAACACACAACACTCAAAAGAGACAGACATCCATGCCCCCGGTGGGATTCGAAACCACATCCTAGTAAGCGAGCGGCCGCAGACCCACGCCTTAGACCGCACGGCCACTGGGATCGGCGAACCCCTCCTTTACAAGCTTAAATTAAAGAGGACACGCCCCCTAATCATCTTAATTAACACTGCTACATAACATGAACTAAGCTTACTTAAACTACTCAAAACTTCCCCACCAGAATAGTCGCATTATAGGCCTACTGTGTCACTCTCTAAGATAGGAAACCACAGAGCTATCTGTAGTCGAGCACGTGTAATGAAAGTGACGTAGTGAGGTAAGAACACAAAATCATATTTTTAGAAAGAGCGACGACTTTGCTGCAGTCATATGCGCTCTACATCCACCCGTATATAACCTCCATTCACTGTATCTGTAAGCAAGCTGCTGGCGCACACAGGTGCCGTATGATTGCGATCGGACTCTAACGCGTAGTTTGACATAAAAATTAAGTTTTCATTTAACACATACACAGCGTGAAGTATTACTGTAGATACAAAGGACACAGGCAAGAAGTGTGTGGCAAGTTCGTGAGCACGTACCAGATATCGGAGCACCAGCTGTCCCACGGACTTGCCATATCGCTGGGCCATCTCCTGCAGCTTGCTGTCGTCAAGCAGTCGGGGCATGCCAGCCTTGAAGTAAGGGCTGTTGGGAGAGCCCATGGGGCTGTACCCCGTTACTGCGAGCTCTCGCGACTTGCAGAAATTGATTAGTTGCTTCTGTGTCAGGTACGGGTTGCACTCGATCTGTAATGAAACATGATTATCCTGAAGTAAAACGCTCAAACGGAATAAGTAAAGAGCTTATAAATGAAGATTTTGAAACATACTGATATAGACATTAGTACAAAGACAAAGCACAAATACATACAGAGTGTTCCACTTAAAACCGGCCTGCTTGCACGCAAAATCAAGCAAGCGAGCCGGTTTAAAGTGGAACACTCTGTATTAACAGCACTGTTACTGAAGGTTCAATTCTTCTGGAACAGTGGCGTAGCTAGGTTTTCTGACGCCCGGGGAGAGAATGAACAATGGCCACACCTGACAGAAATTACGAACTTAAGAAAATCACAATTATTTGTTAATTTCCTTTTGTCTCTATAATTTAAAATTTTTTGTGGGCAGAAAATCAATTTTTTTTTTCATTTCAAATATTCATTTTGCCTTCCCCCTTGGACTCTGCTGCCCGGGGGCGACCGCACCACTTACCACACCCCAGCTACGCCGCTGTTCTGTGGTGTGACGCTTTTCTTTGGGCGAGTAGATCCCGACGTTTCGATGGATCGTATTGCCTTCATCTTCAGGAGCAATACGTTCTGGCTTCTCTAAGACGATATTTACATAACTGTCTTTGTACAGATTAGATCCAATTGTTTACTATGTGAGACACATTCATTTCTATAGGGCCTATTTTTCAAGTTTATGATTTACGTAAAAGGGCTTTTCTCAAAATATTCTTTAACATCTTTGTGTTCTTCTGTCCAGAGGAAATAACTCGCAACAAATGTCATGAATCTCTTCTGTCTTCTGTGAGTTGCTCTCTCTTTAAATTCTCAGTGCCATAAATTAATATTGCAAATCATTACTCCGTAAAATTCCATTCTAGCTGTCCCTTTTAATGTCAATACAGTATATCGAAATTATTAAATACATAAATCAAGAAAAAACATGATAATAACAATAAATAAAATACTTCAGCATACTAATAACTATAAAAATTGGTGACTGAATACAAAAATAAAATTAATGTAATTAACATAAGGACACTTAAAGCTTAAATATAAACATATGACTTCAGCAAGTATACAAACAGTTTATAACATTGCAGTCCTTCATAAGCTGCGATTTCACCAACCGCAAGGTTCAAGTATCAGCATTTGTTTTCAAATTTTATCCAGCTTTGTCAACCAACGTATTTGCTGTTATGTATCCGCGATATGTGCCACGTGGACACAAGGAAATAGTCCGTGGTTTCAGCACCAAGATGGCCATATCTGGTGCGGCGAAACGTACTGTTACCGGACATCAGTTCTGTAGCTACCAGACTGCCACAGTGTTGCTTCTTTCGATACTGTGCAAGCTCGTGTCCTATGTATGTTTGCTGTTCATGTAGACATGCCAGTAACGCAGGCGATATGGTATCGAAATGTTCGTGTAGCAGCGAACAGTGACTGGGAAAGAACGTGGGAGGAAGGTCACGAACTGATTCAGATACTCTGCCGGAAATTGTCTGGAAACCCCCCTAAAACCCATAAAATCTCCGTCAAGATGTATCGGTGTCCTTGCAGGGATTAAAACGACGTACTTTCGAATATGGATCAGAAATTTCGCCACATTTAAATAACCCGTTGGCTGTAATGCGGTTTAAAACATGTTACAGTACTGTATGCATGTTGTGTTCAGATAATATGACGTAACTGAGGCGTCCACGGATGTTAAGGGCGCCTGCTGTTACCCTAATCACCAATTTTCCACAGGGATTTCGTCTTGTCCGTGGTCTTTTCACAGACTTAGTCCCTGCTGTTGGCGGCGTGTCGGCACGTAAGCACTACCTACACACTCGTAACAGCACCACATATAAGATATTACAACGTGTCTGTCACAAGACGAGCCGCTGCAATGTCCAAGTGCTCGTCCACCGAAACAGTGTAACCATCGATGGTCACCGACAATAGTCGATATCCATCGATACTTGTCGATTATAGCCCATGATCTATTACTATCGATAGTAATCAACAATCGATACCAGTCTACTATAATCTGTAAGTATCTATTACTATCGACTACAGGCAGTTTCCGACTTACGCAACAGTTCCGTCACTAAAATTTTATTATTATTTATTACTTATTATTTTACATGTATTATATATATTATATATATTATATTTTATATATATTTATTATTATTATTACTTATTTATCACACCTCGTCGGTTATGAATACGTTTTTACAGCGTCAGTGTACATGTTTAAAATGTTATTTTTATGACCTTTTTTTCATATGAAACACACAAAGTAAAATAAATCTAATAATACAGTATTAATAATTTATAATATTTACATTATATTACGTTACGTTATGTTGTTATAATATAATATATTATATTAATTGATAATAACATTTTAGGGCTCATATTATGTAACCCGCAGACCACCTGTATTATCGATAACAATCGACCCGGGTGTGACTCAGGTCACTCACAAGAATATCAGTAAAACATGCTGGTTGAACATGGCGCCTTCCTGACCTGAACATTGACAGGCTTGATTGTGGTGTTGGCCAGCACTCTGTCTATCTGATGACTGTTGAAGTTCGACAGGCCGATGCCACGTGTCAGACCCAGCCGCACACAGGTCTCCATCTCGCGCCACGTGTCCAGGTAGTCCACGTCGCTCAACAGGATATTACCGTCAGAGTCAGCGGGCAGCAAATCTCCACCTTCCTGCAGCATAAAGTGGCAGCTGAGGAAAGCCAACAGCAAGGGCGCGCCCAGGTGGGGGGTTGCCGGACTGCAGCCCAACCAAAACCCCCAAAACCGAAATTAAAAAAAAAACACAACTGCATTTATATACACACAAATATAACTACATGTTCCATGACTCAATCACAGTGTTCTATCTTCTTGTTTTTTTCAATTTCATTAATTTATTTTCAAAATTCTAATATACTAGTCATAAGCCAACTGCAGTGGCTGATTTCGGCTGAAGGGGAAATCACGTAAAACTTCTGATATCATAATAGCTACAAAATCTGTGTTTATTACATTTTCGGTTTGCGGGGTTTGGAGTGGGCTGCAGTCCGGCAGCCCCGCTCTTGGGTGCGCCCCTGGTTGGGCTTGTACTCCTTTGTTCTGAATAACTCCCTGATGATGGTACCCCGGTGCCGAAACATGTAGAAGTTTTATACTTGTTCTTGAATGTATTTTACTAAGCGCATAGGTTGGTTGATATATTGATTGGGTGGGAATTTGCACGGTAAGAATAACACAAAAAATGCCAGGTTTATTCCATCTTTATGGAAGTTGGCCTCTCCATCTTTTTCTTGGTCGATCTGTATTTCTTCAGCCGGTTTGCGTTTGTTATATTCAAACTTGCGACTGCACATATCCTTCATTCTTAATAAACGTGACCATTTATATTTGCAATAAAGAGATATCGAGGCCACTGAAGCAGTGAACATCGCGATGAAAGGTTTTCGACATATTCCTTCAGCCTTACACATTTTAGATAAGATGTGCTAAAATTAGCGATAAAATTTCAGAGAAATCTTTCTTACCTTGAAACCAAAAGGCCAGTGCATGAGGTACAGGTCCAGGTAGTCAAGACCCAGAAGTCTGAGCGACTCTTTGCAAGCAGGCACCACGAGGTCAGGTCGATGAAAAGTATTCCATAACTTGAAACAGAGCGACAGGGCCATCAGCAGGGGGGAAGGCCTAAGACCCCCCCCCCCCCCCGTTTTATACATATAATTGTACAAAATAAGGGGATTCCTTTTACAAAATGTATAGAGTTTAATTTTCATAGTTATTGTATAGGCCTGATGATGGCTCTATAGAGCTGAAACCGGTAGCCTAATGTGTCAAAAATATATATGTTGGTTGTGACTATAATTACTGAACAAGAGTGAAATATACTGTTGCATGTACATAGCGACGGGGAGGTTTAATATTAAAAATTAAAACACTTGCACTGTGAGACCAGAAGGATTATTACATACAGGGAAAACTGGGCAAAGCTGTCTTCAAAACTTGGAATATTTCATCTTCCCCTAGGCGAAATGAAGTAACTTGAGGGTGGGCAAAAGGTTGACAAGAGATGCACAAAATGCACACTAGGTCTGTGCGCCTGCTACCGGTCGTCGCATTGTACAAACTGAATACAGTAGGCCCTCGATTTAACAGACTAATTGGGGGGAGGGGTGTCCGCTATTGCCGAAAGTTCGTTAAATCGAATGTATTTTAAAAACATATATTAATAACGAACTTACAATGTACAGAATGTATTAAAATGTTATTATAATGTATAAGTATGAATAAAATATTATTATAATGTACATTGAGTAATTTATAGACGTCACTAAAACGTCTGTTATAAATATAAAAATAAATTTACGACAGGAACCAAACTTTATTTTAATTAAATTCAATAATATTCACTTTATATAATATATTGTATTAATATATATTAATTTATATATAATACATTTTTTCCTTTAGGACGGAAATTTTTTGTCCGTTAAATCCGAAGTCCGTTAAATCGAGGGCCTATGTCTTGGGTGTAAGTGCGCAGTGCTGGGTTGACAGGGCCAGGCCAGGCCTTCCGACGGTTGTCGACAGCCAACAAACAAAATTTCGCCTCCAGTCCGTGGACTGCAGGTAAACCATGCAGTCCACGGACTGGCAGCGACCCTGTGTTCGCCACACACCTACAGACATGCTTCAGTTCGTATTGTAGCAGTCCCTGTAGTAACACTGCATGCGCTATTGCATTTTTCAGACATGGGACTTCCTAGCAAAAAACTGTGCCATTTTGATTTTGCTATGCGAAAAAGAAAGAGGGGGGGGGTTTAAAGCGGTTGTTGCAAAAAAAAAATAAATAAATGTTTTTAAGCGGGTGTTCCCAAACTTTTTCGCTGGCGTACCGCTAAATTAAATTTATCAATTTCAAAGAAGGACTAATATTTTTTTTTTGTATTTAAAGAAAAAAACATCTTAAATTCTCTGAGTAACTACAAACTTTACTTTTTTTTAAGGCAGAAGCAGTTCAACTTGAGAGCTAGGTACAATAAAAACGAGACCTAAACTATCGTATGCAAAATATTAATACGCGAAAAAATGCATTTAGTCTGTAAAAAAGGAGAGGGGATGGAGAAAGCTAAAATCTTATTTTAAAAATTTTCCGGTGTCCCGCTAAATGCTGTTTAACCCATTATTGGAGTTTAGAACAAATCCAGGTTTAGATTTAAATAGGCTAAAATTTGAAAGACTGTCTGACAGCAGGGATGAGTTGTATAATGTTGTCAGCAGTGCTGCTATTAGCAAGTATGCATGGCTTGTGTTTTATTTACTTCTTTAAATTTCTATCCTTTTCTATGTTTCCATTTCTTAATAAGGCCGCGTACCAATAAACAACAGTTGGCATACCAGGAGTCGTAAGCTTTCCACAGTTTGACAAACCAAGTTTTAAAGTTTTACTTCATTTATTGAAGCCTCACACTAAAAATCAAAACACAAGAATGAGAAGAGACATCAATGAACAAGAAGTATTAACTGCGACGTTATGATTTTTGGCAACCGGGGCGAAGCTCTGAAGATTTGAGACTTACAACAACATACAATTACCTCACCTACAGCTCTTGGACTGTGATAAGTGGGTCCCTGCCTCCACGGCATGGCGCGTCCTCAGGTTGCGGATGGAGGAACGGCCTACAGATACGGAGGGTAGCTACGAATTTATTGAATAAGCAGTCACGGACAGCTGACAAGGGGTGGTCCTTCATGTTGGGAGTTGGACGAGGCGCTAACAACTCCTCACCGTAAAAACGTCCGATGTTACGAAACATTTCACAAGGCCTCGGACTTGGACTGATCCTTTGGTACATGGCTCAGGACAGGGACAGGTGGCGGCTCTTGTGAATGCGGTAATGAACTTTCGGGCTCCATAAAATGCGGGGAATTTCTTGACCAGCTGAGTAACTCTTAGCTTCTGAGGAAGGATTCTGTTCCATGGAATTCGTTAGTTAGTTATTTAGTTAGTTAAAGTCCTTTGAAGAATAATTCCTGAAACTTTTAAACTCACCTTGAAGGTGTTAAACAAAAAATTCCTTGCGAAAAGCGCTTAGCAAATTATTATTTCAGACCGAACCGAAACCTTCGCAGCTCCTGAATCATGCTGTTTGTAACAGTCTAGTAGTGACTCATGCTGTTTGTAACAGTCTAGTAGTGGCTCATGCTGTTTGTAACAGTCTAGTAGTGGCTCATGCTGTTTGTAACAGTCTAGTAGTGGCTCATGCTGTTTGTAACAGTCTAGAGTGGCTCATGCATGCTGTTTGTAACAGTCTAGTAGTGGCTCATGCTGTTTGTAACAGTCTAGTAGTGGCTCATGCTGTTTGTAACAGTCTAGTAGTGGCTCATGCTGTTTGTAACAGTCTAGTAGTGGCTCATGCTGTTTGTAACAGTCTAGTAGTGGCTCATGCTGTTTGTAACAGTCTAGTAGTGGCTCATGCTGTTTGTGTGCTCATGCGTTTGTAACAGTCTAGTAGTGGCTCATGCTGTTTGTAACAGTCTAGTAGTGGCTCATGCTGTTTGTAACAGTCTAGTAGTGGCTCATGCTGTTTGTAACAGTCTAGTAGTGGTCATGCTGTTTGTAACAGTCTGTAGTGGCTCATGCTGTTTGTAACAGTCTAGTAGTGGCTCATGCTGTTTGTAACAGTTAGTAGTGGCTCATGCTGTTTGTAACAGTCTAGTAGTGGCTCATGCTGTTTGTAACAGTCTAGTATGGCTCATGCTGTTTGTAACAGTCTGTAGTGGTCATGCTGTTTGTAACAGTCTAGTAGTGGCTCATGCTGTTTGTAACAGTCTGTAGTGGCTCATGCTGTTTGTAACAGTCTAGTAGTGGCTCATGCTGTTTGTAACAGTCTGTAGTGGCTATGCTGTTTGTAACAGTCTAGTAGTGGCTCATGCTGTTTGTAACAGTCCGTAGTGGCTCTGCTGTTTGTAACAGTCGTAGTGGCTCATGCTGTTTGTAACAGTCTAGTAGTGGCTCATGCTGTTTGTAACAGTCTAGTAGTGGCTCATGCTGTTTGTAACAGTCTAGTAGTGGCTCATGCTGTTTGTAACAGTCTGTAGTGGCTCATGCTGTTTGTAACAGTCAGTAGTGGCTCATGCTGTTTGTAACAGTCTAGTAGTGGCTCATGCTGTTTGTAACAGTCTAGTAGTGGCTCATGCTGTTTGTAACAGTCTGTAGTGGCTCATGCTGTTTGTAACAGTCTAGTAGTGGCTCATGCTGTTTGTAACAGTCTAGTAGTGGCTCATGCTGTTTGTAACAGTCTAGTAGTGGCTCATGCTGTTTGTAACAGTCTAGTAGTGGCTCATGCTGTTTGTAACAGTCTAGTAGTGGCTCATGCTGTTTGTAACAGTCTAGTAGTGGCTCATGCTGTTTGTAACATCTAGTAGTGGCTCATGCTGTTTGTAACAGTCTAGTAGTGGTCATGCGTTGTAACAGTCTAGTAGTGGCTCATGCTGTTTGTAACGTCTGTATGGCTCATGCTGTTTGTAACAGTCTGTAGTGGCTCATGCTGTTTGTAACAGTCTAGTAGTGGCTCATGCTGTTTGTAACAGTCTAGTAGTGGCTCATGCTGTTTGTAACAGTCTAGTAGTGGCTCATGCTGTTTGTAACAGTCTAGTAGTGGCTCATGCTGTTTGTAACAGTCTAGTAGTGGCTCATGCTGTTTGTAACAGTCTAGTAGTGGCTCATGCTGTTTGTAACAGTCTAGTAGTGGCTCATGCTGTTTGTAACAGTCTAGTAGTGGCTCATGCTGTTTGTAACAGTCTAGTAGTGGCTCATGCTGTTTGTAACAGTCTAGTAGTGGCTCTATGCTGTTTGTAACAGTCTAGTAGTGGCTCATGCTGTTTGTAACAGTCTAGTAGTGGCTCATGCGTTTGTAACAGTCTAGTAGTGGCTCATGCTGTTTGTAACAGTCTAGTAGTGGCTCATGCGTTTGTAACAGTCTAGTAGTGGCTCATGCTGTTTGTAACAGTCTAGTAGTGGCTCATGCTGTTTGTAACAGTCTAGTAGTGGCTCATGCTGTTTGTAACAGTCTAGTAGTGGCTCATGCTGTTTGTAACAGTCTAGTAGTGGCTCATGCTGTTTGTAACAGTCTAGTAGTGGCTCTGCTGTTTGTAACAGTCTATAGTGGCTAGCTGTTTGTAACATCTGTGTGCTCATGCTGTTTGTAACAGTCTAGTAGTGGCTCATGCTGTTGTAACAGTCTGTAGTGGCTCATGCTGTTGTAACGCTAGTGTCATGCTGTTTGTAACAGTCTAGTAGTGGCTCTGCTGTTTGTAACAGTCTGTAGTGGTCTGCGTTTGTAACAGTCTAGTAGTGGCTCATGCGTTTGTAACAGTCTGTAGTGGCTCATGCGTTTGTAACAGTCTAGTAGTGGTCATGCGTTTTAACAGTCTGTAGTGGCCATCTGTTGAACAGTCTGTAGTGGCTCATGCTGTTTGTAACAGTCTTAGTGTCATGCGTTTGTAACTCTAGTAGTGGCTCATGCTGTTTGTACAGTCAGTAGGGCTCATGCGTTGTAACAGTCGTAGTGGCTCATGCTGTTTGTAACAGCGTAGTGGCTCATGCTGTTGTAACAGCTGTATGTAGCGTGTAACGTCTAGTAGTGGCCATGCTGTTTGTACAGTCTAGTAGTGGCCATGCGTTTGTAACAGTCTGTAGTGGCTCATGCTGTTGTAACAGTCTAGTAGTGGCTCATGCGTTTGTAACAGCTGTATGGCTCTGCGTTGTAACAGTCGTAGTGGCTCATGCGTTTGTAACAGTCAGTTGCTCTGCTGTTTGTAACAGTCTAGTGCTCAGCTGTTGTAACATCCACGTTACTCATGTGGCTCATGCGTTGTAACGTCTGTAGTGGTCAGTTGTAACAGTCGTAGTGGCTCATGCTGTTTGTACAGTCTGTATGGCTCATGCTGTTTGTACGCTGTAGTGGCTCTGCTGTTTGTAACGTCTGTAGTGGTCATGCTGTTGTAACAGTCAGTTGGCTCTGGTTTAACGTCAGTAGGGCTCTGCGTTTTACAGTCTAGAGGGCTCATGCTGTTGTAACAGTCTTAGTGTCATCTTGTAACGTCTGTAGGTCAGTGTTACATCTGTAGGTCAGCGTTTGTAACAGTTAGTAGTGCTCTGCTGTTGTAACAGTCTAGTAGTGGCTCATCTGTTTGTAACGTCTGTAGTGTCATGCGTTTGTAACAGTTATAGTGGTCATGCTGTTTGTAAAGTCTAGTAGTGCTCATGCTGTTTGTAACAGTCTAGTAGTGGCTCATGCTGTTTGTAACAGTCTAGTAGTGGCTCATGCTGTTTGTAACAGTCTAGTAGTGGCTCATGCTGTTTGTAACAGTCAGTAGTGGCTCATGCTGTTTGTAACAGTCTAGTAGTGGCTCATGCTGTTTGTAACAGTCTAGTAGTGGCTCATGCTGTTTGTAACAGTCTAGTAGTGGCTCATGCTGTTTGTAACAGTCTAGTAGTGGCTCATGCTGTTTGTAACAGTCTAGTAGTGGCTCATGCTGTTTGTAACAGTCTGTAGTGGCTCATGCTGTTTGTAACAGTCTAGTAGTGGCTCATGCTGTTTGTAACAGTCTAGTAGTGGCTCATGCTGTTTGTAACAGTCTAGTAGTGGCTCATGCTGTTTGTAACAGTCTAGTAGTGGCTCATGCGGTTTGTAACAGTCTAGTAGTGGCTCATGCTGTTTGTAACAGTCTAGTAGTGGCTCATGCTGTTTGTAACAGTCTGTAGTGGCTCATGCTGTTTGTAACAGTCTAGTAGTGGCTCATGCTGTTTGTAACAGTCTAGTAGTGGCTCATGCGGTTTGTAACAGTCTAGTAGTGGCTCATGCTGTTTGTAACAGTCTGTAGTGGCTCATGCTGTTTGTAACAGTCTGTAGTGGCTCATGCTGTTTGTAACAGTCTAGTAGTGGCTCATGCTGTTTGTAACAGTCTAGTAGTGGCTCATGCTGTTTGTAACAGTCTAGTAGTGGCTCATGCTGTTTGTAACAGTCTAGTAGTGGCTCATGCTGTTTGTAACAGTCTAGTAGTGGCTCATGCTGTTTGTAACAGTCTAGTAGTGGCTCATGCGGTCTGTCCCTCATATCCTTGTTTGAACAACCTTCCGTTAACACAGGCTGTCTTTACACACGTTAATAAATCCACAGATAAACTTCGGACTATCGCACTTTGAATTTATTGTAAGCCGAGACGGTCTATTGCAACCACACGGCTGTGGACTGAAGGCGAATTTCTGTCTAGCGTGAAGACTTCGTTCAGTTAGTGACCTGACGTCCGCTGGTAGGCGGGGTGGTCAGACACAGTTACCAGGAAGGACAAGCGGGCTGTACGTTCCTGCCTTCTGGCGAACTTGTGTGTGTGTGTGGGGGGGGGGGGGGGGGGTATTGTTGAATTGACCCTCAGCGAACGATCTGTCAGACTGTATGTAAACAGGTACATTATTATACCTAAGTGGCGGGGGTTATTTGGCGCCCGGGGCAAGGGTCTCCTCTTTAGAAACAATCAATTTTTTAAAAAATCACAATTATTTATTGAATTTCCTTATACTCGGCCCAGTAATTTAATATTTATTGAGTGCTGAAAATTAATTTCTTCATTTAAAATATTAATTTTGCCGCCCCATCGAGTCTGCTGCCCGGCGCTACCGCTCCACTACCCCCCCCCCCCCCCAGCTACACCCCTGTTACACCTTGAGCCCCAAAGGTCTTCTGCCGATCATCATAATTATTTTCACTATTAACCTAACTGGGTAAAAAGGCAAGCGTAAGGTTACCCCTGTCCACGTCATGAGGGTACACAGGGGGAGTGCAGGCATAGCTCCACTCATTCTTAACCTCGGCATTCGATGGAGGCGAGGGGTCAACTTGAAGCACCGACCGCTTTACCCCGGGAAGGACGTCCAGTACCCATTGAATAGGAGGCTGGGTGGGCCCCACTGCTGGGGACAGAACTCTTCCCTTAGGGCAATTGAACCCAGATGCTTCGGGCGTCAAGGCACTAGCTTAGTTACTACACTGACTGAGCTACATCAGCTTATGGTAAAGGTAAAGCAATCCCATTACAGTCCTGAACAGGCACTTAGGGTTCCAGGAGGTTGAGGCTCCCAGATTTCTAATCAATCGGCACATGAAGGCGGTAAGGTTGTCAGCCCTACGCACCGGCCGCCTTTACCCCCCAGGAAATATTCCTGGTACTCATTTCTGTTAGAGGATGAGTCGACCCCAGGGCCATAGTGCGGCCGGAAGGATTATTTCAATGAAAAATTTCAGTGACGCCATCGGCAATCGAACCCGCGACCTTCCAGCTTATACCGTACGTTTTCTCTAAAGACTTTGATTTCTATTTGTGATTGTTCTCTTCTCTAAAGTATCCAGACCGTCTTTGGGACCCACGCAGTCCTCCTCTTCAATGGGTGCCGGGTCATTCCCGGGGGTAAAGCGGCCGGGACGTGAAGTTCATCACCAGTCAACACAACGTAAAATCCAAGAAGAATTCAATGTTCAGCGACACCGCTGTGAGAACCCCAAATCGCTCTTCCACTGTCCTTTTGATCTCACAGACAGACGTACTCAGATTTCAGGCTTCCGCCGCGACGTAGATGAGATCTGCGCTCTTTTGGGATATTACGCGGCGTCGACTGGTAATCTTTTACCGACGTTTCGGGACAACCTATCGGTTCCCATCTTCAAGGGTCAAGAAGTCCAAGAAGATGGAACCGATACGTTGTCCTGAAACGTCGGTAAAATATTATCACACGACGCTGCGTAATATCCCAGAAGAGCGCAGATCTCAGAAGTACTGAAGGCTTCCGACGGGGCTTTGAAGGCAAGTGGAATTAAAGCAGAATAAACATGCAACAGATACCAGAGAGTAATACTGCAGACATCAAAAGCATGACGCTAATCCCTTCTCGTCAGCGTCACGTAGATAATGGTCAGGTGACACTGTGAAGCACCTAATAATCCAGTCACGTGGCTTGCATAACAGGTGCTGAGGAACGTGAAGGCGATTTCACAATCTGTATCACTCCACTGTCTAGAGTCCTATTTGACAGAGTTTGGGTCGCTGATTTAGCCACGATGGATCCCAAAAGCTGGATCCAAAAGAGGCCGCCCCAGTCCAGTACCTTCTTGCGTGGCATTTCGCAATATACTATAAAAGGTAACAGTTCACCCTAGAACAGGCCATGAAGGCCCAGAGGGGGAGTAGAGGTATAGCTCCACTCTTTCTTTAACCCTGGCACTAGATGGGGGAGGCTGGTCAACGCCACGCTCCGGCCGTTTTACCCGGTACCCATTGTACAGGAGGCTGGGTAGGACCCCAGGGCCGGTTTGGACGGGTGCTGAAAATCTCACCCCCACCAGGATTCGATCCCCGGACCGTCCAGATCGTAGCCAGTCGCTATACCGACTGCGCTATCCCGGCCCACTCCCAATATACTATTCGTTTTACAATTATCCTCCCGCCCAAGTCTAAATCTGGAGTACCACCCCTTGTTGGCCGTTCTCGACGGTTTATTGAATGTATTCCTAGCCACATTAAACATCCACACACTACACATTACACATGTCTGCATTACACCTACTAAATATCCCATAATATCCCTTGGATAGCGGACTAAGTCTCAGGTTGGTTTGGGCGTGGTGGTCAGTGACCATATCTAGTGCTGCCAACATGTAACCCGAGTCTTCCAGGTCGTAACCGTTTACTTTAGTCACCGTGATATCCCTGTTTTTGTCCTAAAGTGTTCTGGGGGTATTTAGACCAACAGGAGCTGAGATAGCTCAGTCGGTGTAGAGACTAGGCTACGGGCTGGACGATCACGGCTGCGATTCCCGGCAGGAGCAAGAGATTTTCCACTTCTGCAAAACGTCCAGACCGACTCTGGCGCCCACCCGGCCTCCCCGAATAGGTACCAGGGGTTCTTTCCCAGGGTAAGGCTTCCAAGGGGTGAAGTACACCACTCACCTCTATCCAATACCGAGGTTAAGAATGAGTGGAGCTATACCTGCACTCCCCCTCTGTGCCTTCATGGTATGGAAAGAGACTACTTTACCTGTACTGTTTACTGGGACCAATGTGGTTAGGAATGGCTGGATAGGAAAGGATCATTATTTTATCTGACAACTATCGGTTGCCACTTCCCTTCTTTTTCGCTTATCGCGTTAACGCAGCACACACGTGCGGCGGTGTAGCGGTAGGAAGGGACAAACGGTAGTTGTCAGATAAAATAAGTATCCTGTTTGAGAGAGGGTTGCTTACTTTGCTGGTGACGAAGAGGTCCTTCCGCTGAACCACCCCTTCCTCTATCTTCTGCTTGATGCCCTGTCCCACCTCGTATTCATTTCCGTACATGAAGGCACAGTCCAGATGTCGGTACCCCGCGTCAATGGCGTCCTGTACCGCCCTCTGCGCCTCTTCTCGTTTAGCCTGGAAATATAAAACAAGAGCGGAAATGTGCACAGTTATTTTCAAAATGCTATTTTTTCTAGAGTTTGCTTACTGGACTGTCCTTCGTGTTTATTTACTACATACACTGCTGATACCTGTACAAGGCTAGATAAACATTGTCCACCTGCGCTCTTCTGGGATATTACGCAGCGTCGAGTGATAATTCTTTACCGACGTTTCGGCACAACGTATCGGCCCCATCCTCAAGGGTAAATAAGTCTAAGTTCTTTCTTCTTGGGCTTCTTGACCCCTGAAGATGGAACCGAGACGTTGTCCCGAAACGTCGGTCAAGAATTACCACATGACGCAGCCTAATATCCCAGAAGAGCGCAGACCTCATGAACATCGCAGCGGAAGCCTAAAATCACGGACTGTCCACATATTTTTACATAGTGTATTCACCATACCGTATTTTAAAAAGTCAAGGCTGTTAATTATAAGTACGTGTTATATTTCATATGCTGCACCAGTTTCTGTACTACAAGCTTCTTTGTTAGAAAAGAGATTGATTTAGGTCTCAGTGCAAATTACGGGTTTTACTGGACTGATATGATTGGCTTCATGTAGCTCACGACACAGCCTTGTGGCGAGATCTTGGTAATACGACAGTAGGCCTGGTTTTTATACAAGGCCGTAATTTGTTGACCAGCTGGGCAACTATCAACTTTGCTGCCTGTATTATTTGATGACGAATTTTGGACCAGTCCACTTTAAACGAAGACATATTGGCCTTAACTTGAGAAACGTACAGTAAGCCGCGACGTCACGGTGCCCAGTCGCGAGGTCATAGATCGTGCAAGATGTCGTTGCAGGGCCGTGCCATGACTCAGGCGGTTAGTCGTTAGCGGTCAATCTATGAGGGATTCGTGCTACAGGTGGGAGATGTTTGTCCTAGTACTTCTGTTGTCCTCTGTGAGCTCCGCATTCGCTCATCACCGACAGAATAAAATCTCTAAAATTTGCAGCGTCGTGACGTAATAACGCACACTTCGGCCGTGCCATGGCTCAGGCGGTTAGTCGCCGGCCTCCCACCGCGGAGGCCCGGGTTCGATCCCGGGTCAGTCCATGTGGATTTGTGGTGGACAAAGTGGCACTGGAACAGGTTTTTTCCCCGAGTACTTCGGTTTTCCCCTGTCAGTTTCATTCCACCGGTGCTCCATTATAAGGAAAAACGAAAAAAACTAGTCATCTTCATCACAGGGTTGCACAATAAGCCTCAAGGGTGTGGTGCGTCCGTAGCATCTGCTGCGGGGCCCTTCTCAAAAAAAAACCGCACACTTTCATTCCAATGTTACGATTTTACAAAATTGAGCGTTAACTGCCCGTGCTATAATGTGAACTTATGCTGGTATCGTTTGCTTCTGTATAGTGTTTATACACGTATATTACTAACTGCGTGTATTTGGTTAGCTAGGAGTCGCTTAGCTAGTCCCCGTATTGCAGTTCCAATGTCGCATTCATAAGGCTTCCCCTTTTGTCCCTATCCGGAGCCAAACAAATTCACTACAACCTCCCACTATATATCTTTCAGATACGTTTAAATATTACTCTTCCATCTACGCCAATATCTTCCAAATAATCTCTTCCCTCCAGTTATTCCAGCCAACAAATTTCTTGTATTTCTCATCTGTACTATGCCTTCCAGCTCTTCTTCGTTTATGAGCCTAACAGCATTTGAAAAGTTCAAATTAAACTAAACTGTTTACTATACAATTTTCTTCGGGCGCTTGTCACTTTCTCCTTTTGCTTGACATTATAGTCAAATATCATACAAGCAAGACTTGGTCGTCAGATCCTCGTTACTAAAAAATTGGAGTGGACCATGACGAGAAGGCGAAGTTAGGAGAAGTCTAATGATAAACGGATTACCCCTCACAAGTAATCCGTTATTTATCTCAGTACTTAAGAATGGTGACATAACAACACTCGTGAATGTCGTGTCATTGCTGCTTGTTACAAACAAACATGCAGTAAGAAAGAACGTGACGGTTTACTTACCATCCAAGTACCGAGGCCAATAACAGGCATTTTGCAGCCGTTGTTCAAGGTCAAAGACGGAATGTGTACGGCCTCCATGCTTGTATGAAAACAGCCGGGAACTGAGGGTAGTACAGATTCTGGCAGCCCAGGTATGCGACCTTGAGACAGTGCCATATCAGGGCTACCACACTAAAAATATTTAAGGCTAGCAGGCACACTCTTTCTCTGAACGGGCCGCTTTTACGTACTTACGACCAGAAACAAAATTATAAAAATTAAAACAGTTATGAAACTGCACACCTTTACGCTGCATGACTTTATGTACAGTGTTCACCGTCAGTTCACGTAGAGTCACGTTGCACTTAATGTAAACCGCCAAGTAACACCCGACTGATAGGCAAAAGACAGAACGGACTTCATGTTTATATTTACAAAGGACATCCACGCTTGATACATACAGGAAATACACTCCACTATCTTGCGGGAAATACATGGACTACCAATCACTCTAGAGACGACAGAGCCCTCGACGCTGGCGGGTCAGTAGCAGGAGCTGTACCATCTCTTGCACTCTTTCGGGAAATACGTGAACAACCAAGCACCAAACCAATTAAGGAAGGGAAAAAATTCATTGTTATGTAGAGGATGATGGAAAGTACACACAGGAAATTAAATGGCTGTATCTTCCAAATAGAATGCTACATTGTTACAGTTGTTACAAAACTTCAAAGCCCATACACTACCATTTAGTGCAACCTGAAAACACACAGATGTAGCACTTTTCCTTAAGACGTCAAGAGGAGTAGCGGAAAAGGTATCTGGAATTTGTTGTTCATCGCTCGGTTTGGATCGGTAGACGTCCCCTGTGGTCCCACAAGAGAATCACATAGAGTAAGATCGGGACTTGGCGGAAGCCATTCTGTTCGTCCTCCACGCCCAATCCACCGACCAGGGACTGATCACCAAGCCACGCACAAACAGGAAGCGCATATGTGATGGTGCTGATCTTCCGTGACGTGCAGTTCTTCATGACTGTGCAAGCGAGAAACAATTGGCAACATGAAATTGTCAATAGTCTGGAGAAAATTCTGGAAATCACTGGGCTCCATAATGCCAACCGGACTCGTGACTGTTTACGACATTACGGCCGGGAGGTTATGGACTGCCTTCCCTGTAGTCCCGGTCTCCATTTCCATCTTGTTGGACCCCTCAGGAAGTACCCGACTAGCAAACGACTTGCAACTGACGCCGACGTGAAGCAAGCTGTCGTCTCCTGGCTACAGACAAGGGACAACAATTTATTCTGCGCCGGGATACAAGTCTTGGTGATACAGTGCGACATATGCTTAAATGTTAAACGACGATTATGTGGACATCTGTTACGTTGTTATCACATGCTACACGTATGCCACGTATACATCGAAGTCTTAATGAAAAGTCCTAGGGATCAGAGTGTTTGGTAGCTTATTTTTTGACACTCATTTGTATCTCACACAGACATAGGAAATTGCAAGTTAAACAGTTAAACTAGAGATAGTGATAGGAAATATCTGATATGGAATTATCTTTCGAGTCAAAACTCACGTGACCAGCAGCCGGACACCACTCACATACGATCGTAGCTCACGATGCAATCACAAGATAACACGTGACATTGAGGTTTTAAATCTAAAGCTAACAAGGGCAGTGCAAACAGGCAAAACCCATTTCTCAGTATAACATGATTCGTAATTTAGTGTCTTATATATCATACTATGGTAACTTTTGAACACAGTGTAGTCTTTACAACTGTACCGCCTACACAGGGCCTGAAAAAGTCTTTTGGGATGTGATGCTCTGTCGTCGGGGAAGTGTTTCCGGACGTTAGGAAGGCTCGTAGTGCCTCCATCCTCAGGGGTCAAGCACTCCAAGGAGAATATTGCGCCTGAGTCTGCACTCACAAAAGAAGTGTAGCTCAATCCAGTTTTACATTACTTTCAAATATACGTTGTATTCACCGTGCATCTTGTTAACTAATTAAAAGTTTTATTAGACCAACATGTGCACTATATTCTTATAACCAAGTCAATCACCCCTACATATGTTTCGGCCTATAACAGGCCATCTTCAGGGGGTCAAAGTTTTTTTTACATAGACTGTACATCTGTTGTTCAATTTTAAAAAAGTTAGTACATCCACATAAAAGTAAAATGAATCTTAGTTCCCAGTGGATTTAGGTATTATTTCTTTCAGCTGTAAAATCATAGGGAATGTGTTTACATAAAAGGTTAAAATTACATACCTTTTATGTAAACACATTCCCTAGGATTTTACAGCTGAAAGAAATAATTCCTAAATCCATTGGGAACTAAGATTCATTTTACTTTTATGTGGATGTACCAACTTTTTTAAAACTGAACAACAGATGTAAAGTCTATGTAAAAAAACTTTGACCCCCTGAAGATGGCCTGTTATAGGCCGAACCATATGTAGGGGTGATTAACTTGGTTATAAGAATGTAGTGCACATGTTGGTCTAATAAAACTTTTAATTAATCTGAAATATACATTTTAATATTATCCCCCACCTCTGTCCTAGTCTTCCAAAGATATCAGATATCAAGTACAACGATAATTTAAACAATATATTTCTATACATATCAAGTCTTGTGATACACCATGCTAAATACGTTCAGAGCTACTGACATCCGGCCAAATATTTAGACCCCTGCAATAATTAATTTAGATGCCCCTCATAATAATAATAACCATGGCTCAACAGCCCTATATGGGCCCGGGCCTCCTCTTTTCGAGGTTACTAAGTCATGCGCATTCGTGGCAGTTGGTGACTGGTCAACTGGCCGCGCTAGTGTTCTATCGATCCTGATGTGCCCACCAGAGCCATCTGAGGCAGGCAGGAGACTTGGGTGAGAAATGGAGGCAATTTGGCTTACGCAACATTTCATATTCATGCCCGTAAGGTTCTTTTACATGCCGTAAATCTACGACATGGAGATGCACCTCACCCCACCGTTTTAATAAAACTGCCGTCGACTCCTTCCCCTTTCCCTCCCCCTTCTCCTCTGATGGAGAAGTAGCAACTGGATAAATCCGCGGAATTACGAGACACGTTCAACAAGTACGATTAATCGAGCATTTTGTTTTAGTGGTTCGGTTTTTATGGGCGAAACATGCTTCCTCATCATGCATGGTGATGATGGCACTGGTCAGCCCAGCACATCAATGCAGTTAGAAATGCAGCGAGAGTGGAGGAACTGATTTTGGAAAACAGAAGGGTCAATATTACAGATTTATCCACTGCACTGGATCTGCCCATCGGAAATGCACACGACAACTGCTCTTGCAGACCTGGGATGCAAAAGCCACACTGTTACACTGAAGAAATGTTTTAAATTTGTGCCCAGTTGGATAAATGCGTCAGTCCTCGGAGATTACATTGAAAATTGATTACAATTTAGCGGAATAAATGAGCTGCACGTAACTGATTAAATGAGACACCCATCAAACATTACTGCATGCTTATTATGTAACAGTATGCTACATGTACATGTCTGAGCCCTGATGGACCACCATCAGGCTTCGTATAAAATCAGAAAAAAGAAGATCGTTGTAAATCGTATGCATACACTTCATGTGAGCTATTACATTCTCTTATGTTTTATTAAAATTGCATCCAAAGACTGACTATACAAAATGATAATAAGAACAGAACTTTAATGAACTAAGCTACAAAAATAATGAATAATCTTTGGACACAATTTCAATAAACTGTAACAGAATATAAGTGAGATCTCACACGAAGTGAACACAGAACAGTGTTCACAATTGTCTTCCTTTTTGTAATTTTATATGAAACCTGATGATGGTCCTTCAGGACTGAAACATGAACATGTAGCATATTGTTACAAAATAAAAACACGGGTGATTCAGGAGGAAAGGTTGGGAGGTGATAGTATCTGTCATTTTGAGAAAAAAAAAGTTCATATGAACATGTGTCTAATTCTGAATGGCTACTGAGACACAGTTGTTTGAATCTACAAATACAAAAGCACTGTAAATGGCAATAAAGAATGAGAAATTACTTACTGTTAATTTTATTTTAATTTAATGTTTAAAGGACAAACTTGTTACACACAAATGACAAATTTGTTACAGTTCACCATAAATGTTCGAAAATCCCAGTCAACCTCAATGCACTTTGCAACTCGTGTACAAAGATCGCGTGTTGTTCGTCTCGTGTATCCACCTTTCTTTTGTAAACTTCACTCGTCATCCAACCCCACAAACAAAAATCTAATGGGATTAGGTCTGGAGATTCAAACAGCTCTATCTCGATAACCTGGACATATGTTCACATCAACTTTTTTCTCACAATGACCAATCCTATCACCTCCCAAAATACTGACCTTTCCTCCTGAATCACCCTGTATAGATGTGTCTGACAGAGACTCAGTCAATTAATATTTAAACACAATGGGATGTCTGCATTTAAGTTTTATTTTTTAAAATTTTTATGTTTAGGAAACCTTACTTATTGAAGATCCCTCATGCAACCGTGTTTCAAAGTATAAAATATTTTCTTTACTTCTGATGGCTCCACAAATCAGACCTGTATTCAACCTCTTTATCTGTACAAACTATTAAAGTAACATCCCCTTTACCCTCCTCTGTCTCCAGCCTGTCAAAAACCCACTGTCTTGTTTTATTGACTGTATGCCTTCCAAGTGGTTCAGTAGTGATACTGATCCTGTTTTGGGGTGCTGGCGCTGTGTGGCCTACAATCCAGATGAATGAACATGCTGCCTCCATCTTCAGACCACGGCCCACCAAGTTGTCAAACGGGTAGCTGGAGTCCACTGGCAAAACAGGACACCTGACTGCATTACTGCCAATCAGCGTTTGAACAGGAAAACAGAGCAAGTTGCAGAAACAATCCTTTGCGTAAAAGTGTAAAGTTGTCCCTGTCCAAGCCATGAAGGCATACAGGAGGGAGGCATACCTCCATTCATTCTTAAACTCTACACTAGAAGGAAAGAGTGGTCAATGTCATAACCCAGCCACTGTCTCTGCACTAGAAGGAGAGAGTGGTCAGCCTCATAACCCAGCCACTGAAACCCTAGGAGAAAAAGCCCCCAGTACCCAATGAATAGAGGGCTGAGTTGGCCCTAGAGTGGTCTGACATTTTGAAAAACACACTTGTGTTCTTCCTAGTAACCAAACCATGGATCATACACATAATTTAACAGCGGTTTTGGGTCTTTTAAATCGCTTGCCCTTAGGGTTCCCGAGACCTGCCACTGCGGGGTAAGGATGACCCCATTCAGAGTACAAGATTTGATGGAACTTGAGAAAGATAAATTTGTTCCTGTGCTTAAAAGTCACTATGCTAGAAAGGAATGTAGTACAGTGGGAGTGTATCACCATGCGTTATCTTGCCACTAGACGGACATCAGAGGTCGGCTTCAGTGCCATCTGCTTTACACCTAGGAAAACAGTTCCTGGTATGAATTAGGGGACTGGGTGGTTTTTCTCCCAAAGGCACTATCCTGTAAATTATGTAGCCAAGTCTGCAGTATACACGGAGTCCTCAGAGAGAAATTACAGATATTATAAGCATATTAGGCCTACTTGGTGTTAAGTTTCATTTTGTTTAATTAATTTGAGGATGAATATCGGTTACAGGCTTAAATACATTTTTGGGCTTATCTCGCTAGATATTCGCCTGTAAGAGATATTCCTTCAAGAAAAG
This sequence comes from Reticulitermes speratus, assembly GCA_021186555.1. Classification (NCBI taxonomy): domain Eukaryota; kingdom Metazoa; phylum Arthropoda; class Insecta; order Blattodea; family Rhinotermitidae; genus Reticulitermes; species Reticulitermes speratus. The sequence goes on along the minus strand of JAJKFL010000010.1, from coordinate 1,786,591 downwards.
TTTTAGTGGTATATAACAATACACATGCCATACTTTATACAGTATGTGGGAATAAGTTCTTGCATATAAGTAACTGAAGGAGTGGAAGTTAATAATGTGGTACAATAATAACACTACTCAACAAGAATTTGTTTATGTTAATTTCTTCAAGGCTTCTGAAGAAAATGTGCCTGCTGAACACATACCTGACATTGGTTTTCCTTTAGTTTCATATTTCAAGAGATATTTTGCATTTTAGGTTTTTATGAAAACCATCACCATCAAACGCTTGCTTTTCTTAGTTAAGTGTTCCAGCTGCTATATGTCACCTGAATACAGGCTTCTCTTCTTCCTTCAAGATCGACAGACTTTGATATATTGATTTCAGTCTCCATCATCAATATTTTCACACAAAGGAGCTTGATTGTGTACTGAATGTTAGCTGCAGTCGTGTGATTTCAGTACTTCTTCAGTGTTTTTCATTTTAAAGCAAGAATGTCAAAGGGAAGAGGTTGTAAACTTACAGTCGATTATTTTTGTTATGTTTGTGGTTTCTATATGAGCCCAAAGCAGGTGAAACATAACATTGTGCCTCGGACGAAGTTCTGCACAGTGTACAAAGCATACTTCGGAGACCTGTCGGAGACCAGGATAAATGTTGGGCTCCCCGTGTGTGTCCTGGTAGCTGCCGATCTACCTTAGAAGGATGGCTGCGTGGGACTAGAAAGTGTATGCCATTTACTATACCTTGAATTTGGAGAGAGCCTACAAGCCACCATATTGATTGTTACTTTTGTATGATTGACATAACAAAGTACAAAAACATCAACAGAAGAAATTTAAAATATCCCGGTATACCATCATCCATGGCTCCAGTTCCACATAGTGAAGACCTACCGATTCCCAATCCACCTGAACACTCTTCATATGAAGAAGAAAGAGACAACAAGTGACCCTAATGAAAGCCTTTCTGATGAAGAGACTGAAAACGGACCACATCTTCTTAACAGGAAGAACTGGATGATCTAATCAGAGTTGCAGCTACCGAAATCAAAAGCTTAATTTCTTGCTTCTCGCCTGAGAGTGGAGATTCCTCCTTCCCTCATGCAAAATATCTAAATACAGAACTAGGCATGAGGAATTCTCACCCTTCTTCCAAATGAAAGATAGTTTGTGTTACTGTTCTGACATCAGTGGACTTTTTAAAGCTATAGGTTTTCCCCATCATTCACAAGACTCGCGTCTTTTCATAGACAGCTCTACCAGAAGCCTTAAAGCTGTTCTGCTTCACAATGGGAATTAGCATCCTTCCATTCCCATTGCTTACTCTGTCCACCTGAAAGAGATCTGTGGAAATATCAAGTTGTTGTTACAGAAAATAAACTATGGAGGTTACGAATGTAATATTTGTGGAGACTTTTAAGATGCTCAGATTTCTCCTGGGTTTGTAAGGTGGTTATACAAGTATTCCTGCTTCCTTTGTCTTTGGGATAGCAGAGCCACTGACCAGCACAATATCCAAAAAGTATGGCCTGAAAGGGGACAGTTAATTCCAGGTATGCACAATGTAATCCACAAGGCTTTAGTTACAAGAGAGAACATCTTGCTGCCACCCTCCACATTAAACTGGGACTACTGAAGCAGTTTGTTAAGGTTTGGATCCTAATTCTGCTGCTCTGCATCACATTAGAAAAATATTTCCTCGTTTGGCTGATGCAAATGTGAAAGGTGGCACATTTACTGGACCACAGATTCGTGTGATGCTTGCATCTCAAGATCTTGAACAAACAATGACTGTTGTTGAAAGGAATGCTTGGGAGGCCTTCAGAATGGTAGTGACATATTTTCTTGGAAAGAATAAGTGTGAAAATTATGAAGAAATAGTGGAATCTTTTATTCAACATTATGAAGTACTAGGCTATAGAATGTCAGTAAAATTGCATTACTTGCATTCGAATCTTGAATTTTTGACGTGAATACGTCTTTAAATTTGCTTCCATAGTGGGAGGCAATTCAGAAAACTGATGATAACAAAATCGAGGGATACAGTTTCGCATTGCAGCTACATATCTATCATCTACATCCAAAATTTAATTACACCACTCGATAGTTAAAGGATCAAAAAATTCATTACGTTGAGTGGGGACTGTGACGCATCGCGCGCGGCGGAGGGGGAAGCGCCGCAATTTGGAGGTCGTTTCGCCGCGTCACATACTTTCCGTTTAGTATACATTTTGACTCGGAGAAGCTACGACGCTCGTTTCAGTTTCAATTTACAGCTCTCGTCAATATTTATCGATTGCGTACACAAAACATTACTGTGGAATAGTTATGGTGAATATATATGGTGTTAAAGTTCAAGATTAAGAAAACTTAATACATTGTCGGCCTATACTCGTCAAAAAGCCAAATCGAAATATAGAAATCGTATACGGTTGGAAAGGGCTTCTCAAGAGCAATCCAGTGATACCCATAAAACACCATATGATAGAGTGAAGCGGTGCCGGGAACGTAAAAAAATGAAGGCGTCCGAGCGGATCAACAACGGCGCAAGTACATCTGCCGCTGGGGCGGCCGAGCCTATGCAAGTGCATGATGTAATCGCTTCTGTATCAACGCCGGCTGTATAGACATCGATGTATCCTGTATGCCATTTGTATCGTACTTTTCGTATCACTGACCTATCATTAATAAAATTATACACACAAATTATTTCTTTACTTCATTTCTTTCCTGAACCCGACGAAAGGAAAATGTTGCCATCATAAATAAAACATGGAGATCCGAAGGACGTCTTACTGTTAACGAATGATTATGACACACACATATAATACGCTGAAAGAAAATATTACCCGTTAACGTACACGTATTCACGTAAAACACACGGCCGTGTCCCCGACACAGCCACACCCCGTTTTTTAGACCAAATCTAAGATGTTAGTGAAGAACATGGTGAAAGCTTCCATCAAGATATTGAAGCTACTGAGAAAAGATAACAGGGACAATGGGATGCAGCTATGATGGGTGATTACATCTGCGGTTTGGTTCGTGCTGATGAGTCGTCTTCTCGTAAGCGAAGAAGCAAATCTGCTTTTCATTTTTAAATGATTGGTAATGCATGATCAATATAAATATATCATGTACTAATGTATATCCATGTGGTTTCTCCAAATTTTGTATCATTGGAATGTTTGTGTGAGTATTATGAAGACTAAAAATAATGTGTACTACATTATTAAGATGAAGATTTATGTATGTAATGTGGAGTGTTGACATTACAGGAAAATGAATGTTATATTCATCATCAGCATCACACAATTAAGTAATAAACACAAAAATAATTGGATAGACACAAAGTCAGTCAAATTTTGTAGCCTAGTGTAATAATCTGCAAGCAACAGGTGGACATGAATGTGACATCAACATGAGAAACTAAAAAAGTGGGAAATATAAGCCTGATGTGAAAATTCAGGCGCTTCACCTTTTAAGATTTAATGGCCTGAAACAAAAACACTGATATATGCAAGTATTCTAAACTTGTCTTTTTGTGTTTTACACAACATGAACTACAGGTTTACAATCGACTACGCTCAACAAATCTGACTGCCCGCTGTACTGTGATGAGTGAACAGTCAAGGTCGTCACATAAAATATCTTGGAATTTTGACATTCACTGACATACCACTGTTTTGTTGACCATATAATTAGCCTTCTTTGTTGTCAAATACACCACTAACTTTCTTCAGTGCTCATTTATTTTTCCCCAACCTGCTTAGAAACAATGGCTCATTATCAAGAGCGTTTGATAAATACTGACATCTTTTTGTAATTGTTTACAGATGTTTCGGGACAACGTATCGGTCCCATCTTCACGGGTCAAGAGTCCGAGTAGGACAGGGAGTGCACCAAGTCCACATGAGTCTTTGTGTTTTTTTTAATTAGTCCTATTAACCCTTTAATATTCAGATCGTACCACGCAGTAAACACACTGCGTCTCGGTTATACAAACCAACAGTTAATGCTGTATAGGGAAATACTCACTGTTTGTTGAGATCCATACAAAACACATACAGTAAAACCCCAATTTAATGTTCCCAGATTTAGTGATCATGTTTTCATGTCCCGACAAGAGCTCCATATAAACAATGTAACCTCCATTTAATGAAAACCTCGATTCAGTGAAATATATTCTAATCCCCCAGCAATTCATTAAATAGGGGTTTTACTGTAAATACACTGTGTGGAAAGAATGTAGAATTTTGGAATGTTAACATTATACACACAAACACATATGCATATATAATGTTACATATAATATTATTACATTGAACAAGGAAACTAGTAAACTATCAAGAATGTGGAATTCGCAAATGTGGGGAAGGTTTCAATAAGAAAATTGGGGTTAAGGTTATCGACTGGTGAAACAGTGAGTGGAAAGGCGAACTGCATAAACCTAGTCATAAATGAGTGATATTTAATTATTCTTCATGTCATACTACATTTACCTCCTTAGGTCCATGAAAAAATTAGAGATGCCTGCTTCAAAACCTGTTTGCACGCCAGCCACATATTTCGCTCGCAGTATGCTGCTGTGCTGGTACCACAATAGCAGTTGTCTTTTCTAAGTGTTGTGCCTGTCTTTCAGGTACTCCCCTTCTCCTTTATTTAACAGTACACTAATAGAGCACTCTTATGGGAATAAAGTGAAAATTATTAGTCTTTGTACAAAAGTAACTGGTCAAGCCTGGACAGATATGGGATATACACTCCATATGAGAAACTTGTGCCCTTGTAAGTTTTATAGAGTTGTTCTACTTTTTACTATATATTATCCTCTGTTTAATATTGCTGTTGTTTTAATCAATATCTACAGTTACAAAAAAAAATGTTTCTTTTCTACTTACTTTTAGATTGTTTTTAATGTTGAAATAAAAGAAAGATAAAAATTCACCACAGTTGTCCTCATGAATGCAGATCGACCAGATAATACATTTATTTTCTACTATCTGCAGTGGAAAAGTACGAACTGGAGAGATCTTCTTCATCAAAGGAGGATGCTTTGTCTTCTACAAAACAAACTGTACCGTGAAAACTGGACTGATGCGATCATTTGCAGTTCCAAATTTATCAGCCTCTGTTCCAGTGGTTGGTTCTAGGACTGAATTCTCCATATTCCCTTCCATGGTCTGTTGTCCTTTTACAAATCTGTCTATATCTTTCCTGAAAAATAATAAATATGTTAATCAGTACAATGATTACAAAGAAATTGTGACATCAGGCATTATGCCCCGATCTCTGAGCATTTTGAGAGATAAATTGCAAAAAGATGGCTCCTGTATAGTCTTTGTGACAATGAACTGTCTACAATTCTATTTCCTTCATTGTCTGTCACTACACAGCTGCAAGGGGCCCGCCTTAAGTCCAGCCAAACAACCTGAACATTCATCAAAAGGGCTCGATGGGACAGAGAGCTGGTCTACGAACATATGTATTAGAGCTGACTGAATTCACAGCTACCCAGAAGTTTGCGGACAGGATAAACTGCTGACACCTTTTGTTAATTTGCACAACTGCATTTCAGAGCATTTACATAAAATCATTCTCATACCTGAGGGCTACATGCAATGAACACTTCAGTATGAAGATCATGATTTTTTTGGGGTTAGATGCAGTGCTTGGTAGACAGATCTTTTACAGAACCCTGAAGATGGAGGCAGCTGGTTCTTCCCAAAATGTTGGTACCCTTCTATCAAGCTACATGACATCCAGTACAAGAATGCTGTGATAGGTCTATTTATATTTACTGCCACAATGACCTTAAATCCAACAGTTCCAAAGAAATTGAATGATTAAAATATAACATAACTAAAAATTATGACCAGAAAGTGATATTTATATATGTATCCAGAAAGGCAACGGGGGGCACACGGTGGCGCAGTTGGTTGAGGCACTGCGCTACAAGCTGGAAGGTCGCGAGTTCGATTCCCAATGGTGTCATTAGAATTTTTCATTGACATAATCCTTTCGGTCGCACTATGGGCCTGGGGTCAACTCAGCCTCTAACAGAAATGAGTACCAGGAATATTTCCTGGGGGGTAAAGGTGGCCGAATGTCTAGAAATGTGGGAGCCTCAACCTCCTGGAACCCTAAGGGCCTGTCCAGGCCTGTAATGGGATTGCTTTACCTTTGCTTTATCCAGAAAGGCAACAGCAACCATGGTAGTAAATGAAGAGGAAAGGTTAGACCTAAGAAAGAGAAAGTAACCAGAGGATTGATAAAGGTTATGTACTGAGGAGCTCCAGTCTGTATGTTCTGCTGCTAATGTTGTATGGGTGATGTAACTGAGAAAAGTGGAATTGGTTGTACAAGTGGAAATGAGATATTCATACAAATTTTAAACAGAAAACTTCAAGCGGAGTCTACGTGGGAGACATGGGTATGGACAGACAACACAAAAATTTATTTTAGAAAAAGAAGTGGGCGTGAGGGTGTTGACAGAATTCAGCTAACTCACGATAGTGTTGGTAGAACACTGTTGTGAGTTTCGAGGTTTCACAGCAGCACATTTGAGGATTCAGTTCTTCTGGGGTGTGACACTGTCATTGGCCAGGTAGTTCCTCATGTTGAGAATGAACATATTGCCTTCACCTACTGGGCCAAGCAGCCTAAGAAGAATGAAGATTAAGGTACCATGTTCCTTCAAAACATCAGGAACCATTCCCAATGACACAGCATCATATTCCAGAAGACATGAATCATCAAAACTAAGAATATAAAACTAGGGAATTTTATGCCTAACTGAGCAACTATAAACTCAAAATAATAATAATAATAATAAATAATAATAATAAAACTGAATTACAAAGTTCAATTAATGGGAAATTACTTTTTGTTTAATGAATATTGACTTGACTCTGAACAAATGCAAACTTTTCGTAACACTAGCCATTACTGTAGATGCAAACAACATGTACATGGATCACAGCTATCAGCAGGAGAACACACACACTGCAAGTTGGAGTTCATGTTCAGATTCTTATAAAATACCACACATCAGTTCTTTTTATCAATGCAAATACATATGTATACATGTGTCTCTAAGCAGCAGCCAAGCAATTCAAATCCTACTGAATGGAAATGAATGTTAAACCACATAACATCCATTTGAAAAGTTTCAACTGAAATTTGTACAATTTTTAAACAAACAGCAACTGAGGCAAACAACAGTTTTCAAACAAAATAGTAAAGCGACACACACTACAACTTCATATTCTGGCAGGGATCAATTGCCCAGTACCCACTGGACAGTTGGACACAAAGGTGCAAATATGCAGACAGCTTCAACTGACCAGCCAGTAACCTTTCTGACCCACACCACCTTGTCATTAATATTAAAGATAACATTATAAAACAACACCTCACTTACTTTATTCTGTAATCACCGTGCATCTTTTCACAGTCACTATTTACATACACCAACTGGATGCAACGTTATTTAAAAAAACTATACAGTTTTTTAAATAAAGTTGCATCCAGTTGGTGTATGTAAATAGTGAACACCTCACTTGTATGAGTTTTGTATTCAAGAGTGCAGTATAAAATCTTCCACAGGGACAGAACTTAGCAAGTACATTAGGTTCTTATTTATATCACCATCCCTACAAAATCTGTTAACCTTCTATCTTCCTCACTTCATCAAAGTTGCAAATTAAAACACACTAAAATGTGTTTCTTACCATCTGTGTTGTTGCCAAGGAGATAATACAGGTCTGGATGAATCCGCTTTGTCCTCCACGCCAAGCACAGACTTGAAGTATTGCACTGGAGAAGCTGCACGTCTAACGGACAGAGGACTATACGTTCCAGGGTTGCGGACACTGATGTCGGTTGGCTGCAGATAAAGTTGAAATCAGTGATAAGGAGGGGCAGGTTATAAAGGAGAAAGTGAATGTTAGGTAGAGTATTCAAGTCTTCTGAGATGTGATGCTGTATCAGTGGGCGAGTGGTTCTCAGTGTTGAGAAGGAAACACTTTCACTAATTCCACCACTATCCCTTCACATTCCTAACTCCGCCTGATCTGAACCTGCCAGCTCCCCAACTAGTTACCTGTCGATGACCATCTCCTTCATCATACAGCAAACAAAGCCACTACCCCAGGCCACACTAATACACCGAGGTCTCTCCGACACATGCCCCAACTTGTTCACTACCTTACCCGGCCATCCACTAACCAGTACCACTAAACCTATGTATCACCTCCCTTCCCTTATGTCAGCAATCTTCTTGGTCTGCTTGATCGTTGAAGATAAAGGCACCACAGTGCTAAGGAACATCAGGAACCACTCACCTAACCACACAGTGTCCCATCAAAGAAGGCTTGAATCTTGCATTTCTCACCATTAAAATGGAAATCTATACGCACAAATGCTCAACAGCATTATCTGCAGGTATCTTATATACCAAACTTCACCAAAATTGGACAAAAATTCCTTTAATGCAGATAACGCATCACATGTCATTAAGTGGTACTGCAACAACTTACCATGTCTGTCAACAGTTCATCCTCACTGTCACAGATGTCAAATGGAACACCGACATATCCTCTCTGCTTCGATGTTTCTCCTTTAAAGTCCTCCAGTTCTGCAGAATGCAAACCGAGTCAAACGGTAATAATGCGTAGAACTACTACATCTGCTCACAAAAAATAATACACCCTTCCCTTCTCCCTTGACGTCACAAAGCACACAATTTGCAGTCTTGTTCAACACATTGCGATGGTTTGTCATGTGACACAACCGGCAAAATAAATGTAAAAGCAATCCTCACTACTGTACCTCGATGTTTCCGAGTTCCCAGTGAACACTTGTCGCTTCTGTTTACAGTGTTGTTCAATGACTGACTGGAAGACACTGACTTCGAAGCTACCAATCTCTTGAAGTTCTGTGCCCTTCCACTTAAAATTCTGCTGCCTTCTCTGGCCTTCAACATGGAACAATACAACACACTAAAACATGGTGAAAACGTAAGCACATGCAGTGCCAAATGTCTGAACTAGACAAACATGGAAAGGTGTACTCCAAGTGAATCACTTCTCCAAATTACAGTCTGCATGACTGACTGTCCTTGATATATTTACATATATCATACATTCCATGAATCAAAAATTATGTCTAAGTGATGACAGAAAGTGGAACAAGACATAAATATAAAAATATACAATATAAAAGTGTTATAAGTACTTCACATATAGTAGTCATCTAGTGCAAACAGAAATTACTGTCACAAAGCTAATCATACTGAACTCACAATTATTTGTTCTTGTACAGAGCAACATTCATACACAAAAATTTTAAATGAAATTTGCAATCTTAATGTACATGTTGTAACCTCAATTTATGTACATCATTACACTACACTCAGGTTTAAAACAGCATTAACACACAAAGAAATATGTTTATACATTTCTAGAGTGGTTTTCAGGGTAATGCAGAAATACCGTATATTCTCGAATCTAATCCGCACCTTTTTTACAGTTTTAGAGGGCTAAAAAATCAGATGCGGATTAGATTCGCGTGCGGATTAGATTCGCGGTCTAGAGCTGGATTTTGGAAAAATGATTGAGCTGCTGTACGTGCCATAAGAACAATACAATACAATAATCTATTATTTTGTTATTTATTATTCATCAGACTCGCCGTCATCACTCATAACCGAATCGTTATCCGTGCTCTCCACCCAGTCACTATCATCTTTATCTTCAACATCGTCCTCCCATACAATGTCATCGCTGCCTTGTGTTTCCGCCATAGTCGAACGTTGCTTTCATCAACTCCAAAAATTGCAGCGGCTTTGCGGTTTCCATTCTCCTCTGCGCACCGAATAACTTCACGTTTGAACTTTGCCGTATATGAGAGTCGTTTAGATTTTAGGCGTCCCTCTTCCAAAACTACGGTACACGACAAATTGGAACAAGCACCTCCCACGTTTCAATAACTAAGGCTCAGCTGGCTTCAGACGAGATTGCGCACGTCTGTTGAGAAAGGCCCCGCCTCTATCGGTATGACTCATCGGCCACAGGTGTAGCGTCGGATTTTAACGCATTGGTAACATCCAATATTATTCAATCAGTCGCCCCGTGGGCAAGGGGTGGTTGAAGGAAAGGTGCGGATTAGAATCGCGAACTAACTTTTTTTCGTTTAAGAAATCGCCAAAACCTGAGTGCGGATTAGATTCGAGAATATACGGTACCTTTAAGCATGGAATCCTACATTCTCAATTTCTTTGAAGTTTCTTAACCATGAAGTAAAACAGTTTAAATTTCCTTGCATTCTGTCTCACTGTCTACAGCCGGCCTGACACCTACGGCACATATACCCACAACAGCATATGAGGTTTTCTTAGCATGCGGCATTAATTCCTGTCTCCAACCCCATTTCTTCTTGCTGACCAAACTTGCTACATTGAGATGACCACACTGAAAGAGTTTACCCACCCAAGACCTTAGAATAATTTAGTACCAAAAGTTTCCCATTTGATTAATACAGTAGAATTCTGAGAATCTGGCCTTCAGTTATCTGACATTCTGCTTTACCCGACATCAACGTACAACGTGCCATTTACAATTTGTGCTGCGAGCACATGCATACTTCCACATCCCACTCCCATTCGCACTTTGTCTGTCAATGGGTCTCATCACACTTACTTGATTGAAATTTATTTTTTCAAAACATACTCTTGTACTCTATTACATTAGCTGTACTGCAGGTGTAGTAACCAAAGCAGCCAATTTTATTTGCATGCATGCTTGATAAAAAAGGGACTTTCCAAACCTGTTGAGCAAGGTTAGTTCAGTGTACAAAGGACTTCATATATACAGTAACATTTTTTGGCTTAGTCAAGGTTATGTTTATAACAGATTTGTTAACTGTTTGGATGAAATTCATTTTTCACAAATGATAAATTGTTATTTCAAGAAGTAGGACATCATGTGGATTTGTAGACTGATGTTCTTTACAATTTTTTGTTGCATTTAAATTACTTTAGCATTTATCATCCTAACGACATGCTGGTTTCTAAAACGTACTGGTGAATGGCCTAGCACGTCACAGGCTGATCTCTGTGTATTTGCTTGGTAGCAGTTTAAATGTCCATTCTAAGCCAGAAAAACTCAGGCCACCACAAAATATAATTGACATTTAAATCCATTACCTAAAGGTTAACACCAAATTAGAGGGGTTTGGCAAAAATGGCTGATGTTATGTTTGATAAGATAAAAGTCTTCAAAATCAAACGTATACTTACTTCAACAGAAATGGCATCTGAAACAGGGTCATGACTCTCACAGAACCTCATGGAGCTTTCTCGCTGCTTTGGCATGAATCTGCTGTGGCTTGTTGTGTTCGTGTCTACTGACAATACAAACAAATCATACTAAGTGACTGCAATGAAAAGTCACAGAAAAAATTCCACCATCCAAAAAATGTATCTTACTTCAAGCCTCAACACTCTGTGTTTTCTATACACTTACATGCCACCTATAAAAGGTAGAAAAAATGAAGGAAACTGGAAAAACATTCAAATGTAACACCCATACATTTAGTCAGTGGTTACAAACTACACACTGTTGTTCAAACATCCTGTACTATGATAAAAGATGAGCTTCAATAATTACCTGGGCACTGCCATGGTTCAGGAGGACAGTCACCACCCTCTCATTGCAGCGGCCCAGGTTTGAACCCAGACCACTCCATGTGTGATTTGTGGTGGACAAAATGGCACTGAGACAGGTTTTTCTCTTAGTAATTTGGTTTTCCCCTGTCAGTACCATTCCACCAATTCTCTATACTCATTCATTCATCACTGATGTTATACAAGTTTAGTAACTGCTTTATCAAATAACACACACATCCACTAAGTGATTATCTCTACAATTCAAATGCTATGATTTCAGTGTGAAACATATTCAAAGTCAGCAGACTCTGACTTCTTGATAGAGACTCAAGTGTAAGTACAGAGTAGAGTTCAGCACATCGCATATCTGGAGCACAGCATCTACCATGCACATATGTGGCTGTGAACATGTTCATACCACCGGACACGCAGTTGGAGTACCGCACAATAAACTTTACCTTCAAGTACTCTTCTGCCTTTCCTTGGTTGTGTGTTCACCTTGCGATCCCGGCCAGACCACGTTCTATTTGACACGACTCTCCCTTTCTCTTTCGGTATGGTGAACTCAGTTTTACCTTCACAGCCTCTCCTCTTGGACGACACTCTTTCTGATTCAGATTCTGAACATTTCCGCTTCTGTAATGTAATAATGATGCCATTCAGAGCCAACAGGTGTTGTTACATCACTGCTGCTGCATTAGCAGGAGCAGTAGCAGCTATCAATTGGCACTGTCAGTCAGTACTCATTGACTTCTGACACATGCCAAATACGAGACCATAACAAAGAGCAACCAACAGATTCTTTGACAATGTACTAAAATTACAAATCTGAAAGGTATCCATGATTAAATTAAGAGCAGACTAAACGTGGGAAAAGAATCAGTGACTAACTCCTTCATCATACACCTACCTCCCTTTCTGAGGACCACTAGTAGACCTGACCTGACTGGTACCCCACCCTCTCCAGCCATCCATTAACCAATACCACTATACCTATATAAACTTTATCCTGCGTTTGCTATTCTTCTTGACCTGCTTGACCCACAGGATGAAGGCACTACACTCCTTCAAAATGGCAGGAACCACTCACTCAACGAGAAAGCATGACATCGAAGACCTGAGCTCTCAACAAGGGACAAGTTCATATTTGCAGTTAAAAGGTTGTACAGCTGCTGTCAGAAGGCAGGACTGTAAACCTCTCACCCATTTGTCAAATTATTACAAAGAAAACATATAACAAAGGCAGACAAAAACAAAGATGGCCTTTCATCATTCAGTTGCAACTGCTAAGTACAATAAAATAAACGGACATACTAATCGTTTTGATCAAAGAAGGGAGCATTAAGCAGTTGGAAAGTATAAAAAATGGTATCACCATCTGTTTCACATTACCACTGATTTAGCCATAACATGCATCTGGGTAATATAGTGTCTATGGAGTACAGAATCGGTTCACCTCATTACATCTGGTCAAACAAATAAGTGCCAAATTTTCATCCAGCAAAACTACAAATGCTGTACTCCATGATGCAGTACACAGATTTTACCAAGACATTCTTTACTTTCAAAATGTCACATGGCCTCATGGTACACACGTTAATGTGATTTCATTTATATGCCATAAGAAAAGAATGGCTTTCCCTGTACAAATTTTAACAAAAACTCATAAATACTAAACAGCATTATGTGCAGTCTTAAGAGATTTGCACACAATTTCCAACCAAATCACACATGAAATGAGGAAAGTATGGACAGAAATTCATTTATGACCCTAAGTATGCCTTCACTGTGCTCTTTTTCACAAGATTCACACACCGACAAATTTTTATGGACATCTTTGGTACCAGATTTTATCCAATCAGATGAAAAATGCTGAAAATATGGGCAAAATTTCATTCACACCCTCAAGTAAAGAATGCCTTTCCCTGCACCAATAACTGCTAAACACTGTTAATCAGAGATCTGCTATGCTGAATTCCCCCAAATCAGTCAAAATATGGGATGCACTGGCACAAATCCAGTCATGCCCCTAAGTCACTGGGCAAATTTTCCTGAAACTCATGCCTGCTCAACAAATGTTTGTAAAGAACCGAATTTCATGAAAATCTGACAAACAGTTTAGTCACTGATACTAGGTCACAGACACATACGGTCTCTGTACAAGGGGTTCTTTTTTTTACCTCGTAAAAAAGGCCTAATAATGCAGAAATGGAGGAGCGTTTTGTGGAAAGTGTAACAAGCTGCAGGATGTTCAGTACGATGCATGAAGATAAAAACTGTAACGTACAGTTCCATCCATTTGAGGAAACTTCACATCTCACCCAGATGAATCCAGCACACAGTCATATCTCTAACTTTAATCTTCCTTTTAACATTAATACTGAACATAACAGTACCACAGATTTTAAATCTAGGGAGTCACCAATTAACAAATGGGTTAGGTTCCTGGACCCTCTTCTTAAGTTGATATGTTCATGTGCCATCACCACTGCTATCGCCACTCTCACACTTAGTAGTAATGACAAGGGTTCATAAAATAAAAGAAGAAATAGCAGCAGAGTTCCAAGACACACATAAAATGGTGTGGAACATTGGAATGCTTGTCGCTGCTGTCAGGATGCAGCAACTGCCAAGCATGGACAGCAACCAACCACCAAACAAAAGTACATTAGTATATACCACGCATTTATTCATAGTGCCTGTTGTAAGCACCACACAGCCATAAGTCCCATGTTTATAATACGTGATCACAGAATCTTATTTATAAATGTGGGTGCTCATAAGTCTGGGACCTCCTGTAGTTGAAATAAGTAATAAAATCTACATCAGAAGTTGATACTTCTAATCCACAAATAGTGCAAACCTACATCATAACACATTTTTGGTTACCACATATTTTCTTTTGTCTTACGAAGAATATGTTTTCTTATAAAGAAAAGTAAACTAAACATGCTTTGTAACAAAATAAAAGTGTGTACAACCTTTTGGAATCGAACACTGTCAACGCTCTGGTTCACAATAACTTTCTGAACTCCAGTTCTTGGAGAAAAGAAAGCAGGCTGGTTACACTGCTGCACAAGCCTCTCACCTGCAACAAACATGGCACAAGTTCACAAACTTAACTGTGTGAGTGATTACCTCCTGCACGACCAGCGTTGCTTAATCTTCCTGCAAGGTCAACTACGAACCTGACCAGTGCTTAAGCACTGTAACTACTACTGGCCTGCCACCCAAATCACCCCTACCTTTATAATATACCCACATTATACACTGAGACAGTGCTCCTTAGACTACATGACACTGAAGCACACAGTAACTATCTACCAGATGACATGGCACATCAGTAACTATGTACCACATGACATGGCACAACTTCAGTAACTACTTACCATATGACATGGCACATCAGTAACTATGTACCAGATGACATGGCACTTCAGTTAACCACTTACCAGATGACACAGCACATCAGTAACTATTCACCAGATGACATGGCACATCAGTAACTATGTACCAGACAACATGACACAACTTCAGTAACTTCTTACCAGATGACATGGCACATCAGTAACTACATACCAGATGACATGGCACATCAATAACTATGTACCAGATGACATGGTACATCAGTAACTATTTACCAGATGACATGGCACAACTTCAGTGAACTATTTACCAGATGGCATGGCACAACTTCAGTTAACTATTTACCAGATGGCATGGCACAACTTCAGTTAACTATTTACCAGATGGCATGACACAACTTCAGTTAACTATTTACCAGATGACATGGCACAACATCAGTAACTATTCACCAGATGACATGGTGTAACATCCCAGGAAACTTTTGAAGCTACATGCTGCCTCCATCTTTAGGGTACTTCATCATTTTCAAGAAAAGCCTTTACTGTGTAATAACAATATGTTAATAACTTCATACTTTCATGTTGTCTGCACTGTCTGGTGGCAGCAGGTACTCCAAAAACATCAATAAAAACCTACCAGGCTGTATGGTAAAACACCCCAGAAGATGAGAATGTACATCTTCATAAAAATGCTAACATCACATCTCACTAATCAACAAGTCACACAGAGGGTATGTCACAGCTTCTTCAGGATGGTGCTGCATGCAGGGGAGCTGGTTATTTTACGAGTGTCACATCACCTAAATCAGCGGTTCCCGAACTAAGTGCATACTGAATGTGAGAGTGAGAAACATAAAATGGTGGACACAAAAATCACGGGAATAGTTTAAACTACAATGCTTCAAAACAGAAAACGATCAACTGTTTATAACATTAAGCAGCAGTGTGCCAACTATAAAAGCATGAAATGCCTACAGATTAGCCAGTCTAAGCACAAGTTCACAATTTTAATTCTCTGATTAATAGTATATTAAATAATTAGAAAGAGGTAAAATTATGATACTATGCAGTATGACAGGTGCTTACCAACATTTGGAAGGAACCTGTTGCCTCTGTCATTATGGTAGTTGTACTTGAAATGACCTGAATGCACTGGTAAGGATGGTGGGAATATCTGGCAGCTTTTATTAGACCGGAGCAAAAAAATGCAAAATGCACATATTGAATCTGAGATTATTAGAAATTGTTGTAACCTCAGTGTATCAGAACCACTTGACACAGTAGACATGAAAAGAGAACAGGAAGTGGATTTGGCGATTAAATCAGGTACTTTACCTCCACACACAGTTAATTTAATGACAATTTTCAACTATACAGGTCACATAATTTCAAATACTAGTAACAATTCCTTACGGTATTATGCCAGTGTCCGGTTGAAAAGACTCGGGGAAAACCACACAAATCCTATCAAGAAAGCCTGCCTATGACTTGAGAATTGCAACGAAGAGCAGACTGAGAGAATAGGTGGCGCTGCTGTGGCGTGAGGAAACGACAGAAATAGCTCCGTAAAATTCACATACTTTTAAAATAAGACATGAATTTAGATCATAGTGGCTTATACAGTCACATAGAGAAAACACTCAATTTCCTGGAATTGAACTCATTGTGGTTTTTAGCTCACAATAAGTAAAAATTAGTGATATTAGCAACTACTAGTTCCAAAAGCCGGCAGCCATATTGGAATCTGGTTACTTCTAATTACTTGGTTACTGTTTATGTAATAATGTTTATCTAATCTTGTAAAAGGCTCTCATAAATATTATAACATACTCGTAATTTATATACAAATATTTTAAATTAATTGTGTAATTTCTAAGGCAAAAGCGAACTCACTCTGTTATGTAAAATAGGCCCAAATTGACATCGGCTGTTTATCTTGTTTTAAGCTTGTTTCAAATGTGTTTCTGTGTGTACTTTTGTGTGCTGTGAGTGATATTTTCAAGTGAAATTATGATATCAGTGGACTAGAGTTTAATAACTGTGTTGTGAGTGATATCTCGAGTGAAACTGGATATTAGTGGCTAATACTATCCATAATTGTGTAGTGGGTGATTCATACAGTGAAATTGGTTATTAGTGGATCAGAGTGTTAATAATTCTGCTGTGGGTGATATGCCAAGTGATATTGAGTATTAATAGATCAGAGTGTTAATAATATTGTGTAAATCACCTTTTATATAACATAGGCTATTATAGCTCTTTGGGTTAGTGAGTTATTAAACAAAGGTTATAGTGAAGTAGGTTAGTATTGTAATAATTAGCATTTAAAATGGTTTCTAGAAATCTTTCAGGGAAATGCGGGGCATGTCGTAGGTGGGTCACCAATGGCATGGCTTGTAATATGTGTAACTGTTGCTTCTACATAAACTGTGCAAGCAATAGCTATATAATATAGTGATTTTAATTCAAAAAAACTGTAACAGTTAGTAAGAGTAGCACTCAACCCCCAACTTTACCAAAAACAATCAAATCTTTTGGATAAAATCAGCCAGGTTATAGAGGTGTGATTAATATCCAGATAGGTTTGAACGAATATTGCCACGTCATTGGCAGACAATTTTGTCTTAAATATGGTATAACTTCACACAAACAACACAGACAAATCAACCAACTTACCAAGCCAATACCTGACAGGAGGAACGACAATCCGTCCCCTTGAACTCTTCTTTATGATCCCTTCACCCTCCAATTCTTTCAGTGGAATCACAGACCCTCTCCCATGTGTCAAATTCTTCACAGCAGCTGTGAATGAAAGGATATTGACATCAGTCTGTCACCTCAAAGGGATAAAAACATACAAGAAAATTACAGTTCAGCTATTGCGTATTCACAAGTCTTTAGAAGCACTGACCGACCTGTAGGTATAAAAAGCATTTTAACTTTCTGTAATTTACTCTTTAAAATTAACTTAAAATTTCTTTCCTGTGATGTCAAACTGTGCATTAGATAGCGTGACAGCATGTGTGAACTGCAATCCGTGCCAGTAAGGCTATCCCATTACAGGCCTTGACAGGCACTTAGGGCTCCAGGAGGTGGAGGCTCCCAGAATTTCTGGACAATCAGCACATAAAAGTGGTAAGATTGTCAGCCCTACTCACTGGCCACCTTTAATCCCAGGAGATATCCCTGGTACTCATTTCTGTTAGAGGCTGAGTTGACCCCAGAGCCATAGTGCAGCTGGAAGGATCAAGTCAATGAAAAATCCCAGTGACCCCATCAGGAAAACCCATGCCGATACTTTAAAATTTCACACCTCAGCTTAGCAAATCAAGACGCAAATGCTGTACACAAAATATGTAGTTATGTTTAGTCTACATAGTCAAAGTACTGATTTGTAGCCCTGTTTGTCAACACAACAATATCTGAGTAACAAAGATGTGTTAAACGAATTATTTCATGTGAATGCTGTGAAGTTCTTTTTCATTTCTTATAAAATTAACACAATAACAGTTGCAAATATATGAACACTTCAATATGCTACGTCTAAGTATTCAAGTGTTCTGGAATGTTACACTGTGTCAATTGGTATATAGTAAATGGCAAATATTTACCAGTCAACATGATGCAGCATTCCACACAATTTTAATCTTTAACTGTCTGATATGCATTTACAGGACAAAATGAAAATAAACTCATATCAGATAGCAATGAACAGAAGAGCAGCTTTCTAACAATATGACAGCTGCTACAGTGTTTACACATACTAAAAGAAAAAGATATATCTAGATTATTATTATTATTATTATTATCGCTATCACCACCACCACCACCACCACCACCACCACATCAGCCACAAGCAATCAAGAAGACGAAAGAAACTGTATTTCCAGAAATTTTAAAGTTTGCGGCATGCGTGTTCAGCAGACAGTTCTTACTGCAAAATCCTACTTACTTCAGTTACAAACATCTGCTACCTTCAAAATGGACTCCACCCCAATTTCACACTTCATATTTATCCTCTCATTGGTTGCCACTGTAAGTGGCATTGGCAGCAGCATGCAGTTCACGCATTTAACAAAAGTACATAATGGAAATTTTATTTAGTGACACATTACATGACAGGATTATGGGCAATGTAAAGAAATTATGGGGAAGGAAGCAGCAGGGGCCTATCTCTATGAACTACTGCCGCATTTGGTGAGAGGGAACTAAGCAAAAGCACAAGAGAGTGACCTGGCTGAGATGAAAACCGTGTCACACTAGTAAGAAGGACTTGAACAGGTGGCCAAAAGGGATGACTGTATTACTTCTACATACATACATTCCATGGATCCATAAGTCTGCCAAGGTGACAACTGGATGTGGAATAAGTCATAATATACAAATATACAGCTATACAGATTATAGTATTTTACATTTGAACACTATAAACGTGTTACATACCTCACTATGAACCATCTTTATACATAAAAAATTCATCTACTGAGTAAAAGGAGTGTGTATTTACGTATTTTCTTAATGCTACTTTATATTTTGTCTTTTTATTCTTAAGACTTATGAGACTCAGTGGGAGTCTGTTGAAAATTCTGATACTGGCATAGAATGTACTTTTTTGAAAACAGATAGGTTAGCATGTGGTCTATGCAGGTGGTGCTTATTCCTGGTGTCTATACTGTGTATAGATGAATTTGTTTAAAATGTTCTTGATTGTTTAAAATAAAGTTCATTAATGACAATATATATTGACATGGAATAGGTAAAATCTCTAATTTTTTAAACAGACTTCTGCATGGAGTTCTTGGTTGTGCACCGACCATAATTCTGATGATATTCTTTTGTAAGGTGAATATCTTCTTACTGTTGGAGGAATTACCCCAAAAAATTATTCTGTACTTTATAATAGAATGAAAGTATCAAAATAAATTGATTTAAGAGCGTCGATGTTGCTGATATGATACATTGATCTAACTGCATATCATGCTCCACTTAATTTAGGAACCATGTGATCAATATGATTCTTCCAAGTTCAGTGGTTATCAATTTGTAAACCAAGAAACTTTGTGTTTATTGCCTCTTCTATATACTTTCCTCTATAATCAATACGTAATGCACAGCATGGTGAATCTTTTGGTTAAAAATTTCATAATATTTGTTTTATCAGGATTTAGTACTAACTTATTAGCAGTAAACCATTCAATCATATGAGTGAGAACTAAGTTTGCCACTGTACAGAAATCTTCTAAATTTCTGTTATATATTATGACACTAGTGTCATCAGCAAAAAGTATTGGTTTTGATATGGAATTTATTTTCCAAGGAAGGTCGTTTACATATATATTATGAACAATAAAAGCCCCAGAATTGATCCTTGGGGAACTCCATGTTTCAGTGTACCCCAATCAGAGAAAATGTTTTGAGTTGCATTACGTGACTTTATTTCTACTTTCTGTCTTTTATTAGTTAAATAGGATTTGAACCAATCTGCAGTTACTCCTCAAATGTCATAGAAATGTAATTTAGCCAACAAGATTTCATGATTTACACAGTCAAAAGCCTTTGCCAAATCACAGAAAACTCCTCCAACGTGCATTTTTTGGTTAATAGATGTAAATACACTATCAGTTAGTCTGAAGGTAGCATTTTCAGTAGATATCCCTTTACTAAAACCATGCTGTTCTGTGACCAGTATGTTGTTAGTACGTAGATGTTGGCTTAACCTACTGTGCATAGCTTTCTCAAATACTTTAGAAAAAACAGTTAATAAGGAAATAGGCCTATAATTTGTCATACTAGTTTTGTCTCCCTTCTTGTATAGTGGTTTTACTACCTCAATCTTAAGACGATCAGGGAAAACACCTGTATGTAGTGAGTGATTACAAATGTAGCTTAATGGGTGGCTAATGACAGATGCACAAGCTTTTAAGATTTTACTTGTTATTTCATCATAACCTGATGATTTTTTTTTTTGGTTTAAGGGAATGTATTATACTTTTCAGCCTCGGTGATTGGGATTGTTTTCATGCTAGGGAAGTTTCCTGGAAATGAATCTGCTAAAAATAAGACAGCATCTCCTTTCTCTGCTTGCTGCATGTTTAATTTTTCAGTAATTGTTAGAAAGAAGGTATTGAAGGCATTAGCCATGTTCCTTTGGATCCGTTAATTCTTCATTGTTCATAAGCAAGGAGGGCACCTGTTCCATGGAATGTACTTCTCCTGTCTCTTTCTTTATAATGTTCCAAGTTGTTTTTATTTTATTATTAGACTTTGCTATAAGTCTGTTGTAGTGTTGCTTCTTAGCTTCTTTTATAACTTTTTTTTAGGATTCTACAATATAAAATGTAATGTGCTTTATATTTTGGATCACTGTTTTTTCTTAGTGAAGGTGTATAGACTCCTTTTATGTTTGCAGGATACGTTTATTCCCTGTGTAATCCAGTCGTTTTTTACATTGTTTGTACTTTTGTATTTAACTGGAAAACTAGCTTGGATAATATTTAGGAAAGTATAAAGAACTGAATTAAACATACAGTTAGTATCTTTAACTTTATAAACACATTCCCATGTTTCTTTTTTTAGCAGTGTCTGAAAGTTTGTTACTGTTTCATTATTTATTAATCTGGTCTTTTGCTTGAAAGGAATTTTGTTTGTTGTTGCATATATATTGTTAATTGTGAGAAGTTGAGCATCATGGTCTGATAGGCCATTTATTAGGGGAGATGTAGAGGATGACTTTAGTCTACTGTTATCCACAAATATATTATTAATGGCAGTACTTGAGTCGTTTCAAATTCTTGTTGCAAAATTTACTGTGTGTGACAGATTATATGTTGCTAATAATGAGGCTATTTGATTTTTCCGGTTGCTTTCAATGAGATAATCTGTGTTTATGTCTCCACAAATTAGAAATTCTGCTTTTGGTTTATACGAAAGTTTCAAAGTATCATCTAGATGTTTTATAAACTGATTAAAATCTCCTGTAGGGGCTCTGTATAAACAAAATATAATTAATTTGGTTGCTTTTGTTTCTATTTCAACTGCACAAATTTCCAAATCCTTTTCTTCAGAGTTGTGCGAGATATCAATTTTGTTGAAATACAGGTCTTTTCGAACAAAAATACACACACCTCCCCTCTGCAGGTTCCTATGGCAGAAACTTGATCCTAGTATATACCCTGGTAATGCGAGGTGGAGCAGGTCCTGTTCTTCCATGTGATGCTCAGTAAAGCATAGTATATGGGGATTTATGTTATCTATTTCGAAAGAATTTATTAATTCATCAATTTTGCTTCTTAGTCCCCTAATATTTTGATGAAAGATATGTAAAGAAGTAGATGAATCTACAGTTCTATCTTGTTCTCTAAAGCCCAAGTAATTACAATCAATAAGTTTTAAGCACCTTTGTGCTTTTGCTTTTAACCTAAAAAAGGAGAGGCTCTTGCATGGGTGATAACAGGAAGCAGACGTGTCCAACTTGCTGATGCATGCAGGTCACAGTGAGCCTAGAGATGTGAGTTTAGGTTGCAGTATTTTAACAATAAACAGAAAGGAATAATACTATAAAAATACCCCAACACCAGAATAACACAATCATTTGTTGGATCCAAATGTAAATTAGATTACCCAGTGAGGCACTATTTTAATACTGCACCTTTAATCAGAAGATTTTCCAGAAAATTACATCTTCTATTTGTGCTTAACTTATTAATGCCAGCTTTAAAACTTACGTTGCCATGCCTGTCACTATTTGTGACAAATGTGTACCTGTTAATAGTGATATTGTGCAGCTCCTGTTTCGTTCCATCAGTGACAACTGTTTACACAGCTATGTGCACACTGCACATAATTTGGCAAACAAAGCAAATAATTTTTGTAACTGAGACAAAGAGGTTAATGACATAAAAATAAAGACCTGCAAAGACAGTTTTGTTCACAAACTTGATAACTGATTGTATGATCTTAAAAAGTCAAATGTTTCTGTAATCTGTGGGCTGCATTCACAGTTTGTTTTGGAAAGTTTCATGGGCCACCAATTTCAAATGCCTGTTCTAAATCAATTCTAAAAGGTTCTGACGATGGTATGTAACATTGAGAACTAATTGGTTTCTGGACTTTGTCCATCGTCCGGGAATCTAAAATCTAAAAACAAAAAGTTGTCCAGTGATTGAGGTTAGCTCGGTCTAAGGGACCCAACAGAGTAGGTGTCTCCCTCTCCCTTCACCTGAGGACGGAAGCAGATCCAGCTTCCGAAACGTCGTGATTTTAGATTTCCAGATGATGGACAAAGTCCAGAAACCAATTAGTTCTCAAAGTCTGTTCTAAAGTATGAAATTCTGTGGATGGACCTTCATTAACGCTGTCATTTTCATCTGACGACATGCTTGATTCAGTAACCTCATGTTCATTACAAGTGGTTACAGTGGCTGTAGGCTGCACAGTTTCATCAGTAAGTTCATCACAACCAGCTGCATGGTCAGCACTCCCTGTATGCTCAACCTCACTTGCTGCAGAAGCCCTAGCCTGAATAGTTTCTTGTCTCAGTTCAGTTCCTTGCTGTTGTCCATCAACAACAGGCAGCAAGTTGACCCACGATTTAATCATTATTCTCCATCTATGGGGCAGTCCTTCATTCAGCTGCTTCCGTATCGGACTTGGTATGTCTGTTGGAAAAAATAGCAAGCACATAAGAAGGTAAGATTTGGGGACCTCACAGTGCTGTCGCTGAAGATTCAAGTCTTCTGGGATATGAAGCTGTGTTGTTGTGTGAGTAGCTCCCAACATTATGAAGGATCACAGTCCCTTCACTTTCTTCTTGAACTGCTTTACACAGACTACGGAGGCAGCTGCAGCCTCAGAAATGTCACCAACTATTTACCAGTCAACGTGCCCTAACATCCCAGAAGACTAATCTTCTTCACCACCACTGTGAGAATTTAATGTCCCACAGACTCCATTATGAGATGATTATACAGCTTAACAAAAACATCTAAATCAAATTTCATGCTACTGCATTTTATAGCCCTACACTTTTACTACATTTTATGCAATTTGTTATGCACTCACCTCCATCCAGTGCCAAAGTTAAGAATGAGTGAAGCTATACCTCCATTTACCAATACTCCTTCATAGCATACACATGGGCAACTTTACCATATATACTAAAATAATAAAAAATACTGTCAATCACAACACTTGTATATTCATTCATTCTGTAGTCTGTCTTACGACAGGTCCGTAGCCTCTTCCAAAGCGAGTTCTCCACAGGGTGCGATCTAGTGCTTCCTCTTTCATTTTCCAGTATCTTTTCTTTTCCTTAAGGTCATCCAGTAGCTGCTTACGTCTTCTCCCTCATCGTCCCGTCATTTCTATCCTTCCTTCTAAACTTGGAAGAGACTATCCAGGAAAAGTAACAATGTGGTAGTTTTTCCATTTGCTTTCCACATCGCAGTACAGCAGCCGTTCAGACCACTCTGGTCACGCCTGTTGCTACACGATCATGAACCATCTCGAGCATCATTTGCTCTGTGCTTCATGTCGCTACTGATGTCGCTGCTTCCGGCATCAGGGGAGTTTTTATTCGGTTTCCCATCTCCTAGGCATCTCTCTTCGTCTGGTTCCTACCCTTTTGATCTGTCCGGCTTGGGAGACCGTACTGGTAGCAATACTACCGCCGGCTTAGCTCTCAGGGTCACTGGAACTCACAAGCCCCTCTACCACGGCAAGGTGAAGATACCAACAAAGGGGACTTGTATATAGGGTTATTTATTATGATTTGTACATGTTTTGGCCTCTTTTGGCCATCATCAAGTACACCTAAATACAAAAAATATTAGGAGGAAGGATAATTGTAAACATTAAATTTTAAGGTTAGAATAAGATCTTATTCTTTACAATTGAAGTGGGATTATACGAACAAAGCTTCATGTATCTAATGCAGGTATTATAAAGGAGTAAAGGTAAAGCAACCGTATACAGGCCTGGACAGGCCCTTAGGGCTCCAGGAGGTGGAGGCTCCCAGAATTTCTAGATCATTGGCACATGAAGGTCGTAAGGTTGTCAGACCTATGCACCGGCCGCCTTTAACCCCCAGGTAATACCCCTGGTACTCATTTCTGTTACACGATGAGTCAACCCCAGGGCCATAGTGTGGCTGCAAGGATTAAGTCAATGAAAAATTCCAATAACCCCATCGGGAATCAAACTTGCAACATTCTGGCTTGTAGCACAGTGCCTCAACCCACTGCATACCCCTTACAAAGGTATAGAGGAGATTATATTGTAAAAAACTGTAGCAGGTTCCTGTTGAGGTATGTATGTAAGTTTCAATAATAGTATATGTTACATTTTGGGATTTTTTATAAGCACTCTGTGGATTTGGGTTGTGTATCTCGTATGGAGATTCTGGGAAAAAATAAAGAACAGAAAAAATGTAAGCATTAAGTTATTAAATATAAACGAAAAATATATAATAAGTATAATGAATAACCTTATATGGAAGTGTCATGATTGATGGTATTTTTATTGATTTTAGCTTACATCTTTCAAAACAGTATTTTCCAACAAACGTTCACTAAACATTCTGAAAATATTTTGTGAGCTTTTATAACCACATTACATTCTGTACAGATTCTGTAAAACAGGTCCATTCTTAAGAGTTTGTATTCAATGTAGCACAGAGACTTTCTTTCATTAACAAATAATTAAATAAGAACTACTTAAAATACACACAAAAACAGCATTAATACAAGTCCAGGCAACGTTCATCAAAATTTTCATTTGTAAGTGTTAAAACAGAACAAGGTTGTTTAAGGCGACGTTAAACAAGGTCTGCCTGTAAGTCACTGTTTGGACCGTTTATTGTCAATAAGCAAGAAAAATATGATAAACAGTTCCATATTCTATGAATTATAAAAAAAAAAAAATGTTATTGAATAGAGATAACCTGAGAAAACTACAAAGAGTATTTTAAACTAATTATTACATGTAATGCTCAAACATGGGCACTTATAAAGAGAAACAGAAACAAAACACAAGCAATGGATACAAAATTTTGAGAATTGCTGTAGTGAAAACAATGAATTGAATCACAAATTAAATCTTGGGAGGAAAAGTTGGAATTAAAAATTTGTTAAAAAAAGTTAGAAATTACTGAAATGGTTTGGACGTGCAAAAAGAATGAATATAACAAGGATACAGAGACAGACATAGGAATTAAAGTACAAGGAAACAAATATATGGGAGAGCCAAGAAGAAGACAGTTCAGCAAGGTAAAAGAAGACATCAAGAAAAGCACAAAAGCTGCAAGAAAGTGAAAAAGAAAAACTCTGAGAAGATAGCAGAGATGAGTCCTTTCGTACACTGATTTGTCCAACAAGAACAGTAACAATGAAAAAGAAGCATCAAGTTAATACTGCCATAAACATCTCACGTAATATATAAGATGTATAACTTACTCTTTTGAGGATCTGCAACCGGGCCCTGTAACCTGTAGAAAGTCCCATCATGACACTTTAAAGAGTCGAAATTTTTGCGACAAGCAATCACATCAGTTGTGTGAAACACGTCTGCTGAACAAGTGCTACCAACAGAAACAAATCAGAAACTGTTAGGGACTGCCCATGCACTACTGTTTGAAGTGAAAAATTTTGTCACTTCTAGTGAGGACTGGACACTGGTTTTATGGTTTTCAAAAGGTGTGACAGGCAAGGAATCTTTTATCCAGTAATCCCTGGGACTTGGGGCTTTCTGGATAAGATGTTTTTTGTAATTTGGAGCACCATGTACAAGATCTATAAAAGCATGCTTGAAAATTAAAGAAGAAAATAAATTAACTGTTCTGCCTTCAAAATGAAGGTATGTTGGGTTAGTCGACATCAATTACAAGATATCGCCTATGGAGATGTCATAAGAAGTCTGGTGGAGATGAGGCAGTTGCTGGAATTATTTGGCGCTTATTTATTTGTTCTGGAACACAGCCAGTTTTCGGAGCATCCTGGATACCAGAATGCCATACCTGTATTACCAAATACATCCCCCTGGCATAATGACAGTATTGCATGCTACTGCACTAAGGCAATAAAAGTACACAGGCATACCCTATTCTGCAGTATTATAGAACTGACAGATGTGTTCTTGAAGGTGTTACACACTGTAATATGACACTAACATTCATTAACTGCAGACGCAAATCTACTACTGACAAAGCTAGTGCAGTGTTCCTCAACCTTGAGCTACCATGATCTGTGCCTTAGGGACCTGCAAGTCGAGGTAATTTTTGGAAAGACGTCTGCAGAACAAGTGAGACTTTGTGGGGTCTACAGTACCAGAAAGTTTGAGAACCACTTACATACATAATACAATGATGATTTTAAAGATTCATCCTACTCTAAGTAGGACTTGCAACAAACTGAAGGTATCAATGGATGCAGCAAGGTATGGAGAGGTGAAAATCCCCATAATTTCCGTCAGCAGCAGTTACCATCACTGAACGTTGGAGTATGGTGTGGAGTCATGTCAGCATGACAATGGTCCCTTTACTTCAGAGAAACTATAAATTCCAAACATTACAAAAGCAAATCAGGCATTCCTTGGGAGGTTAAGGAATATGACTGTTCATTCAAGCAGGATGAAGCAACTCCACATTATACAATGGAAATGTTGCAACAGTTATTCTGTTAAAATTAGGCGGGACTGCTCGACCCTCAAGGTGAAGACACTGCGATCCTTCAAAACATGGGAAACTTGAATCTTTAGCAGCACCGCTGTGAGATCCTCAAATCTCACAATTATTTTGTGATCACATTATTGCTCAAAATGCGTGACCTCCCAGACCAAAAGAACTACTGTTACCAGGCTTTAATCTTCAAGGATTTTTAAAAGACTGTGTGCATACAAATAACTGCCAGACATTAGAAGAAATGAAACATAACAGTGACGCACAGAGTAGAAAAATTCTTTAAGCAAGCCTTACAGTTATCTCGTCAAACAGGCAGAACAGTGAACACAAGCATTTCAGCACTTACTGTTATCATACCTGTAACTTTTTGATACAAATAAAACGGTATGAGCATTGGGTTGCCTAACTTTTTGATCAATCTATATTATAACATGGCTTTCTTAGGTAGTAAAATCACATATACACAGAATGCACTGCAGTGATTTGAACTACACTCAACACCAAGGAATACACTATTTGTCTTAGTTCGATATGTAATGTACAAACATTATGTAGCAGATAATATCCTGTCGCTGCCACAGCCCAGTACTTCCTCAGCAGTAATGCAACTTACAGCCACTGTTACGAACCATGTGTATCAGCCAAGCTGTGTGTGTGTGTGTGAGTGTGCAGGGTGGACATTTTTGTAAGTATTCAACATGAAAGACACCTGGCCTCATAACATTTTAACTGGCTCCCAAAATTTTAATGAAACTGCCTATGTCTGTCTTAAGCTTAAAATAACCTTCTCCTATGTTTGAAGGTTAAATAAGTAACTTACCTTTTCAAATACCCCACTAACTTCAATTTGTCTTCCGCTACTAGAACAGGAGCCCATCTATGGAGAATGTATGGATTCAACTACAAGAAAAAGAAATATAACAATCAACATAAGGACTGATCTTATCACTGGATATCAAAAACTATAACAAAGCACAATATCTAAAACTTTATTCTACAATTATTAATTTATAATTAACTGACAAATTACTGAAAAGTAAGGGCAGATATGATTCAATAAATTGTAAAATTATTAATTTATGGCTATGTGAGGAACTTAATGTAATGGGAAAGTAGTTTAAGACCCAGCTACACACCAAGCAACGAATGATCTGTCATCAACAGAGACACAAATTACCCTGGGAAGCACATTACAATGACAGGCAAATGAGTTTCTACAGCATTGTTCATAAAAACTGTCATTCAGACATCATAAAATGTATGTGAAGCTCTGACGACATTTGAAATATGTGAAACTTGACGCAATTAAAATAAAGCATTATGTAGTGCGTAACTGTTGATGTTTGTAACTTGTTTAACTAACTCTTCTGTTTAACTTTTCAGATATTAACATATCTAATAAACCTCAATACACATCTGACAATGATGTATACTTATGTTTACATACGTCTTCTTTCCTTTGGGCTTGATTCCCTCTGAAGATGGCTTACTTAACCCAAAACATGTAGGGCAGTGTATAACATGAGATAATACAATATATTTGTTAACTGTAAGTGCATTTAGTTGGAATTATGAACCTGCATTAGTGAAAACTGAAGGCAGAAATGGGTCGGTAAATTGTACAATTGTGAACCTAGAGCTGAGAAATTTCAGGCACTGGGAAATTTGGACTAGTGAAAATTATTGCATATACATAAATGGATCAATTAAACATACAATTATTTATATACAATTATTAATTTGTTCATTTATTATCCAAGAATGTTGCTTAAAATTTAGAACATGTCTCACTGTCCACAAAGTATATCTGGATAACTAAATTGAAGATGATGAGATCAAAAGGGCATGTAGCATGCGTGGAGCCGAAAAATTACAATATTTTGGTCATAAATCCCAAAGAGAAGAGGTTATCTGGAATACCTAGGCATACATGGAAGGACAATATTAAAACATATCTTTAAAAAGTGTGAAGGTTTGAAATAAATTCAACCGGCTTCAAACAGCATGGAATGAAGGAATTGTGTGTACACAGTGCTGAACTTGTTCCAAAAAAATTGGGAATTTCTTGACAATCTGGGTAACTACCAACTTTTCATACCCAGTACCATATAGTCAGTTGTACTTACCAAAGTATTACCTTCACCACCATCCAAACCTGTGTTCACAGGATCACCTGTTATGTTGCTGGTATCACATGGAGATGGTCTGTCAGTATTAACAGGCAGTACTACTGATGACATCGTAATGGCTGGAACAGTGCCTAACTGCTCTAGAAGTGATACTGCGGTATCACTCGACTGCTTGCAACTAACTTCGGCTTCTGTAAAATCTGACTGCTGGTTATAATTTTTTATCATAGAGGAACTAAGCCGATACAAACGCACCTCAAATTCTTTCAAATCTGACTTCTTGGCACCTTCTTGTACTGTGACAGAACTTGGCTGTACACCACATGCAGCTTTTCTTCCCTCAACAACCATATCTTTACCACATTCTTGTGCCACAGCAGAATTTAACTCCTGGTTACATGATTCTGTCTCTTCAACATCTAATTTTTTCCCACGTTCCTGCTCTACTGTCAACCTTGAAAGTGCCTCTCCAACTCTATCCACAGTTGCCACTTGTGACGTGTCAGAACAAAGTGACTGCACCACAGAATTTAGTGGATGTGAAGCAGCTTCCACACACTCGATTTCCTCAACAGAAGATGAAGTCTCTGTTACAGTTTTGTCTTTCTGAGTTGTAGAAATATTTCTGCACTCTGAAAGGTGTGAACGTGGCCAGGAGAAGCTGCACAGGCTCCCTACAAACCAAAAGACGTATAATTACCATACACTATGCTTCACAGAAATGCTGATGACAGGGCTGCACAAATCCTGGGCACCAAGTCGCCTGGCTAACTAGATTTTGTGTGGTGGTGCCTAACATTTGTGGGTCCTAAGTACAGAACTTTCTTCATGTGACCCATCTGGTGCCTACCATTTTGAGATGCTTACTGAATTTTTGAGAAAAAGTGTGCACCCCTGGCTGGTTATATACACTGCAACAACTTTAAATTTTCCAAGGCTTATTATGCATAAGTACATACAAGTGCAGTAATGATAGTGCCCATTCTTCAACTGAATTTTTCAAAACATAAACTATTCTAGAAATGGGAAACTATTATTTACTGTGACAAGCTTAAGAATGAATGTGTGTGTGTGTGTGTGTGTGGGGGGGGGGGGGGGGGGGGGACAAACAACATTTTATCTGACAACTAACATCACACAATTTTGAATGACAGCAGGCAATGCAGTACTTGCCACTCTTCCAATCTGCCATGAATCAGGGTCCACCTGGTTAGTTCAACATCTCGCAATTAGTATTATGCTTTTATTCACCATAGTTAAAGCAGGTGATGGAAAAGTCTTCCTTCAGCTCACAGAAACATGTCACATCTAACGACCATGTTGTTCATATCACATTGGAGATTTCTGAAATAAGTCAGCTGACAGGATGTGACTCCAGGGTTAAAGAAAGAATAAAGCTATACCTCTACCCCCCCTATGGGCCTTCATGGCCTGTTCTAGGGAGAACTTTACCGTTTTTTACCTGACAGGACGTGACTAGAAACAGTTGTCAGACAAAAAAATGTACCTACATATATATATATGTATATATATTCACTGTTGTTTACTTGTGAAATTAAGGTCAGGATATACAAAACCCTTGTAAAACACATTCTAATGTATGGAAGTGAACTATGGACATTAACACAATCAGATGAAACAAGACTGCATACCTCTGAAAGAAAATATTACATAAAATAAAACCAATGCGAGAGAAAGAAGAGTAAGATATAATCAAGAACTGTACTGCTTTACCAGTCACCAGACATTATTAGAATAATTAAAGCTGGAAGGCTATGGCGGGC
Source organism: Reticulitermes speratus (assembly GCA_021186555.1). Classification (NCBI taxonomy): domain Eukaryota; kingdom Metazoa; phylum Arthropoda; class Insecta; order Blattodea; family Rhinotermitidae; genus Reticulitermes; species Reticulitermes speratus. Next base: position 1,754,990 of record JAJKFL010000010.1, on the reverse strand, counting down.
AGGCATTTACAAAGCATGGGTAATAACGAAACACCCAGAAGAATCATGGATTTCAGACTCAAAGAAAGAAGGGCAGTGGGGGAGAACTAAACTTTGGTGGATGGATAGTGTAGTGGAAGATTTGAGGAAGCTGGGGATCCCTGACCTCACTCAGTGCAACCTGTCACACAGTAGCTAATTACAAAGAACAACAATACACAATAAACTGGAATTATTACGATATAAAGAGGTCACATAGATTCATGAGATTTAAAAGAGTTTCTGGTGGTGGATGACGAGTCAGAACAGAATTTAGAACCACAAATGAAATACTGTGCACATATATTATCAGTCTTGAACACCACAGCTGTCACATGACAGCCTGGCACATGCAGGCTCTCTGTGCATTAAGCCTGCCATGCTGAGCGCAGAGAGGTAATCTGCCTGCAGGGAAAATGAGGGGAATGCCTGAGCTCCATTAAGAGTGGTAGTAGAGGGCAAGGGACAGAACAACAAGGTACAGCATCTTCTGAAGAGTAGGAGACATGCACAACTCAAATCAAATGAAAAAACACAGAAAGCCAGAAGAAAGAATTTCATAAACCATACAGACACATTCAGAGGAGAGTCTTCCGGGATGTGGTGACGTGTCAAAGGACAAGTAGTCCTGATGTTTAGGGGGATCACTGTGTCTTCATTTTGAGTCTAAAGGTCCACGACAAACCATGTGGAAAGATGGGCTGCAGGGGTGCACAAATCTGCGAGCCAGGTCAGCTGGGTGACTTTGTACGGTGCTGCGTAGTGTTGTGGGTCCTCAGCATGGAACTTACTTCATGTCACTCTTCTGTCACCTAGAATTTTCAGGCAACTCCTAGATTGTTGTAAAATTTTTGCACCCCTGATGGGTTGTATTATATAGGTATGGGTGGTAGAAGTGGTTGTAGAAGGCAACAACATGTAAGTTGGCACTCAAAAGGGCCGCAATTAACTTAACCATCTTGAAGACGCCTTCTAAGCTCTCTTCAGGGAGGAATGAGAGGTTTCCATGACCTGCTGAACTTCAGGCCATCCTACACATTCATAATGTTCGGATGGCGCTCAATCTCAGTTTCCTCCCTTACAATCTGGTCCACATAACAGGGTGGGGTGAAGACAGTTTGACCACGCACATCACATGCAACTCCGGGATACCAGAATCCTCTCCACATACATATCATACCAATGACACACTAGACTGATCAAACTGCATGAGTAAAGTACTGAGGACTTGACTTACACAGATTTATTCTAAATAAATCTCTTAGTCTGCTTATACAAGAACTCACCCTGTTCTACATATTTCTCCCATGCCAATTTCACTTCTTTCCAATCATCTGGGAATCCACACTGAAACTTGTTTCTTACATAATATGGCAAACCTGAAATTGCAGAAAAACCAAATCAATCTTTGCCATCCATGTGAGTTCTGAACTCACTCCTACCAGCTAGTCCCATGAAAATATATGCACATGCTGAAGATTCAAGTCTTCTGAAATGTTATGCCATGCTGACTGGTAAACAGTTACTGTTTCAAAGGAGGCCAGTACCTTCAAAATGTAACTGTTTACCAGTCCATATGGTGTAATGTCCCAGATAACCTGAATCTTCAGCAACAGCACTATGAGGACCTCAAATCTTGCATGTACACATGTCTAAAAATAACAAGGAAAACATAAACTCCTGCCATTTGTTGTGCCTCTATGTGAACTACACGGCCATTAGTGTATTTGGCCCATATCACTGGTTACTACACAGACTGTTTTGCATGACGGCTGGCAGTGCAGGCCTTGCTGGTATTTACATTTGCTGCGAGACAGCATCCACACATTTTGGTTCAACCTATTGTAGGTTTTTTTATCACTGCATTTTAAGAAGGCACTGGAAATTGTTTCCTTCAGCAAGCAGAGACACATAACATCTAACAAACGTGTTCCTCATTGCATGCTGATGTTCAGCTGGTGAATCTGAAAACACTACATCCTCTTTCTTTTTCAGTACAATGAACTATGATGTGTGGACCGCAACTCTCAGCAAATTGGAATAGAAACAGGAAGTGATCAATGATATTAGTCACATAAAATAATGACCCTGTATTTAACATACTTTCTTAAATTTTCTGTGCTCATAATGCATCATGTCTAGATTTGTTTAGACAGTAGTAACTTGTGAAATACTACTCTCTGTGTATAGACAATTGCTCTCAAACCTACCCTAATTCTCAGAAAAACAGAGCAACTTTTGTCTCATTTAAATCTCTTCATCATTACTGCTTGATTTATTACAATAATTTCTGTGTCAGACTTCTGTACAGCCATCAGGACAACTGACATATGTCAAGACAAACAGCTACATGTCTCAGGAATTCTACATCTCCCTAAGTGATGTGTGAATGAAGCTATCGTTATCGGCTGTGAAGATAAAATAATAAAATCAGCTCCCAAGACACTTCAGTTGTAACTTACTGGTAAAATGATCTGGCATTCCAACCAGTTTGTACACCGTGCCATCACTGAGTCTAAGTGTGCGTGCATCAACCCGCTGGCAGGACGAAACATCTCTTGATCTGTTTATCACATTCCTGAAAGTAAGGAACACAAAACAATAAGAAGGGGCACGAGTGAAAAATTAGGTAAATTAATGCAGAACACAAATGCTCAAGTGCTCTCTTAGAGGTGGTACTAGAAAGGTGCCACTTACGCTGACGCACGTGTGAGAACAGGAGCTACCGCAACCATCTGCTAAATGGAACGGCAATTAGAAGAGTCTGGACAATGGTTTTGATAGTACTGTACATACTTAACAGGTAACATTACTATAAGAATGGCTTTCTTCAAATCAGTCAGCTTTATGCTATCACTGGTTATGACATAACCCTCTGACACCAAAATTAATTACCTGGCGTGATGTGCAATGTGCAGGAGACCGCAATTTTAAACGAGACCTGCCTAACGAAAGCCACTAAACGCTGTCATCTATACCTGACGTTTGGTGTTTTGAGTGTCACACTGGGTGACGGGTGTAACTGACATAGGTGTCACAGGGTCAATGTACATAGGCCTACTTTATGAATGGATAGCTGTAACTTCTATCCTACACGTTTTTCTCTCTCAAGTATGTTATTCAACGATGCTGTAACTGCCAAGACCATGCTATGTTTGTGACAGATACATGAATGAGTATGGAGCATTGGTGGAATGATACTGACAGGAGAAAACTGAAGTACTGGGAGAAAAACATTATACAGCGTCAGTGGTAGATGATTGAATGAGTATGGAGCATTGGTGGAATGATACTGACAGGGGAAAACTGATGTACTGGGAGAAAAACATTATACAGCGTCAGTGGCAGACACATCAATGAGTATGGAGCATTGGTGGAATGATACTGAAAGGGGAAAACTGAAGTCGTAGGAGAAAAACACTGTACAGTGTCGGTGGTAGATGAATGAATGAGTATGGAGCATTGGTGGAATTATACTGACAGGGGAAAACTGAAGTACTGGGAGAAAAACATTACACAGCATCGGTGGTAGATGTATGAATGAGTATGGAGCGTTGGTGGAATGATACTAACAGGGGAAAACTGAAGTACTGAGAGAAAAACATTATACAGTGTCAGTGGTAGATGAATGAGTATGGAGCACTGGTGGAATGATACTTACAGGGGAAAACTGAAGTACTGGGAGAAAAACATTATACAGCATCGGTGGTAGATGAATGAATGAGTATGGAGCATTGGTGGAATGATACTAACATGGGAAAACTGAAGTACTGGGAGAAAAACATTATACAGCGTCAGTGGTAGATGAATGAATGAGTGTTGAGCATTGGTGGAATGATGTTGACAGGGGAAAACTGAAGTACTGGGAGAAAAACATTACACAGCGTCAGTGGTAGATGAATGAATGAGTATGGACCATTGGTGGAATGATACTGACAGGGGAAAACGAAGTACTTGGAGAAAAACATTATACAGCATCATTTTGTCTACCACAAATCCCACATGGGCGGGCCTGGGATCGAACCCATAAGTATGTGATGACACCAACTTCGTGGGTCATGGCACAGGCCCACTGTTCTCTCAAGTGGCCACTGAACAAGATATAAAAGGTATTTAGACCATCAGGAAAATGGGCCTCATAGTAAACATTATACACAGGAAATATTACAAAGCTGTTACAGTTTTTAAAGGTCTTGAGACCTATAATTTCATCTGTGAATTTGTTTCAATTGGCCTGATGACGGTTTACATTGGAACTGAAATATTTAGCTATGCCTGGGAGGGGGAACTAATTCCTTTACCAATGAACTTGTGCTAGACTGATGTGCCACTGCATTTGATTCTTAGACACAGTCAAAGTGAGGCTAAGAGAGAAGTCACATATGACTGTGTAGTGCTGCAATTATATGCCGGACAGAAGTGTCTTCGGCATTTCAAGTACGAAGTAGCTGAACCATCAACACAGCAATTTCTTGTGTGCATGGGAAACAGGATCATAGTAAACCAAGAGAATAAGTACATGAATTTGAAACACTAGGAAATTTAGCATAGTCTAAATTGGGGGGGAATAAAACGCAAGTGAGTGGAATAGTTTAGGAAATGACGCCTACGTGTATTATGTTTGAAACAATAAAAGATATTCAAAATACTTACTGTCATAAAAACCTCAAACACTATTGGCAAGATATTGGTGAAACCAGTGGTAAAATAAGGTGGCAAGGTACAAACATGGGGGTAACCAACACAAAAGAAAAAGTGGCAGAAATGAAAACTCCCAGACCCTCAGTTGCACTTACACAGAAAAAAAGTTCTTCTGGCATGTGATGCTGTGTCACTGGGCAAGCAGATTCTGACAATTCAAAGGACAGCAATACCTTCACCTTCAGGCTCAAGGTCACAGGGGCATGCCAGGAACTACTTGCCCAACGACATAGCATCACATCCCAGAAGACTTGAATATTCAAGACCATATAAATTCTCTTGGAACAGGTGAAGACAAGGACTAATACAGGGTGCGGCAGAAACAATTAGACGATTTATAATTTGTAAAGGAGCACTTTACTTGAAAATAAAATATCTAGTAATCACATAAAAACAAACTACAAGGAAAAGCATTATGTTTTATGTTCACTTCTTGAAAATAACGTCACTTAGACGCGCTCCACCAGAGTTAAGGCATAACTCAACACGCCGCCTTACACTGTTCATCACTTTCTGCAGCATGTTCTGTGGAATCTGTGAAATCTCAGCTCGAATGTTATCCTTCACATCCTGGATAGTGTGAGGGCGATTCACATACACCTTTTGCTTCAAATACCCCCATAGGAAGAAGTCACATGCTGATAAATCTGGCGAGCGCGGAGGCCATGCTATGTCTCCGAAACAAGACATGACGTGTTTCAGAAAAATTTCTCTCACTGTTTGCATCGAGATTCTTGTGGTGTGGGCGGCAGCACAATACCGTTGACACCATATTAGACGCATATCAACACGCCACTGGTGAAGTTCTTCATGCAGAAATTCTCGCAGCATCACCAAATAGCGATCTGATGTAACTGTCACTGACTGACCACTGGCATCCTCAAAAATGTAGGGCCCGAGAATTCCAAACGCACTAACTCCACAACACACTGTGACTTTTTCGCTATGCAGAGGTGCTTGATGCAACAGGCGTGGATTTTCTGGTGCCCAGTATCTGAAGTTTTGTTTATTTACGATCCATTTAAGTGGAAATGGGCCTCGTCTGTCATGATTAAATGGTTAAAAAATTGTGGATTTGCGCCTGTCGTTTGCAGAAGGTTTCTGCAAAACTGCACCCGTTGCTTCAAATCACAAGGGATTAATTCCTGCACCATTTGGATTTTGAATGGATGAAAGTGCAAATCTTCGTGTAACATACGCCGAACACTTCTATCCGACATGCCTAGGACCACTGAATGCCGACGAGCAGAACGCCGAGGACTCCGCTGCAACGCGATTCTCACTCTTTCCATATTTTCTGGAGTACATATGGTTCGAGGATGACCTGGGGGCTTCCTGTCGACAGCAGATGCAGTTGTTCTGAATTCTTTAACCCAATTCAAAATGGTTTGTCGTGTCGGAACCCTTCCATTGCTTCCTTTGCCAAAATGTCGCCTGAATACACGTTGTGTTAGTGTGGCTGAATCATTGTTTTTAAAAAATATTTCTATGGCAAACGCATGATGTTCTCTCGACCAACGCCCCATGCTGACTAAAGGCTATGAACCGCTCCACACATCACTGTGCGTTACAGCGCACAATCTCGTAAAACACGGGAGTGGCGCCAAATTTAAATAGTCTAATTATTTGTGCCGCACCCTGTACAACACAGAAACACAAATCTATAGGGTGAAGTATACGAAGAAGATCAAGAGGATGTTGAAAATAGAAGCCTGAAGCTGGTAAATGCATTAAGATGCCTAACACACGAACACAAATTAAGAAAGGTAAGTAACAAAGTGCTAAATATTCACTTGTCCGCCTTTCTGGTGATGATAAGGCTGCCATTCTCTGTTAGCTGCAGTGACCAGTCTCTCCATTCCTCTGTGCACACACTAGTTCCATTCTCTTCTTCAGCTATTCCATGCTTCTCATTACCAAGTTCCTTTTCCATTTCAGGGTTCTCAATTGTGCATTCTTGCACATTATTATTACATACATTATTCTCTTTATCATGTTTTTCTTGCAGAAATTGACTGTCACTATTCTCTCTAAGTTCGAAGTTTTCTTTGTCACGTTCTTTCGGTGTCTGAAACGTAAAATTATATACTGATCAGTAAAGTCCATTTGATGACACGGACTGAAATTCAGATTACACAGCCATAATTCAGCAAAATTTAGTCATGACAGAAAAAAGATTTCAGATTGGTGGAGGTTGGTTGCCTGGTAGGTTATTTGACAAAGTCGTATCAGCCGCAGGGGTACCTATTCATCAGGATGAGTATGTACTGTCAATTGGAGAGAATGGGAAAGGGAGTCTGCTACAAATTACCATTCCTGCATAACAAGACAAAATCTGGATAGTCACTTGTAACACCTGACATTCAATCCACATATCTTTGCAATACCAGTGAAGAAGGGGAACAACTAGAATAACCAGCTCCATGATATTGGTAGAAAACTTATGTTGTATTAAGAATACTATGAACTATATTATCCAGAATTCACTCCATAAGTAACACATCTTATCTTAAAAGGTAAAGGTAAAGCAATCCCATTACAGGCCTTGACAGGCCCTTAGGGCTCCAGGAGGTCGAGGCTCCCAGGTTTTTAGACAATCGGTACAAGAAGGTGATAAGGTTGTCAGCCCTACGCACCAGCCGCCTTTACCCCCCAGGAAAGATTCCTGGTACTCATTTCTGTTAGAGGCTGAGTCGACCCCAGGGCCATAGTGCGACCGAAACGATTGTCAGTGAAAAATTCCAGTGACACCATCAGGAATCAAACCCGCGATGTTCCGGTTTGTAGCGCAGTTCCTCAACCAATTGCGCCACCGCGTGCCCCCACATCTTATCTTACATACAGTAATACACTGCTCATAGCCGATTCTCTATAAACCTGTTTCTTGAATGGAAACAAAGAAAATAATGCACACATGCATATTCTGATTGTTACTGTGATCTTATGACGGGCTTCAGTAAACGTCTTATGCTTGATTTTCAGTTTTTTAACCAAACGGTGAGCACAACGTGAAGGTCTTATGCTTGTTTTGCTTACTTGTCATATTCATAAACGTTTTAAATTACTGAAGACGTAACATACGATTATCTATCCCATAACATCTGGAAAAGACATGCAAATGAAGGGGCTGGAGATAAATCCAAAATAATTTTAAAAAGTATCACTTTATAAGTAAAAACAGGTGTGGGGAAGAGATTACACACAGAGCGACAAGATCTACTTCATGAAATCAAGAACCTGAAACATGATCTTCAGCTTAATGATTATCCCCAAAGTTTTATTGCCTCAGCTATCAAATCCAAGGATAATAGACAAAAAAAAAGAAAAACCTGTAAGCACAGTATACATCCCATATGTGCAAGGTTTCTCAGAAAAGTTCAAATGTATAGGAAACCGATACAATATCAGAACGATTTTCAGAACAAAAAACACTCTTGGAAGTTCACTGATGAGAAACAAGCCAGAAAGGGATCCACAACAGACAACATAGTGTGTTTATAGTATTCAATGTGAATGTGGGAGAAGATACATCGGAGAAACAAGCAGACCTCCAATTGTTTGTCTCAGGGAACACAAACATAATCTAAAAGTGGGTTACTTAGAAAAATCAAAACTAGCCCAGCATGCCTTTGAAGAAGGTCACAAAGTAGAATGGGATGGGGCCAAAATTTTGGAAATAGAAAGCAACAGTAGATACAGAAAATACAAGGAATCGGCTCATATGCCATGTCTGATCAACCCTATCAGCATGGACATTTCTCCCATCTGGATCCCCATTGTCAGCAATGAAGTCATCAATTCACAAAGATCATCATCATAAATCATTTCTGCTTCCCCTTACACTGCACATTGTTTACAAGCACTTAATTTGATGCAAAGAATGTTGGTCTTCCGGTCTATATTGAATTTATGTCTGTTACAGCTAGCAATAATTTTCTAATGCCTATGTATTTATTATCTCTCTCAGACACATTCTGACATCAGGAAGTCTTATAACTGTGATTCCACTGACTGCATTGTGCAGTGATTGAGACTAGCTTAATCAATAGGACCCACCTGAGTAGGCCTGAAGATGGAAGAAGTGCCATCTTCCAAAATGTAGTGAATTTTATATTTTTTTATATTTTACATGTTATATTTTATTCACATTAAAGACGAAGGACAAAGTCCAAGAAAGTGGTTCAGAAGGAACTTAATGATCTGTACTCATCACCAAATATTATTTTGGGTAATCAAATCAAGAAGAATGAGGTGGGCAGGGCATGTAGCAAGTATGGGTGAGGGGAGACCTGAGGGAAGGAGACCACATGGAAGACCCAGGCATAGATGGGAGGATAATATTAAAATGGATCTTCAAGAAGTGGGATGGGAGGGGGGGGAGCATGGACTAGATTGATATGGCTCAGGATAGGGAGACGTAGTTACATGCAAGTGGTTGGTCAAGACCATGCCCTGGCCACTTCATCCCAGGAAAGGGACCCAGTAGCCTTTGTACAGGAGGCTGGGTGGCCGGTCCAAATTGTTATGGAAAATCTCGCCCTTACCAGGGTTCAGACCCAAACCATGTAGCCCATAGCAAGTTGTTATACCGACTACACTATCCCGGCTGCTCAGTATTGGTATACAGTGAAACCTCTATCCATCGTTCCCGTTACCGTCGTTCGCCCGCATGTATCGTCTGCCTTATTTGGTCCCGAAATTAGCCCCATATAAATAACACTATTTTTTCCCGCCTCCATTGTTCCTCGAACTGTCGTTTTCCCGCACCAATAGTTGAAAAATCACGGTCCTGACGCAACATTTTCCCGCACTGATAGTTTTTTTTAAATTTGAAGCGATGGTTTAGCGAGGTTTAAGGACCGGCATGGCCTAATATACAAGAAGTTAGTCGGAGAAAGTGCGGCAGTGGACAGCGAAAGCACGGAAGCGTGGCTGGAAAGACTGCCATCTTTGTTGGAGGGCTACGAACAACGTGATATTTACAACGCGGATGAGACGGGGCTCTTCTACAACGTGCTTCCTGATAGAACCTTGGCTCTCAAAGGAGAGTCTTGTCATGGAGGGAAAAACTGTAAAGACAGACTTACTGTTTTACTTTGTGTTAACAGTGATGGAACTGACTAACAAGTGCCAATTGTTATCGGAAAATCTCCAAAACCGCGATGTTTCAAGAATGTAAAAAAATTACCCACCAAGTACCACGCAAACAATAAAGCGTGGATGACCACAGACATTTTTTCTTCATTTCTGCGTTCATTAGACGCAAGTATGGGTGCACAAAACAGGAACATTCTCCTCTTTGTGGACAATTGTGCCGCACATCCAAAGGATACATCGTTTCTAAGAAATGTAAAAGTCATACGGTACCCGGCAAATTGTACAAGTGTGCTCCATCCCCTTGATTTAGGGGTAATAAAGTGTTATAAGCAGCTTTATAGAAAACGCCTCGTGCAAACAGCTGTTTGCTTAATGGATGCAGGCAAAGATACGAAAAAGAAGATAAACGTGTTGGAAGCTTTGCACTACACTGTGGCAGCCTTGCAACAAGTAACCCAGCAGACAATCGAAAATTGTTTTCGGAAAGCTGGTTACATGTAGGGACAATCTTCAGGCGATAGTGACGTCGTATTGACCAACGATGACGACGATTTCCGCCAAGACTGGGAAAAGTTCAGTGGCATGAACAAAGATAAATTCGAGGACTACGTCTCTGTGGACAGTCACGTGGCAACCTGTGGTGTAGAAGCAGTGCAGGAGCTGTGCGTGAAACCTCGTGACGTCCGGGAGTGTGGAGCGGGAAGGAGAAGAAGAAGCTGGCGAGCTTTGCTGAGACGCATGAAGCGCTGATGGAAGTAAGATCTTTCTTTTATGCGCACAGCACGAGTGACAGTGGTCGTGAAAGTGTTCTAGGCCTTGAAAAATCGTACTTTGAATTGAGGAGGAGTAAAGTTTGCTCAAAACAAACGTCAATGAAAGATTTTCTCAGCAAGAAGTAATAATTATCATTAAATTGTTCTTATCTATAATTTTTAATGGTTTCCCGGTACTATCATTTCCCGTATGTATCGTTCAAATTTTCCGGTCCCCTGAAAAACGATGGATAGAGGTTTCACTGTACTTTATGGAATTTTCTGTGTACAGACACACACGTGTTTGAATCGTTGGTTGCTTGCTGCATTCAAACTGCCAACCAGCATGCTAAACTGCAATACATACCTTTCTATTTTGGCTCTGTCGTCTTTCTAAATCCTCCATCCCCATCTCCAGTATCCACTAAAAGAAAAGGATTACAGAATCATTACGTATCTCCACAACACTTAACACAGCGCTACAGATATACAACTTGAATATCCTAGCCATTTTAAAAAGACCCTTACTAACAGCCTTGCAGTATGCTTCATACAAATGTTTTTACTACGTTCAGGCAACAAAAAGAAGCCCATGAATGGTGGAGATGATAATGCTTTAAGCTTCTCACTTTCTCCTACTACTGTATTCTCCTCCAGGATCCTATATACTTATCCACCAGCCCAAAGCACTTGTCACTAGCAAAGGTCACCACAGGGCTAGCATTAACAATGTACTACGTGTATAAACAGTGGTCTGAATGACTGGAGGGGAATAAAGGGAATAATACTGAAGAGGGGGGAGTGACAGCTTGAGACATGTGGAGGGGATCAATTCATGAAACTTCTTTCCTTGGCCTCAGTAAAGCCACCACTTAACTCACCCATGGCAAGCATATTTTGGTGCCCTGCTTCAAGAAATAAGCCTTTACTTACAGAACAGCAGTTGCTAACTTTTACTGCAGCTCCCATGCCTCTGGTTCTCAAAATATGTCCTCCAACCCATATCAAAAATCATTAAAGTGGGTCAGTTTTTTACAGCTAAATTATACTGTAACTATAAAATGAAAAGGATAAAAAGCAATCCCATTACAGGCGTGAACAGGCCCTTAGGGCTTCAGGAGGTTCAGGCTCCCAGATTTCTAGACAATCAGCACATGGAGGTAGTAAGGTTGTCAAAACAAAAAGGATGGAATTAATTATTTTGACAGTAAAATTCAGAAAAATCTAGTTTGTCTCACGCACCCCCCCCCCCCCAAAAAGGGGATATCATACCACCAGGGGGTGTGTGCAACCCAGGTTACGAACCACTGTTCTAGAGCATTCATAAGTGAATACTTCTCTGTGTTCTACCTTGCCAAGGCTACCTAAAAACACACAACAAACAGACAGGCAGCAGTCATGCCTGTTACAACATATGTTAGCTGACACACGCACATGTCACCATATCCTGTTGCTACCAGAATATTTTAATGCCCTTTTTAGGCACCTCTGCAAAGCAGTTGCTAAAAGGCAACAATTAGCTGCATCACACCTGTTCATTTATCCATCTGTCCACAGAGAAAGTGTGGCTCTCACCAAACGGATTTTTGTTGTATTTCATATTTGGGATTTTTACTAAATTTTCCAACATATTACAGTTGAAAAATAACAGACACTTTACATGATAATCTACATAAATTTATGCCTCACTGCAACTTATCTTCATAACTGAGACAGACTGTGGTCTCTGTGAGGAACGAGCTGAGCCAGACAAATAAGTTGACAATTGAAACATGAAAGATATCTCGCCATTTCTCACATACCGTTTACAATCAATGTAAATCTGTTGCCCAGGTACAAAAGGAACTTACAGTGCGTTGTGCAGGACATGCAAGGGAACATTTCAAACCTGCACATCAGAGTATTTTTTTATAAATAATCACAAATTTAAAATCTAGGAACAATAACAGAAACTGCCAAAAGAATTATATTCTGTATACATTTCTGAAATTGCTTTCTCACTCTTGGTGTGAGAGCAGGCATTTAATTTTACATTCAAGTATTAAGCATGGAAAAGGGTTAAACATACATGATATTCACTAATTACATAATAATTTTAACACAGTATTTACATACCTTGGGACACGTTTTCATGAACGCCTTCCATCGTGATACATGGTACTCCTGATGAAAAGAATTTGGGGCAAATTCTGTATCAGGCAGGACATTTGATGCTGGAGTGGGAAACCCAACTAGTGTACTGACATCCAGCAAAGTAAGATAGCCACAAGGCTTATTCTTGACCACATTTGTCACAGATGTTTCAGTGGCTGACCCAGAGCTGCTTTCAGCAGAAGACAATTGACTCAACATTCTCTGTCGTGAGAAAATTTTCCTGTCTGCATATTTGTTCATTCTTCTAGCAATTAGAGCTCTTCGTGTATCTTCTAGCCTTTTGATATCCAAGGCTTCTCTAAAGGAAGTCGGTAGCTAAAATCACAAATTAACACATACATATTTTACCTTATATTCACCGTGCATTTTCATTAAATATTTTACAACCAACTAAATGCACATTTAATTAAAAACCACTTTATGATTTTCTAAAATTGTCTAAAAACCCCTACATATGTTTCGGTGTGCAACCAGACCATCATCAGGGGGTTACCAGCTACACTTTCTATAACCCATCCATATGTTCCTTCAGTAGCACATGCAATGTAGATTACTACGTCCACTCATATCGGTTGCAGTATCACTTTTTTAAAAAACCACACGTTAAAATAAATAAAATGGATAAACTGTTAAAATCATAAAACTCATGTGAAATACACTGTATACCATCACTGGTTTCGTCTTGATGTTTTGTTCATGGTAAAGAATTTCTTTGTTACTGCACGTCATTTGTTATTTGAAGTATAGAATCGTGGTTCTGTGTGTTGTAGATTATAATTTTATATGCTGCTTGTTTCGTTATGTTGCTGAGTTTGTAGTGCGTACTGTTAGGGTGTCTTGTAAACTCTTGCACAGTTTACAAGACACCCTAACAGTGCGTCTAGAAGACTGTGTGAGGTAGGGGAGATGGAAAAAGGCGGAGCAATGTGACGTAGGTGTTTGGTGAGGGGGAGAGTGACGTGATGCGTGCGCAGGCAGGAGCGACCAGTCGACATGTGGGATGACGTGAAGGAACATTGTGAAGGGGTGAATGGCACTTGCGTGGCAAAGAGATGGGAACATGTATTGTGAAAGATAATAGATGTAGTTTGTGTGGTGGTTGTACACATTGAGGAAAACGTAAACATGTTTGCAGGTTGCCTCCATAGTGTTTGTATGGGCGCCAGTCCGTCCAGGATGAGGTTCAAATATCGCGCCGACTGTAACAGAGACATAGCCTACATCCTAACCTAAGTTTGTGTCGAGTGGCCATGTAGTTAATATACACAACAGAGACATAGCCTACACCCTAAGTCTGTCTCGAGTGGCCATGTAGTTAATATACAGAACAGAGACATAGCCTGCACCCTAACCTAAGTTTGTCTCGAGTGGCCATGTAGTTAATATACAGAACAGAGACAAAGCCTACACCCTAACCTAAGTTTGTCTCGAGTGGCCATGTAGTTAATATACACAACAGAGACATAGCCTACACCCTAAGTCTGTCTCGAGTGGCCATGTAGTTAATATACAGAACAGAGACAAAGCCTACACCCTAACCTAAGTTTGTCTCGAGTGGCCATGTAGTTAATATACAGAACAGAGACAAAGCCTACACCCTAACCTAAGTTTGTCTCGAGTGGCCATGTAGTTAATATACAGAACAGAGACATAGCCTACACCCTAACTTAAGTTTGTCTCGAGTGGACATGTAGTTAATATACACGACAGAGACATAGACTGCACTCTAACCTAAGTTTGTCTCGAGTGGCCATGTACTTAATATACACAACAGAGACATAGCCTACACCATAACCTAAGTTTGTCTCGAGTGGCCATGTAGTTAATATACAGAACAGAGACATAGCCTACACCCTAACCTAAGTCTGTCTCAAGTGGCCATGTAGTTAATATACAGAACAGAGACATAGCCTACACCCTAACCTAAGTTTGTCTCGAGTGGTCATGTATTTAATATACAGAACAGAGACATAGCCTACACCCTAACCTAAGTTTGTCTTGAGTGGCCATTTAGTTAATATACAGAACAGACACATAGCCTACTCCCTAACCTACGTTTGTCTGGAGTGGCCATGTAGTTAATATACAGAACAGAGAAATAGCCTACAACATAACCTAAGTTTCTCTGGAGTGGCCATGTAGTTAATATACAGAACAGAGACATAGCCTACACCCTAACCTAAATTTGTCTCGAGTGGCCATGCACTTAATATACAGAACAGAGACATAGCCTACACCCTAACCTAAGTTTGTCTCGAGTGGTTGTGTGGTTAATCCGCACACCAATGTAACAGAGACATAACGTACACCCTAACCTAAGTCTGTGGTGAGTGGCCATGGAGTTAATACACAGACCGAGAACCGTTAGCGGAATAAGGAGGAAGGGGTTGAAATATCACGCCGACTGTAACAGAGACATAGCCTACACCCTAACCTAAGTCTGTCTCCGTTGACCACATAATGCCTGCTTGTATAGAAAAGGAAACTTTGAAATGAGCGCGCCAAGTTGAAGGAGGGAGATGGGGGCGCGGCCACAATGCTCCACGCCCCAAAGCGTACGTTAACTTCGTCACGTCACACTGGATACAAGCTGTGGAGCTAAACTACATTAGTGCCGACATATGTTTAATAAGAGGACTGCATTATATTGAATTTGCATAAGTAACTTGAATTAACTGTGCACTGGTTCATCACTAGCATTTACATTTACTTGACAATCTTCCTTCGTCTATCTTGGCGCTTTGCAAGACTAACCCAGTGTCTTACTTTGCGCGTTGCAACAACTGCTGGTGACGCTACATGCCACCCTTATCGCTTGCGTCATCACTCCTACAACCATAACAAATTCCCCACCACGTGCAAAACTCACTTTCCATACTAGCTACGTCGCCTTTAAACATAAACAAATCCCCAACATGAGCTTTATACCATGTTATTGCACGCAATCCTTCACTCCCACTCACAAACTACACTTGTTCAATAACTACTCATTTCTCGGTGCTAGTGTTATGTCAGTTCTCAATCCTTTTAAAATAATACTCACACAAACAGGCTGCTTATTCATATCTAAAATCAATTTCAAGCAACTAAACAACTTATGTAAACAAACAAAATCCGCTAAGAAGTTTCCGCACACAACTAATTTCAAAAGTATGGCGATTTGTCATTGCTACCAACCCAGTTCTATTACCGAACTTCAATGAGAATGAGAATAGTAGTACCGTGGTAGTATCTGATCCATGGGTAGTATGGCTTATCACACATAAGCCAGTATGTAGTATCTTCCACTTAAGTACGATGTGAGACAAACGCTAATTTCCTACTTCCCATTCCTGTTGTAACAGCTTTTTTTTAAACTGAACTGAGTTGTGCGCCCCGTCTCGGGAAATCCGTTGTACTAATCGGAGTGTCTGTATAACTGTACGCTAGGGTTAGTGGACTTGATGGCGGAGGATCTTCACGGAGGAAGGAATGACATACTTCGGTGGATGGAACTCGCAGAACGAGGACAACCAGGGAAACGCGGCAACCATCAATTGAAAAACAGAAGACTTTACATGAAGAAAGGGGGACAGAGACGAATAAATGGGTGAGTAGGGAAACTGAAGCTAGGTCAGGGGTTGAATCTATAAGTACAACATCTGCATATAGGGTTGAAGGTAAGTCGCTAGTGGTGCTACAGGTTAACTGTAGAAGTATATATAATAAAGCCTTAGATTTCTGGAATTTAGTTGACACATACAACCCTGATGTTGTTATAGGTACGGAGTCATGGCTTAAAGAAGACATTAGCAATGCTGAAGTTTTTAGGGCAGATTTTACAATTTTCAGAAGAGATAGGACAGCCCGTGGTGGTGGGGTTTTTATATGTGTTAAAAATTACATTGCCTGTACGGAGCTGTGGGTGGATGAGGATTTTGAGATGATCGCGGTGGAAGTGAAAGGAATGGATCCAAAATATTCGTGGGAAATTATAGGTATATACAGAGCTCCTAACGAGGATATGTTGGCGATTGAAAGACTAGCAGCCCGTACCTTACTTACGCGAAACTCAACGAAGAGATGCATTATAGGAGGAGATTTGAACTTACCTCAAGCGAATTGGAATGGGGATGCAGGAAAGACAACCGGTTTTCAGGCTTTCGTAAACAAATTAGTATGGGAAAATGGTTATACTCAGGTAGTAAGTGGCCCGACGAGAGGTGACGCGCTGTTGGATATCTACCCCCTCAGACCTGATAATACGCTTCACTCTTGTAACATTGTGCACGGAATCAGCGATCATAGCGGGGTTTTATTGTAAGTAGAATGGAATGAAAATTGTCGGGAGAAAAAAATTGAAAGGATAGTCCCGGTGTACCACAAAACAGATGTATTAGGTTTGCAAACCTTTCTTCGGGAAAATTTTAGCTTATGGGCTGGAAATGGTAGTAGCGTGGAGGAGATATGGAAAAGCTACAAGGAAATAGTCTTTGAGGGTATAGAACGTTTTGTACCTCATAAAATTCTGAGTAAAAATCCGGATCCGGAATATTACACGAAGGAAGTAAAACGACTTAAGGTAAAGGTGAGGAGAGTTTACAATAAGCGAAAATTTGGAGGGCATTACCAAGCAGAGCTGAAACGTTTATCCAAAGAGTTACTGATAGCAAAAAAGAAGGCTCAGGAGACATTCCTAAGTTCGGTCTTACAAAACGAAGGTAAATGCTGGGCAGAGTTTTATAAGTATGTTAAAAGACGTAAAGGTAATAGAGAAAATATTCCTGCGATCAAGGGCATTAATGGAAATATCATCACCGAACCAACAGAAAAGGCCAACTCCTAAACTCTTATTATGCGTCTGTATTCAGTTGCGAACGAAACACCCCGCAAATCCAATCAACAGATTCAGGAAAACCGTTCACCATTAGTATCAACATTTTAAGGAAACGACTATCAGCAATCGGGAGAAATAAATCCGTCGGACCAGATGGCATTCCTGGGGAAATTTTAAAGTTAGGTGGGGAAGCCATGATTCCATACCTCGCGAGATTACTAGATATAACGATGAACAACAATTCTATCCCAGGGGACTGGAAAAAAGCTATAGTGGTTCCTATTTATAAAGGGGGAGATCGATCGGTAGTGGGAAACTATAGACCGGTCAGTTTAACCTCAGTAGTTTGCAAACAAATGGAGCACGTTATAGCAGGGTATCTAAGGCAAGTCTGGGAAATGAGTGAGTGGTTATATGAGGGTCAGCATGGATTTAGACCAGGGTACTCATGCGAAAGTCAAGTAGTCACAGTTTGTCAAGATATTGCTGATTCACTGGACGAGGGAGTCAGGACTGACGCGATTATAATAGATTTTTCAAAGGCTTTTTATTTAGTCCCACATGATAGGCTGCTTACAAAAATTGCGGAAACCGGTGTGGACTTGAGGGTAGTGGTATGGATAAAGGAATTTCTGTTAGGACGTTCGCAAAGAGTTAGAGTAGACGGACAACTATCTGATGAAGTCAGAGTAACGTCGGGAGTGCCGCAAGGGAGCGTATTAGGTCCGTTGCTGTTCCTCGCTTATGTTAATGATATTTGGAAAAACATTGAGTCAAATATACGGCTTTTCGCTGATGACTGTATAATATACAGGAGGATAATCGATAGTAATGACATTGAAAATTTGCAGACAGACTTAAATAGATTAGGGAAATGGGCGGTTGAAAATGAAATGAGGATAAATCCAGGTAAGAGTAAAGCAGTAAGCTTCAATAGAGCTAGGGTGAAAGGTAAACTGAGGTATTGTATTGGGGATCAACTAATTCCAGAGGCAAATAACTTTAAGTATTTAGGAATAATTATACGCAGCGACCTAAGCTGGGCAGATCATGTAAATTATACACTAAGAAAATCATGGAGGGCTCTTCATTTCGTAATGCGTATACTCAAAAGGGCAAATAATAATACGAAAGTTTAGCTTATACGGCACTTGTGAGACCGATACTTGAGTATGGAGCGGTGTGTTGGGACCCATACAGAGAAGGTCAGGTAAGCGCTTTGAATCGCGTGCAAAAGAGAACGGCAAAATTTGCAAATAATACAAATGAATCGGGTTGGGAAACATTGACACAGCGTAAAGCGATAGCCCGAATATGCGCCCTTTTCAAAGCATACACCGGGGGACGGGCTTGGAAAACAATAGGGGATAGACTGCTAAAACCATGCTACCTGGGTAGGGACGATCATAGTCGGAAAATTAGGATTAGGAAACAAAGAACGGATGTAGGTAAATATTCCTTTGTAAATAGGACCATAAAAAGCTGGAACCAATTACCTCCAAGCGTACTAGCGACTTTCCCCTGTAAATTAAGCTCTTTTAAAAAAAGGGTCAAGAACGTCATTACAAGCTAAGGATTTTTAAGTGGAGATTAAATAAAAATAAGGGATGTGAAGTGAAGGGGTGTGAAGTGATGTGAAGTGAAGTGCTTTGGTTTCGAAGTGAAGTGGAGTGAATTAAGTTCTTGTGGGATATAATTAGCATGTACTTTGGTCTGACTTTATACTGAGGATATTCTAACGCACTGAAATTAATTAATGTGTGGGTGTTTTTTTTTTTTGTAATGTGCGTGTGTTTTTTTTCTTGTACTGTGTATGGGTGTTTTTGTAAGGTGTGGATGCTTTTGTAAGGTGTGGATGATTTGTAAGTTGTGGATGTTTTTGTAATGTGTGTACGGTGTTCTAATATGTGTACTTGTATTTACTGTATCTATTTTGTTTACTGTATGTAATTTGTTTACTGTATGTATTTTGTTTTGTATGTGTAAGGGTGTTTTAGTAAGGTGCGTACGGTTTTCTAATATGTGTATTTGTATTTACTGTATGTATTTTGTTTTGTATGTGTATGGGTGTTTTTGTAAGGTGTGGATGTATTTGTAAGGTATGGATGTTTTTGTAAGGTGTGGATGCTTTTGTAAGGAGTGGATGCTTTTGTAAGGTGCGGATGTTTTTGTAATGTGTGTACGGTGTTCTAATATGTGTACTTGTATTTACTGTATGTACTTTGTTTTGTATGTGCATGGGTGTTTTTGTAAGGTGTGAACGGGGTTCTTCTAATATGTGTACTTGTATTTACTGTATGTATTTTGTTTTGTATGTGTATGGGTGTTTTTTAAGGTGTGGATGTATTGGTAAGGTATGGATGTTTTTGTAAGGTGTGGATGCTTTTGTAAGGAGTGGATGCTTTTGCAAGGTGTGGATGTTTTTGTAATGTGTGTACGGTGTTCTAATGTGTGTACTTGTATTTACTGTATGTATTTTGTTTTGTAATTGTGTATAGTTTGTTTTGTATTGTTATTTTTATGTATATTTATATGTCCATTTGTATTGTGTGTACTAGTGTAAGGACTACTGCCACCGGGTGAAAACCCAATTGCAGTAAATAATAATAATAATATAAAAGTCCTGGTGGCAGCATTTACTGCAGGGAAATCTTACAGCTCGCCTTGCGATACTAACACACTTCCGATCACGGATTATCTACGGTATAAACAAGTCAACGTGCTTGTGAGGGATTACGTGGGGTTCGAAGGCAAGTGACGTATACTTATGCTCCATATAGGTGTCAAGACCCTATGTAATGATAGCTGACAGAGTTATTACAGACGTTGACGCAGATTATATGAATTATCAACTTGTGACCGCATAATTGTATTTCTCTGCATGGAAACAGTTTCCATAACTGCTACTTACATAAGAAATTATAGGACAAGATTTGAGGTTCTCACAGCAGTGTTGCTGAGGATTCAGATCTTCTGGGATGTCACATAGTTGATCAGTGGATGTCAGTGGTCCGCTTCATGCCTCAGATGCTTCACCCCCAGGGAAGTGACCCACTGAATAGGAAGCTGGGTGGGCCCTAAAGTCAGTCTGGATGTCTTTGATTCCTCAGTTGTCCAGCCTGCAGCCTAGTTAGTATACAGGCTACACTATCCCAGCACAAGTCTTGCATAATCTTGTTTCCACACTCAAGGTTCATGATGAATTTTATACTTGAGTCTTCCACTGTGTTGATGTGTACACTACCATGTTTGGTCATGCTAATAGCAGTAGAGTTGCCGGCACGAATATAGCCCCGTCAAGGTCAAGCGGCTGACACACACCCCCGCTCCCCGGCATTATTGCCAGTTCTTCCCCTGAGGGGCAGCTTCCCCTTTAGTTGCACACAGTCTGTCAAGAGAATCAAGTGTTGTTTATTTCCGTGTGGCAACACTGCGTTCATAGGCAGTAACCTTGAAGGGACAATTTTGTGCCTGCCACTAGCTTTTTAGTTCAATCTGAAATCCGTGTGCATCACATATACAGGCAATGTGGAATACCCAACTAGCAGTGACATCATGAAGGTAACTAGTTATACACTGCACTTTATGTTAAGAGAAGTGAAACTGACAGAAAAATGGAAATGTGGCATGTGCGTTACACTTGAGTGAAGGGACACTTGTATTAGACAAACAGGAAAGAGGTACTGGGTAAGACAAACTCATCAGGACTGAATTTTCAAGGACCAGAGACTGGAATGTTGCCTCAAATTCATGTTGCTCTGCTACAGATATGAAGGAAATGCATGAAACATGCAGTGTTATGTATGAAATGTTGTAAATAAACGCTAGGGAAATTGTATACCAACGCAATATGTCAGGTGTGGATGTCATGGTTGCTGAAAAGTTCCACACAGCATAAAATCCGATTGTTATGACAGAAAACATTGCTTTGCCAAATGTGACTGAAATTTGTAATAAGACCTATGGCAGAACAACTTACACTTTTGAGATTTGAGGTTTTGACAGCAGTGTCGATGAGCATTCAGGTCTTCTGGGATGTGACACTATATCACTGGGTGAGTGGTTCCAACATTTCAAGGACTGTAGTGCCTTCAAAACACTGGCAACCACTCATCCAACATGGTCACATCCAGAAGTCCTGAAGCCTCAACTTGTATTTCCT
Source organism: Reticulitermes speratus (assembly GCA_021186555.1). Lineage (NCBI taxonomy): Eukaryota > Metazoa > Arthropoda > Insecta > Blattodea > Rhinotermitidae > Reticulitermes > Reticulitermes speratus. The sequence continues at coordinate 1,733,290 of JAJKFL010000010.1, read as the reverse complement.
ATATCAGATTGGAACAGTAAGGCAAAGATAAAGCAATCCCATTACAGGCCTGGACAGGCCCTTAGGGTTCAAGGAGGTTGAGACTCCCAGATTTCTAGACAATCGGCACATGAAGGTGGTAAGGTGGTCAGCCCTACGCACCGGCCGCCTTTATCCCCAGGAAATACTCCTGGTACTCATTTCTGTTAGAGGCCGATTTGGCCCCAGGCCAATGCGACCAAAAGGATTATGTCGAAAAATTCCAATGACACCATCGGGAATCAAACCCGCGACCTACCGGCTTGTAGCGAAGTGCCTGAACCAACTGTGCCACCGCGGATTGGAACAGTATCAAACCTTTATTATGTGGGCATAGGAACTTTAAACCACCCAGTACTATGAAGCTGGCAGCCACATTTAATTTCAGGGGTAACAGTGCATTGTCTGTGAATAGGGGACTTAGAATCCCATCATTCTAAAAGGATGGTGGCCATATGTTTATGTTTGAGGTGTTAAAAAAACAGCAAGGCTTGGCAAGCTGCACTGAGCAAGTATGCCACCACGGTAACACAATGCATGGCCAACAAAATTCAAGGATGCAACACAGAACAGCTAGTTAGGGTACAGTGTCCTGCAGTTGGTGTGCCATAATGGTCACATGGGTCGGGATAGCTCAGCCAGTATAGTAACCAGAGAATGGGCTGGACATTCTGGGGTTTAATTCCCAACAGGTGCATAAGGTTTTTCTCTTCTCTAAAACATCCAGACCGGCTTTGGGACCCACATCGCCTCTTATTCAATGGGTACCATGGGGATACAGTCACCAGGGCATGAGGCTATTTACCTCCATCTAGTGTCAAAGATAAGAATTAGTGGAGCTATACATCTACTCCCCTTATGTCTTCACAGCATGCATAGAGACAATATTCAAGTGAAACCTTTACTCTTTATTTAAGACATTCCATTGCATTGCATGAATTAATAATATGAGAAAGTTATAATAAAATAGTTGTGTTAGACTGCATCACATACTTGGAATAATGATTATTGTAAGGTGTGGCTCTCCGGTGACATTCATGTACTCCGTCACACCGAAGTACTGCTGCCCGTAAACAAAACCACATACAAATCAGAGGCTGGGATAAAATGATACATCCACTTCAAATACTAACAGAGGAATCACAATACACTCTGTGGACACACAATAACAGTTCCATTTAAGACTGATGTGCACCTCTTAAACTATAAGTGATACAGGTGCACCAACATATCACTCAAACTGATGATGTACAGACTGTACCTAGCTCCCACCATACAAACATGCCACATGGATTTGTGAAACACATAGGAGTCTATAATAATGGTCTTATGACACTTAAGTGAACTGGATTTTTGAACATAGTATTTCAACCAATCTAGTAACATTAAAAAATGGGGGTTTTAACTCTGTATTTGAACCATTTTCTAATGTTAAAAAATTGGATTTTTGAACTCAGTATTTCAACCAATCTAGTAATGTATTCTTTACAGCAGTGGTATTCAACCTGGGGTACGCGAAGACATTTAGGGGGTATGTAAAATTAAAAAAAAAAAAATATATATATATATATATTATTTCATGATAAACACTGAATAATCAGGGCCAGATTTAGAGTTAGCCACAAGAGACCCGCGACATTTCTCTCTCTCTCTCCCTCCTTTATGCGATTATCTCGGTGGCTAGTTTAATTTTATTCCACATAGTGCATATAATTTTGCTTTGTTAAAATACCTTTGTTCCTTTATTAATTTTTATATGATAGGCAATAATATATTTGTTATCTAACAGCTTGATTCTCCTTGCACTACGCCCCCTTGTGCTGGGCCCTTAAGTTTGCGGTCGGGTAGCCACACAACAAAATTCACAAAATAAATGAACATATATATTATAAAATCACATGATTACAACAATTACATCTTACACACAACAGTCCCCATTCAAAATGCCACATGTGACCAACCAAATGAATAATTATTTGCCCATACATACCAAAATAAAGTACCTTCCCGGTACCGTGGGACTAAACCCAAAGAACACTGCCACGACGGGACCACGGCACCAGGGAAGGGACTCCAACCCTGGCTGCCTCGCCAGACGGAATTAAGACGCACGGCCAAGACGTAATTTTACAGTTGCCCCAGGTCAGCTCAGGATCGAAGTAACGAGCTACCCCCAGTGTACCCATAAGGAAACCTCGGAATAGAAGGGGAAGAAAAGGAACGATGCGCGCGCCGGAAGCCAGAGCAGGGTACCAAACGTACTGGGAATAATATTTCCCGGTACAACCCCGACCTCCAACTGAAACACCCGTGTTTCTGAAGAAGATAGCCTGGATGATCACTGAACAATTTTGGAGAGATCATTACTGTAGTGTCACAATGCACTTAGTCACAGTGAAGTACTTGAGTGTCACAACACCACCTGAACCGGTCAGCGCATGCTGAGCTACACATAGTCGAAGTCATGCCTACAGCTACCGTTCACACAAGTCTATCGCACCTTCACCGCCGCTTCACGGTGATCCGACCACCGGCTCTTGTTTGCTCACTCCCGTCAACAGTAATCCTTCTGGTCGATTCCTTCTCCTTGCGTGACGATCACCACCCATCCGTTGTGGAATGGTTTACACTGACGGTGCCAGCGGGATCCATAACACCTGTGTCTTGTTCGCTTTACAGATGTCCTTCTTGAAGTCGTAAACGCGACACGCACCGTGGGACTTAAGGATCTGAAACTTATGTGGGAATGAGTACCGATTACATACGCTCCTACCCAACTTTAAACCACTCAGATATGGGCGAATAATTCATCCTCACAACATCAGACATGACTAAGACATGATCGTGCACATAACAATTAGTTACAGCAAAACATAATAACATCATGAGCCATAGGTTCACAAGACATAACATAATGACACATGGTAACACGTACATCTGCTCAGAATCATGTGCCTTATTCGACACCAGTAAATGAAAACATTAAAACTTAGCCATACAGACCTACGTAATAAATAAATAAATAAATTCACTACTCCTGACGAGCAGGTTTCAGCTGTGAGAGGTGAGCCCGCAATACTACCGCTGGATCCTCCGGGCCCACTACCCGCACGGTGACCTTAGTCAAGAATTTATCAATAGTAAACGGGCCTTTCCAGCGGTATGATAGCTGTGAGGAAATGCCATGACTCCCCCGAATAATATTATGGGCTTTAACCCAAACAAGTTCACCTACCTAATATTTACATGGGACCCGCCCTCGATTATATCTCTTGGCCCTGAGTTGACGGTCCTTACGAAGATGTTCACGCACCCCATGCCACACCCTTCGCAACTCCCGTGGGGATAACTTACCGGGTAACGACTCCTGGATAGTCCACCTATTACCCAATGGAGTACCAGCTCTAAACGGAAACATGACCTGAAAAGGGGTAGTATTGGTGGACTCATGCACCGCGGTGTTGAAAGCCAGCTGGAGCCAGTCCAAATTCTCATCTCACGAGTCCTGCGAATCAGCGTAGTAGGCTATAAGGGCCGACCTCAAATTCCTATTAAATCTCTCAGCGTGAGGTTGCGGGTAATTGGGGTAGTAGTAACATGTTTGATGCCCAGCTTAAAACAGAACTTCCGAAACTCATGCCACGCAAAACACGTCGCATTATCAGACACAATCACCTCCGGCACTGAAAAGGCAGAAAAGATCCGTTGGCGCAGTGCCTTGATGGTGGCTCCTGATGTCGCCTCCCGAACCGGGATCAACCACACAAACTTGGAAAATGCATCGACACACACGAGCAACGTTTGGTTGCCAGCCTTGGTACGAGGTAGCTTCCCAACGTAATCAATAAAGATCTTCTGGAAAGGACGCTGTGCCACCTCGGATGCCAAAAACCCCATTTTAGTGTTCTGGGCCGGTTTACTGCGCCCACAATCCCGGCAACACGACACCCTCTTCTTAATTTCCTTCACCATCCCTTTCCATGTGAAACTCTCACATATTTTCTGTAGGGTCTTAAACACGCCCAGATGTCCTCCCATGGGCGAGTGGAAAAAATCGAAAACCATCGGCACCGCGGCCGTCGGCACGACAATTTTACGATCCTGTCCCTTCTTGTGGGTGTAATATAAGACCTCCTTCCCAAGTTGGTAGCCAGGGACCTTATCCCCCTTTTCCAGACTCTGGATGATTTTACCCAGCTCCACATCTTGCCTCTGTAGTTCATGCAGATCATGAAAGGCTAACGGGAAATTACACAACATATTGCAATATTTGGGGTCCAAATCCTCCAGAAACATGCGAGATAAGGAATCCGCAATGATGTTCTGGGTGCCTCTAATGTGTTGTACTCGGAACTTAAAGGAGGAGATCCTCGACACCCACCGTCCGATTTTACCCAATTGACGGGGGTGCGCCAATAACCATGATAATGCCTGATTATCCGTTTCTAGCAAGAATTCTTGGTGTTCCACACACTTTCTAAATTTTTCATCCCAAACAACACCGCCAAACACTCCAACTCATACGCCGATGAGGCTCTGCGTTCCTGTGCACTTAAGGTACGCGAAGCGTATGCTATAGGCTGTCTAACTCCCTCGACTTCCTGCAACAATACCGCTCCAAGAGCCACGGCACTGGCGTCGGTCGGAGAATAAAATCCGCCGAAAAATCTGCCATCCGTAGAACAGGTGGATTGGAAACAGTTTCTTTAAGGAGATCGAAAGCCCGATGTTGTTCTGAGCCCCACTTGAATTTGACGTTTTTCTTACGTAATGCGTTGAGTGGCCCTGCTATATCCGCCAAATTCGGGATAAACTTGTGGTAGAAATTGACCATACCCACAAAACGGCTGATGCCCTTCGCATCCTTAGGAGGCGGGAAAACCCGAATAGCCTGGGTCCGCTCCGGATCAATACGAACCCCCGCAGGAGATACAATATGACCTAAAAAGGAAATATCCTGGGTAGCAAACTTAACTTTCTCGGGTTTGACCGTAAGTCCCGCCCGCCGAAGGCGATCAAAAATCCCGCAGGTGCTCCATATGCAACTCAAAGCTCTCACTGTAGATGACGACGTCATCCAAATAATGACATACATATTCAAACTTGATGTCTTGGAAAACCATATCTAAGAGTCTCGTTAAAACCTGCGCCCCCGTAGCTAGTCCAAAAGGGACTCTGGTGTACTGATACAGATTCCAATCTGTACAGAAAGCCGTATATGGTTTACATGTTTCCGCCAAGGGTATCTGGTAGTACGCCTGATTCAAATCAAGGGTCGTGAAATACTTCGCATTGGCGAACCAGTGAAACGCAGAGTGTATGTCGGGTAATGGAACCGACTCGATCTCTATACACTTATTCAGGGCACGGTAGTCGACCACTGCCCTATAAGACACACCATTTTTAGGGACTAAAAACATGAGGCTAGAATAGGGGGACACCGACATCTCGATGATGCCCTGCTGTAACAGACTCTGAATATGTTCTCTCAAAAACTTCATTTTAGGTGGAGACAGCCTATACGGCGCTAACCTAACCGGTTTCGGGTCCTTGACTTGGATATCGTATTTAATCAGATGGGTTAACCCCAACCTCGACGTGAAGACATCCGGGTAACCTTCAACCAAACGCAATAATACACCTTTCTCTCGCGGGGCCAAATTTCTAGTTACGATCTCACCCTCAACTTTGCCTTGCAGACTCACAGCGTGCACCCGCAACTCACTCCTTTCTTCCCCAAATAATTTGATAATTACTTTGGGAGCAAAAGCGAAATAACATTCACGGGCAGCTACATTTAGAACCAAACGGGTTTTACCCATGAAATCCATCCCCAGAATTGGGGGCCGCACAGGCGCTGACTCACTAAAAAGGCGAATTTCCACGTAAAACCCCCAATCTTAACTGGGACGACCGTTTCTCCAAGGATACGTAAGCTCTGCCCGGAGGCCGTGACGCAATGCACCACCGCCGACCTGACCCTAAGTCGAGTGTCCACTCGTTGCAAAAGCTTAAAATGCTCCTGGGAAATCAGGGAGCGGGTGGACCCCGAATCTAAGAGTGCCCGGAACATTTGGTTACCTAACTTACGTGGATCTTTAACTGAGGCGTGGGCGACCTACCGATGATCTTTCGCCGGGCGCTCTGAAAACCTAGCGAGGTCGTCCTAGGCTCCACCACGCCCCCCCTCCCTCTTGCACACTCCTACTTCTCGGGCAATTACGCTGTACGTGGCCTACCTGGTTACATCGAAAACATCGCTTGCTAGTTCTCGTCGGCACCACGTGCTGCTGGTAAGAACTCGGCCTACGCGTCCCATATTCCCCTTGGGATCGGTCATCACTACGCCCCGGCGCTACAGTATTGGCTCTTTCTGACTCTCGCAGTTGATCAGCGAAAACAAAATTCTGATCTAAAACTGCCAAACGATCTAATTTGCTAAAACTAGTGGGTGGACTCTGAAATACAAAGCGGGAATGTTGCGCCGGGTTTAACCCCTCAACGATATCATTCACGACATCCCGCTCTGACACTGGCAGTTTCAGTACCACCACTGCTGCTTCAATAGTGTAAACATACCTAGCGAATGGTTCCTCGTTCCGCTTTAAGCGTTCATATCTCTCGCGCCGAAGTTGTTCAAAACGACGACGAGGGATAAAAGATTCTAATAATTCCCTGTGAAAACGTTCAAAAGACCAACCCCCCTGTAAAGCCACCACTGCCTTACTAGCGAGCGCGTCCTGACAGTAAGGAAATATTAACTCCAGAAGTTGTAAATCGATTAACATTCACAGATCGCGAATGCGAATCGCTTCGCCCAAAAAAAAAAACCAAGTTATTCAACCTCCACCCCATTCACTCGAGGGAGTCTCTTCAACAAACCCTCTACCGGGTGCGGCAACTTACTAAACATCCCAGAGTAAAAAGGGGCGGCAACGCTCCTTCCAACAGGGAAATGACTAGAGCCCCCATGTTCACTGCGCTGTAAAACCGCCTCTCTACTTACAGTATTCCATGGACTGCCTAATATATCCACCGGCACCTGCTGCTCGCGTCCTTCCTCCGCGTTTCCTTTCGGCTGCTGACCATCACATAGAGATGCGGTATCGTGTATACACTCCGACGCAGGTAGCAAAACCCGCTCCACCGCCGTTAGCCGAGAAGACAAACTGGAATCGTCCATCTGCAGATTACCTGCAACCTCAGGACACAAGACTTCTAAATGCCTGATGCGATTTCGGACATGGGCAACCCTAGTACTGATCCGGGCGACAGGCGTCGGTAAACTTTTGTCTAACTGTTCGTTCAAGCCTTCCAATTCGCCCACTTTGACGCAAACAGCACGGTGCATTTCCTAAGTGCTACCCTGTGGCAGATGACTGGCCTGACTTGGAACCCCATCCGCTTGCACAGCACGGAAGATCTTACGTAACCACTGTACGTCGCCGGCACTACTCAGCCCCCTTGACGCCAATTCGTATTCGAGCTCATCTCTCAGCAAGTAATTCGGGTTCATCATTACGCTTAACAATGGTAATTAAGCTATAAATTCATACAATAACACTAACCCGAATAACTCGTGCCTCACTCTCGATTGCATCAACCGCCACTTGGATGGAACAATACAACATGAGCAGTGAATAAAGAGCAAAAGAAATAACGCAATATTTCAATCAAATCACTCTGCCTGGGAAAAATATTTCCCGGTACATCCTTTTCTTCATTTAAAACTTATTATTTAATACATTATTTTGGATGTAATTTATTTAACTTATTTTAGATGTAGGTTGTAGACTATGTATAACTTGAATTATGCACCAACAACTCTGGGGGTACAAAGTCTAAGACAAATTATATGTAGGGGGTACACGAACAAAAAAGGTTGAATACCACTGCTTTACAGTGTAGGCACGTGAGTCAGATAGTATCCAGAAATACTTTTTTTAAAATTGTGTTGTGTTGGCTATAGTGATTATTGTGCATACAGAAACTATCATAGCTGAATATTCCATACCTGTTCATTCATTGGCAGTGGAAGGGTCATAGAAAAGGGGCTGAAGAGTATTAAAGGTAAGCTCAGGTGGTCCTAAGTAACATTACTTATTGAATGGATCTGCTGGCACTTGCAGCTACAGGAAGAAGCCCCAGAAGCACAGAGCAGGATTGTTACATTACCTGCCGACCTACAAGCAGATATGAATCGTCTGCGAGAAAACAAGCAAGAAATCAAAGCAGAGAGGCAGAAGTTGCTTCAGCTGAAACAGGAGAAAAATCGGCAGGAGTTGTATGAGATATTGTTACACTGTAGTGAATAAGTATTAGACCATGGAATTTTCCATTGGATAGTTTTTTTTCTTTATTTCGATTTCTGGTCTTTGTGGTGTGTTTTTTTTCTCTACCCTTAGCCATCCGTTCATAGAGCAGTGCTTTGTTTAGTAGAATGATGCAAGGACCTAACGATAGCCTGTAGCCAATAGCGTTAAGGAGTTAACGTAAACATTTGACGGCTATCCCGGGAGCAGTTTGTTGGCGCGGACACTTGTCTGGAAGCCACTTAGAGGGACAGACACAGTCGCTGGTTTGGCAGATTTGGGGACAAAGGAACAAAGAAACTGTGAATTAATTCTACTATGAGGTAAGCGGATAGTTAAATTTGGGAAAATTACCAAGCTTTGCAGAGAAACAAAAGTTAGATAAGTTTTAAAATATTTTTTTTTTTTTTTTTTCAAATTAAGGAAAGGAAATTTTGGAGCAGCTTGCATTATTCTAGGAACAAGGTGTTGTTTTACTCAGGTGGAATTGAATGTATTTGTATAGGTTTAAGTTTGACTATGTTATTTTTTTTATTGAAAAGACTTTTTTTTTGTTGTTTTCCAGATTAATAGTCAAATTTTAATATTTCCACTATACCATTGTAAGGTTGCAACACATTAGAGGAATGTGCTGCCAAGCTGAAAGAACTGTTCTGCACGAGTGCATCAGGTGAGTTAGTACATAAGTACCGTATTCAGTTAGGATAGGCAGGAGGCTAGACAGAGAACATTCTTGTAGAACAGAATGCTGGTTGACAACGAAGAATATGAGGGCGATTATGTGGAAAAACAATGCTACTGTACAGACTCAAATAACACTGAATTGTATTTTACAATAACATATTCCATATACTGACTCATCCACATATAATGTAAACTGGAGAACTCAAAAATAGGCACGGTACATGTTTGTATGCTTCACACATTTTGAGAAAGTCTTGCCTGAGGATGACTATACATAGTCAAAACACGTAATAAGTGAATATACTTATGATAAAAGTTACAGCTGTGCCAACAAAAGTCTATCATATTTATTTTATGTATTTATGAGTAAACAAAATGGCATGTTGCTAAAATTATAAAACTCCTCACTGCATACATTCTTATTCAAAAATCTGACTTCCAGTAAATGGCCTCTTTTAATAGCTTGAACTCTAAAGTACTTTGGTAAATAATAGCACAAATGAATAACCTACTTATATTAACATCTAGAATTCAGCTCCATTTACTTCTTCTTAAGCCTTTCAAGAAGTTGTGTCTGGTTATCTTCTATTTTCTTTATAGCGGCATCTTGCTGTAAACAAACATAAAAGATCTGGACTACTGACATATTCTTGCAATTGTATTAACCCTTACCTTGAAGCAATTTTAGATAAAAATAAACTTCCACTTCAATCAATAGATGTCCATGGTGATGCACAATCTCTATTGTTAAAAAGGACAAATAGCTTCAACTGGCTGAGACAGCAGAGAAGGTTTGTTTTTATCAAACACCAAATCAACTCAGGTCATAAGAGCCAGTACTCCTAAGTGAGATACTCATAAATGGCATGGAATGGGTTAATATTTCCTGCTTCTGTCCACCTACTGTATTGACTTGCATCTTCTATGCTCCCTATTATTAGACAATAAGTTCCAGAAGATAAAGTTACTGCAGAAGTTACATTTTCTCTTATTTAAGATCTTCACACATTTTAGGTTAATTTTCTATGGTTCTAGCCAAAACCCCGCATAAAAATAATCCATATTTTTTCTTGATTTAAGGTGTAAGAAGCTTGTCCCCCAGATGAATCTTAAATGGGGGTTCTACTGTTTATATTTACCTCGAACTTTTACAAAAAATATTTGAGTAAATATAAATAAATATAAGGAATTATTTAATTTTGAGCTATGTGTAGCACCTGACCCCCGAACTACAGTTTGGACAAGTACTGAGGTTTCCACAGAAAAGCACTCAAGTGTTGCCACATGATCAGCTCACACAATATGGACATGGGCACCTGCCAATGTCCACCGGCAGGTTTCCAAGCATAAACTGACAGAGGCTAAGTGTCAAATGCTATGGAAGAACTCAAAATAACTGGCGTGCATACATTGTTTGCAGCTGGTGCAAAGGCTGTGGATGTTACCAATGTGAGGTACTGTCAGATTAGCTGAAATAAAACACTGGATTCTCACTCTTTAGATCTCATGTTTGTTGGAGACTTGTAACTCAAAATGTAGGATTATTTCCCCTCGCATAGTGCACAAGATTTTTAATGTGTCTATGATCTACAACAGTGCCTGATGTTTAACTGTGCTGAAACATTATTTATACATTCTTTTAGTGACAATTTTCTCATGTACCAAACCTCATGTACAAGAAAAGAAAGTTTACTTTTCTTACCAATTAATCTTGAATATGGCCTGCATGGTATTTCAAAGAACACGTTTACTTTTACAGATGGCTTATGTGGACAGGGCCACCGAGGGTAGGTTCAGGCCCAGGTGAGACAAATTTTTCAGGCCCCCCCCAGCAAGGATGAACCACTGGGCCCTGGTAATTTGTACTGGCTTCTCTCCCCTCACCCTCTCATCGGCACTGTATGTACACACTGATATTTCCTCTGATGAACAATTTTCATAAATACTTGTGTAAACATGAACTTTTAAGAAAAGCATGTGAATTGTGCCAAAATATAGCGTGCATAAATGATGAACTTTTAAAGCAGATGATCAGGGACACTCACCTTTGCAATTCTCTCCTCGTAGTGCTTGGTGTGTATTCTGTTCTGTTCCTCGTTCAGCTGAATTAAATGCTTGTTCTTCCCCTCTACCTCCTTTCTTTTAGCCTTAACTTCAGTTAAATTTTCTTCTAACTTTTTCAGGTGGTCCAGCTCACTGGAATACACACCCAGAAAGTTTGTGAAGGTAGGCTGCATAATACAAAGCCCTGCAAATGTTGATGCTAACGTATATTCTCGAATCTAATCCGCACCCTTTTTACAGTTTTAGAGGGCTAAAAAATCAGATGCGGATTAGATTCGCGGTCTAGAGCTGGATTTTGAAAAAATGATTGAGCTGCTGTACGTGCCGTAAGAACAATACAGTACAATAATCTATTATTTTATTATTTATTATTATAATAATATAATAATTGGGTCCAGTGAATTTCCTTCGTGACGCCTCACACCCGCTGATCGCTGCTTTGTGTTTCCACCATAGTCGAACGTTGCTTTCATCAACTCCAAAAATTGCAGCGGCTTTGCGGTTTCCATTCTCCTCTGCGCACCGAATAACTTCACGTTTGAACTTTGCCGTATATGAGAGTCGTTTAGATTTCAGGTGTCCCTCTTCCATAACTACGGTACACGACAAATTGGAACAAGCACCTCCCACGTTTCAACAACTAAGGCTCAGCTGGCTTCAGACGAGATTGCGCACGTCTGTTGAGAAAGGCCCCGCCTCTATCGGTATGACTCATCGGCCACAGGCGTAGCGTCGGATTTTAACGCATTGGTAACATCCAATATTATTCAATCAGTCGCCCCGTGGGCAAGGGGTGGTTGAAGGAAAGGTGCGGATTAGAATCGCGAACTAACCTTTTTTTTTTCGTTTAAGAAGTCGCCAAAAACTGGGTGCGGATTAGATTCGGATTAGATTCGAGAATATACGGTATATCCAAACCATAACACTGCAACTGATATCTTTGTCATGGTTATAGGCCCAATTTAAAGCATAACAAGGCTTTAAGGTTGGGTGTCACTACCACGATGGTGAAGGAAACATGACTAGATCGTGGCTTGCATAGGTCCTGTCTACAGTCAGCTGTGTCATAGTCACCCCAGTGGAAATATATACAAATCAATAGTGCCAATGATAAATCAAGAGAAAGGTGTACAGAATGTGGAATTGATCACTTCACTGAAGTGACTCTGTTAATGTGGTAGTGAGTACTATGCAGATTTGAGGTTGTCACAGCAGCTTCAGGTCTTCTGGGATGTGATGGTGTGTTGTTGGATGACTGGGAGGCACCATGAACCTTCAAAATTTCAGGAAATCAACTAACAACATATCATAACACCTCAGGTGACCTGAATCCTCAAATACCTCACAGTTTACTATCCTAAAATTGTACAATGGCTGACAATAAATGTGTGTGTGTATTTACACTTTTGAATGTTAAATTTTTTGTCACTTCCAAAATTACCTTGCAGGTATCATCGCTTCATTCAATCTAGGGGTCAATTTCTCCGACTTCAGAAATGCTTTCTTAGTACCTTAAACTACGGACGTTCCATAGTTCCATAGCTTAAGCTACTAAAAAACAATTTCTTTGCAATTAACTGCAAAAACATATGAGATCCTACAAGAAGTATGTATGTAATATTCACAGTATTACCTTTATTTTGAGTTTTATATATAGCCTGATGATGGTCTGGCAGGACTGAAACATGTACCGTGTCATTACACAATAAATACAGCAAAATTCCGTTAATCCCACTCATACAAGATTGGACAGGTGCCGAATATTCTGGATTATCAGACGGTGCCTATACTGACCTAAGTTCTTACAGGTAATTTTTTGTTACTACTCCTGTACTTGGGCCATACAACTAAACAGAGGAGTATTCCATTTGGATGTCTCCTTCATCTGCTGGTTCAGGGTCATCAGGGTCCTCTACTGTGTTTCCTGAGTCTTCATAGCTGAAGAATTTGATGGAGCAGGAGACAACGGGTCAGGAGATACTGCAACAGTTGATGTACAGACATTGTTGGAGGCCTTTCTGAACATGTCCCTGAGATCTGGCTGTTTCATTGATAAAGCTTTTTCCTGGTAAAAAGCAAAACTTCTGGTCTTGGGACTGCTCTACTCAAGTGCTGGGTAATCAGGATTTCCAGACTGTGGGACATTGGATTAAAGGAATTTTGCTGTGTATACCGGTAGTTGTGTTTGATTACAATGGGTACCGGGTCGTTTCTGGGGGTAAAGCGGCCGGAGCGTGGCATTGACCACCCACCCTCATCTAGCGCCGAGGTTAAAGAAGAGTAGAGCTATACCTCTACTCCCCCTCTGGGCCTTCAAGGCCTGTTCTAGGGTGAACTTTACCTTAGTTGTGTTTGATGGCTTACAAATTAAGTACTGAGGTAAGAAAACAAACTCTTGCTTTTGGAAAGTGAGGTGATTCTGCTGCAGCCATATTTGCTCCCTCCAATTGCCCGTGCTGTGACCTCTACTACTGTCTGACTCCAGACTGCATGGAAGCTTCTGGCGTAAGACAGCTGCCATAATATTGTGATCAGACTCTACCATTTGCACAAACCTGACATGAAGCATCCTCACCTATTTGCCTCCTTAATGCTCTGTATCAGGGCAGCTTTCTCCTCTTCCCACTGCATATTGACAGCCATTTTCTCCTCCTGCAATTCAGTTACCTTCATGTGCAACTTTTTGTTCTTCCCCTCCATTTCTTGTGTTTCTGTTGCTAAAGCCTGCGTCTCCTGATATTTCTGCTTCTTCTTTTCACATATCCTGTGCAGTTCCATACACTTTGTCACCAATGTCACAGCAAAACAGCAAAATATGAAATAAAATTGATTTTAATATTGCCAAACTCTTTTCTATATAAGATAGCCACTAGGACCAAACAACACACCGGTCAAAAGGTGTCCTCCAGGTCTGCATACCTCCTGCTTACTGCTCAACAGCTAATCACTCCATGTCGGAAGTTACTGTCCTACACAAGTCAGAAGTTACTGTCATACATACGTCAGAAGTTACTGTCCTACTTAAGTCAGAAATTACTGTCATACATAAGTCAGAAGTTACTGTCCTACTTAAGTCAGAAATTACTGTCATACATAAGTCAGAAGTTACTGTCCTACATAAGTAAGAAGTTACTGTCTTACATAAGTCAGAAGTTACTGTCCTACATATTTCCTTAAATATTCACACACACTGAAAATTCTCAAAGTTGGTACATATTAATGAAATCTATTTCATGTACAAAGTTCTTGACAAAGACAAGCAGTTTTCACAGGAACTGTATCAAAGGTCAGCATAAGCTTCTCACAGTAATGCAGGAGTGACACTGGACTGACACAATCCATTCAGTACCTTCAAACATGAATGAAAATGGATAGAAGGATCTGTTTCCTCATTAAATGCTACTTTAATGCAATATTGGCAGAGAATGCAGACATGCATCAACCATAGATAACTGCATTCACATATTCATACCAGGTGACATATAAGAGGCATGCTCAGTATGTAAGGTTCCCTAGCCTGTCACTTTTGTGTTAAACAAGCATTTTATTTTTTTCAGTAGAAGGTAGCACTTTTAGTACAGGTAACATGCAACAGACGGCACAAGAGTCACATTCTGTTCACGGTAAAAATTCATGTGCAAAGGCAACAACATTGGAAACTTGATCCCGCAAAGACATTTGCAATACAATCTGGTTTTTATGGGTAAAAAATGTTTCCCCAACAGAATTCACTGCCAACTGATATCATGTACAGTACTGGTGTAATGAAAGTGCAGCATATCAGAAAATGGTGCAGAGTTCAAACACGATAAAACAAACGTCCACAATGAAGATTCCACTAGTTGGTCCAGCACATCTAGGATGAACATGAATGCAGCATGGGTAAAGCACTGTATTTGGAAAACCAAACAGTGCCCATCAGAATATCATTTGTTCAGACTGCTGCAGCCAAACTTCGGAGGTTGCCAATTTCACAATCATGATGAAATGAAAATGGCTGTTTGTGAATGGGTGTGAATGCAAGAGCCCAATTTCTGCAGCAACAAAATTTTTAAACTCATTCCAAGATGGGACAAATGAAACAATATGATTGGGGATTATGTCAAAAAATAATGATATTTCACTGGAATAAATGAGCTACATTTAATGTTGCAATGACTTCTCATATAATTTTTATGACCTATGGAACCTTACTTATTGAATATCCTTAATATTTTTCAACCAGCATTCCATTCTATAAGATGTTATCTGTCTTCCTGACTATTGTACTTGGATATGTAGGAGCTCACCTGAGGTGCTCACACAGGGCACTTATATCTTTCAGCTTGGCCACACATTTCTCTTGCCTTTGTATGAAATTCTCATGCAACTCCTTCTGCCGATTCTTCTCCCGTTTCAGCTCAAATAATTTCTGCCTCTCTGCTTTGATCTCCTGCTTGTTTTGCATCAGACGATTCAGATCTTGTTGCAGGTGGGCAGGCAATGTAACAATCTTGCTCTGCACTGCTGACGCTTCTTCCTCTAGCTGCAAGGGCCAACAGATCCATTCAATAAGTAATGATACTTACGACCACCTGGGCCAGTCTTTAATGTCGCTCATGAAATGGCAATTTGTTATAACCCACACAATTCATCAAACTAATTCTCACATTACTAGACAGTTGGGTTACAAATACACCTTCTGTCAAAATGTTGCTTGTCCTCATATTTTCATAAAAACATAACAGGCTTTAAGTGTTGTTCTATTAACGATCTCTCTAGTCTTTTCTGTCTCCTGTAAATGTATCGGTGGGTTACGACAAATTGCCGTTTCATGAGTGATATTCTTCAGCCTCTTTTCTGTGACCCTTCCACTGCCACTGAACAAACAAGTATGTAAGGTTCAGCTACCTACCATGATACAATATACTGTGGTGGACTCACAAGTTTGACTTTGACCCTGACAGTGGTTTCAGAGGGGTAGAGTCAGACCACTGGATGTTTACAGCTAGTAACCAATGTATTCCAGTTAAAAATACACGGGGCTGAAGTGCAGTTGTGTCTTGTGCATGCAAGTTAACACTTATTTAATGTTGTGTTATGTCTGGGTAGGGCTGTGCATAAGTTTGACTTAAGGCTTGTTATAAACTGAACACCTAACAAAGGGTGACCAGTGGAAAGAAGGGTAATATAATTTGAAGTGAAGCTAGGGAAGTAATAAAGCATGTGAACTGCTAGTGGCTAAATTGTAAACTCCATTAGCATCCATGAGAATGTTTTGATGATTCTACTGTGTAACTTGTCAATTGAATCATATCTGTTCAAAAAAGCATTATGCAGTGATAGTGACTTATGTTTTTGACAGGACATATGCGGTTTTACTGAAAGGCTTGGGCAGAGATAAAGGATCCCGCCTACATAACCAATGTCAGAGTCATTGAGTCACCAACAGCACCTGCTGCTTACAGGCTACATTTGTATTGCAGGTTACTCAGGTGCTCATATATACAAAACATTCTATTCTTGTCATGTCCACAGATGGCAACTGCTGTGTGATTATATGTGTGAAATAAATGGTTAATTCTCATTCAAACTATAGCAGTAGGGTTGGCAGTACTGATGCTGGCTCCCTCGGCCACCAAAGGACTATCCCCATATCTTTTACAGACGAAGTAAAAACCTGGTGTTTTTGGGACATGCTCCAGCAAAAGCCCTAGGGCAGTGTTATTTCTCATTGGCTTCATGCAGCCAGTGACAGGCCACAGTATCTTTATTCTGAATGCTTTAACACACAGCTTCTCACCACATTTTATGAGCAACATATCTTGTTTACTGGGTTATTAAATAATGTATTTTCAATTGCATACTTTATGAAATTACCTATGAATGATAAAAAATAGAGAGCTGAGGAAAAGAAACATGAAAAATGTCAGTCACTGAGCCAAGAGAGAAATTCTGGACATCCTGAATACAAAAATGACAATCTCATATTCATTTTCTTCTACATATTCATAAATGAGGCTCTAGCGACAAAGGCATGGTGACGTAAGTACTTCATCAGGAGTTCACATAATACTACTATTGAAATTTAGGTTAGGTTAGGTTAGCTTAAGTTCAGTTTTAAAATTGTCTGATAGGTACTCAGCTCCAAATACCCAGTACAATTCAGTCAATTTCAAACCCACTCACCAATCAGTCAACCAAACATTGACCAGAAACTTTACACTGCACCAAACCTAACCATCTACAAAGAGAATTCACTATATTTTCTGTCCCTCTACAGACCAAAGTCTGTTCCAGGTCCCTCATATCAAACCTTTTGTAATTCTGTTTCCAGCTGTCTCTGCTTCTGCTTTTGTTGTTCTGCCATAGCTTCCATTGATGTAATTTTCTCTCGTAATTTGGCATCTTCTTCCTTCTGATGAAGAAACCTCCTCTTTGTCTCTTCATTCAAGGCATGCAACTGTAACACACAAATATGCCAACATCCACTGCAAATATCAGTGACAGTTGTTGCTAAGTTTCACAGTGCAGTAGAGACGAAACAACACCCAAACGGAATTTGGACGTACATCCACAGCACATGAAGAACCAGTACCATCTACACCTGCAGGACGTACAGAACCAGTGCCACACACACACACACACACACACATATATATATATATATATATATATGCAGAACGCAATGAACCAGTGTCATCTGCACGTGCGGACCGAAATGAACCAGTGCCATCTACACCTGCAGAATGCAATGAACAAGTGCCATCTACATCTGCAGAATGCAGTTAACCAGTGCCATCTACACCTGCGGAACGAAATGAACCAGTGCCATATACACCTGCAGAATGCATTGAACAAGTGCCATCTACACCTGCAGAATGCAGTTAACCAGTGTCATCTACACCTGCGGAATGAAATGAACCAGTGCAATCTACACCTGCAGAATGCAGTTAACCAGTGCCATCTACACCTGTGGAACACAATGAACCAGTGCCATCTACACCTGCAGAAGGCAATGAACCAGTGCCATCTACACCTGCGGAATGCAATGAACAAGTGCCATCTACACCTGCAGAATGAAATTAACCAGTGCCATTTACATCTACAGCAGACTACTCAACTTTCAAAGCCATTTCCCTATGTCACAGTCAATAATAAAATTAGTCATATGTATGCATGTACGTACGTACGTAAGTATGTATGTATGTATGTAGTGTCATTAACTTTGTCCGAGTTTAATAAAACTTGAATTTTCTAAACCGATTTTAGTAGAAGCCTCTGGTACAAAATTTCATCAAAATCTGTCCAGTGGGAGCTGAGTTGTTTTATGAAGATGGACACGCAGGCAGACATAATGAAACTAATATCTGCTTGTCGCAATTGTTTTGCAAACACGACTACAAGACAGGAAATGTCAGCACAGCAAAATACTTCTGCCCCATCCACACAACCACAGAAAATAAGGTAACAAAGGTAACTATGGCAACCATGGTAACCAAGATAACCATAGCACTGCTGGTAATCATGGTAACCAAGGTAATCACAGTACCATAGAATGGTAACTAAGGTAAACACAGAACCCATAACAACACTGAAAACCATGGTAACCAAGGTAATCACAGGAATCATAAATGTATATGAATGAACCAATTGAAAGTACACGAGTTTGAAAGAGTATTTAGGAACTTTTAATAAGTTAAGATGATAACAGAGATGTGGGATACAGCAGACATCTATACAGATAAATGGGGCCATGGTAAAATAAAGTTCAGAAGCACACACTTTCAATTTCATGAAATGTCTAAATTACTGGTAAATTACTGTACCAAGTCACAGATACAGGTAAGAGACAAAAGAAGGCAATCAAACAAATTCAATCACATCGCAGGTGCTGCAGATGACATATTCAGTAACATTTACTTGAAGAGAACAGCCAGCATAGCATACAACCAGCTACCACACCAGACAGCACAATCAGTAAGGCGACTATGCTGTGGACTGGACAGTCTGGGGTTCCCAGGGGACAAACCAGCTGGGGCATGAGGCTGACCACTCACCTCCCTCTAATGGAGCTATACCTCTACTCCCTCTACATACCTTCATGGTACCCACAGCAAGAAGTTTACCTTTACTTTTATCTTGTATGGGGTCATTACAGAAAACTCCACTTTTCTCTGTAACTCAGTAAGAATTAAATAGGTTAAACCGGGAGGGGGGGGGGGGGGGGGGGGGGGGGTATAAAATGAAGTTGCAGGAAAAAGTACAATGGCTGAAATTTAGATGGCAGCAAATGTATGCAAGTACCAACCTCTTTCTTGTCCACTTCTCTCTGGGCTTGTTCACTGGCACACACATTTATCTTTGCCTTCATTTCCTCTGCCTGTGCTCGCAATTGATCATAATCTGCCACTCGGTTCTGTAATTTTTCTATACCATCCTGCACACTCTGTGCTTTCCAATCTGCAAACGTGTGAAACGCATCCATAGCTTTAATCAGGAACTGGGTTCTCCGAGGACCTCAAGGAGAAGAAAAAAATTTCAGTCAGAATGAAGCGTAACACTCAACATGGCAAAAGTAAAATCTTCACCTCACAGTTTTCATACAGATTTTCAAGATACATGGCACATCTTGTTCAAATGATGGTAATCTTTTGGGTTTTTACACCACACAGTGTATTTTATTTGTTCCATTTCAGAGAAATGTACTGCCTCCATATGTTGTCTGAATCTGGTTCAGGTGGATGCTGAGATGATATAGAGCAACAAAATGTGTTGACTATATTGGAAGGTTTGAGGGAATTTTGGCCATTCAGCACTACAGGAAAGGGCAAGAGGGTTTTGCATCAAGCCAATGGGAGTTGAGAGATGCAGGTAAAATAAATGGCCCTTTTAAGAGCCACAACCAGCAGGAGTTTTGAAAATAGTGCGGCATTTCATGTTTAAGCTTCCTCTTTGGGAAGCGTATGGTGGCAAGTGAAAAACTACTTTCATGAGGACATTGGTATTAACCCTTTTGTGCCGGAATTAAATGCCTGGTGTGATGTGCAGCAGACCGTAGGTTAAACGGGGGTACCTAATAAAGGCCATGATGGGCCATCTGCTATAGGGCCTACCCATCGTTTGGCATTCTGAGCATCACACTGCGTGACAGGTGTACCTGACATAGGTGCCAAAGGGTTAAAGTGAGGTAAGACTGCCTCCGGAGGACAAGGCTATTTCATCCACGGAGCATGCCACTTGTTTTTCTTTCATTGAATGGATGCAACGCCTCCAAGATCCTCTTGGTTTATGCTGCTTGCATGCAGATCTATGTCACTTCCCATATCAGCTGGTCCATGATCAAAAGGGAAGCAATACAAGAACTTTGCTGGTTGGTTGAACTCCCCCCCTATCAATACAGCATCCACCTGAACCACATTCAGTTACTCTGAAGATGGAGGCAGCATGTTCCTTTTAAACACTAAACCTAACTAAATACTCTACATGGTGTAAACCCCAAAAGAATCATCACTGGAGTGTTCATATAGGCTACAAACATGAAAGAATATGTTAACATAGAATGTTTCAGGACACACAGAAAGACATAGGGCACATATCCCAAAGAAACCGAGTATATGTAATAGTTACATAAGTGGCCACCAGTTACATTAGCCCTCTTCACTTGCTACTTTAAGTGTAGTTATATTATGCACTGACAGATGTCACACTCAAATAAAAATATTCGGGCTGACATTCAGAGTACTCTACAAAGCCCATACCGGATGATATGTTAGGTCAAAATGGTTTAGTGTAAAGTACAACAGGTTACAATTTGGAAAAATAAGCAAGCTTAAATAAAACATAACTTCTGCAAAAAGTTTAATGGAACACAATGTTATGTGACAGTATGTTAGAAAGAGACTCAAATACAAGGCAACTGTGTAATGAAGTCACATTTATGTCTTTGTCAATCTATGTAATATGATCAACACTTAAGAATAGGTAGTGAAGGTATTACTTGGTTCAGTTAAATCCAGTACTGAGAAATCATCCACATAGATATTTTTAAACACGTAGCACAGAGCACCATGTAGGTTTGCCAATGGTAGCACACATCTGTATCCCTCCGGATAGTCCAGCTCACACAGGTTTTCTGCCGACGGGTCTTTAAATTCATCCACATCCACCCCCAACTCCTCCAGTATCCGGACATAATAGCTCTGTACAAACTTAGCAGTTGGTGCTTTCAGATCAGACACATGAATGGAGAAATCTGGAATCTTGTCTTTGATGGATGCCACAAGCTCTTCTTCACAAAGCATTTTCACAACAAAACTTCCTGGAAACAGAAAACCACAACAACCTGCTTTTTGTTGCTTATTTAACAAAGCTGTCAACAGCTCATTATATGGCCTTGAATGACAGAATTAGTGAATAATGATTTGAAAAGGGTGTTGGAGTAGATGTGACAATTTGAAGTACTCTCCTGTATCTATAACTCATTAACTTTACTGGCGTGCTTCATGATCTCATGTATTAAAATTAATTAACACAACATTACAATTTGGGGACAGGATCCACCCCCATCCTCAGGCTTGCTTCTAAAATGTAATGTTTTCATATCAACATCAGAAGCACAACAGTCTAGCAGAAGAAGATATTTACAGTGACCTGTGATGGAGATCAGGCATCAAATGTTTAGTCAGATTTGCAGAGACATCATTTTTAAACTGTCCTTGGAACATGTTGTGTTCACTGATTTGACTCTAGTGTGTGTTAAAGAAGAACTGCATAGGTTACACTGGTATATAGTGTCACATCTGGATAAGTCTGAATGACAAAAGAAATGGTCAAGGCATGCTCTAAGGCAGGGCTGGCCAACTTCAACCCTTCAAAATTAATGATTATAGTATTTTGCCCATAATTAATGGGCTGTCAGACCAAAATGCTCAAATTTTGATAACAAAGGATATTAACTTTCAAATTCAAAATTGTCAGATTTATACCATCAGGAACATAAATATGTACTCTGTGACTGATTTTAAGATTAAATTAAGCTTTGTAATGATAATAATGATGTTGATATGATGTTTATTTCCTTTCTTAATACTTATCTGAGGACTTTTTATTCTAGTTTCCCCGAAATAAAATTAAAAAAGAGAGTTAAAATATATGGATTACAACTGGTAGAAAATCTCATGTCTCCGCAAAAGGAATCTTTATCTACTTTGTAGGGACAGCAGTGGCCCTAATTTAAAAAATTACTACAAATTATACTGCAAAATTCTGACAAATGTACTTTAACCAATAACACAAAACAATTTAAAAAGTTGAGTTTACTTACACTCATTTTATTCATTGGAGGAGTATTTTATTTAGGATAAAGACTAAATTTCCTATTAATTACCATTTTACTAGAATTGCATGCAATCTAAAACCTTAACATGAATCAATTGATACTGCTTTTTACATTTCTATTTATATATATTGTTTATTTATTTTATAGTGTGCTCATTCAATTAATTAAGTCCCTAAAATAAACATTTTATACAACTTTTGTATTCTCTATTATAATACATTCAATTATTCTCTTGTGAATTATATTTTGCATGTATGATTATTATATATTGTATTTTCATGATGTGTATTGCCTATATTATGTTGTATTATTGTATTCTGACTTGTTCTATACCCAAAGGTTATGTTACCTGTTATGGATTTCTGGATTCTGAAATAAATTAAATGAAACAGGAGGGCCACGTAATTCATAACAACTTGCCTGAGGGCCACAACTGTCTATACATATATCAAGAGAGGTGGGAAGGGATTGAATTCACTAGAACGCCATTATTTTACAAACAATAAGTTATGCTAAAAGTATGGTTGAATGACAAAGTAGTAGGCCTTACTAAACTCGATAAAACACAAAGAAATATTGGTTAACTATGTGCTGTCTTAAAAGTTATGAGTTATAGTTTGTAAACATTTTCTCTGCTAATAAAGTTGCTATATTATGTTCTGTAGACCTATTATATTACATTTCTTAAATTGTATTTCTGAAACTACTGAGGTAAGCAAGGGCCACAGATACTTTCCTTGAGGGCCGCATGTTGGCCGACCCTGCTGTAAGGCACTATCCCAGCATATGACTGGTGGAAGCAAAGAAAACTAAGAGACAGACTTTAAGGAAGGAATCATACACTGTCAAATGCAACTAGTATTG
Source organism: Reticulitermes speratus (assembly GCA_021186555.1). NCBI lineage: Eukaryota > Metazoa > Arthropoda > Insecta > Blattodea > Rhinotermitidae > Reticulitermes > Reticulitermes speratus. The sequence goes on along the minus strand of JAJKFL010000010.1, from coordinate 1,710,028 downwards.
CTATATTATATACTTTATTATGGCAACATATTTCAACATAACTTTGTCATCTTCACGCCAATAATATAAAATTCATAAAAAGTATGGTATACAATAATTGAGATCTCAGTTTTTACTATTAAACCAATACATATTGTTGTGTCAAATCTGTTTTAATAACAATTAGAATGATTAAAATATGATTAAAAGAGGATTTGTATGATATGCTTCTATATTTCGGTGTGGTATGAGAATATGCAGTATAAAGTCCATGGAACAGTATACTGTGAGTTGCCTTGTTTACGCTTGTAGCTGTTTATCTGCGTTCTGGTTCTGTGTTTTGGGTTGGTGGTTAATTATGTTGAATTCTCACACTGTTTAACAAGTGTTGGAGTCGATGCACCAATATACTATACTTTCAGATCAACAGGCCCTGAAATGAACCCACAACCTGAAAACGTGGAGTGCATCAAATGTTTGCTTTGATTACTTCCTAATCCTAATTTCATACTGTACATATGATACAATTTGTCATTAATGCTTACCACACCAGCATATAAGGTACCACAAAGAAACAATACACACCTTTAAACACATCAGGACATCATTCAATTATTGTGGGAATATATATGCATCAGCTGCAACTCATATTTCGTCTTCAAATTAATAACTCACTTATATTTGTAATGATGGAAATTTTAGTACAAGATTTAATTTAATGCTTTTATCGATTTACATTTTCTACTTTATTGAATGTCTTATAATGTATGTTGTTTTATAATTACAAGTTACTTGTATTTTATATGATTCTGGTCGAGTAGTAACTGGACTTATGCCATATTGTGGCACTTATGATTGGATTACATTATTTTATATTCCACATCATTATATGATTGTATAATCACAATTGTTCAACAATATAATTAATGTTTAATTGCAATATATAGACTAGTATCAAATGATGTATCAAAGTTAGGGCCATATTTGTGACAATCGCTACCTATCAGCAAGTACTTATCAATTAATTATTATCCGACATGTACCTTTTATTGACTGTTTCTATATACAATGGTTTATGTAACCTTGTGTGGATCCATGGAAAATGAAAATAAATATGAAATAAAATATAATATTCCTATTATTCAAATCTTTTGACACTATCATCTGATGCACTTGATATATCATTATGAAATAACCATAAATGAGGTTAAACAAATATGTCTAAAGGCAGTTTATGTTCTTAATTAAGACGCAGAAATTCACAATGGTAACCTATATAAATGAAATCTGTGTCAGCTTTTCATACTTCTTTTAAATTCAAGTTAATACACTGGCAGTGCACTTCCAACTATTTTTTTTTAAGTGTGATAACATAAAATAGAAAATATTATGTAAATTGTTTATAGTGACGAATTCTTACTTTGACCTCAATGAGTTTACACAAATTTCAAGCCCTCGTTATGGACACAAGCAGATATACTCAAAACATGAAACAACCCACTAACTAGAACTACAAATCTATAAAATATTATTTGAAAATATCAACATGCTGAAACTTTTATAAGAGCAAAAACTCTTCCCTGTGAGATAAGTTTGTCAGAAGGGTCTATCCTGTTATAAATGCGTAGCAATATGAGTTATTCTCATGTTTTAAGAATCTCTCAAGTTTACTCTACACAGCCATCTCTCCCAACCCTTGTTCAAAACTATACAGCTTTAATCATTCCTTTTTAATTTTACCAATATCAATTGTCACTAGAATATAAGGATACATAAAATACCAACTAGTAACAAATAATATACAAAATCACTTTCTTTTCTACTGACCCTTACCAACAAAAATGTCTTGATCATTGTATGAGAATTTATCAACTGAATGTTATACAGTGCCAATTGTGAAATTGATTGGGAAGTATGTGCTACACAGCAGCGACAATTTAATTTCATGTCTGCCCCAGAATTCTTCTGAAGGTACAATACACTGAAGAAATAACAGTTGGGATATAACAAACAGGGCACTTGAAACGGAGTTGGAACAAAGAACCTAAAAAAACTACATTTATGCACAACAAAAATACCAATCCTATATGGGTATCTATGGACGACCAGTCAATACTGAAAATTCTTCTAACCCTCTGATGGATTTTATCATCAGATATTCTCCCATCTGTCACACACACTGTTTTTACTTGGAAATAATTCCTTCATTATGCCCATGTAAATCATATGACTTTCATTTCTAATGCATAATTTTACATACACAAGGTCCCGTATACAAACTTCGTTTTAATCAACATACATCACTACTCATCCAGAAGGAATTCCTGGAGATTTGATATATTTCAGTATTTTAATTCCCTTAAGAAGATTTAAAACCATATACAACTGTATGCATTCATGCAAAGATTGAGATCTCAGTCTCCAAAAACCAAGAATATATGTTAGCAACATCAACTATCATCTTGTAAAGTGTGCAGCCTGAAGATGACAGCATGTCTGTTGAAACATGTAGCTGGTTAATGTAAATACACAGAATAGAATACAGAAGAGTGGGCACCACAGTGACCTGTGCACTTTGACAGTTATCAATCTTTTGGGCAAAATGTAATTACATACCAAACTATATTAAGGTGTATGGACAATACTATTAACTACTTTCAGTCTTGTATTGATGTAGGACTATTGATTGTTTTATATAATCATGTTCTTATTGCATTTACGACTTGTTTCATATCCAAATGCTATATGGCAGACTGATGGATCGATGAAATGTATGTCTATGTACATAGGTATTAATCTGCCTTATGTTAATGGACAGACTTAATTTTAATTTTGGGTTGCACATGTACACTCCTATATAAAGTCTCTTAAGACTTATTTTATCAAAAAACCAACTACTTGCACATACACAGCATATATACATATGATATTCCCTGCTACATGTTTCGGCGGTCGACCATCATCATCAGGGAGTAACACCTAAACCTTCATTCATTCTGCTGTCCATCTTACGACAGGTCCTTAGCCTCTTCCACAGCGAGTTCTCCACAGGGTGCGATCTAGTGCTTCCTCTTTCAATTTCCAGTATGTTCACTTTTCCTTAAGGTCATCCAGTAGCTGCTTACGTCTTCCCGTCATTTCTATCTTTCCTTCAATAACGTGTTTTAGAAGGCAGTTTCTACGCAAGATGTGACCAATCCAGTTAGCCTTTCTTCTTTTTATTGTATGTAGGATATTCCTCTCCTCCTTGACTCTGTGTAATACTTCCTCGTCTTCCCGTCATTTCTATCCTTCCTTCTGACTTTCCTTCAATAACGTGTTTTAGAAGGCAGTTTCTACGCAAGATGTGACCAATCCAGTTAGCCTTTCTTCAATTTATTGTATGTAGGATATTCCTCTCCTCCTTGACTCTGTGTAATACTTCTTCATTTCTCACACGATCAGTCCAACTGATCTTCTCCATTCTTCTACAGTACCACATTTCAAAACTTTCCAGGTACTTCTGATCTATTTTCCGAAGTGTCCGCTTTTCAGCACAATACAAAGCTATGCTCCAAATGTAGAACTTTACTAATTTCTTCCTTAAAGTTATATTGTTTAAAACCTAATGAAGCCATTGTTTATACAAGTATATAAGTTAAAATTATATAACATATTTATTGCTTATTGTAGAATAAAATGTATCAGAATGATATGTTTGATTTAAAACTCGTTACAAGTTTTTCAGACCTCCTATATAGTACGTAAATTTTATTATAATCTTAATTTACGATGTAGTTACGTGGATAAGCTCTTGAAATCCTACGTAAGTTATAGGTGTTACACACTGATGTTGGCTGTCAACCAATGAACATGGTAGAGGAAATATCATACGTATATATGCTTTATATGTGCAAGTATTGGGTTTTTTTAAATAAAATAAGTGTAATATGTTGCACGGAATAAACAACATCAAAATTGTCTCTTAGAAGCTTAAAACAATACCCACATCCCCTTCCCCTTACCTGCGTACAATATGCACACTCTCACTAACCGCCAACTATTTAACGAACTTCGAAAACCTTTGGCTGAACGAATGCAAATCAAAAGGCAATGATACCACTCTAAGAGAAAATCAGCAGTTTGTATCGTAGCCAACACAACCACAACCCTGAAATATGTGAACCATGACATGAGATTGATTTGTGTGGTACTGTTTGGACGGAAAAATGAAATAAGCTGAATAAAATGCAGGTTCCCGTTTGACAGTAAGCGTACAAAAGATATATGTGACGAAACACATCCACAAGTTTAAATATAATAGTGTCATTGTGCTGTCCAGAACATTTCTTTAAGCGTTTAATAAATATAATGGTGAATTCATTACGAATAAATTATCAATTATCGTAATCACATGTTTAGCATTATGCATATCCAGTTGCAGAGCGCGTGTTTTAAGAGGTGGACCGATTGTATTGTCTTGTATTGTATTTATTACACATTCCAGCACATCCATACAAGGCAAAAGCCATTGGATACGGAACTTGTCACACAACATGAACTTGCTATAATCGGCAAGCGTCATCTAAACAATGCATATAAATACAATAGGAAATAAAATCATGCACATAAAATTTAGTTGTCATGCATTACTTATACTTACATAACATTTACAATACATGTATAAAACAATACAATATATTAAAATATATATACATGACAATAAGGTAAAATATGACAATGTAGTCATGACTATCCAAGGAGCTATCCCTGGCTAAAATATTCCTCTAAGGTGTAGAAGGATTTGGAATGCAAGAAAGCACTTAGAGCCGCTCTAAATTGTTTAATATTATGGGCTAACTCTTTTATATTTGAAGGAAGATGATTAAAGAGTTTTATATCAAAATAATAAGGTCCTCTCTGATAAGTTGTTAGATTTGTCTGCGGGCGGTAAAGATCAAAATTACGCCTTGTGTTAACACTATGTATCTGTGATGTCGTATGATGTAAACCCTTGTTATTCACAATGAATGTTAATAAGGAAAATATGTATTGAGACTGCAATGGCAAAATTCTCCAAACCCTAAATGCATCCCTACAAGAATCCCTGGGTCTCAAACCACTCATAATTGTAATTATTCTCTTTTGAATTCTAAAAATTTGTATGCTGTAGGAGGAGTTGCCCCAAAAAATAATTCCATAGGTCAAAAGGGAATGGAAATAGGAGTAATATACTATTTTTAATGTCTCAATGGGCATAATGGGTTTAATCACCCTCATTAGATAACAAGCCTTGCACAATTTAGGCAAAAGTTGGGATGTGTGAGCTTTCCAAGTACATGAGCTTTCAATTACTATTCCCAGGAATTTAACATTTGTGCTACTTAAAATAGTGTTGTTGTGATAACTAACAGAAGTTTCTTTATTAGAACTGGACTTTGCCGCAAATTGAACATGTTTGGTTTTATTATAATTTAAGGTTAATAGGTTTGAATTGAACCAATCATTCAGACGAGCAAATGCAATATTGACATCATTCTTATACTGTATATTATTGTAACTACTAATGACTAGACTTGTGTCATCTGCAAATAAAACTGATTTGACTGAATTATTAAAAATTGTAGGTAAATCATTTATATAAAAAAGAAAAAGAAGAGGACCAAGAATAGACCCCTGAGGGACTCCATGCCTGACAATGTCCCAATTAGAGCAACCAATGTGACTCAAGTCAGTGCTTGCTATTAAAACACTCTGATATCTATCTGACAAATAGTATGTAATTAAATCATGAAATTTACCTCCTATTCCATAGAATCAAAGTTTGCTTAGTAAAATATTGTGATTAACACTGTCAAAGGCCTTTATTAAGCCGCAAAAAATTCCACCTACAATTTTTTTCTTATTTAATGCTTCTAAGATTTCATTATATAACACATAGGAAGCTTTGGTAGTTGAAGATTGAAGTCTGAAACCAAATTGCTCGTTTACTAGAATATTATTGTCATAGACGTGCTGGTTTAATCTGGACCAAATGATCTCAAAAATTTTTGAAAAGGAAGTTAAAATGGAAATTGGTCTATAGTTAGATGGATCATTTTTACAACCATCCTTAAACAAAGGCTTAATCTCAGCATATTTTAGCCTGTCCGGTAAAATACCAGAGGATAACATTTTATTACTAATATAGGTTAATGGAGAAATAATAAATGGAGAACTAAGTTTTAATATTTTTACAGAGATTTCATCATATCCATGTGAGCCTTTTGTTATTAGTGATTTAATAATTTTAGTTATCTCAGATGACGTTACAGCATGATATTTTATACTTGGAAAGGGATGATGAAAAGCTTGCCGCAAATAATCCAGTGGGCTGTTATTTATTTTAAAAGTATTATTTTCAACCACAGATAAGAAAAAATTATTTAAAGAATCTGCTATATCTTGACTACTACTAATAACATTCCCATTAACTTTTAATTCCTGTATTGTATCAATTTTGGTTGACTTCCCTGTTACTGATTTTGTAATATCCCACATAGTTCTTATTTTGTTACTGGAATTTAATACCTCTCTATTATAATGCTGTTTCTTAGCTTCCCTTATAACATCTTTTAATATCTTACAATACAGTCTGTAGTGATTCTTCAAGGCCTCATCATTACTATTCCTGTATAATAAGTAAAGATCTCTTTTATGCTTACAAGAGATACTTATACCAGGTGTAATCCATGAATTGTTATTTGATTTAATTTTCAGTTCTTTTAAAGGAAAACTTGAATAAAATATTCTGAGAAATGAATTAAGGAAAGAATTATACATTACGTTTATGTCATTGGCGCCAAAAACTGAGTCCCAAGTTTCAAAACTCAACTTGTATTGGAAATCCTGCACAGCAGCCTGATCAATTCTCCTTATTTTCTTTTTTAAGCTCACATTCCTGGCGTTAACTTTGACATCTGTTAAAACAATTAACTGAGCATCGTGATCAGAAAGTCCATTACATAGAGGAAATATTGCATAATTCTCCTGTAAAGACACATCAATGAATATGTTATTTATTGCAGTTGCAGAGTTATTTTGTAGTCTTGTTGGAAAATTCACTGTACTCGATAAATTATATGAAGCTAATAACATATCCATTTGTCTCTTTTTGCTATTATCAGTCAGGTAATTAACATTTATATCGCCACAAAGAACTACGGTAATTTAGAATTGTTTCTAAAAAACAGATTAAGAATAGATTCAAGTTTATTTAAAAAAAGAGTAAAATTGCCACTAGGAGCTCTATAAATTGATAATATATAAATATTACCAAAAGAATTTGATAATAAAATTGCACTCGCTTCGATATGTTGATCGATACAAAATTTACTTAAATCGACATTAAAATAACTTAAATCACGATAAACATAGATACAAACACCACCCTTTTTCATAGAGCGTCTATAGCAACTGGCTCCCAGGGTATAGTTTTCTAGATGAACTGTATCTAGTTCCAACTGATCAAGATGATGCTCAGATAGACACAAAATATGAGGAAAATCAGGATATAAAAAATTTAAAATCTCATCAATTTTACATCGTAATCCTTGTATGTTTTGATGGTAAATTTGGAGGGCCACCTTAGAGAAATTTTTGGATGACTCTTTGTTTGAAAATAAAATGAATTTGCCTGGATATGCGTGAGGTAGTTGTCCTTTTATCGTCTTAGAATTCAGATAATTGAGTCCATTACATAGGATCTTTGTATTACTAGTTAACCTAGAAGTCGACTTCACCATAAAAAATCTTCCTTTTTTGTTACAGGGGCTTTTTTAACTCTACTTGATGTTCTTGTCTTCAACATGCCAGAACTCCTCACATTTATGTTGTCATCCACCACACAACCAGTCGAACCTTCCTTGTCTAAACAGGGGACAATGGCTAACCTATCCATAATAATATAATTGGCTACTAAATCCTGATTATCAAAGATAGATACAGGGGAGGAACAACTGGCAGTAGAAGAAGAGCTAACCTGTAAATAACCATCTTGCCAGGCAAGAGTTATTGGAGAACCAGTATCTTCTTCCAGTGCTGAATAAATATGGAGAAGTAGATGATTAGAAAGTAACTCTTTGCCCAAACCGTTTAGGTGCAATCCATGTTTAGTAAATAGCAATCTATTGCTGTCAGCTTCAATTACATTGACATGAGAAAAAATCTTAGTTAGCTTGTATAACTTCCTATTAAAAGATTTGATTTCACTGATAATATGAGAGTTCTTAAAGTCATACCTATAGGGGATGCCTATTAAAATTATATTAGTTTGATCAACACTTTTTACAAAACTAGTCACATCATTAAAAACCTTTCTAAGGTCATTCCTATTTACATCATTCGACCCACTGCACATAATTAGGAAGTCATCCATTGTGAGTTTGTCGGTATCACTTTTTACTGACTCCATCACAAATTTAGATGTAGCTCCTGGCCTAATATGACCAAGCACTTCAAACTGATCGTTTGAGAAGACTTTCATATGAGCTGCACAACCACGTAGATGGCTGTCACCTACCAATAAAACTTTATGCTTGCGGCAATTAGAAAATCTCTTTTTGTTAACTAGGAGCTTCCGTGAAGATTCCCGCAATAATAATTGTATGTAACTCACATTATCACTCACACACTGACTTTTTCCATCCTTCCTGTCGGAACTTACTTGTCCATTCACAAGTGTTGGTATGCATTCGGTTGAGGATCGGTTTTGTAGTTTTTCACATGGTCACATGGAGTGTAGTGCACTTTTTGAAATTTGATTTTACAGGAAGTTATGTTGGCAATTGTTCAACTGATAATGACAGTCCCTGCAATTATGGAACCAGAAGTTTGTGTGCATTTGCAAAGGTGTGCTGTTTGATCCCATTCTGAGCTAGTACAGTACATTTGAAATCCCGACAGTCTAGTTCTACAAGATCAGTTGTAATAATGTCACAGTATACAAAGCCCGTTGGGCTATAATTGAGCAGAAAACCGGTGTTTCAGGTATCGACTGTGTCTTCATAACTTCTGGTTTTCTGGTCAAGCCATATGGCCGATTGTCCAAGATAAATTAATATATTTATTCGTATGAAACCACCATATATAAGTTTTTTGCTTTACAAAATGAGCATAGCCATTTCTGATTTCTTTATCACCACAGTGGAACAACAAAATTAAAACTGTTAAGTCTTCTGGCATGTATACTGTGACCCACATGTCTAAAACCCCAGACAATGTGTGAACTGCTTGTGGGAGGAATGCCTTCTGCCTGTGCTGAGTCACCCTCCATCCTTCCACTACTGGCAGTCTCCTGCTCTATGAAAGACATAGTGGTGATGATAAATTTGTAGCACATACTAAAACCATCCAATGTTAACAGTCAGGCAGCTCAGTAACAGAAGGAGCCTCCCCAGGCTGTGAAAATGAAGATGGTGCTCCTACCCTTACAGTGGGTTTTAATCTTGCTCCTGCCATACTAGACTTAGTGCATAAAGAGATGGTTTCATAGAGGGCTGTTGCACATCACAAACAGATTTATGATAATCTAAAAAGACAAGAAGCTGCTCTAGTCTAATAATAATAATAACTTTCCTCTATGTCATGCAACTATGAATTGTTTTCACTACCACCTTATAAAAGAAACTTGACTACCAGTACTTTACAATCCAATGCGAGAAAACAGATATGGAAAATACTTGTGCATTTGCATGTGAAACTCATTACTGTATTCTTAACACAATACACCATAGTATCAAGACCCATGTCTGAACAGTTTGCTCTCACATATAGCTTTTCTGGCATTGTGGACCCTTCCTTTTTTCATTCTTTACGGTTACATTTCCAAACCCATGCCTTTTATTTTCTATTTAGAGCACTGTCATGGCACTGCATTCCTTTAAGGAAAATACAGGTGAGAAAATTGTTCCTAATAGCTGACTTGTATGTAATGTTGCAATATATTGTACTCTGTTGCTAGGTTCTGCAGATATTGTCTATTCTTCGCAGCTGTAGTGACCACTGGAAGCTGAGAGCGATTGCAGGACTGTGCTTCGCTGGACTAGTGTCATTAATAGTCTGGCTTGGCTTCAAGCTCGTTTACTCCCAACAGGCAGCTGTCTCTCATAATCAGTAGTACGATATTGTTACCTAGTTGCATATTTTGTGCTCGGGGCAGCAACGTGTAATCACATATAGTCAGACCTGATATACGGCGTGCATTCCTATTATGCACTTGACTGCAAGAATAATTATAGTAAAACCCAACATAATACAGGTGTTGGGGGACTCAGTTGAAGTACTAACACTAATGTACAGGGTCATCGAAAAAGAATGCCAGGATTATAAAAACGTGTCACTCAAAAACTGTTGAACATATCGAAATGATTCAAGTGTTAAGATGCTAAGGAATGTCTTTAGTTTTTGTCTTACCTTAGTATGTTTCGATCTTGTGCCAAGTCCGCTGAATTATGTCCGGAGTTACCATTGTGATGGCTGTTGCGATCCTATCCCGTAGGTGCTGGAGATCCCCAATCTTTTCACCATACACAGAGTTCTTGACATATCCCCACAAAAAGAAAAAAAGGTCCATCGGGGTAAGATCAGGGCTTCTGGGAGGCCAGGGAATTGGTCCCCCCTCCCAATCTAGGCGTTGGGGAACTTCTCATTCAAGGCTCCGCGCACAGGCAGGCTGAAATGGGGAGGTGCTCCGTCCTGCATGAAAATGACCCAGTTTCTCTTTCCAAGTCTTCAATTTGTGGGAAAACATAAAGTTGAAGCAAGTCCAGGTAAATGTCTCCAGTAATGGTGCTCTCCATAAAAAAGAAAGGGCCTACAACACGATTACAGAGCGCATCTCAAGCTCGCTCGCCCGCCACCCCAACCCATTAACTCAGCATGTCCAAAACTTACGTTCTTTTGCCACATTTTAACACTTTAATCATTTCGACATGTTTAAGAGTTTTTGAGTGATGGGTTTTTATAATCCCGGCATTCTTTTTCGATGACCCTGTACACTGTTTTATGTGACACACATTTGTAAAAATTACAAAGTGGAATTTGCAAATGATACCTGGTACATTATGGAGCTCTAAACAAATGTGTAGCACATTACTCCCATGTTTTGGTGCCTACAGAGTATTGTGCCCACAGCAGTTGACACTATAATGTTTGAGATTAAAATTACTGGTAAATTATAGACACGTTGAAAATAGAATAAAGTTTACTCGTAAATTATTCCATAATGTGCTGGGTATTTGTTTTAATCAAAGGAGTGTGATGAGACTGAGTCCCATGGTACTGTAACATCACATGGGTTGGTTGTACACCTTGGACAGTGGATGAGTATGAACAATGGATGTAATGATAAAATATTTTGCTGTCATCATTGACCTTCTAGACCATTTATGTGATAAAACTGCATATTGTTTCAGTAAAATTTGTCAGGCAAGCTGTATTTCGAACACATAAACATCTACAAATGTTGCAAACACAAAAGGATGACTGTATTATTATTGGAAATACATTGTTTGTATAGTGTATGTATTGTATTCAGCACATATTTTGTTTGTAGGCACAATTCTTTCTCATTTCTGACACGAATAGTCTTATAGGTCTTAACTCTTCTGGGATGTTGCGTGGTGCTGTTAGTAGTTTGTTACCACCTACAAGCCAATGCGACACAACATCCCAGAACAGTGAAAACCACAATGGCACTGTGGCAGAACCCCAAGTCTTACGGGACTATTGCTTCAGAGCTGAATCCCAGACTGCAGAGGACACAAAAAATTATACAAGCATTAAAAAATATTTCAGTTGACCTTTTTCAGTGTGAGATTTGAAGTTCTCAGTGGATAATGATGATGATTCCAGTTGTCTGTGATGTGACTGGCATCATACCTATATACCATTGTACATCGTGCTATATTCCAGAACACTGGAATACTGACCATCTTCCTTGTTTTTTATTCCCATTTTCAGAAGTTCATTTTACAGTAGTTTTCACATTATATGTTTGGACTTAGTGTCCCAAAATGACATGTTTCAGTTTAAACCAAGGTGTTTTTAGAGGGGTTGTATTGTATCATCTCTCACAGCTCTTCATAAATAACTCATCTGCAAGCACAAATGTTCCCCAAATGTTAAAATAATTGACAGCCTATGTTCTAACTTAGTACAGGTTTGTAATAACAAAATGGTTCACCGATCACAGAGTGAAGATATTTAAACTAGTGAAGCTACTGTTCAAGATAAATGACATATCCACATGGCAACAAACAAAGTGACAATCACTTTTGTAGGGAGTTCATGAAACACTTAACACAAGAGATGTGATTCTGCACCATGGAACACTACTCATGACTCAAAGTTCGTTACTTTGCTCACAATACAACTATGACACTCCTATTCAAGATATAATGTACATCACTTAATGCTGCCTTCCTCTGCTACTGAAGTATATTAAATAAGTATAATAGTAATTAGTAAATGATCTGTGAACTTTTCCTTTAACTATATTAATATTACCTTATAGGATATTTACGTACTGGCGCCTAACAGAAGTCGCAAGTGAGTGGTTGTTTGTGTGGGTGTGTGGTGACAATTCGGATATCAGATAGTTCGAGCTTTTATCGTGTCCTGCTTTGGCCAGTGAATGATGCCAGTTAATATGGCTGCTGTATGCAGTGACACATTTTGTGTCAGATACAGTACAAACCTATACCAGTTTATGATCAGTTGTACTGAAATTATTAGTTGATTTGGTGACCTAATAGTATAAAGTTTTAATACAAGTTTCTACGTAAATATGGCGGGTAATAACGTGTTTTAACAGATATCCAGAAAATTGTGGAACATGACAGGGAATTTAAAAGTCATTTCAAAATCCAGTAATATAAATTTTACAGCAGCCTCACATAGAAGCAGACACCATTCACTGTTACACCCCCTCGCCACGATGAGGCACAGGACCTGGAGGGGGGATATGTAACCCTGCGTCATGCACAGGATTTCATATCCACATCCGAGACACTAGTCCAGACAGGGATGTGATGCTATCTGGAATTCGTGTTTTTGAGCGAAAGTAATGTCATAGTGCCGGCACACAGAATTACTTACAAGAACTCTTAAGTAATTACTACAAAAATATGTCATGATGTTAACCAACTTACTTACTAACTTATTTACTTACTAACTTATTTACTACCTAACTTAGTTAATAACTTACTTACTAACTCATTTACTACCTAACTTACTTAATAACTTACATACTAACTTATTTACTAGGTTACTTATTAACTTACTAACTTATTTACTACCTAACTTACTTATTAACTTACTAACTTATTTACTAAGTTACTTATTAACTTATTTACTAACTTACTTACTAAGTTACTTACTAACTTATTTACTAAATTACTTACTTAGTTACTAACTTACTTACTTAATAACTTACTTACTACCTATCTTAGTTAATAACTTGCATACTAACTTATTTACTACCTAACTTACTTAATAACTTACATACTAACTTATTTACTAACTTACTTATTAACTTACTATCTTACTTACTAACTTACTTACGTATTTACTAACTTATATACTAACTTACTTACTATCTTACTTTCTAACTTATTTTCTAGCTTACTTACTAAAAAGCACTGGTGTGGCCCTAAAGAGGACCGATGTTTTCCTAAACTTACTTACTAACATACATACTAACAATTTTAAGTTTTAATTCACCGTGCATTTTATTATTTAAGATAAAACGCCAACAAATGCACAAATTATAAGGTGCAAATTTGCTCCCTATATCATGATTACCCTACGCGTTTCAGCTCCTCATGAGCCATCATCAGGGGTTATTTTCTCTATTATAAAAGGTGCTTTACAAATGCTGCATCTGTGGTTGGCACTTTTGATTATGCACTATTTTGGGCATAAGACACTTGTTCATAAGTTAAAAAAAAAACACACGAGTCATAAATCAAAGTTAAAATGATGGTTTGTTAAAAAATCTTGTTAAAAGCACTGTTCACTGCGTCTATTGTATAAAAAATTGTTTGCACTTCTAAAAGTTACAGTAGATCACACACTGCACCGTGCTGGTTGCGATGGACTCTGACGTGTACCGGCAATAGCTTTCCGTTGTTGTCATCCTGCTTAATATGTCGTAGTACAGTCCTCTCGATGTTGTGGTATTAATTAGTAGGAAGAAGAAGTGGTTCTGGTGCTAGTATGGTGTGGGGTTGTGTCTTGAAGTATACCCGGTGAAAGTGAACTGTGTTATCACAGTGATAACACAGTTCACTTCAAGACACAACCCCACACCATACTAGCACCAGAACCACTTCTTCTTCCTACTAATTAATACCACAACATCGAGAGGACTGTACTACGACATATTAAGCAGGATGACAACAAGAAGTGGTTCTGGTGCTAGTATGGTGTGGGGTTGTGTCTTGAAGTATACCCGGTGAAAGTGAACTGTGTTATCACAGTGATAACACAGTTCACTTTCACCGGGTATACTTCAAGACACAACCCCACACCATACTAGCACCAGAACCACTTCTTCTTCCTACTAATTAATACCACAACATCGAGAGGACTGTACCACGACATATTAAGCAGGATGACAACAACGGAAAGCTATTGCCGGTACACGTCAGAGTCCATCGCAACCAGCACGGTGCAGTGTGTGATCTACTGTAACTTTTAGAAGTGCAAACAATTTTTTATACAATAGACGCAGTGAACAGTGCTTTTAACAAGATTTTTTAACAAACCATCATTTTAACTTTGATTTATGACTCGTGTGTTTTTTTTTAACTTATGAACAAGTGTCTTATGCCCAAAATAGTGCATAATCAAAAGTGCCAACCACAGATGCAGCATTTGTAAAGCACCTTTTATAATAGAGAAAATAACCCCTGATGATGGCTCATGAGGAGCTGAAACGCATAGGGTAATCATGATATAGGGAGCAAATTTGCACCTTATAATTTGTGCATTTGTTGGTGTTTTATCTTAAATACATACTAACGTCGTAGAATAATTCACCATCGCTGTCCTAACAATAGTCGATGTCGACGACCACTTCTGCAACAGAAACAGAGTAATGTTGTGTTAGTTTTAAATGGGAATAATTTGGGAAACCTAAGCAGAGATGTAAGAAAATAGTGCATGGATATTGAACAAACAGTGTTTAACTGTGTGGACTGTGATGACCTGGCTCATTGTGATGTCCTTTTAACATATATTTACAGTAGTACTATTGCTGTGTGATTCAACTAGGTGATTTAGTGGGGCACTAAGTACTGACTTGCTAACCTAAAATACTACTTACCTATCGGAGAGAAGTTCATCAGTACACTAGCAGCAACATAGATTCCAACTCCACACTGCAATATAAGACAAATCACCTTTAATATTACACCCAAAACACACCACACTTTTGACATGGTTTCCTTAGACAGTAAGCAATACAATTATATGACAAGGAGTTTCTGCAGAAATGAAATCCTACCTCGCTACTGCTCATATTTCTAGGTCTGCATTGTCTTAGATATTTACATTATCATTTTATTTTACTTCTGTGATCAAATTATTCAGTGCATTATGTGTCAGACATAACCTCAGTTTCACACAGTTACCATGTAACTTTGTCTGACAAACATCATGCATGTGTGCAATTGTGCATAAACATACACGTTTACAAGACCTAAGATTACAGACAAGCAATAAACCCTACTCAAATATCAGTCTGTGCATTAACTTACCATGATGAGGCAGACCTTCTGCCACGTTGAAGATCCTGGCGTATGTTCAGGTTCATAGCTGAAACAAAAAATGACAGAACAAAAATGTTAGTTTGTTATTCTGATTTACAGTATTACAGTTATAAGGTTAAACTAACTCTCTGAAACACAGAACTTGTTGACAAGCCGGCAGTCATTCACCTGTTCCACAATTTTCCCACATTTTATGGAACCCAAACACTCGTTATCCTGTTCACAAGGACCATCACTTCATCCTCTCCTGAACTAGAGATTCTCTTTACACCCCACGCACTATGTAATTGAGTTCCATTATAACTACCCTTCAGTTTGTGCCACTTTACCCAAACGGTACGTAACCTTCAGGAGCTCTGAACAAAACTCTGTGTTCCTCATCACATCCTCCTCCTTGACTACAAAAGTTACAGCAATTGCTGTACATGTAATTCTTTGTTATGTCATTGTTATACACAGAGACATGATAAAGACATGCTGATCACCAGTAACTGATCTGTGGTGGTTGGACAAACATACTGTACGATTGGGAATTAAATTACGATAGTAATTCCCATCTTTATTGCGAAGTAACCAACAGACAACACAGTCCTGCTCATCATCATCATTCTCTAAAGGATAAGCCTTGTCGCTGCAACCAAAGATGTCTGTCTTGTGTCAGTCTCTTCATTTCGGCGTAGGAGTTGCAAAAGAGTTCCTTCATCAGATTCTTGATGTAAGAGAGCCTCGGTCGTCCTCTACTTTCCTTCCCCAACACTCTACCTTCCATGATGTTGGTAACAAAACCATTATGTCTCAACAAATGTCCAATAAGTTTGACTTTCCTCATTCCTATTACTCTTAATATTGTTCTCTTTTCATTGACTTCCTTCAGCACTTCTTCGTTGCTTTTTCTATCCATCCAACTAGTTCTATTAACTCTTCTCCACAACCACATTTCAGCTGCTTCCAGCCTCTTTTTCTCTAGCCTTCCCAATGTCCATGTTTCACTTCCATATGTCATGACACTCCACACATATGCTTTTATAAACTTCTTCCTTGTTTCAAGGCTTAGATTCTTGTTCATGATGAGACTTTTCTTATTTTGGAATGCCAACTTTGCAATGGCTATCCTTTTCTTTACCTTGTTTATACATCTATTTCCATTGGTAACTATACTTCCAAGGTAGCAAAATTCTTCTACTTCTTTTACTTTGTCAATCCCTATTCTTACTTGCGCAGTTCTTCCCTGACTCTTTTTACATATTTTCATAACCTTGGTCTTTGCTTTGTTGATCCTAAGTTTGTATTTGCTTAAAACTTTTTCTAGTATCTGTAACATATTATTCATATCTTTCTCTGAATCCTGAAGGATCGCAATGTCATCTGCAAATCGTATACTATGTATCTGCTTCCCATTTATGTGGATACCTTTTGTCTTCTGTTTCATCATAGTAATTGCTTCTTTATTTCCATTTATCTCAATTATCGTGTTTTGGGACCTATATAGGGCCAAAATCAGTCGTCTATCCTTCCAGTCTAAACCCACTTCCTTCATTGTACAGTCCTGCTAATGAACATAATCTTGATCAGTCTATAAAAACATTTTCTGTGATTTATGTACAGTCCTGCTAATGAACATAAATCACAGAAAATGTTTTTATAGACTGATCAAGTGATTTAGAATTCCATTTCTATGGTTCGTTATTGCAGAACTGCCAGTTTCTGCAAACTGAGCCAGCTAAGGCCTGCAACTTGCCGATGTACAGTGGGCATTTCTCTGGTTACCTCAACACAGTGTGAACAACTGAGTGGAAACACAAATATCGTCTTGAAATAAGAGCGTGTAAAAATAACCGCACTTGATAACCTACATTGATTTTGTATGTTGTAACTTACCTGTTCTCCGTTTGGACAACGCCGTCGCTACTGAGGTTCTCTTCAACCTCAGTGCTGGCATCACAACTCAGGTTAAAGTCCTGTGACTCAACCTGAGTGCTAGCATCGCAACTCAGGTTAAAGTCCTGTGACTCAACCTGAGTGCTGCCATCGCAACTCAGGTTAAAGTCCTGTAACTTAACCTGAGTGCTGGCATCGCAACTCGAGACCTCTGATCCAACCAGGGTATCTGTAGACAATGATTCTTGGAAGACGTTAGCAGCGTGCTGTAACATTGATCACATCGTGTGTAAGTTTGTGCCTTTATCAGTGGCAATGTTTGAATATTAATGTTATGTAATTATTCTAATTATTACTTTATATTTCTATTTCATTGCGTCCCTTTCCGTTCAATAACACGATGTTGTAGCTAAGTCCGGAATTGTTAGCTCTCCCTCTTAATAGTACATCCATTCTACCAGTTTAAAGCCGAAAAAATATCTCAGGCCCAGACGCAATTCGCTTAAAAGCACATATTTTCTCCGCACTGAAAACCGCTTGCTACCGTCTAACATTATTCTAATGTACACCAGAATTCCGTCTGGTCATTCGGCCCCTAAACAATACTTCAAACTTTTACCATGCTTAGAAATGTTTAAGCAGTCGCCTAATTAAGCCATCGTGAAATATAAATACTTTACTCCTCAAATATAATGAGTTTAATAATGTTAATTGTATATATCTGACCAATTAAAGGGGATAGTTCATTGATATTTGTGTAAAACTGAGGTCTGAATTTAGAGTTCGTACCGCGCTGTAATTGTAATTGTAATTTTTATTTATCCTGTTGATCAAAATACATTGATATAGGACATGTCAATATAAAAATACACATTATTAAAATAAAATAGTTCAATATAACACAAAATGTTTTCCTTAGGTTTTCCTAATATTACATTTTTTATCATTCCTCCCACAAAAAACATTCTAATCATACGTTACAAGAACTCACATTAACTGAAACACTGTGAATGTTTTACAGTTTAAGTATTTATATTTATTTATAAGTTCCAGAATTCAATAAGTGTATATAGAACACGTCACAAACTCAAGTATAAAAGCATAAATAAAGTTTTCAACTTGGTTTGATCACAATTGCGTTGAAGTACCTGATTTTGATTATCACTTAAGGGCTCAAATCTATTCTTGGTTAGCGGAATATATGATGTATGTTGCTTGAGATCGTTTAAGATTCTCTTCGATTGATTTGTTTTAGGTTTATTACGCCGTATTTCTTTCCATTCACTAACATTTGCATTTGTGTTGTGCTGTTTTAAGTCGGATTTGTTATCTACACAGTTTGATACGTTAACTGCATTCACAGTCTCTAGGTTTGGTTTTAATTTCATCCTGCAATATCTTCACCATTAATTGAGCAGATTTCAGTTCATCTAAAATCGCTTTTAGATCATCCTTCATTTTAAAACACGAATTTACATCGTTCTCACCGTTATTTTGATCCAAGTAACGAGTGCTAATATTCAGCAAAACATCATCCGACGCCATCTTGTACAGCGGCTTGTCACGCAGCCAGTAACATATAAGAGACGTTCGACACAGCTGTGTTCATATGCAGTTTATCATATAGTCAATAATTTTATAGGTATCACATCTATATTTGGTACTTACTTGTCTCCTCTTCCAAAATCTTAATTTCTTAAATAAGCCCATGCTGTTCTTCTTTTCTTTTCAAAATGGCACTTCCAACGCTTTCTTCTTTTCAATAATTGCTGAAAACTTTCTCAGCGCAAAAAAACACGTCTGGTAGCTTGCAGTTCTAAAGCACACCAGAACGAGTACAGCAACGCTTCCCACCTTATAGCAGTGGGTTGAAGACTCGCGCAGATGCGCGCGACTCTCGATGCGCGCGCATCTAGTGTTGCGTCATGGTGTTCATGACGTAATAAGTAAAACTACATTATATTCTTTTCACACTGTTATCACCGTGCATTTCTATGAATCAAATTAATTAAATAGACCAACAAATGCACTATTTAACTACTTTAATGTGCGTACTTAGGCGAATCAAAATTCGTGGCATGAATTCAGAAGAATCGGTAGATGTCACCTCAATACCATGTTGCAGATATACCAATTGCGGGAGATTCGCTTAATCTAGGGAATTTAAATCTTAGCTTAGTGAACAAATGTATTTCCGATTTGGAACTTTGTCACTGGTCTACATTTGTGTGTGCGCCAAGTGTATCTTACATTCAGGGCCTTTACAGCGTAATGTTACTTATTTAGTAAGCTTTAAGCTGACGAAAAGAGATGTTCGTGTATCTCGTTAGCGACTTTCCTGACGACGTGTTGGCAACCCTTACGCAGCCAGCGTCACCAACTTTTGGACGAGACTGCAATCAATATTTAATACCGACGTGTGTCGGAAGTTGTGATGGGGATGGTTATAACGAAATTACGTAAATCGATTGACAAATAAATATAAACATTGTGGGTTAATTGGAATTATGTTTATGTGACGTGTTGGTGGAACGAAAATTGTCTTTGAAACCAGGTGGTCTAACTGCGTGCGGCGCCATATATTTACGTGTTAATATTTTTATTGTATTAATATTATGTGTCACTGAAGGCTCCACGGGCCATTTAGGAAATGGTTAAAGGCGGAAACACACTACTGTCACGTCACGTGAGCTCATGTGTTGTCACGTCAATACCATGTTGCAGTGATACCAAATGCGGGAGATTGAGGATGAGAGTGGAGGAGGTAGGAGTGATATTAAGAATATGAATGTACAGCATGTAGAGTTTGGACCTCACAGGGAACAATGTGTGCTTGGATTAAGAAGACATATAAATAGGTGCTTTTAGGCTTGATCGCGTAGGATGACAGAAGCGGATATATGCGTCATCACGAATGTCCGTCCGTGTGTACGCATGTATTCATCTCCCACTGGACGGATTTTCTTTAAATTTGATATAAGGGACTTTTATAAAAAAAAATATATGTCGAGGAAGTCCAAATTTGGTTAAATTCCGAGTAAAACATTGGCCACCTTGCATGAAGACATAAATACGTCTATGTTGTTCACACCAATACAAAATAACTTGTACCACAACAGCAAACAATTTTTGCGTTTTCATGGCAACATTCAACAGTTTTATATTGTTTATACCGACGTGTAGATGAACAATACAGACGGAACTCACTGGTTCGTTTCCATGGTGACAATATTTACGCGAACGAGAAACAATGTTCCTCTATACGCACATTGCTTATCTGTTTAGCCTTCAGCACGTTAATATGCCTCATTTCCCGTCTATGCTAAATAGCAGATACCAGACCGCTGTTAACATGAACAAGAGAGGCAATGTACGTATAACGTAACATTGAGGCGCCTTTGTGTAACAATTGTTGCCGTGGAAAAGCAATAAGTAGTACATATTCTGAGACTGTGTCTGTAGTCTTAGGCAAGATGGCGGAGTTTATGCAGACTGAGTGTATTGAGTCCGGACTTTTAGCATGTTTACATATACCCTAATAATTTGTTCAAAGTTTTAATAACGTCCTATTTCTACTTTTTGAATAAGGCTAGTTTGCAGTGACTGTTGACAATGGATATATACCGGAGAGGGAAAGATATAATAGGAATTAGGAGCACATTAAATTTGGAAAATGTTCCCTACCATTCAGTTCAGAATCATTTGCTATCTAAAGCATAAAGGGGAAAATATACAAACCCATAATCTGTATGACTGAGAAACTTGCTGTGTTACCTAAACAGTGCCAATAAAGACATTTGGGCCTAAGGTTAAGTAATAGAAGGCATGATGAGATGCTTTGTGATTTGTATGCCTCACCAAATACAATTAAGGTTACGAATTCGCGAAGGATTAGATGGGAAAGGCATGTGGCACACCTGGCTGAGAAAAGAAATGCATATAGGGTTTTGGTGGAGAATCTTCAAGGAAAACCATTGCTTCAAAGACGTAGGTGTAACTGTGAGGAAAATATTGAAACTTGTCTTAAAAGAGACAGGATTGGGTGATGTGGACTGCTTCTTGTTTTGTATGGGTGTGAAACTTGGTCTGTCACGTTAAGGAAAGGATATAGACTGAGAGTGCTGGGAAACAGGCTGCTGGGGAATATATCTGGGCCTTAGAGGTAGGATGTAACAGGATACCGGAAAAACTTTAATTGAGGGACTTCATAAAATAAAATCCCTGTCAAATAACATTAGAATTATAAAATAAAGGAAGATTAGATTGACAGGGCACATGGCAAGCATGGAAGAGAACAGGAAGATTAGCTAGGTCTTGCGAACACAGAAATAAATTTCGGGTTTCATAAAATGAGGGAAATTTCGTGTCCATGTGAGTAACTGTTAACTTTCCAAGGACTCTGCTTATGTAGTTGGTTGACAAGCAATTACAATAACCACAACAGTAACGATTATAATGATATTGACAATCTGATTATCAGTACCATACTCATGACGCATGGAATATTAGGCAGGAGAGATTTGTAAAGGTTACATAAAATGTTGATCCGACAAATGTGCACTCTTTATTATCTGCTATTTAATCGAGCTTATATTAAAAATAGTCCAACATGTTTCGAACTATGTTACAGTTCATCTTCAGGGACTCAATTGTTTATTACACCAGCTATAGACGTATGGTACTCATTAAAATATATAAGTTAGTTAGATAAAATGTCGCTAACTGTGTTGAGTTTGTGGTCACTGTATCTGCTGCTTCGTGTTCACCATTTGTTTGTTAGTGTTAATGGTGAACACGAAGCAGCATGTACAGTGACCACAAACTGAACACAGTTAGCGACATTTTATCTAACTAACTTATTTTATTATTATTATATTTATAACATATTAAATAATAGATAATAAAGAGTGTACATTTGTCGGATCATGATTTTATGTAATCAAGAAAATGTACGGTACAAATAACATACAATTTGTAAAGGTCTCGACTGTTACCTATCCTCTAAAACCTGCATGATATAATTTATATTAAAGTAATAAGTTTTGCCTATAAATGTATAGCAAGAGCAGCAGCAACAGCAACAACCACAACAGCAGAATAATGTATAACATATTTAAAATTCCAAGCAATAACAAAAAGCTAAATCAAACCCACACAACCCATGAGTTAATAAGCACTTTATTAAGTATAAATATAACATAACACAAGATTTTCATGACTGGAAGTCAGTGCAATAAGGAAGAATGTTAATTACTTCAGCCTAGAATTTATTGATCATTTTGCAAGTAGTTGTGCAACCATCTTAAAATGAAAACATGTGATTCACAAAAATCAATCCATGCATGTTTCTTTCAGCGTTTCCAATGACGTAGTTGCTGTTAGTTGCAATTGCTAGAATCCCGTGCTCTTACCGTGTGGTATTTCCCATTGTAGAAATATCTTGTAATGCACCGTACGTATTTTGTCGAATCGCACTTTCCGAAATAGTACGTTGATATGGGCCTATTCAAAACATGGAATAAAACTCTTATTTCATTTTCATGTACAAAATATACACTTACACCATGCAAGTCACTTTTTCAATTGTGACAGATACTACTACGCATACGAAAATACGTAGTCAGAGATGAATACTGTCATAGTACTATTAGAATAATACTGAAGCAAACTTACTTTGAACTATAAAACATGGTTTTGGCTTGTTAATTTTAAAACTGTTGTACATATTGCAATCAAATGAATATATGCAGACAGGTTTATAAATAGCGGTATATAAATTTGAACTGATGTACTGTAACCGCCACCACAAAACAACACCTACTTACGATATCTCGATTGCACACGAGATATGAAACAAGTGACAGCTACACAGCGATAACAGACAAAGATAGCGCCAAAGACTGAATGCGCGCTTGTATGGTATGCACATTTCCTTACGCTCTGTAACTAAATTATTTTTTTCGGAGGTGCATGTGCAGTACGTTTGCTGCTAGTCTCACGGACACATTTGTCGCAGAGACTTATCAAAGTGACCTGTAGGAGGTAGTTGGCTGTATTTTGTTTATCAGTACAATATGTACAACTGTACAGCCTTGAATGCAAAAGAGTTGGTTTGTATGTTTATGATCGGTAAGTTTCCTGGACAAACTGGGATAAATGCCCTAAATCTTTATCGCTTGTCAGAATGACCGATTCTCTGGTGGAATTCGAAGGAAAAATCTTCAAACTTGGTAAACACGAAAGTGGTCACGGTTTTATACACAGTAGTTATGTTGGCTGTTGGGTCTTTCTTGGTGTATGGAATAAATTAACATCACGAATAATATCTAAATATCCAGCATACTAAAAGCATTTCACATCAAGATGACGGAAGTGTGTAGGCAAGAATATTGTTTATTGTAAACATCCTGATTTCACACATGTTTAAAGTTTGCCCATAATTTTTTATTTTCATTTAAATAATGTCAGTTTTGTGTTACACACATTCAGCAAAACAAGTAATTGTGGCAACAACACTGCATAATAGGCGAAGTCATGGAAGTTCCTATGCACATGTGCGTTTGGATGCACCCAGAAAGTCATGAGAATGAAATGTGTAAATAGGCCACACACCTATATTTGGTACGTTTCTCATGTGCTCCCTGTACTGCTGACAAGATTGCAACAGATCGCAGGTTACAATAAGATTAATTTCTAACTCTAGCTGAGACCACAAAATGCAAAATTTAGTATTTCCATACGCCCCAACTTTGTTAAAATTATGAAGATCAAAGTGATGACTTTACTGACAATAGACTGCAGGAAAGGAACCAGCTGTTTGAAAGTACTGTGTTTTAGACATAGACAGTATCCTTCAATTAAAAAGGAAAAAGTTATTATGCCTGGAATTTTTAAGATGCTTCACATCTTGTTAGATTACAGTAGAATATTTTTTATTATGTGGCCCTGAAGATCCATTTTTCATTTGAAGTACTCAGTCTAGTTGCATTATTGAATTTTGTATTCAGGGAATGTTTTGTATATTCTTCTTGTATTTCTTATTCTACAGACTTACCTTGACTGAGCTGGACTGAGTGCAGTTCCATGATCATTTAACATAATATGTATCTAAATTTTGTAATGATGTTATGGCTAATGACATAACCTTCACTTCATTTTAAGAAACTAGAAGTGTTGGTATTCCAGTTGTGGCGTACAAGTGCTAACAGAAGTAATGTTCTGTATATAATATGAATGAGAGCAATTAAACATTGCATGAAAATTTTCTTCATACTTGGTGATCATGTCTTTCAGATACAATTGTAATTACTTAGTCTAATATTTAGTGACTTTTCTTTCAGACTTTTGACAACTGGAATGTCCTTCCAGAGTCTGGCAGTGTACTACACAGTGGGGAAGTCACAAGTTATTAGAATATGAAACTAAGTAACGAACTCCACAGAGCAGAGTCTTTCCTGAGAAGCTAACTGGTCTTCAGCCAGTCGAGAAACTCCCCACATTTTATGAACCCCAAAGGTTCATCACTGCATTCACAAGAGCCTGCTAACAGAATATGAAACATGTACTGGAATGTGGTCCACTTTACAACCACCTTACATGCATGTCCTAGTATAAATGATTGGTTGAAAGTGTCTGCAAGGTGCTTGAAGGGAACAAACTTTCCAAATTGCATTGGCAGTGTGGATGGAAAACACTGCAGTATAAAATGTCATTATTTTATAACATTACTTGTTTTGCTTGCAATACCACATGTTAATTTATCTTTCATTAATTTATTTACATTCCATAAATCCAAGGATTGGATACAGAACATGTCATTGATCTATCTAGGTATAAAAATTTAAGACTGTGTAAAGGCTACACAGAGCAAGTCATGAGATTAAATATTACATAAAATTAAAACAGTAAACCTAGGTCTTATTATAAATAATGAATACTTGATTTACAACTTGTAGCAGAATAAATAATATGTTAATTAGACAACAATATAAAAACCTTAATTACTGGAACCAAGATCCTTATTTATTTCCAACTATAATATTCATCCAAGGTGTAAATGGAATTTGTAAGAAGAAACCTTTTTAAAGCTGATTTAAATTTATTAATGTCATACGATAATTGCTTAAGATGTAACGGGAGGTGGTTATAAATTTTGATACCCGAATAACAAATTCCTTTTTGGAATAATGTTAATTTCACTGTGGGGAGGTGTAGATCATAATTAGATCTTGTATTAAATTTATGAACATCAAAATTAGTTTTGAATAATCCTCTATTCTTAACAACAAACAGTAGTATAGAGAATATGTACTGGGAATGGAGAGGAAGGAAAACAGTGGAGAAACGTATTGTAGGTGGGAAGATGTTGATATCAGTCTTTAGCAAGTACAGTGTGAGAATGTGGACTGAGTTTGTGTGGCTGAGGATAGGGAAGACTCGCAGGCTTCTGTGGATGTTGGTTTGCTCTCACATATAGCTTTTCTGGCATTGTGGACCCTTCCTTTTTTCATTCTTTACTGTTACATTTCCAAACCCATGCCTTTTATTTTCTATTTAGAGCACTGTCATGGCACTGCATTCTTTTAAGGAAAATACAGGTGAGAAAATTGTTCCTACTAAATGACTTGTATGTAATGTTGCAATATATTGTACTCTGTTGCTAGGATCTGCAGATATTGTCTATTCTTCGCAGCTGTAATGCCCATGGAAGCTGAGAGCGATTGCAGGACTGTGCTTCGCTGGACTAGTGTCATTAATAGTCTGGCTTGACTTCAAGCTCGTTTACTCCCAACAGGCAGCTGTCTCTCATAATCAGTAGTACGATATTGTTACCTAGTTGCATATTTATGTTTTGTGCTCGGGGCAGCAACGTGTAATCACATATAGTCAGACCTGATATACGGCCTGCATTCCTAATATGCACTTGACTGCAAAAATAATTATAGTAAAACCCAACATAATACAGGTATTGGGGGACTCAGTTGAAGTACTAACACTAATGTACAGGGTCATCGAAAAAGAATGCCGGGATTATAAAAACGTGTCACTCAAAAACTGTTGAACGTATCGAAATGATTCAAGTGTTAAGATGCTAAGGAATGTCTTTAGTTTTTGTCTTACCTTAGTATGTTTCGATCTTGTGCCAAGTCCGCTGAATTATGTCCGGAGTTACCATTGTGATGGCTGTTGCGATCCTATCCCGTAGGTGCTGGAGATCCCCAATCTTTTCACCATACACAGAGTTCTTGACATATCCCCACAAAAAGAAAAAAAGGTCCATCGGGGTAAGATCAGGGCTTCTGGGAGGCCAGGGAATTGGTCCCCCCTCCCAATCTAGGCGTTGGGGAACTTCTCATTCAAGGCTCCGCGCACAGGCAGGCTGAAATGGGGAGGTGCTCCGTCCTGCATGAAAATGACCCAGTTTCTCTTTCCAAGTCTTCAATTTGTGGGAAAACATAAAGTTGAAGCAAGTCCAGGTAAATGTCTCCAGTAATGGTGCTCTCCATAAAAAAGAAAGGGCCTACAACACGATTACAGAGCGCATCTCAAGCTCGCTCGCCCGCCACCCCAACCCATTAACTCAGCATGTCCAAAACTTACGTTCTTTTGCCACATTTTAACACTTTAATCATTTCGACATGTTTAAGAGTTTTTGAGTGATGGGTTTTTATAATCCCGGCATTCTTTTTCGATGACCCTGTACACTGTTTTATGTGACACACATTTGTAAAAATTACAAAGTGGAATTTGCAAATGATACCTGGTACATTATGGAGCTCTAAACAAATGTGTAGCACATTACACCCATGTTTTGGTGCCTAGAGAGTATGGTGCCCACGGCAGTTGACACTATAATGTTTGAGATTAAAATTACTGGTAAATTATAGACACGTTGAAAATAGAATAAAGTTTACTCGTAAATTATTCCATAATGTGCTGGGTATTTGTTTTAATCAAAGGAGTGTGATGAGACTGAGTCCCATGGTACTGTAACATCACATGGGTTGGTTGTACACCTTGGACAGTGGATGAGTATGAACAATGGATGTAATGATAAAATATTTTGCTGTCATCATTGACCTTCTAGACCATTTATGTGATAAAACTGCATATTGTTTCAGTAAAATTTGTCAGGCAAGCTGTATTTCGAACACATAAACATCTACAAATGTTGCAAACACAAAAGGATGACTGTATTATTATTGGAAATACATTGTTTGTATAGTGTATGTATTGTATTCAGCACATATTTTGTTT
This sequence comes from Reticulitermes speratus, assembly GCA_021186555.1. Classification (NCBI taxonomy): domain Eukaryota; kingdom Metazoa; phylum Arthropoda; class Insecta; order Blattodea; family Rhinotermitidae; genus Reticulitermes; species Reticulitermes speratus. The sequence continues at coordinate 1,682,123 of JAJKFL010000010.1, read as the reverse complement.
GTAGGCACAATTCTTTCTCATTTCTGACACGAATAGTCCTATAGGTCTTAACTCTTCTGGGATGTTGCGTGGTGCTGTTAGTAGTTTGTTACCACCTACAAGCCAATGCGACACAACATCCCAGAACAGTGAAAACCACAATGGCACTGTGGCAGAACCCCAAGTCTTACGGGACTATTGCTTCAGAGCTGAATCCCAGACTGCAGAGGACACAAAAAATTATACAAGCATTAAAAAATATTTCAGTTGACCTTTTTCAGTGTGAGATTTGAAGTTCTCAGTGGATAATGATGATGATTCCAGTTGTCTGTGATGTGACTGGCATCATACCTATATACCATTGTACATCGTGCTATATTCCAGAACACTGGAATACTGACCATCTTCCTTGTTTTTTATTCCCATTTTCAGAAGTTCATTTTACAGTAGTTTTCACATTATATGTTTGGACTTAGTGTCCCAAAATGACATGTTTCAGTTTAAACCAAGGTGTTTTTAGAGGGGTTGTATTGTATCATCTCTCACAGCTCTTCATAAATAACTCATCTGCAAGCACAAATGTTCCCCAAATGTTAGAATAATTGACAGCATATGTTCTAACTTAGTACAGGTTTGTAATAACAAAATGGTTCACCGATCACAGAGTGAAGATATTTAAACTAGTGAAGCTACTGTTCAAGATAAATGACATATCCACATGGCAACAAACAAAGTGACAATCACTTTTGTAGGGAGTTCATGAAACACTTAACACAAGAGATGTGATTCTGCACCATGGAACACTACTCATGACTCAAAGTTCGTTACTTTGCTCACAATACAACTATGACACTCCTATTCAAGATATAATGTACATCACTTAATGCTGCCTTCCTCTGCTACTGAAGTATATTAAATAACTATAATAGTAATTAGTAAATGATCTGTGAACTTTTCCTTTAACTATATTAATATTACCTTACAGGATATTTACGTACTGGCGCCTAACAGAAGTCGCAAGTGAGTGGTTGTTTGTGTGGGTGTGTGGTGACAATTCGGATATCAGATAGTTCGAGCTTTTATCGTGTCCTGCTTTGGCCAGTGAATGATGCCAGTTAATATGGCTGCTGTATGCAGTGACACATTTTGTGTCAGATACAGTACAAACCTATACCAGTTTATGATCAGTTGTACTGAAATTATTAGTTGATTTGGTGACCTAATAGTATAAAGTTTTAATACAAGTTTCTACGTAAATATGGCGGGTAATAACGTGTTTTAACAGATATCCAGAAAATTGTGGAACATGACAGGGAATTTAAAAGTCATTTCAAAATCCAGTAATATAAATTTTACAGCAGCCTCACATAGAAGCAGACACCATTCACTGTTACACCCCCTCGCCACGATGAGGCACAGGACCTGGAGGGGGGATATGTAACCCTGCGTCATGCACAGGATTTCATATCCACATCCGAGACACTAGTCCAGATAGGGATGTGATGCTATCTGGAATTCGTGTTTTTGAGCGAAAGTAATGTCATAGTGCCGGCACACAGAATTACTTACAAGAACTCTTAAGTAATTACTACAAAAATATGTCATGATGTTAACAACTTACTTACTAACTTATTTACTTACTAACTTATTTACTACCTAACTTAGTTAATAACTTACTTACTAACTATTTACTACCTAACTTACTTAATAACTTACATACTAACTTATTTACTAGGTTACTTATTAACTTACTAACTTATTTACTACCTAACTTACTTATTAACTTACTAACTTATTTACTAAGTTACTTATTAACTTATTTACTAACTTATCTTATACTAAGTTACTTACTAACTTATTTACTAAATTACTTACTTAGTTACTAACTTACTTACTTAATAACTTACTTACTACCTATCTTAGTTAATAACTTGCATACTAACTTATTTACTACCTAACTTACTTAATAACTTACATACTAACTTATTTACTAGGTTACTTATTAACTTACTAACTTATTTACTACCTAACTTACTTATTAACTTACTTAATAACTTACTAACTTATTTACTAAGTTACTTATTAACTTATTTACTAACTTACTATCTTTACTTACTACTTACTTTACTGACATACTTACTTAGTTACTAACTTACTTACTAACTTATTTACTAACTTACTTACTTAATAACTTACTTACTACCTATCTTAGTTAATAACTTGCATACTAACTTATTTACTACCTAACTTACTTAATAACTTACATACTAACTTATTTACTAACTTACTTATTAACTTACTATCTTACTTACTAACTTACTTATGTATTTAGTAACTTAATTAACTTACTAACTTACTTACTATCTTACTTTCTAACTTATTTTCTAGCTTACTTACTAAAAAGCACTGGTGTGGCCCTAAAGAGGACCGATGTTTTCCTAAACTTACTTACTAACATACATACTAACAATTTTAAGTTTTAATTCACCTTGCATTTTATTATTTAAGATAAAATGCCAACAAATGCACAAATTATAAGGTGCAAATTTGCTCCCTATATCATGATTACCCTACGCGTTTCAGCTCCTCATGAGCCATCATCAGGGGTTATTTTCTCTATTATAAAAGGTGCTTTACAAATGCTGCATCTGTGGTTGGCACTTTTGATTATGCACTATTTTGGGCATAAGACACTTGTTCATAAGTTAAAAAAAAACACACGAGTCATAAATCAAAGTTAAAATGATGGTTTGTTAAAAAATCTTGTTAAAAGCACTGTTCACTGCGTCTATTGTATAAAAAATTGTTTGCACTTCTAAAAGTTACAGTAGATCACACAGTGCACCGTGCTGGTTGCGATGGACTCTGACGTGTACCGGCAATAGCTTTCCGTTGTTGTCATCCTGCTTAATATGTCGTAGTACAGTCCTCTCGATGTTGTGGTATTAATTAGTAGGAAGAAGAAGTGGTTCTGGTGCTAGTATGGTGTGGGGTTGTGTCTTGAAGTATACCCGGTGAAAGTGAACTGTGTTATCACAGTGATAACACAGTTCACTTCAAGACACAACCCCACACCATACTAGCACCAGAACCACTTCTTCTTCCTACTAATTAATACCACAAAATCGAGAGGACTGTACTACGACATATTAAGCAGGATGACAACAAGAAGTGGTTCTGGTGCTAGTATGGTGTGGGGTTGTGTCTTGAAGTATACCCGGTGAAAGTGAACTGTGTTATCACAGTGATAACACAGTTCACTTTCACCGGGTATACTTCAAGACACAACCCCACACCATACTAGCACCAGAACCACTTCTTCTTCCTACTAATTAATACCACAACATCGAGAGGACTGTACTACGACATATTAAGCAGGATGACAACAACGGAAAGCTATTGCCGGTACACGTCAGAGTCCATCGCAACCAGCACGGTGCAGTGTGTGATCTACTGTAACTTTTAGAAGTGCAAACAATTTTTTATACAATAGACGCAGTGAACAGTGCTTTTAACAAGATTTTTTAACAAACCATCATTTTAACTTTGATTTATGACTCGTGTGTTTTTTTTTAACTTATGAACAAGTGTCTTATGCCCAAAATAGTGCATAATCAAAAGTGCCAACCACAGATGCAGCATTTGTAAAGCACCTTTTATAATAGAGAAAATAACCCCTGATGATGGCTCATGAGGAGCTGAAACGCATAGGGTAATCATGATATAGGGAGCAAATTTGCACCTTATAATTTGTGCATTTGTTGGTGTTTTATCTTAAATACATACTAACGTCGTAGAATAATTCACCATCGCTGTCCTAACAATAGTCGATGTCGACGACCACTTCTGCAACAGAAACAGAGTAATGTTGTGTTAGTTTTAAATGGGAATAATTGGGAAACCTAAGCAGAGATGTAAGAAAATAGTGCATGGATATTAAACAAACAGTGTTTAACTGTGTGGACTGTGATGACCTGGCTCATTGTGATGTCCTTTTAACATATATTTACAGTAGTACTATTGCTGTGTGATTCAACTAGGTGATTTAGTGGGGCACTAAGTACTGACTTGCTAACCTAAAATACTACTTACCTATCGGAGAGAAGTTCATCAGTACACTAGCAGCAACACAGATTCCAACTCCACACTGCAATATAAGACAAATCACCTTTAATATTACACCCAAAACACACCACACTTTTGACATGGTTTCCTTAGACAGTAAGCAATACAATTATATGACAAGGAGTTTCTGCAGAAATGAAATCCTACCTCGCTACTGCTCATATTTCTAGGTCTGCATTGTCTTAGATATTTACATTATCATTTTATTTTACTTCTGTGATCAAATTATTCAGTGCATTATGTGTCAGACATAACCTCAGTTTCACACAGTTACCATGTAACTTTGTCTGACAAACATCATGCATGTGTGCAATTGTGCATAAACATACACGTTTACAAGACCTAAGATTACAGACAAGCAATAAACCCTACTCAAATATCAGTCTGTGCATTAACTTACCATGATGAGGCAGACCTTCTGCCACGTTGAAAAATCCTGGCGTATGTTCAGGTTCATAGCTGAAACAAAAAATGACAGAACAAAAATGTTAGTTTGTTATTCTGATTTACAGTATTACAGTTTATAAGGTTAAACTAACTCTCTGAAACACAGAACTTGTTGACAAGCCGGCAGTCATTCACCTGTTCCACAATTTTCCCACATTTTATGGAACCCAAACACTCGTTATCCTGTTCACAAGGACCATCACTTCATCCTCTCCTGAACTAGAGATTCTCTTTACACCCCACGCACTATGTAATTGAGTTCCATTATAACTATCCTTCAGTTTGTGCCACTTTACCCAAACGGTACGTAACCTTCAGGAGCTCTGAACAAAACTCTGTGTTCCTCATCACATCCTCCTCCTTGACTACAAAAGTTACAGCAATTGCTGTACATGTAATTCTTTGTTATGTCATTGTTATACACAGAGACATGATAAAGACATGCTGATCACCAGTAACTGATCTGTGGTGGTTGGACAAACATACTGTACGATTGGGAATTAAATTACGATAGTAATTCCCATCTTTATTGCGAAGTAACCAACAGACAACACAGTCCTGCTCATCATCATCATTCTCTAAAGGATAAGCCTTGTCGCTGCAACCAAAGATGTCTGTCTTGTGTCAGTCTCTTCATTTCGGCGTAGGAGTTGCAAAAGAGTTCCTTCATCAGATTCTTGATGTAAGAGAGCCTCGGTCGTCCTCTACTTTCCTTCCCCAACACTCTACCTTCCATGATGTTGGTAACAAAACCATTATGTCTCAACAAATGTCCAATAAGTTTGACTTTCCTCATTCCTATTACTCTTAATATTGTTCTCTTTTCATTGACTTCCTTCAGCACTTCTTCGTTGCTTTTTCTATCCATCCAACTAGTTCTATTAACTCTTCTCCACAACCACATTTCAGCTGCTTCCAGCCTCTTTTTCTCTAGCCTTCCCAATGTCCATGTTTCACTTCCATATGTCATGACACTCCACACATATGCTTTTATAAACTTCTTCCTTGTTTCAAGGCTTAGATTCTTGTTCATGATGAGACTTTTCTTATTTTGGAATGCCAACTTTGCAATGGCTATCCTTTTCTTTACCTTGTTTATACATCTATTTCCATTGGTAACTATACTTCCAAGGTAGCAAAATTCTTCTACTTCTTTTACTTTGTCAATCCCTATTCTTACTTGCGCAGTTCTTCCCTGACTCTTTTTACATATTTTCATAACCTTGGTCTTTGCTTTGTTGATCCTAAGTTTGTATTTGCTTAAAACTTTTTCTAGTATCTGTAACATATTATTCATATCTTTCTCTGAATCCTGAAGGATCGCAATGTCATCTGCAAATCGTATACTATGTATCTGCTTCCCATTTATGTGGATACCTTTTGTCTTCTGTTTCATCATAGTAATTGCTTCTTTATTTCCATTTATCTCAATTATCGTGTTTTGGGACCTATATAGGGCCAAAATCAGTCGTCTATCCTTCCAGTCTAAACCCACTTCCTTCATTGTACAGTCCTGCTAATGAACATAATCTTGATCAGTCTATAAAAACATTTTCTGTGATTTATGTACAGTCCTGCTAATGAACATAAATCACAGAAAATGTTTTTATAGACTGATCAAGTGATTTAGAATTCCATTTCTATGGTTCGTTATTGCAGAACTGCCAGTTTCTGCAAACTGAGCCAGCTAAGGCCTGCAACTTGCCGATGTACAGTGGGCATTTCTCTGGTTACCTCAACACAGTGTGAACAACTGAGTGGAAACACAAATATCGTCTTGAAATAAGAGCGTGTAAAAATAACCGCACTTGATAACCTACATTGATTTTGTATGTTGTAACTTACCTGTTCTCCGTTTGGACAACGCCGTCGCTACTGAGGTTCTCTTCAACCTCAGTGCTGGCATCACAACTCAGGTTAAAGTCCTGTGACTCAACCTGAGTGCTAGCATCGCAACTCAGGTTAAAGTCCTGTGACTCAACCTGAGTGCTGCCATCGCAACTCAGGTTAAAGTCCTGTAACTTAACCTGAGTGCTGGCATCGCAACTCGAGACCTCTGATCCAACCAGGGTATCTGTAGACAATGATTCTTGGAAGACGTTAGCAGCGTGCTGTAACATTGATCACATCGTGTGTAAGTTTGTGCCTTTATCAGTGGCAATGTTTGAATATTAATGTTATGTAATTATTCTAATTATTACTTTATATTTCTATTTCATTGCGTCCCTTTCCGTTCAATAACACGATGTTGTAGCTAAGTCCGGAATTGTTAGCTCTCCCTCTTAATAGTACATCCATTCTACCAGTTTAAAGCCGAAAAAATATCTCAGGCCCAGACGCAATTCGCTTAAAAGCACATATTTTCTCCGCACTGAAAACCGCTTGCTACCGTCTAACATTATTCTAATGTACACCAGAATTCCGTCAGGTCATTCGGCCCCTAAACAATACTTCAAACTTTTACCATGCTTAGAAATGTTTAAGCAGTCGCCTAATTAAGCCATCGTGAAATATAAATACTTTACTCCTCAAATATAATGAGTTTAATAATGTTAATTGTATATATCTGACCAATTAAAGGGGATAGTTCATTGATATTTGTGTAAAACTGAGGTCTGAATTTAGAGTTCGTACCGCGCTGTAATTGTAATTGTAATTTTTATTTATCCTGTTGATCAAAATACATTGATATAGGACATGTCAATATAAAAATACACATTATTAAAATAAAATAGTTCAATATAACACAAAATGTTTTCCTTAGGTTTTCCTAATATTACATTTTTTATCATTCCTCCCACAAAAAACATTCTAATCATACGTTACAAGAACTCACATTAACTGAAACACTGTGAATGTTTTACAGTTTAAGTATTTATATTTATTTATAAGTTCCAGAATTCAATAAGTGTATATAGAACACGTCACAAACTCAAGTATAAAAGCATAAATAAAGTTTTCAACTTGGTTTGATCACAATTGCGTTGAAGTACCTGATTTTGATTATCACTTAAGGGCTCAAATCTATTCTTGGTTAGCGGAATATATGATGTATGTTGCTTGAGATCGTTTAAGATTCTCTTCGATTGATTTGTTTTAGGTTTATTACGCCGTATTTCTTTCCATTCACTAACATTTGCATTTGTGTTGTGCTGTTTTAAGTCGGATTTGTTATCTACACAGTTTGATACGTTAACTGCATTCACAGTCTCTAGGTTTGGTTTTAATTTCATCCTGCAATATCTTCACCATTAATTGAGCAGATTTCAGTTCATTTAAAATCACTTTTAGATCATCCTTCATTTTAAAACACGAATTTACATCGTTCTCACCGTTATTTTGATCCAAGTAACGAGTGCTAATATTCAGCAAAACATCATCCGACGCCATCTTGTACAGCGGCTTGTCACGCAGCCAGTAACATATAAGAGACGTTCGACACAGCTGTGTTCATATGCAGTTTATCATATAGTCAATAATTTTATAGGTATCACATCTATATTTGGTACTTACTTGTCTCCTCTTCCAAAATCTTAATTTCTTAAATAAGCCCATGCTGTTCTTCTTTTCTTTTCAAAAATGGCACTTCCAACGCTTTCTTCTTTTCAATAATTGCTGAAAACTTTCTCAGCGCAAAAAAACACGTCTGGTATGCTTGCAGTTCTAAAGCACACCAGAACGAGTACAGCAACGCTTCCCACCTTATAGCAGTGGGTTGAAGACTCGCGCAGATGCGCGCGACTCTCGATGCGCGCGCATCTAGTGTTGCGTCATGATGTTCATGACGTAATAAGTAAAACTACATTATATTCTTTTCACACTGTTATCACCGTGCATTTCTATGAATCAAATTAATTAAATAGACCAACAAATGCACTATTTAACTACTTTAATGTGCGTACTTAGGCGAATCAAAATTCGTGGCATGAATTCAGAAGAATCGGTAGATGTCACCTCAATACCATGTTGCAGATATACCAATTGCGGGAGATTCGCTTAATCTAGGGAATTTAAATCTTAGCTTAGTGAACAAATGTATTTCCGATTTGGAACTTTGTCACTGGTCTACATTTGTGTGTGCGCCAAGTGTATCTTACATTCAGGGCCTTTACAGCGTAATGTTACTTATTTAGTAAGCTTTAAGCTGACGAAAAGAGATGTTCGTGTATCTCGTTAGCGACTTTCCTGACGACGTGTTGGCAACCCTTACGCAGCCAGCGTCACCAACTTTTGGACGAGACTGCAATCAATATTTAATACCGACGTGTGTCGGAAGTTGTGACGGGGATGGTTATAACGAAATTACGTAAATCGATTGACAAATAAATATAAACATTGTGGGTTAATTGGAATTATGTTTATGTGACGTGTTGGTGGAACGAAAATTGTCTTTGAAACCAGGTGGTCTAACTGCGTGCGGCGCCATATATTTACGTGTTAATATTTTTATTGTATTAATATTATGTGTCACTGAAGGCTCCACGGGCCATTTAGGAAATGGTTAAAGGCGGAAACACACTACTGTCACGTCACGTGAGCTCATGTGTTGTCACGTCAATACCATGTTGCAGTGATACCAAATGCGGGAGATTGAGGATGAGAGTGGAGGAGGTAGGAGTGATATTAAGAATATGAATGTACAGCATGTAGAGTTTGGACCTCACAGGGAACAATGTGTGCTTGGATTAAGAAGACATATAAATAGGTGCTTTTAGGCTTGATCGCGTAGGATGACAGAAGCGGATATATGCGTCATCACGAATGTCCGTCCGTGTGTACGCATGTATTCATCTCCCACTGGACGGATTTTCTTTAAATTTGATATAAGGGACTTTTATAAAAAAAAATATATGTCGAGGAAGTCCAAATTTGGTTAAATTCCGAGTAAAACATTGGCCACCTTGCATGAAGACATAAATACGTCTATGTTGTTCACACCAATACAAAATAACTTGTACCACAACAGCAAACAATTTTTGCGTTTTCATGGCAACATTCAACAGTTTTATATTGTTTATACCGACGTGTAGATCAACAATACAGACGGAACTCACTGGTTCGTTTCCATGGTGACAATATTTACGCGAACGAGAAACAATGTTCCTCTATACGCACATTGCTTATCTGTTTAGCCTTCAGCACGTTAATATGCCTCATTTCCCGTCTATGCTAAATAGCAGATACCAGACCGCTGTTAACATGAACAAGAGAGGCAATGTACGTATAACGTAACATTGAGGCGCCTTTGTGTAACAATTGTTGCCGTGGAAAAGCAATAAGTAGTACATATTCTGAGACTGTGTCTGTAGTCTTAGGCAAGATGGCGGAGTTTATGCAGACTGAGTGTATTGAGTCCGGACTTTTAGCATGTTTACATATACCCTAATAATTTGTTCAAAGTTTTAATAACGTCCTATTTCTACTTTTTGAATAAGGCTAGTTTGCAGTGACTGTTGACAATGGATATATACCGGAGAGGGAAAGATATAATAGGAATTAGGAGCACATTAAATTTGGAAAATGTTCCCTACCATTCAGTTCAGAATCATTTGCTATCTAAAGCATAAAGGGGAAAATATACAAAACCATAATCTGTATGACTGAGAAACTTGCTGTGTTACCTAAACAGTGCCAATAAAGACATTTGGGCCTAAGGTTAAGTAATAGAAGGCATGATGAGATGCTTTGTGATTTGTATGCCTCACCAAATACAATTAAGGTTACGAATTCGCGAAGGATTAGATGGGAAAGGCATGTGGCACACCTGGCTGAGAAAAGAAATGCATATAGGGTTTTGGTGGAGAATCTTCAAGGAAAACCATTGCTTCAAAGACGTAGGTGTAACTGTGAGGAAAATATTGAAACTTGTCTTAAAAGAGACAGGATTGGGTGATGTGGACTGCTTCTTGTTTTGTATGGGTGTGAAACTTGGTCTGTCACGTTAAGGAAAGGATATAGACTGAGAGTGCTGGGAAACAGGCTGCTGGGGAATATATCTGGGCCTTAGAGGTAGGATGTAACAGGATACCGGAAAAAACTTTAATTGAGGGACTTCATAAAATAAAATCCCTGTCAAATAACATTAGAATTATAAAATAAAGGAAGATTAGATTGACAGGGCACATGGCAAGCATGGAAGAGAACAGGAAGATTAGCTAGGTCTTGCGAACACAGAAATAAATTTCGGGTTTCATAAAATGAGGGAAATTTCGTGTCCATGTGAGTAACTGTTAACTTTCCAAGGACTCTGCTTATGTAGTTGGTTGACAAGCAATTACAATAACCACAACAGTAACGATTATAATGATATTGACAATCTGATTATCAGTACCATACTCATGACGCATGGAATATTAGGCAGGAGAGATTTGTAAAGGTTACATAAAATGTTGATCCGACAAATGTGCACTCTTTATTATCTGCTATTTAATAGAGCTTATATTAAAAATAGTCCAACATGTTTCGAACTATGTTACAGTTCATCTTCAGGGACTCAATTGTTTATTACACCAGCTATAGACGTATGGTACTCATTAAAATATATAAGTTAGTTAGATAAAATGTCGCTAACTGTGTTGAGTTTGTGGTCACTGTATCTGCTGCTTCGTGTTCACCATTTGTTTGTTAGTGTTAATGGTGAACACGAAGCAGCATGTACAGTGACCACAAACTGAACACAGTTAGCGACATTTTATCTAACTAACTTATTTTATTATTATTATATTTATAACATATTAAATAATAGATAATAAAGAGTGTACATTTGTCGGATCATGATTTTATGTAATCAAGAAAATGTACGGTACAAATAACATACAATTTGTAAAGGTCTCGACTGTTACCTATCCTCTAAAACCTGCATGATATAATTTATATTAAAGTAATAAGTTTTGCCTATAAATGTATAGCAAGAGCAGCAGCAACAGCAACAACCACAACAGCAGAATAATGTATAACATATTTAAAATTCCAAGCAATAACAAAAAGCTAAATCAAACCCACACAACCCATGAGTTAATAAGCACTTTATTAAGTATAAATATAACATAACACAAGATTTTCATGACTGGAAGTCAGTGCAATAAGGAAGAATGTTAATTACTTCAGCCTAGAATTTATTGATCATTTTGCAAGTAGTTGTGCAACCATCTTAAAATGAAAACATGTGATTCACAAAAATCAATCCATGCATGTTTCTTTCAGCGTTTCCAATGACGTAGTTGCTGTTAGTTGCAATTGCTAGAATCCCGTGCTCTTACCGTGTGGTATTTCCCATTGTAGAAATATCTTGTAATGCACCGTACGTATTTTGTCGAATCGCACTTTCCGAAATAGTACGTTGATATGGGCCTATTCAAAACATGGAATAAAACTCTTATTTCATTTTCATGTACAAAATATACACTTACACCATGCAAGTCACTTTTTCAATTGTGACAGATACTACTACGCATACGAAAATACGTAGTCAGAGATGAATACTGTCATAGTACTATTAGAATAATACTGAAGCAAACTTACTTTGAACTATAAAACATGGTTTTGGCTTGTTAATTTTAAAACTGTTGTACATATTGCAATCAAATGAATATATGCAGACAGGTTTATAAATAGCGGTATATAAATTTGAACTGATGTACTGTAACCGCCACCACAAAACAACACCTACTTACGATATCTCGATTGCACACGAGATATGAAACAAGTGACAGCTACACAGCGATAACAGACAAAGATAGCGCCAAAGACTGAATGCGCGCTTGTATGGTATGCACATTTCCTTACGCTCTGTAACTAAATTATTTTTTTCGGAGGTGCATGTGCAGTACGTTTGCTGCTAGTCTCACGGACACGTTTGTCGCAGAGACTTATCAAAGTGACCTGTAGGAGGTAGTTGGCTGTATTTTGTTTATCAGTACAATATGTACAACTGTACAGCCTTGAATGCAAAAGAGTTGGTTTGTATGTTTATGATCGGTAAGTTTCCTGGACAAACTGGGATAAATGCCCTAAATCTTTATCGCTTGTCAGAATGACCGATTCTCTGGTGGAATTCGAAGGAAAAATCTTCAAACTTGGTAAACATGAAAGTGGTCACGGTTTTATACACAGTAGTTATGTTGGCTGTTGGGTCTTTCTTGGTGTATGGAATAAATTAACATCACGAATAATATCTAAATATCCAGCATACTAAAAGCATTTCACATCAAGATGACGGAAGTGTGTAGGCAAGAATATTGTTTATTGTAAACATCCTGATTTCACACATGTTTAAAGTTTGCCCATAATTTTTTATTTTCATTTAAATAATGTCAGTTTTGTGTTACACACATTCAGCAAAACAAGTAATTGTGGCAACAACACTGCATAATAGGCGAAGTCATGGAAGTTCCTATGCACATGTGCGTTTGGATGCACCCAGAAAGTCATGAGAATGAAATGTGTAAATAGGCCACACACCTATATTTGGTACGTTTCTCATGTGCTCCCTGTACTGCTGACAAGATTGCAACAGATCGCAGGTTACAATAAGATTAATTTCTAACTCTAGCTGAGACCACAAAATGCAAAATTTAGTATTTCCATACGCCCCAACTTTGTTAAAATTATGAAGATCAAAGTGATGACTTTACTGACAATAGACTGCAGGAAAGGAACCAGCTGTTTGAAAGTACTGTGTTTTAGACATAGACAGTATCCTTCAATTAAAAAGGAAAAAGTTATTATGCCTGGAATTTTTAAGATGCTTCACATCTTGTTAGATTACAGTAGAATATTTTTTATTATGTGGCCCTGAAGATCCATTTTTCATTTGAAGTACTCAGTCTAGTTGCATTATTGAATTTTGTATTCAGGGAATGTTTTGTATATTCTTCTTGTATTTCTTATTCTACAGACTTACCTTGATGAGCTGGACTGAGTGCAGTTCCATGATCATTTAACATAATATGTATCTAAATTTTGTAATGATGTTATGGCTAATGACATAACCTTCACTTCATTTTAAGAAACTAGAAGTGTTGGTATTCCAGTTGTGGCGTACAAGTGCTAACAGAAGTAATGTTCTGTATATAATATGAATGAGAGCAATTAAACATTGCATGAAAATTTTCTTCATACTTGGTGATCATGTCTTTCAGATACAATTGTAATTACTTAGTCTAATATTTAGTGACTTTTCTTTCAGACTTTTGACAACTGGAATGTCCTTCCAGAGTCTGGCAGTGTACTACACAGTGGGGAAGTCACAAGTTATTAGAATATGAAACTAAGTAACGAACTCCACAGAGCAGAGTCTTTCCTGAGAAGCTAACTGGTCTTCAGCCAGTCGAGAAACTCCCCACATTTTATGAACCCCAAAGGTTCATCACTGCATTCACAAGAGCCTGCTAACAGAATATGAAACATGTACTGGAATGTGGTCCACTTTACAACCACCTTACATGCATGTCCTAGTATAAATGATTGGTTGAAAGTGTCTGCAAGGTGCTTGAAGGGAACAAACTTTCCAAATTGCATTGGCAGTGTGGATGGAAAACACTGCAGTATAAAATGTCATTATTTTATAACATTACTTGTTTTGCTTGCAATACCACATGTTAATTTATCTTTCATTAATTTATTTACATTCCATAAATCCAAGGATTGGATACAGAACATGTCATTGATCTATCTAGGTATAAAAATTTAAGACAGTGTAAAGGCTACACAGAGCAAGTCATGAGATTAAATATTACATAAAATTAAAACAGTAAACCTAGGTCTTATTATAAATAATGAATACTTGATTTACAACTTGTAGCAGAATAAATAATATGTTAATTAGACAACAATATAAAAACCTTAATTACTGGAACCAAGATCCTTATTTATTTCCAACTATAATATTCATCCAAGGTGTAAATGGAATTTGTAAGAAGAAACCTTTTTAAAGCTGATTTAAATTTATTAATGTCATACGATAATTGCTTAAGATGTAACGGGAGGTGGTTATAAATTTTGATACCCGAATAACAAATTCCTTTTTGGAATAATGTTAATTTCACTGTGGGGAGGTGTAGATCATAATTAGATCTTGTATTAAATTTATGAACATCAAAATTAGTTTTGAATAATCCTCTATTCTTAACAACAAACAGTAGTATAGAGAATATGTACTGGGAATGGAGAGGAAGGAAAACAGTGGAGAAACGTATTGTAGGTGGGAAGATGTTGATATCAGTCTTTAGCAAGTACAGTGTGAGAATGTGGACTGAGTTTGTGTGGCTGAGGATAGGGAAGACTCGCAGGCTTCTGTGGATGTTGGTTTGCTCTCACATATAGCTTTTCTGGCATTGTGGACCCTTCCTTTTTTCATTCTTTACTGTTACATTTCCAAACCCATGCCTTTTATTTTCTATTTAGAGCACTGTCATGGCACTGCATTCTTTTAAGGAAAATACAGGTGAGAAAATTGTTCCTACTAAATGACTTGTATGTAATGTTGCAATATATTGTACTCTGTTGCTAGGATCTGCAGATATTGTCTATTCTTCGCAGCTGTAATGCCCACTGGAAGCTGAGAGCGATTGCAGGACTGTGCTTCGCTGGACTAGTGTCATTAATAGTCTGGCTTGACTTCAAGCTCGTTTACTCCCAACAGGCAGCTGTCTCTCATAATCAGTAGTACGATATTGTTACCTAGTTGCATATTTATGTTTTGTGCTCGGGGCAGCAACGTGTAATCACATATAGTCAGACCTGATATACGGCCTGCATTCCTAATATGCACTTGACTGCAAAAATAATTATAGTAAAACCCAACATAATACAGGTATTGGGGGACTCAGTTGAAGTACTAACACTAATGTACAGGGTCATCGAAAAAGAATGCCGGGATTATAAAAACGTGTCACTCAAAAACTGTTGAACGTATCGAAATGATTCAAGTGTTAAGATGCTAAGGAATGTCTTTAGTTTTTGTCTTACCTTAGTATGTTTCGATCTTGTGCCAAGTCCGCTGAATTATGTCCGGAGTTACATTGTGATGGCTGTTGCGATCCTATCCCGTAGGTGCTGGAGATCCCCAATCTTTTCACCATACACAGAGTTCTTGACATATCCCCACAAAAAAAAAAGGTCCATCGGGGTAAGATCAGGGCTTCTGGGAGGCCAGGGAATTGGTCCCCCCTCCAATCTAGGCGTTGGGGAACTTCTCATTCAAGGCTCCGCGCACAGGCAGGCTGAAATGGGGAGGTGCTCCGTCCTGCATGAAAATGACCCAGTTTCTCTTTCCAAGTCTTCAATTTGTGGGAAAACATAAAGTTGAAGCAAGTCCAGGTAAATGTCTCCAGTAATGGTGCTCTCCATAAAAAAGAAAGGGCCTACAACACGATTACAGAGCGCATCTCAAGCTCGCTCGCCCGCCACCCCAACCCATTAACTCAGCATGTCCAAAACTTACGTTCTTTTGCCACATTTTAACACTTTGAATCATTTCGACATGTTTAAGAGTTTTTGAGTGATGGGTTTTTATAATCCCGGCATTCTTTTTCGATGACCCTGTACACTGTTTTATGTGACACACATTTGTAAAAATTACAAAGTGGAATTTGCAAATGATACCTGGTACATTATGGAGCTCTAAACAAATGTGTAGCACATTACACCCATGTTTTGGTGCCTAGAGAGTATGGTGCCCACGGCAGTTGACACTATAATGTTTGAGATTAAAATTACTGGTAAATTATAGACACGTTGAAAATAGAATAAAGTTTACTCGTAAATTATTCCATAATGTGCTGGGTATTTGTTTTAATCAAAGGAGTGTGATGAGACTGAGTCCCATGGTACTGTAACATCACATGGGTTGGTTGTACACCTTGGACAGTGGATGAGTATGAACAATGGATGTAATGATAAAATATTCTGCTGTCATCATTGACCTTCTAGACCATTTATGTGATAAAACTGCATATTGTTTCAGTAAAATTTGTCAGGCAAGCTGTATTTCGAACACATAAACATCTACAAATGTTGCAAACACAAAAGGATGACTGTATTATTATTGGAAATACATTGTTTGTATAGTGTATGTATTGTATTCAGCACATATTTTGTTTGTAGGCACAATTCTTTCTCATTTCTGACACGAATAGTCCTATAGGTCTTAACTCTTCTGGGATGTTGCGTGGTGCTGTTAGTAGTTTGTTACCACCTACAAGCCAATGCGACACAACATCCCAGAACAGTGAAAACCACAATGGCACTGTGGCAGAACCCCAAGTCTTACGGGACTATTGCTTCAGAGCTGAATCCCAGACTGCAGAGGACACAAAAAATTATACAAGCATTAAAAAATATTTCAGTTGACCTTTTTCAGTGTGAGATTTGAAGTTCTCAGTGGATAATGATGATGATTCCAGTTGTCTGTGATATGACTGGCATCATACCTATATACCATTGTACATCGTGCTATATTCCAGAACACTGGAATACTGACCATCTTCCTTGTTTTTTATTCCCATTTTCAGAAGTTCATTTTACAGTAGTTTTCACATTATATGTTTGGACTTAGTGTCCCAAAATGACATGTTTCAGTTTAAACCAAGGTGTTTTTAGAGGGGTTGTATTGTATCATCTCTCACAGCTCTTCATAAATAACTCATCTGCAAGCACAAATGTTCCCCAAATGTTAAAATAATTGACAGCCTATGTTCTAACTTAGTACAGGTTTGTAATAACAAAATGGTTCACCGATCACAGAGTGAAGATATTTAAACTAGTGAAGCTACTGTTCAAGATAAATGACATATCCACATGGCAACAAACAAAGTGACAATCACTTTTGTAGGGAGTTCATGAAACACTTAACACAAGAGATGTGATTCTGCACCATGGAACACTACTCATGACTCAAAGTTCGTTACTTTGCTCACAATACAACTATGACACTCCTATTCAAGATATAATGTACATCACTTAATGCTGCCTTCCTCTGCTACTGAAGTATATTAAATAAGTATAATAGTAATTAGTAAATGATCTGTGAACTTTTCCTTTAACTATATTAATATTACCTTATAGGATATTTACGTACTGGCGCCTAACAGAAGTCGCAAGTGAGTGGTTGTTTGTGTGGGTGTGTGGTGACAATTCGGATATCAGATAGTTCGAGCTTTTATCGTGTCCTGCTTTGGCCAGTGAATGATGCCAGTTAATATGGCTGCTGTATGCAGTGACACATTTTGTGTCAGATACAGTACAAACCTATACCAGTTTATGATCAGTTGTACTGAAATTATTAGTTGATTTGGTGACCTAATAGTATAAAGTTTTAATACAAGTTTCTACGTAAATATGGCGGGTAATAACGTGTTTTAACAGATATCCAGAAAATTGTGGAACATGACAGGGAATTTAAAAGTCATTTCAAAATCCAGTAATATAAATTTTACAGCAGCCTCACATAGAAGCAGACACCATTCACTGTTACACCCCCTCGCCACGATGAGGCACAGGACCTGGAGGGGGGATATGTAACCCTGCGTCATGCACAGGATTTCATATCCACATCCGAGACACTAGTCCAGATAGGGATGTGATGCTATCTGGAATTCGTGTTTTTGAGCGAAAGTAATGTCATAGTGCCGGCACACAGAATTACTTACAAGAACTCTAAGTAATTACTACAAAAATATGTCATGATGTTAACTAACTTACTTACTAACTTATTTACTACCTAACTTAGTTAATAACTTACATACTAACTTATTTACTACCTAACTTACTTAATAACTTACATACTAACTTATTTACTAGGTTACTTATTAACTTACTAACTTATTTACTACCTAACTTACTTATTAACTTACTTAATAACTTACTAACTTATTTACTAAGTTACTTATTAACTTATTTACTAACTTACTATCTTACTTACTAAGTTACTTACTAACTTATTTACTAACTTACTTACTGACATACTTACTTAGTTACTAACTTACTTACTAACTTATTTACTAACTTACTTACTTAATAACTTACTTACTACCTTAGTTAATAACTTGCATACTAACTTATTTACTACCTAACTTACTTAATAACTTACATACTAACTTATTTACTAACTTACTTATTAACTTACTATCTTACTTACTAACTTACTTATGTATTTAGTAACTTATATACTAACTTACTAACTTACTTACTATCTTACTTTCTAACTTATTTTCTAGCTTACTTACTAAAAAGCACTGGTGTGGCCCTAAAGAGGACCGATGTTTTCCTAAACTTACTTACTAACATACATACTACAATTTTAAGTTTTAATTCACCTTGCATTTTATTATTTAAGATAAAATGCCAACAAATGCACAAATTATAAGGTGCAAATTTGCTCCCTATATCATGATTACCCTACGCGTTTCAGCTCCTCATGAGCCATCATCAGGGGTTATTTTCTCTATTATAAAAGGTGCTTTACAAATGCTGCATCTGTGGTTGGCACTTTTGATTATGCACTATTTTGGGCATAAGACACTTGTTCATAAGTTAAAAAAAAACACACGAGTCATAAATCAAAGTTAAAATGATGGTTTGTTAAAAAATCTTGTTAAAAGCACTGTTCACTGCGTCTATTGTATAAAAAATTGTTTGCACTTCTAAAAGTTACAGTAGATCACACACTGCACCGTGCTGGTTGCGATGGACTCTGACGTGTACCGGCAATAGCTTTCCGTTGTTGTCATCCTGCTTAATATGTCGTAGTACAGTCCTCTCGATGCTCAAAGGAAAAATACCCACACCGATTAATGCTCACACGGATATAAGCTCTCACGGATAATTGCTCACATTGTCAAATGCTCACACGGATAAATGCTGACATTGATAAATGCTCACACGGGCGAATTGTCACACAGGAAAGTACGCACATACAAGAATTCTCATTTTCACAATACTATCAACTAATGCAGTCTTAACAGAGCGTGAAACCGGGAGCTAACGCAGACACACTAACCTCTTCAGCAACGGGTGGCATTGAATCTTTAACGAAGAAATACATCATTGTTTTTTTGGGGAGGCACTAACGACGTTAGGAAAATAATTCCGGAGATGCGTTTAAAGACATAGTAAAATTTGTGGAAATTAATAGTCATACGAACATAATTGTAATGAGTGTCCCAGAGCGACACGATTTATGTGATTGGTCTTGTGTTAACCCTGAAGTGAAAACATTTAATAGAAATGTGGTGAAACTTATGAAGTCTTTTAAGCATGTTACAGTGACAAAGGTACAGCTACAGAAAACATTTTTACTAGACAATGTCTCACACACACACGTACGCACATAGAAAAATTCTCACATTCCCAATGCTATCAAGTAATGAACTCTTAATAACGCGTTATGTGAATGCTATGAAGTAACCGTGTCGACAGCTGTCGACACGGATACCCTAAACCCAACCACAGCCCTGACAGGCACCCACAGTCTGATAATCTAGATAATCTGTGTGTGCGAGTTTATAGCTGTGCTGTGTGCGTTCTCGAAACATGCAAAGAAAACCTTGTTTAGGCGCGTTCTGAAAGGTCACGAAGAGCACCTAGTCTGCATTACATTCAGTTCGGACCTCACGCAGAACATCGTGTGCTTCAGTTATAAAGACAATTCAGTTGCTGTTTAAGTTTAATATTAATCACATAAATAATTCTTGAAAAAAATGCATTCTTTTAATCTGACGGTACGTACAACAAAATCTATCTTTAAAGGGAAAACAAAACACGGATACCTATCCCAGTATAAGAGACCGTCAAATTCTGTGATGAAAATCTGAACGTTATGCCGCTGACCCCGCTGTTCCATGAAATAATGTGCTGCAAAATCAATATTTTACACAAGGGCGTAAGTGATTTTGTACTTCTAATACTGGTATACTACATTATAGAGTGATCAGTATACTAATCATAAGTACCTGTGTGTATAATACCATTATTTATGTTGTAACTGCTTACCATGAATTATGTGGTAAGTATACGTACGTAACTTTATTAAAATAAAAGATGAAATGTAACATACGCAATTAAAAACTGCCGAAAGTATTATCCTATTTACGGCCCTAAATACTTCAGAATTAATGGTATGTATACTTACTGCTCAATGTTACTACAAAGTCGTGAACATGAATTACAAATGAGTTTTTATTGTTTAATGTTCCCTCTTCATACTCTCTCTGTAATCGTTCAAACTTCGTTGACGTCTCTGATTGGTGGGAAACATGAATCGACTATCGATATGTTGAGACCACAATGTTTGCGAGATTCAGTAAAATTCGTAATATTTGAAATTGTGGGTAGATTGTCTATGTATGCGTGATTTACGAAGTTTTAATTGTGTGAGCTCAACGTACAGGTAGAATATTAAGCAGAGTTCATATTATTAATAGGTGTGAGGAGAATGTCGGATATTAAAACTGTAATATCTTTGCTCTGCCAGCATCTCAGGCTTTCGTTTAATCTGAACGTGTAACTAGAACACTTCAGACTGTGGAAACTGTTACTGTTAAAGAATTTCTTGATCAGGTGAATAAATTTTCAGCGAGATCCTGAACCTTACAGTCAGCTGTTGTTAAAAGTAAAAGTCCATTTATCCAGCATTTTATTTACTGGGAAGTTCACTCTAATGTCATATTTTTGTGTAGAGTCTGTTGTGATTTCTACATCTCTCTATTTCCCAATAATTTAACTTCAGTAATTAACACATTGCTTTTTCTGGAGGCAGTAAATGGGGTGCTGTACATTTTACAGTTGAAATGTGTGAATATGTTCTCTTTTGTTGTACTTCATCATCTCAGCTCATACTACAATTGTTTGTGTTACTCACCCCTCTATCTATTGGCATACACTATTCCCTAGTGATGCTTCATAAAACTTTACTGTTTTTTTATTTAAATGTACTTCAGCACCACAGTGATATAATTTACTGCATCAAAATGATGAAAACAAATCACCAGCAAGTTGGCTGAAGACATGATAATAGTGACTTGTATTTGGGAGGTGCCTGGTTTGAATGTTGGCTTGGACTGCAACAGTA
This sequence comes from Reticulitermes speratus, assembly GCA_021186555.1. NCBI lineage: Eukaryota > Metazoa > Arthropoda > Insecta > Blattodea > Rhinotermitidae > Reticulitermes > Reticulitermes speratus. The sequence goes on along the minus strand of JAJKFL010000010.1, from coordinate 1,660,504 downwards.
CTGATTTTTTTCCATGGTTTTCATCAGTCCTTCCAGATAAGTTCCTGGATAATGGCATGAATTATACAACAGCTGTTTCTTTCAACATTGTTTGTAATACTGTAACATAAGGAAGCTTGCAGTTTGCATTTTGTCTACCACAAATCTCTCGCAAGTATAGTAGTTAGATTCATTGATATGAAGATGTCTTCCAGTAAGATGCCGTGCCTTCTAAATACAAACTCCACCTTTCAAAGAGGATTTCCTACAATAATGAGCCCCAAGGTTGTAGTTATCTATGCTTATATTAGCTAACTCAAATTGATTTCAAGTGGTGTTCAGTTAAACAAATGATGTGGGGATAATGTGGGTATAAGAAACTCAACAATTCATTAGTTTTATATTTTAGACTACAAATGTTCTGATGGTGAACTTTAAATGAAGTTTGTGAATGAGGTAGCATTGAATAAACATTATTAGTTGAAGATATCAAAGTTGTGTTCAAAAGATCTTGGTTACTTAAGTCAGTAATAGTTAGTTTTATATTTTAGACTACAAATATTCTGATGGTGAACTTTAAATGAAGTTTGTGAATCAGGTAGCATTGAATAAACATTATTAGTTGAAGATATCAAAGTTATGTTCAAAAGATCTTGGTTACTTAAGTCGGTAATAACTGATTGACAGTTATCAGCATTAGCTAATTGAGAAGTATCAGTATTCACAGTCTGTATTATCTAGTCTTATCATTTTATTTCCTGTAAAAAGTCATCTTTTTTAGTAACAGGTACCTTTCTTCATCTAGTAGATGTACGGTTTGCCACGTTTTCCTTTAAATTATCAGTACTTTTAGGTACTGTTGATATATTATGAGAGTTGGAATTGATGTTATGTGGTTCATTCTATGACCATTAACATTTACACTGTTACAGTCAGTATCAGAATTACATTTCATTTCAGTAATTGAAAAATCACTACATCTATCAATGCTATTTTGATTAGTATTGTCCACTTGGACTTTTCCAGTCCATGCTGGTGGGTTTGTCTTCCTTAAACTGAAGGATTTTCTCAGTAGTTAAAACAATTTGGTTACAGATAGCTTCCTTACCTAGCCCATTAAGGTGAAGGCCATGACCAGTAAAATATTCTGTATTAGAATCCACTTCTAAAATTGAGATATGATTATTGAGCTTTCTCTAGTACCAGTATTAAGAATGCCTGGAACTCGTCCTCCTCCCCTCTAAACCTCATAATGGTTTGGTGCATAATTAAGCAGAAGACAATGTAATTTTACTTCGATGTCTGAAACACAACTAATTAAAGTGTAACAATAAGAATGTCACTGTTCAAATATTGTCTCCTATGGTTGTGAGCCACAGTCACAATACACAATGCTTCAGAGCCCCTTTTCTTGAACATCTTCATAATTCAATCCATGTGAACGAGTACAAAGAAAAAAATAAGGAGAAATAAATAAATGAAAGGAAAGACAAAGAAAAATGGAAAAATGAGTGGAAAGACAAAATAAAGGACAGTAAGGATAGAAACACAGCAGAAGTGAGGAAAGAATGAGAGTAAGATAGATGGTTTTGTAATTGGATGCTATGAAGAGAAGGAACAAGGGAAAAGAGAAAGGAGACAGAAGTGGCAAAAAGCAACAGACGAACACACAGACACACTGACCAATTTTGCCATTTACTGCCAGTATTTAAACTGCAGGATTATGGTAACACATATAAGTAAGCACCCTGCAGAATTGGACTTAAGCAGATGCTGAGGGGTGCTTGCTGTTAACACACTTTTTGGTCAGCTATCTCACAATATTCAGTTTAATCTTCCTTCCTGTATACGTATATGGACTCCATTTCCGCCTGTGAATGCACGTTCGTGTTTTGGTGCCAGAAGTAAAGTACATATTAATTATGTACCTCTTATAACCATAAACATATTTTTATTAATGCTCAAAGAGAGGATGTCAGTTTCTGTCATTGTTGCCATCTTTGTCAGGGTCAGGGTCCTTACCCAACTGCCCACTGTGTAGCAGATATCTTCCCCAATGGATAAATCAGCTGGAGTTTAAGGCTGATCATTTCCATATCATGTTGCAGTTAAACTGTGGGGAAATATCCTTTGCTCCCACTGTCCACCAAGCTACATGGCATCACATGTCACTAGATAACATAGCAGTTTTCATAGTCACTGCTGTGAGAACCTAAATGGTTCAGAAATCAATGCCATAGAATTTAATGTAAGTAGAGAGTACATTACTCACTTTACATTGTTTCTGTCACATCTGTATGCAGTGGTGTAGTTCGGGTGTGGTGCGGCCACCCCGGGTGGCAGCAAGGTGAATATTTTAAGTGAATAAATGATAAGAAATAATGTTTGGTGAAGAGTACAAAACACACAACTCATCATTATGCAATTTTCTCCATTGTCCTGTTCCTTCTCCCTCTTAGGCCCTATTCTCAAATACCCTTAACCCATGTTTTCCCATGAAGCAGGAGACGAAGTTTCTCACCCACGTAAGTCATAGTTCTGCATGTTTTAATCTTTATATTGTTAGGTAGTAAACTGGAAGACAAAAATTCTGGACAAAATTCCCAGAATTTAATGTGCTCTTAATTTCAGCATGCATGCAATTTTGATTCAATAAGGTTGTGATTTGTCCAGCATTCTGTTCATGAGACAAGAATATATACGTTTCTAGACCAGTCTCCTTACTAGCAACTACTGTAATAAAGCTTCTGTGTCTTTTTTCTAGCATGTTTTTGCCTAGTAAACTAACAATGAGCATAGAACAGAAGCTGATGTGCCGTATTTAGTTTCAATCCCTCATGGTTTCGTTGAACATTCCAAATGCTATATTCTCAAGTAAAGGTGAAAAGCAATGGCAATAAAGTATCCATTTGTTTCAAAACATTCTAAATAGGAAATGTATCAGAAAAAGTTTGCCTATCTGGGCTTTACCATGGGTTTAATTTAAACACATTTTATGAGCATGAAGTAGTTTCATGGGGAGAGTGAACTGAGGGAGGATATTATACAAAATCTTCCTTGAACCTGAATGTGTATTTTGTTGAACTATATAAGTAACTGATGCACACCTCCTCTGTATCCCCCCCCCCCCCCACCTCTTTTTTTTATTAACTATTTAACGAATGCAGAATATATGATCAACAGATGATGTGTTCCATTGAAATCTACACTGACGGTCCCAAACAATTCCATCTACACTTGAGTTAATGTTAGTACATATTTTCTATGAGCTCCTTCACTGTTGAGGCAGTTCTTCTTTATTCCTATTTAATTAATGAGTTAATGTATCCAAAACTCACTGTCCTACCTCCTGCTTGAGTCAGTTCTGCAAAAATTTGATAAAATATTTGTGACTTATATCTTGCTGCACTTCATAAGTAATGAATTGTACTGATCATTTCATCATTGGTTGCTGTGTAGGAAGTCTTGACATACAGAAAGTGTAATTAAATAATACACAAATAAATATAATCGCCCACCTGCATCTAGTGCAGACGTTAAGAGAGCATGAAGCTGTTACTCTTTTCCCTTTTCAATAAAGTGCACTTAAAAAAGCAGTGTCATCTTTAGCATTACCTTGAAAGGAGCATTACTGTGTGCAGTGACAAATCATCTCTTTATTATGATATCAATGTGGACACTCTTTGGCTCTGTCACCCTTTCTGCCTCCCTCACCTCCTCCAACATTGCACTGATTAATTGCTTTCTTTATGAACCTCTGTGATTTGAGCCAGATCTGTAAATTCTTGAAATTATAGTTTGGACCAGAGATGGCTGTGTTAGTAACTTCCCTGCTGGGTGGTGTGGCCAAGGATTGTGGTTTTATTAAATTATTAGCGGTTGCACCACCATGCAAGGGATTTTTGTTTCTGTCATGTGTTAGGTATCAAGCTGTCAATGTGTGTTTGCATGCTGAACAATGGTATTGGTAATCTGGCAATTCACAAAAATATGTAACTACATTCTGCTACTTATTCACCCATTATTTTTAATAACTTATGGTTCATTACTTTGACTTTTCTCTAATGTTGTATGTGCAAGTTGCCCCTGCCATACGTTTCAACAGTTTCCCAAAATTCTTTGATCCATGTAAGTGTGATTCTAAGAGCAGATGGGGCAAATAATATGTCAAGTATTATAGCCCAGGATAATAAAAATAACGTATAGAAAAAATACCAATTTATTTAACATACCATTACAGAAATTTCAAATATTCATCACACTAACATTGAATAATGACTGTATTTAGAGCAACAGTTTATTCACATTTTGTACCTAATTATAAACTTAAAATTACGAGGGGTGCCCAGAAAGTAATGCAACACATTTTTTTTCTCATTCACAATTGATTTTATTAAACTTCAAATATGTCACATCATTACATGAATTGTTGGCTCCTAAACCTATTTTTCAACATAGTCTCCTTCTAAATCTTTGGCCTTATGCCACTGAGATGCGAGAGTCTGTGTGCCTTCGGGTATCACTCTGCAGGTCTCTGTCACAACCACCTCTTTACTTCGGTAATGACCTCCTCGTCGTCCTCAAACCTTTTCCGCGGATTGCATCTTTCAAGGGTCCGAAAAGATGGTAGTCAGAAGGACGCAGATCAGGGCTATAAGGTGGATGAGACAGGACAGTCCACTGAAGCTTTGTGATGGCCTCTCGGGTACGCAGACTTGTGTGTGACCTCACATTGCTGTGGTGAAGAAGCACTTTTGTCACATCTTTATGGGAACGAACCCTCCGGAAACATTCTTCACTTCTTCAGAGTTTCCCTTGAAGGATGCAATCCGCGGATAGAGGTTTAAGGACGACGAGGAGGTCATTACCGAAGTAAAGAGATGGTTTTGACAGAGACCTGCACAGTGGTACTGCGAAGGCACACAGGCTCTCGCATCTCGGTGGCGTAAGGCCAAAGATTTAGAAGGAGACTATGTTGAAAAATAGATTTAGGTAGCCAAAGATTCATGTAATGATGTGACATATTTAAGTTTTAATAAAATCAATTGTGAATGAGAAAAAAAATGTGTTGCATTACTCTCTGGGCGCTGTAATAACAACATTTTCTAATAAAGTATACAACTTAAAATTAAGGAAGGCCAAAAGTGGCCCGTTGCATGTTCTACTTTTCACCATACAACAGTGATCAGTTCCTGTATTTAGAGCACTATATGTATTAACAAAAATTTACAATAAATTATACTACCTACAATTAAGGAAGGACTGTCATGGCACATGCCATGTTATACCAGACACAGGTCCAGTAAATATTATGTCCACTACATGGTGCACTGGCAGTGTGAGTGCAGATGTACTCTGTTGCTGCAGGAAATGTACTGTACGTGGTCAAGAAAGAATATGTTCACTGTTTGTGGGGAATTTTTGAGCACTCTCCATACAGTCCCAACGTTGCACTGCGTGATTGTCACTTGTTTCTCCGCCTCGAGGAACTTTTGGCCGTCCAGAGTCTGATGAGTGGCCAAGAAACAGAACACGTTGTGCAAGACTGACTGCAAGGCTTGCAGCAACCTTTTTTGATGAAGGCATACAAAAGCTTATGCCACGATGACAGGTGCCTAAATTTACATGACCACCATGTGGAGAGTAGTGTAATGTGGGTACCAACATGTTGCACCAATAAAGATATTTTTCAACGATTCTTTAAACCCTTTTTACACACAAACAGTTCTTACATTCTTGATGCACTATGTAGATAGTTCTCTTAGTGGTCTCTTCACCTCCACTTCTCATAGGTCTATATATGTGTAACTGACACAGTCGGGACCAAAGAATTGCTAGCCATCATTTTCAGTTCTTCTGTTAAACATCAAATTTGGCAAAATTTTGATGGCCGCAATTCTTGGAGAAGCCCCTGAATAACTCCTGGTCTTTATTACAAAGAGGAAGAGCAGGAGTTATCAGGGCACCGATGTCCACATTTTGTTTACTTGGCTGTAAAAAGAAACACAAATGTATAAGTAATGTAGACAAGTGTTATTTCCTTCAATGTTAAAAAGAGTCCTGTTACCAGATGTTAGAGACTAAATTAAGGTTAATAGTGATGATATGTGATGTGTTAAGTGTCTGATTTAGATAATTAGACATTAAAATACAGCACATCAGTGTTACCTCTGAAACAAGACACTGTCATATAAAATAATATATGTCTGTGAAAGTGACAGACATTTTAGGTATGCTGTGTGAAATATACAACATAAAATGCCTGTGTGGAGGTCATGTCCCTTCATTTGTTCATCTATTAATACATATACTTATAATAATTTATTAATTATCCTGTACAGTGGAGATGCAGACAGTGGCCCATGGCTACCGAGCTACACAGCATCACACCCCAGAAGAAAATAATCTTCAATTTCAACCCCGATTTTTTTGACTCATACATAAGTATCATTTCAGTTTCTGGTTTTAGTTTTCAGTACAAAGTGTTACCAAAATCCCCTGATGAAGTGTGTCACTGAGGAATATGTGGGGTTCATCTTCCCGCAGGGCAATATATTTAGAAACAAATAGGCAGAAACCCAGTCCTTCATAACTGAATAGAAATATGACACCTGATTGCAGAAGACATTAAAAAACTTTGGGTAAAATATAGTTGCTGATCCTCATTGATATGAATCTTATGCTGCGGAATAATCTGTATTTTTACACCAACTTAAAAACACTTAACTAAGTACTGTACATGATCTACATACAGACATGAACATTTATAATACACACATGCACACACAGAATACCTGTCAAGTTTTACCACTTGGTGACAGTGTCCTTGCTAACTTGTAGTCTTAATGCCAACTGCATATGACAAGAAATGAATGCAGAATCGGTCCTACTTACTTTCACAGGTTTTGGACGGAAGGGTGGTCGCTCCTGTTTCTTTTCCAGTTCTTCCCATTCGACAGGTTTGAAGAACGGGTGGCTTCTTATGTCATCAGGGCCCACCAGCCTTCTTGAACGGTCCCTCCTCAGAAACTGAAAACAAAAGCACAGAATTAATGCACCTGCACTCCACTCACTGCAGCTTTGCTCCTCACAAATGTTGCAAGTTTGTAAACAAACTGTCCATAACTGATGTAGTTTTAATAACATGGCACTGAGTTGAGTTTTGTTGCAGCATTCAAAGCATATTGCTTGTACACATTATCACAGAGTGTGACTTTCATAACACCAATTAGGTAAATGAAAAACAGTATTATTAATATAATTACTAATAATTTAATTAGTTAACAATGCATATAGTCAGAAATGCAGACACCATTTACTTGAATCTTTTATTTTTCCCTCAGACAGTACCAATTTCAGAAGTGTACCTTTCAACACAACAGTTCTGATTTTAAACTGGTTTTCACCATAATTGTGCCACCTATTGTATCAACCTAAAATGTAAAACTTTTACAAAGTTAAGCATTGGAACTGTGTACAATGTTTTATCATTTATGGACAGTGAAGTTCTTAAAAGTTTAAGGCACTATATGGCAAGTTTTATATGCTACAAAGGATGGCCCAGCAGTCAAAGGAAAATTGTGCTGAATGTGGGATACAGAAAGTTCTTAATTCATGAAGTTACATGAGAGAAACATACATCTTTAATCACAGATATCTTGCACTTCAAGCAATAAGGAAACTCAACTGGAAATACGTGGGTTATCCAGAAAGTAAAGATACAAACGCAATAAAATTTTTTAAAAATAGTTATTAACAAAATTGAGTGAAAAAACTCTTAACACATACCTTTAGCTATTTTTCAACATAATCACCACCTTTGCCAAGGCATTTGTTTAGCCTGGGTACGAGGTTTTGTATTCCGATGTCATAGAGCTCCGCCACCAGTGCACGCAACCATGCAGTGACTTCATTTTTCACCTCTTTTTTTTTTGTTTTTCACGAAAGGGGGTTCTTCTGGTTGATTTTTTGCCTCACGTGACCACCATAAACTCTGCGGCATATTGTGAAACACTGAAAAGGCTTAGACGTGCAATTCAGAACAGAAGACGAGGGATGCTGACACGCAGCGTCACCTTACTGCACGACAACGCAAGGCCGCACACCGCTAGAGCAACGCAGCAGTTGTTGCAGAGTTTCAACTGGGAAGTTTTAGACCATCCCGCTCACAGCCCAGACCTCGCTCCCAGCGATTTCCATTTGTTTTTGCACTTAAAGAAACAACTGGCCGGCCAGAAGTTTCACGAAGACGAAGAGGTGAAAAACGAAGTCACTGCATGGTTGCGTGCACTGGCGGCGGAGCTCTATGGCATCGGAATACAAAACCTCGTACCCAGGCTAAACAAATGCCTTGACAAAGGTGGTGATTATGTTGAAAAATAGCTAAAGGTATGTGTTAAGAGCTTTTTCACTCAATTTTGTTAATAACTATTTTAAAAAAATTTATTGCGTTTGTATCTTTACTTTCTGGATAACCCTAGTATATATATGAAACATATCCTTTTCTCTCGCATGCTAGGGAATTTGTGGCGTGACATCACACAACAGGAAGTACGTCAGTTAATATGCAAAGGTGAACAATTAATTACCATATATGCCATAGGGGAAAATGGACTAGTTCTTAATCCTCCGGTAATACAAAAATCTATCCAAAGCATTTTGGATGACAATAATGAAATGCACTCCATACATTACAAAAAATGGCTGTGCAAAAAGCAGAACCCAAATTTCATGCCACACTTGTTGATTGTGGGCAACAACACACCGTATCAAAACATACATATAGTATAGCCCCACACTTACACAGAAAAATGTGTGAATCATTAATTTGCTTCATAGACACAACATTCATTAGTCTGTTAAAGTGGTGAAACAACAGTTGTAGAAATTAATTCTAATTCATAGACCATCCTACAAGAAATTCTCCACGGACACACCGTTCTTCATTCGTCTTCTAACCACCCTGATCCCATAAAACCCACAAAAACCAACTTGGAACAGTAAAACTAAATTGTTTTGCAAAGAAACATTACGCACCAGAAGATGCTAAAAAGTTGTGTGAAAAAATTTAGTGCAGTAGAAATACTCCAGTGTTGTCCTGTTTGTTACCATATCAAGAATCTTGAAAGGGATTCTTGCAAAACAAATGTTTGGTTGACCTAAGTGTAGAGCAGTTGAGAAGTCATTTATATAGTCACAAGTACTAGCGATGAAGTTTCAGGCGTTTAAGATTTATAATTCTGGGGCATCAGTTGATATTATGGCAAAAATAATGTGTCTGCCTGGTGTGCCACACACTGTATGGACAAACATCACTGGCATGCTCCCCTTTCTTAGAAATTCCACTTATATATGAAGTCACCCATCAGCACAGCTACACTTGTGTGGTGTACCCAACTTTGTGATGATGTTACATTTATACTGAAACATGTGGAGAATGAAAGATGTGTGAAGTCAGAAAATAAACCCCCATATTCGGTGCCTTTCCGTTATTAGACTGCTACACAGTTAATTTTTTCAGACTGGGTAGTGCAGTTACAGTCAGATCACATACACAATTGCATAACATTACAAAGAAAATAATTATGACACCATAGAACTTTCTGCCTGTGTGAATTTAGCAGAATAACCGGACAGGGAGAACAAAGATGTTTCATTGTTAAGTATCTGTGTTTAGCATGAATGTAAACACAGACTAATGTGTGACATGTTAATTATATTAGACCTTATAACACAACTTTTAAAAAGCTATCCCTATACAGGCAGGGAGAGGCCCTTAGGGCTCAAAGAGGTTGAAGCTCCCAGGATTTCTAGACAGTCAGCACATGAAGGTGGCAAAGTTGTCAGCCCTACGCACTGGCCACCTTTATCCCTCAGGAGATATCCGTTACTCATTTCTGTTAGAGGCCGAGTCGACCCCTGCGCCACAGTGTGGCTGAGGATTAAGTCAACGAGAAATCACAATGACACCATTGGGAATCGAACGTGCACCCTTCTGGCTTGTAGCACAGTGCACAGGCATTAGAATAGAATAGAAATATAGGTCGGGCCCTTTAAGGTCCCGATGCACGTAGGCCTTTAGCAGGCCCTTTGTGCCCCTTAACCAAATCTAGGTCAGGAGCCCTGTCCTTATAATAAAGGTCCAGATCGCCCCTAGGTCTAGTTCTTTGATATCTTCAGGGTGTAAAAAGAAAGACCCCAAGTAAATATGTCTATGTGTTGCCAAGGCTTCACATTCGCACAAGACATGAGCTGAGGTTTCCTCCTCTGCTCTGCATTTCCTACACATGGGGCTATCACTTAGTCCCATTATGTGAAGATGTCTTCTCAGAGTGTTATGTCCAGTAAGTAAGCCAACAACCACTCTGGATTGTGTCGTATTAAAGGACAGCAGTTTGGTCTTAGCGGCAATACAAGGGCCCGAGATCATTTCTCGAGCCTGTCTTTGAGTGCCAGCTAATCCCTGCCACATTATCAAGTGCTGTTTATCTAACCAGCACTGAATTTTCTTCCTTATACTTTGCCTTGAGACTCCCAGGGCCGGCTCTGGTCCCATAAAGCTGTTCCCAGAACCCCCTTTTGCGAGCTCGTCGGCGATTTCATTTCCACGTATTCCAGTATGTCCGGGAACCCAAAAGAGTTCCACGGAATGGTGGGTGGAGATATCATTCAACGCCCTTTGGCACTGTCGCACCAATGCACAGGCATTAACTGATCAACTCTGTCATACTATCGTGACAAAAGTGTAAATATCTCTTCCTCATTTTAAAGATCTGCCTTGCATCCTGGTACATACAGTGTGTTGAAACACATCTTGGCAATGTCTAGATTGGAGGATTGTGAGACTCATGTCCACATCGTGTATCCTTTAGTGACAAGAGTTTCTCAGTTCACGTTATAAACAGCATGAAGTGAAGCAAGAAGGATTGTAAGACAGAGTGAATGCATTTGATTAACTCACACCAACAAATGCACCAAGACAAGTTTTGTCATTGATTTCTTTATTAAAAGATTACCCCAATACGCATTTCGGCACTTCTACATTGCCATCATCCTGATGACGCAGCGCCTGCATCTTAAGAGGTTGCTAAATTCTAGAAGAGTAACCAAATATTTGGTTATTCTTCTAGGACTTACAACTCTATTGGTTATTTCTTCCTTGCCGGAGTTCTTTAGGTGTAAACCATGTAGAGTGAATTAATTTCTTGATAATTCTGCACTTACTACATTTGTGCGCTTGAATTTGGTAGCTAATTTCTGTACCTTTCTGTTGAAATTTTTCGTTTCTTCATTGACATCTCTGGTTACATTCAAATCAAAATGTTGGGGAACGCCTTTTTTGCACAGGTCATCATTATTGAAGGCACTTTTGAGGTTAAGACGGTCGGTATCGTTGACGGTTGTTTTTGTTCAGGGTCCTTTCTTCTTGCTACCAAATCCAACCATTTACGCTCGAAATTATTTGTGATCTTAAAATTGTTCTTGAGTAAAGTGACTTGTTGAGTTAGCTTGGTGAACAGGTTTTGAATAAGGTCTCTCACACGGGGACCGATCGACATATTACTGAACTCACATAACTCGTCCATATCTAGTTTAACTTCAAGAAAATATCACCATCTATTTCGTTCGTTATACCGACATTACACTGCCTCTAAATTTTATCATAACTTGTTGTGAAACACTGCATACTCACGCTTATTTGACTACTACATTCGTCCACCAGCCAATAATGCCGCCATGCTAACCTGCTTAATAGAAGGAACTGCATAACGTGTATATATTGCAGGACAACAGCATGCGGAAGTGTTACACAGCAATATGTCTTTCAAATTAATTTTCAGTTCTTCAACCAACGAATGCACTTTTTTACTTCCGTATTTCTGTTCAATTCACCCTAAATATGTTTCGACCGTGACTCGGCCATCATCAGGGGTACGTACATTGATAAGTTCACTTCACTTTTCACTGATCCATTTGGTATTATCACAGCACTGTTACACTGTTTAAGGCTACATTGACAATCACCAGTATACAAAGTTTCTTCAAGTTGTTTCTTGAAATGTATTGATGTGTACAGAATTTATTTTGCGTTTGAATTTTCTCTACAGATTTTCGACAAAATAATCAACTAAGAAATTTCATGAAAATCCGTCCAGTGGGAGCCGATTTCTTTCAAGCGGACAGACACACAGACAGACATGACGAAGCTAATAGTCGCTTTTTTCAATTTGATCGCGCCTAATAAACGCTGTCTGTTCTTAAAAATGTACGCAAAATTTAATTCACTGTGTGGCTTAAAATAGAATATTTTAATAATATACTGTATTAATATTGTACTGTAGTTGTATATTTTGTACTTACGTTTCGCTTCTTCCAAAATTTAAGGTTCTTCAGGATGCCCATTTCGAAGTTCGATGGATCCTGAAGTTCCCTAAACTGTTTTTCAGAAAAAATAAATAAAAAAGCGGATAATGGAAAATGGATGTTGAAAAGAAAATGAAAAATAATAATGAAGTAATGAAGATAAATATAAACACAGGTTTGTCTCTGACAGCGTTATTTCGCTTAACAGCGCCAGTTCTCACACAGCACGTCTAACTCCGATGGATGTTTCCAACGGAGTGAAGAGCTTAAACAACGCTGTGCGAGTTTATAACTGTGCTGTCTAGTGAGCACAGATTACAGATAGTGTGGTGTGGTGCGATTTTGGTTAGGTTATGTAAAATTGAATATATATATTTAAATTTGTGTTTTTCGAATGTCTAATTCGCATTTATTTTTGCCCTCGGGGTTTCCTCGGGCTCCATTACAAAACGGCGTGAGCCGGTTTGTTTGTCAATTGCTGAGACTAACAATAAAATTCTGTAAAAGCAATGGATCAAGTAGAGGAGTAAGGTAATACATGTTTATAAAATATGTTCATAAGTTGGGTTAGTGCAGTTCTGTGATGTTATTTTTTAAGGCGTAACATAATTTAGAAGGGGGTTTTGATTTGTTTCATTACGTGGGGTCAGGGTGCTTTGGGTTATGTTGGTCACAATCCCAGGTCTTGACATCAGGATACCGTATTATGGCCTATGCGTACCTTTTAGATTCTGATAAAAGCATATAAATTTTATAAAAAGTGTCGATTTCTTTTATACCGATAATGTAAATTTTATGGAAAGTTTTAAATCGGTTTATGTTATATTTAATAAGTACTGAATTTATCACGTGGCTTGGTGAATTTTTGAACCATTATGTACTGTATGGCGTCATGTTTCTGTTGTGTGCATGCAGCACACAAAACCAGGCAATATCTAAAGACTTACCATTTAAGTTGCATCTTATTCAATCAAAAATACTTTATTTTGACAAGTCAACAGTAACAAAAATTTTGTTTCATGGGTCTTTGTCACGGTCACTGTGATAGCATATTCTGTGTCGAAAAATAAGTATTCTTGAAAAGACATTGAGGAATAATTGTTCTGTGTGTGTTTGTATGAACAGAATGGATATTAAACAGAATGACCATTGATGTGCTCATTTGAGTTAGGAAATACATTGAAGACATATTTCTGAAACCATTTACAGTACTAGAATTTTACCTCATACTTGTCAGTATAGGAATTTCCTTAGTGACACAGCATAACATTGCAGAAAACTTGAATCCTGTGCAACACTACTGTGAGAACCTAAAATTTGATCCCATTAATTATGTATTTTAGGGATTTTATAGAGAAGGATCTGCTGGACTTTGCCCAGAAGTATCCTGGCATTGTTATATACGTTAAACCGCGAAGACATCATTCTCCACATCTTGTAGCTGAATACTGTAAGTTTTATTTTAAGCAAGGTCAGTCAAATGAATTAAAATAAAAGCAGTGTAAATGAATGACAGATTGAAAAATATATTGTGAAGTCACAGAGAGACAGGAGCACAATTCAGAATGTGTCAGAAATGACATGCAAAGAAAAGCCCCAAGGTGCAGAATATATTGTGTAGGAGACATGAAAGGTTTTGGATTTGAGAAGTTCGTGGTTCTTGGAAACTCACACAAGATATCCATGTCCATTCATTACAAAGATTTGTTACTAAACAACTATAGACTTGATATTATACGTTTTCCGTGCAATAGATATGCAAGATATGTCGGAGTAATAATCTTGTATATGTTAACTAGTACAATTAGTCAGTCATAAACATAATCTTAACTACAGACTCGTTTCTGATTTCTGTCTGGGTGTACAAGGCATAAACATGCAAACTTTCACATTTATTTTTCCTGCACTTTCCAATAGTTTAGGATAGGCTAGGCAAGGTTAGGATTTCATTGGAATGGCCAACAGTAGGGTTATAAAGGTGTAGAGAGGCCGTTTGCAATTCTATTATGCTCGTATTACTCAAAGCCACATGGTATGCACAGAATAAAGTTTACAAATTGTACCGAGTACTCGATATCTTTGACACTCATGATAAGCCAAAGGTAAAGGGACACTTTCTCATCTAATAAAACTACTAGATTTCTGACATAGTAGTTGTAATAGATGGTAAAGCATATCCGTTTAAATCAACAGTACAACGGTATGTTAGTGAATTTAAAAATCCAGAAGTAGTTCTCTTGTTTTATATAGGTGTGAGACCTGGTCTCTCACACTGAGGGCAGAACATAGGCTGAGGGTGTTTGAGAATAGGGTGCTGAGGAGGATATTTGGGTGTAAGAGGGATGAGGTAACAGGGGAGTGGAGAAGACTACATAACGACGAGCTTCTTGATCTGTAATCCTAACCAAATATTATTCGGGTGATCAAATCAAGAAGAATGAAATGGGCGGGGCATGTAGCATCTATGGGTGAGGGGAGAGGTGCATACAGGATTTTGGTGGGGAGACCTGAGGGAAGGAAACCACTTGGAAGACCCAGGCATAGATGGGAGGATAATATTAAAATGGATCTTCAAGAAGTGGGATGGGGGGGCATTGACTGGATTGATATGGCTCAAGATAGGGACAGGTGGCTGGCTCTTGTGAATGCGGTAATGAACCTTCAGGTTCCATAAAGTGCAGGGAATTTCTAGACTAGCTGACGACCTGCTAGCTTCTCAAGAAGGACTCTGCTCCGTGGAGTTAGTTAGAAGTAGTTCTCATTTCTCTAGTTTGGTGCTGTAAACCAGGTTTGAACGTTGCAGTTGACATGATGCAAATACATATAAAGAGTGTCCCACCCCATTACTATATGAATGTTTGTTTTCTGTTCTAGTGAATGGAGAGAGACACCTTGTGAATTGCCACAACCATTCACGAGATGAAGTTGTCAAGTGGGTGAACTTACTGCGCACAGAGTCAGGGAATCAGATTATCAGAATGAGAAAGATGTGGCACACAGATTGCCCCTCAATTCAAGGTCCCTGGAGCCCTTTTGTGAACAGGGATCCTGAGCTTAACCTTGCAGAGTTTCCAAGTGTACGTTTGGTATTCCACTGAACCTTAGTTGTAAAACCATGTGTTGAGTATACAAATTTCGATTCATTCACCAGATTGTTCTGAGCATGAACAGTTTAATGAAATGCAGACATTCCATAGATTAACATGTCTGTAGGACGTAAACGTCAGTTGTGGGATTTGAAGTTTTCACAGCAATGTAATTGAGGATTCAAATCTTCTGGGATGTGACCCAGTGTTGTTGGGCAAGTGGTTCCCTGATGACATTCTTTGAAATGTTGGAAACCATTCACTCAACAACACACCAGGTCACATCTCAGAAGACTGGAAGCCTGGACATAGTTATTCTTATGTTGCAGGAGAATCTGTCTCGGCCAGTGTATGTGCCCAAGACAGCTACAGAGCAGCTGAAGGAGATATTTGAGAGGCAACAGAAGATTGTATCATCACTGGATGAGAAACAAGCAGAGTGATGGAATGTACAGGTACAAAAATTTCATAACTGTTTTTGTTTTGCATTTTTGACAATACATTGCTATTACTGCTCATTATCCTGTTCTAAATATCCCAACTTTGTTTTTCCCTTAATATAAGAGACAAGGTTTCACACCCATACAGTACAGTACGTAGAAATATAATTATGTATATTGTGTTCTTTGTGTTTTTAGATAGCATACTAGAAGATAAAATGTGAAACAAAATGCAGTCCTTAGGGGGAAGTCAGTGTATCTTAAAATTATAAATGAATAAAACCATCAGCTACAACTCTATACAAAGTACTCATAAAACATAACTACTCAACATGTTTGCCTATTTATTCCTGGTTTATTTAATGATGCTCTTAGTGTCTCAAATTGTAACATAATTGCTGGATGACTGACAAATATGTAATTAAGTGGCAATGGTGTAGAAGCCAATCCTGGTGGCCGTGTGGTCTGAGGCATAGGTCTGCGGGCGCTTGATTGCTGGGATCAAGGGTTCCAATCCTGCTAGGGGCATGGATGTTTGTTACGTGTTCTGTAGGTAGCAGCCTCTGCGACGAGCTGATCAGAACCTTACTGTGTGTGTGTGTGTGTGTCTAATTGTGTGTGATCTGGAAACCTCAACAATGAGGCGGCCTGGGCCTGAGTTGGGCTGTAGCGCCACAGAAAAAGACGTGCAGAAGGAAGTGGATGTGTCCTAATTGACGTACTGTTTGTGTATCTTCCTGGAGGGACTGAGAAAGGTACAGAACCCTTCAGTAAAGATGAGCAAGTGCTCCAGCTGAGATTTGAATGAGGCCTGCCAATACAAGTCAGGAGCATTACTGCTTGAACCAGCTTGCTTCATTTCAGCCTGAGCTTATACTCAAGATCACAATCCATATCTAGTAAGCTACTGACTCACATATAACAATATTTGAAATGTATGTAATAATTAAAACATACGGTTAATGAAGTCTTGTGGCCCATCCACATATATGTCATGCATATCATATTATATTACAGTACTTAAAAGTTTGTATATGATTGAGAATGTATGATAAGATTAACAATGAAGTATTCTAAGCCTTTTATTGTACTGAATTGTAATTAGCATCTGCACCTCTATTACACATATCACACATGCAGATGCTAATTACCAAATAATATTATATTAATACACTTTGTACAAGCTGCGTCTGATGGTTTTATTATGATTTGAATGCCCACAATTTGTTTTCTTGTAATGTTTCTATCAACATGTGTCCTCAAAACCGTTTGTTCTTATTTCAGTGCCATGAGGTTGGTTTGCGGTCGGTCGCAGAGTGTGATAATGTCCTTTAGTGGCATCGAGCACAGGAACTTGGCGAAAACTGATCACATCATAGTTACTAGCAAAATAACTCTTAAGCGTTTTGTACAGAGTGTCTATGAGATGGTAAATAAATGAATAAAACTGAACACCTATGACTCTCATCATAACAGCATTTTGATGAATTTGTTTCAACCCTGTGGTCACCAAACTAGTTTGCAGAAAACTGTGCCATATGTCTTTGTCAGTACAACATTATTATGGGGGCAGAGGCACTCTGCTGCTGAATATTCAATCTGTAGTCAGTACTGAAGAACTATTGTTGCTGGACCTCCATTTCAGAAAATGAGATTGTCAGTGGTGTACTCCATAATGTAGTACACAGGGTTTACATGGTTCCACCACACGTGTAAATGTAATTTCATTTGTGCCAGTAAGAGAAGTATGGTTCTCACTCTTCACAAACTTACATATGCTCAACAACTTCACACGCAGCCTGAAATGTACCGTATTTTTTGGCATATAAGACACACTTTTTTCACCTAAAAATTTGTCTGGAAAATGGAGTGCATCCTATACGCTGAAAAATACGGGGAATTTTGATCTGTCCAAGTCTACTCTATTCGTTTACGTTCATTGGTACGTTCGTGTAAACTGTCGGGCATGCGTGTTCAGCACATGCTCATGTGTTGGTGATGTCAGTTTGAGTTCAGAGGATAATTTATTGTTTGAAGACAGTGATGACTCAGTTCCTAATTTAGAAGATTTTTGTGGATTTAAGGATGAAGATTAATATCTTTAATGTAACTTAAAATATTTTTGCTGATTAGATTATTTGTTATGTATGAATTCCCTGAAAAATCCATGTATTTTTTATTCAATAAATGCATGATAAAATATACTAAAATAATTTTTTCCAAAAAATCTGCATAAAAATGGGATGCGTCCTATACGCTGGTGCATCTTATACGCCGAAAAATACGGTAATTATGCAGCAAAATGGTTAATATGCAAATACAGGACTCCTGGTTGTTCAAGTAGTAAAGGAACAGAAGACATTTTAGATTTGGATAAACATGGAAAGCACAACCTTCTGCCCTGCCTAAAAATACTTCAACTCGTGCCTAATATACGGACATGCTTAATATTCACTGAATTATCAGTGTCTGAGTCATTCCTTTCATTACTCTGTCTCACTGCATACTTATTTTTCCATGCAGTGCACTGAGATGGAAGAGGATGTTGACTGTCCTGCTTTACAGCTGGAATGACACTGCTATAATTTTGCTGCTGCTATGGCAAAGTGTACATCAAACATGAAGCCCAACACATCATGGTCAGGATAACAGCATACACAAAGGACACAAGACAAAGATAGCAGGTCAGCAACTGAGGAGTACTTGGAAAAAAAATACAGCATTAATTCCTGTTACAAAATACAGTAAAACCCCGATTTAATGTTCCCGCATTTAGTGAAATCCTCGATTTAGTGATGATTTTTTCATGTCCTGACAATAGCTCCATATAAACAATGTAACCTCCATTTAATGAAAACCTCAGTTTAGTGAAATATATTCTAATCCCCCAGCAATTCATTAAATAGGGGTTTTACTGTAATAGCAAACAGAATTTGTATTCATGTCGATCGTTATGCCACAATAACAGTTGGTATATGTACTCCAATGCTGATCCCAGTGGTCGTGCGGTCTAAGGCGTGGGTCTTCGGCCGCTCGCTTACTAGGATTGTGGTTTCAAATCCCGCCTAGGGCATGGATGTCTGTCTCTTGTGAGTGTTGTGTGTTGTCAGGTAGAGGTCTGCGACGAGCTGGTCCCTCGTCCAGAGGAGTCCTACCGACTGGTGTGTCTCAAATGTGTGTGACCATGAAACCTCGACAAAACGAGGAGGCCCAGGCCCATATAAGACTGTCGAGCCATAGAGAGAGAGAGAAAAGATGTACTCCAATGGAGCAGGCCTATGTATATTTTCCAAATGCATATATCCTTGGCATTTAACCATTTGAAGACCGAGATTTACTCTAAATGTTACATAAATTCAGTCTGTACCTCTCAGACAATGCAATCCGTGTGCAGTTAATGCTGTTTACGGAAATAATTGCAGCTCATTCTGAAAATCATACAAAACATATAAATACACTGTGTGTCATAATGCATAGCATCTTTGTGCCACAACAGCTTGTATGTGCAGTTACCACCGGCCTTTAAAGGTTCATGTACATTTTTTTGCAAATAAAAAAATCTATAAAGCTTTATATTCTGTAATATCAAAAATCATTTGTCCTTGTATTTCTTCAGATATTAATCATAACCGGTACACATTTAAAATAAGGCGTTCAGATCTTACTGGCATTTACATTTTATGCATGACACCTTATTTCTGAAAAATTAAACTTATGATGGGAACTGAATTCTAGCAATTCAGTTCATACTTCTAACACACAATGTACTCAGTTATCAGCGTGGGTGTGGCATTGACCACCCATTCCCATCTTAGCCTGCCTGGTCCCTGGGGAATAAACCCATGATACCCATTGAATAAGATGCTGGGTGGGTCCCAGACCTGTTCTGGACGCTTTGGAGAAAAGATAAATATCGTGCCCTTAGAAGGAATTGAACCATGCATTCACAGAACATCCAGCCCGTAGCCTAGTCACTATACTGACTGTGCTATCACAGCTCCACTGAAGTACTGTCAGACAATAAATGTTTCAGCATAATGCCATACACTGTATACACAATGCTCCTGAATCTGAGAGTGAACTGCAAAGTTTTGCTGCACTGCACCATGAAGAAGCAGTTAAGAACTGCTTGTGAAAATGTTATGGTAGGAACGGGGGAACAATTTTCATATAGGGTGAATGGTACATCCCTAAACATTATAAAAGAGAGAGTCTGAAGGGAGGAATAAATTGGTGGGTCAGAACTCAACTCCATTCAAATACCTACAGAGATGTGACAGTAACCAGGCACACAATAATTTCATATTCTGGCTACTGGCATATCTGAAAGCACAGTGGTTAATCCACACAATGGGGGACTTCATTTTCTTATTTTATTTCATTAAATATAACACCATCCTGAAAAATGTTACACTAAAAGCTCTAGAGACAAGTGGGATCTATATTTTACATCATGTACCAAGTCCTTATATAGAAAGCTGTTTTGAGAAAATCCATGAAGTTTTACTTGAGCAGGGGTAAGGACCCCTATATAAAATTTCACTGTAATCCATTTAGTAATATTCCTGTATATAATACAAATGGTATTTGGCACATACTGAGGCTAAAGAAACAGTTGATCCTTGACTGTTCTCTGTGAGGTACATGATAACACTGGAGAAACAGCATGTTACAACCAGATAGGAGGACTCTGATGAATGAAATTAATGTTTGGTTTGCTGTAAGATTATAAAAGCAATGACCAATGAAAGATGCCATGGAGGAACACATGAATAATATGGCAGCCTTTCATATAATAGAGAATTGCTTGTTCAGAGCCAAAACAAACCGGACAGATGGACAGAGACACCACCTTCCCACTGTCGTACTTTATGCACTTCATATGGACACAAAATGACTGAAATGCCTTTCGTAACTTCTTTATACAGTAGGGCTTAGTTTTTAAAAAATCTTCTCTCTACATAAACTTTATTACTGTGTATTTACATCTAAATCAAAGGGAAAATGTATAAAAAAATGAGACAAATTCATGATGAGACAGGAAGAGACGCAGAATCAATTACCAAAAGGAACGGAAACTTAAGAAATGCAAAAGCAGTGATTTCAAGTGCAACCATAGTTAACAATTACACAAAACATACATAAGACACCTCGATATTTTAACAACATTGCTGTTAAAACATAAAATCTTGCAAGGGTGTGTTTAAGGAAGACAGTAGAAAAGCCTTTACATTCAATTAACTAAGTTTATGAAAATTTCTGGGGAAGCGGAACCATTACTAGATGTATTTTGGTAACCGAGATAACTGAGTGCCTGATTAAAATCATTAATGTGCACAGAAGGTAGTTACTTGTACTTTCCTTTGAATGCGCTATCTGCCTCACTGTTTGCACGACACACAGCAGAGTGCCAACAATAACTACCACCTCCTAAAGAACAAAATGTAAGGGATAAGTCTCTTCCCATGTGTACATTCGTCTGTTTACAACCAGAGGACTGTAAGAAGAACAGCACACTCCACTGACATTGTTAAGGTAATCAGTTCTACACATGTCCATCACAAATGTAAATGAAATAGAAACGGACACTAACACAAGCATCTGAAGGAAGGTAGTATGGACAGTCAGAAGAATATATGCCTAGCATCTGTTGGATTCTGTTCAACTGGACAATATGGGCACTTCAATCTGAAACAGAACACAACACACAATACTTCAATCTGAAACAGAACAGCACACACACTGCTTGAATCTGAAACATATCAGAACGTGTCCAAGTCTACCTTACAACTGTCACTGCTACAAATTCAGTCTTTATCATTAAAAACACTGAAGCCTGGGTTTCATGTGCCCTGAATCCACGTTTCTCTTAATTCTATGTACACTTTTGTCAATTCTGCCACAACTTCCATAGGTTTTATACTATTCATACCGTAATAAAGAGCTGCACAAAGGATCAGAAATGATCGATGTGCATAGGACTCTCTGGTGCCCGCCCTACTTCTATTCTATTCTATTCTATTCTGCTATTCATACCATGCATTGTCATTCGAACACACACCACTTTAACCAACAAATGCACTCTTACTGTATCTTGTTATGTTATACAATACAGTCACAGTGAACTAGCCAGGCATGTTTCAATCCCTTGTTGGGATCATCATCAGGGGCTTTTAGATTATAAATTACACAATTACAAATTAACAATAAAGGTACATATTTAAAAGTATAAGATGTATAAAGGTTAAAATTGTAGGATATCTATGTTGGTTCCTGAGTCCACTGTACGAGTATATCGGAAATTGCCTGTTAAATGTGAAAGGTTAAGACAGTACTTCCACAAGAATGTTAAATTTTCCTTGAATACATCTTTGTGCTTTCTACCCAGTACCTTGATTATATGTTCAAACTGAACATAAATTGGCATGCTGCTGTCATCTTAGGTACTTCCAACTGGAAACTGGGGGAAAAAATTGATTTCCTGTTATAATTTTCCACTACCTCTACTGTCTTCACCGTGAGACACATAATGTGTTGTGAACAGCAGAGTAAGCCAGCTGAGGTAGCAACACTGATCCATTCTTACAACATAATGGCAAGATCCAGGTCACTGTTGGTAGCTCAGCTGAATTACTCCAATGCATATAATGTATGATGCAAAAATAAGCCCACTACATGCATACACTGAATACATGATGGCTGCCCTCAGTAGTTTTGATAACAAGGTGTACATGATTCAGCAGAAAATGATGAAACAGCAACTTACTGTAATGGATATGTGAAAGAAGTGAATTACATTACATTTGAATGCAACACATTAAACCACATCATATTTTTAATGTAATACATTATTAATTTCATGGGTTTAATTCCAACAGCTGCATAAATTCTTATTTCCTTCATTTTACATTCATTTTAAATGGTCCCTTTGGAAACATAAAGTCCAGGTCTCCCCTAAATATTACTCCTTTATTCTTGGGGTTTCATGGGCAAGGGTTCCTACCAATGTGCAGATTTAGCGTCTACTCTAAAATTCAATCAATTTTGCTGAAGCTTTGTATTAACATCTGAAATCAGACTGTCAGGTTGGTCCCATGAATATTCTAGACACTGTAACACTGACCAGAAAAATGGTAACACCTTCCAGGACTGAAACCCCAGATATCAAACCAATCTTTAACCTTCCTACATAAAATACGAAATTTTCACGACAGCAAAATGCAGTGAGTCTCCTCAGGTGATTACTGATATCAATAAACCATAATGATGTTGCTGGCAAATCAAGACAACGTCTTTGCACTGTCACTTTCCTGACTAAGCAATCAACTACCACATTTCACTGCATCACTCACAAACATTTCTTTCCAATGTGATAACTTTTAGATTAACAATATTTTCACCTGATCTGGGCAGTTTTCTGCCAAAACTAGCCCAGAAAGATAAATTATACTACACCAGATATTAATTGTATTTGACAATAAAAGATAAAGTTCACCCTATAACCTGCCATGAAGGCACGATGGGGGGGGGGGGGGGCAGAGGTATAGCTCTACTCATTCTTTAACCTTGCTGCTAGATAGGAATAGGTGGTTAACGCCCTGCCCTGGCCACTTTACCCCGGAAATGACCCAGAACCCATTGTATAGGAGGCTGGGTGGGCGCCAGGGCCAGTCTGGACGGGTGTGAAAAATCTCATCCCCACTGGGATTTGATCCCCAGACTGTCCAGCCCGTAACGAGTCACTATACCTTCTGAGCAATCCCGGCCCATATTTGACAATAACATACAGTACAATAACATTGCTTGATATTTTATAGCGTAATGCTAGAATATAATAGAATAATGACATAAAATTATTTATTTTTCTTAATTATAAAGCAGTTGGGGTGTGTGAATTATTCAGTGAAATACTACACAATTAAAAAGACAATTCCTCATTCATTATACAGTAGACCCTCGATTATCCAAAATAAAGGGGGCGGACCCAATTTTGGATATGAAAAATTTCAGACAATTCGGAAATTCAGCTTGACGTGATAAGGTGCAATAAAAATAACATTTATTCAGAAACACGTCTTATGTTAATAAAATTTATGGCACAAGAAAGTGTATGATATTTACAGATACAATCTGCACCCATCAACTTTTCACAGGAAACTGATGGGAAGAGGCTCAGAGGTGGCTCGCGGCAGGCAGTTCTGGGAATCACAGCGCCTGACAGGCATTTCGGTTAAGCGAAGTTCGGATAACCGAGGTTCCACTGTATAAACATTGTCACTATCTATAGCAACTGCTTGCCTCAAGAGTATAAATAACTCACTTATTGCCATTGCTGAGTTTGTTAAGAGCGTCACGTGAGATCACATGACCACAGATAAGTCGCATAGGAGGGTTTGATTCAGTACTCTGCTGTCTCAGTATAGGACAGGCAAACATGGAGTGGTACCGCCTGTCCTGCCCAGGTCTATCTCAATCTGCAACAAAATATGTAAAAGCAAATTATTAATGGAAGGCAGCTTCTTTTGGAAGTCATGCAATGTGCCTAATTTTGTCAGAATGCTTACACATTCACAATTCTACTGTGTGGGCTGTAGTTGTTTAATAATCAATATACAATGGTAAAGGTGAATGTAACGTCCCCATGCATGCCAACAAGCCATACAGGGTGAGATGAGGTATATCTTCACTCATTCTTAACTGCGGCACTAGGTGGAGGTGATTGGTCAGCTTCACACCCCAGCCACATCATGTCCATGGACAGAGCCCAAAGTACTCATTGATCAGAAAGCTGGGTAGGCCCCAGAGCAAGTCATGGCATTTTGCCGAGATAAAATTCCCTTACCTTTGCTGGGAGAAGAATTCTGGCAAGTCCAGCCCATAGGCTAGACACTATACAGTGTACAACTAACATGTCATTAGAAGCCACCCCATGTTTCTACAGTATAATTCTCATCAAAAAATGTAATGCAAACAGGACAACAACAACACAAAATAATTTTACATATGGTTCTGAAATTTCATACAATAATGGGTATTCAAAAACTGTAGAAATTTAAGATAATTTTTGTGAGAATAAACGTACTGTTTGTTAGCTGTGTCAACAACAGATTTATGTGCTCAAAGATGTTTATCAAAACCATGTGAGTCAGAATAATCAACAAAATATTTACTGAGTTTTTTAATCTTTAGAATACAGATTCTAAGAAGTTTGTTTTAAATTCAGCTGTACATGTTAATCAACTGGGCAGTCAGTCGGTTGGTCACTGACAACTCACTCATCACTGTCATCATGGCCATACCATGGTTAAGGCAGTCAGTCTCCGGCCTCTCACCACAGAGGTCCACGTTCAATCCCGTCAGTCAGTCCACGTCAAATTTGTGGTGGACAAAGTGGGTATGGGACAGATTTTTCTCTGAGTACTTTGGTTTTCCCATCAGTATCATTTCACCAATGCTCCATACTCATCCATTCATCCACCACCAACACTGTATAATGTTTTTCTCTCAGTACTTCAGTTTTCCCCTGTCAGTATCATTCCACCATTGCTCCATACTCATTCATTCATCTACCACTGATGCTGTATAATGTTTTTCTCCCAGTACTTCAGTTTTCCCCTGTCAGTAGCATTCCACCAATGCTCCATACTCATTGATGCGTCTACCACTGACGCTGTATAATGTTTTTCTCCCAGTACTTCAGTTTTCCCCTGTCAGTATCATTCCACCATTGCTCCATACTCATTCATTCATCTACCACTGACGCTGTATAATGTTTTTCTCCCAGTACTTCAGTTTTCCCCTGTCAGTATCATTCCACCAATGCTCCATACTCATTGACGCATCTACCACTGACGCTGTATAATGTTTTTCTCCCAGTACTTCAGTTTTCCCCTGTCAGTATCATTCCACCAGTGCTCCATACTCATTCATTCATCTACCACCAACACTGTATGTTTTACTCCCGGTACTTCAGTTTTCCCCTGTCAGTATCATTCCACCAATGTTCCATACTCATTCATTCATCTACCACCGATGCTGTATAATGTTTTTCTCCCAGTACTTCAGTTTTCCCAAGTCAGTATCATTCCACCAATGCTCCATACTCATTCATTCATCTACCACCAATGCTGTATAATGTTTTTCTCCCAGTACTTCAGTTTTCCCCTGTCAGTATCATTCCACCATTGCTCCATACTCATTCATACATCTACCACTGACGCTGTATGATGTTTTTCTCCCAGTACTTCAGTTTTCCCAAGTCAGTATCATTCCACCAATGCTCCATACTCATTCATTCATCTACCACCAATGCTGTATAATGTTTTTCTCCCAGTACTTCAGTTTTCCCCTGTCAGTATCATTCCACCATTGCTCCATACTCATTCATACATCTACCACTGACGCTGTATGATGTTTTTCTCCCAGTACTTCAGTTTTCCCCTGTCAATATCATTCCACCAATGCTCCATACTCATTCATTCATCTACCACCAATCCTGTATAATGTTTTTCTCCCAGTACTTCAGTTTTCCCCTGTCAGTATCATTCCACCATTGCTCCATACTCATTCATACATCTACCACTGACGCTGTATGATGTTTTTCTCCCAGTACTTCAGTTTTCCCAAGTCAGTATCATTCCACCAATGCTCCATACTCATTCATTCATCTACCACCAATGCTGTATAATGTTTTTCTCCCAGTACTTCAGTTTTCCCCTGTCAGTATCATTCCACCATTGCTCCATACTCATTCATACATCTACCACTGACGCTGTATGATGTTTTTCTCCCAGTACTTCAGTTTTCCCCTGTCAATATCATTCCACCAGTGTTCCATACTCATTCATTCCTCCATCACCAATGTTATATAATCTTAGCATTGAAGAGCATCATTAAACACACACAAACACACACACAAAATCATTCATTATCATCATCACTGCTGTCATTGTTGTCATCACAGTCACCATCACGGTTCCCTGCTGTAAACAATGTACTAATGTTTCTTACCGGCAGTTCATCCTTTCCATTCCAGATTCCTGTTACCTGCCGCTGCTGCATCACCTGTTTTATGTTTAACAGTGCTGGTAATGCTGTGCAGCCTGCGTTTATACTGTAAAAGCAAATATTATCACTCAGACATAATGCACCCCTGTCAAGTAAGAAAAGGCAAGGAGGATATCTGTTGCTGTGTGTTAGCACCCTGCCACAAGTACACATACACAAGGTGGAGAAAAAACCTCCACACATTACAGGTCATTTCTTTGTTCCTGGTGGGTGAAATTGTCAAGCGAGAGTCTAGGAGTACATCACTTGTACAGTGATAGTGATACCGGATTCACGAAGGAAACAAAACAAATACCCTGTCCTTACCACCTAATGCAGAGAGTAGACCTGTCCACCTGCTATGCTAGGTTCTTTACCAGCCACGAACTAAGAGATGACCTATACAGAGCCCAGCATTTGATAAAGGTGTGTGGTGAGCTTCCAGTTCTTGCCACATTACTGCCAAGGAAGACTCCAGTACCCACCATCTATGAGCCTGAGCCTGGGTGGAACTTACAGTCACAGTGGATGTAGTCATATAGAGAAAGGTACTTGTTCTTCCTGGAAACTGAATTCTAGACATCCAGTTAACAGGCAAGTTTTGAGGTTTTCACAGCACTGTAATTGAAAATTCCTCTGTGATATAATGCTGCAGTTAGGGAATGGTTTCCAATGTTGCAAAGGATCATAAGGCCTCCATCTTCTGGGTAAAACTCCCAGACTGCCTGACCCTGACAATGATGGCACTAGAGTCCTTTGAAAAATAAAAAAATACCCAATGACACACCATCCTTTTCAAGAAGACTTCAATCATCAGTAACACCACTGTGAGAACCTCAAATCTTGCAGGAAGGCCAGTAGCTAACCACTTATTCATCTCAGAAAACAGGAGCTGACAGAAATGGTTATCAGATATGTTAGTCTGGTGAATTACCGAAGAATATGACGACAGTGAATTTGGTGCTTCAACTATTCGCACTGCCTCAATGTGAGGGTTTGACAAAATACATGAAGGCAAACCTGGACATTTCCAGTGAATCTGTATTTCACAATACAGTGAACAAGTTCTACATATCAAATTATAAAACAAGCAATAGATTTCAAAGGAAGTATTTCAACTGCAAGAAAACTTGCACGATTTGAAGCTCTTACAGCAGCATTCCTGAAGATTCAAGTCTTCTGGCACGTTACACCACGTCCTTGGACAAGTAGTCCACGACTTTAACTGCTGACCCTGAAGATGGAGACATTATGATCATTTGAAACATCAGGAACTACTTGTCCAATGACACAGCGTCACGTCCTGGAACATTTGTACCTTCTGTATGAAAACTTCTTTAACAACCCTGAATTTTAACAGAAGGGACAAAGAGTAAGTAGACAACTCTAATGAAGCAGTACTTCACGGCACAGACAATATCCTATTTAATACACATTTGGAATACAAGAACAGAGGTCATACCACAGTGTGCACAGGTGAAACTTCTGTTACTATGTCACACATTGACTGGAGTGATGATGCAGTTTCAAACAGGCAACAGCTCACTGCAACACATGCTGGAGGTGATGTTCAAGTCCCACAATGATACAACCAAATATAACACTGACATGAATTAAAAAGTTATGTAACATTTGCATTAACATTACATACAATGTTGAGCAAACAAAATCAAACAGAATGTAACTAAATAATAATAATAAGTATAATTTAGCATAATCCAACTTTAAAGCTGAAAGTCATGAAATGTGTATATATGTGACTACATGTCACAAACTCACCATACAGATAGTGGACTATCCACACTCAGTCCCAGCAGTGAGCAGGCATCACGAGTAAACACATCATAAATCTCGACCCACAGGTTTGGGTCCAGCAAGTGACTATATGGGGAGGAACTGATTCCATGTGGTAGGTACAGGAACATCCCCATTAGACTCTGAATCTCTAAAAAATACACAGTTGAGTAAATGGCTACTTGGCTTCAGACATAATAACCTGTTCATGTACACTACACCTGTCTAACTTGACATATCTACTCCAACATTAAACTGCAAAATTATTTTCTTAAACAAGAAATCTTAGTTACCTTTCTCATGCTTATTAATAAACTGCTGGAATGGGTACGTGCATAATGAATGGCTTCAGCTTGGCCGGCATGCCCTCGCTGTATCAAGTCGATGAACTGCAGGCGATGCAGCTTAAATTCTAAAGATGAGTTCTGTAAAGCAAGATGTAAATATGTATGACACAAGACACACACACAGGTTCTTGTTTAACATTGGGGTTGCATTCCTGAAAATCACAAAGTAGAGTGAAACAACCCAGAACAGAGCACTTATTCCCCACAAGAATTAATTAAAATAACTAACACTCGATGTTCCCCAGTGTTTCTAGCCTACCCCTTACATCACCATTATGCAGCTCGGTTTATTATGCACATCACTGTTTCTTATCAATATACATGTCATAGAAACATAACGAAAATAAGTAATGCGGTACAAATAAATAACAAATGCGTATACTATATTGCTATTAACAAAAGTATATCGTCTTTGAAAACTTTAAAATTATGAACACACTCAGGTCAAAGCTTACTCCAGGCACAGTTCATACACCTCTCCATAAATGTCTTCCCATGCCTTGCCAACTTCACTGTTGGAGACAAACTGCATTTGGAAGCCAAAATGCAGGGGGGGGGGGGGGGGGGGGGGAAGTACATCATATAAAAGCACTAAAATACACTGGCACACAGCAAAGGACAAATATTTGAGCTTACAAGTCTGGCAGTTGAAAATCCTGCCAGCTGCCAGCGAAAACAACATTCATCAGAATCTGTTCAATCTTCGTTGAATGTTTGATCACTAAAACTTGTCAATGTTGAGGCAAAACTACATTCTATAGGGCAACATTTAACTGCCTGTATGCAATTAGGGTACTTTATACTTAGGACAGTTGTACAGCACTGAATTATGGAAAGTCTTAAATTCCCCAACCGTACATTCATACGGCTGTGACTGGATCCCAGCCTGTCTAGAAGATTGTAAGAAGAATGAATGACAAATTATATATATATATCCTGCTGATGAAGAATAGAGAAATCTAACAAAAATGATAAAAAAAGGCTGCACACAAGGTATTGTAAAAAGAAAATATAAAAGAGAAAGAAGATTAAAATATAGAACGCAGAAATACTGAATGCCATGAAAGAAAAACATGTCAATTAACTAGATAATATACAGAAAAAAAGAGCAAAAGAAGCAGAAAATAACCATGAAATGAAAAGGAATGATACTAAGAAAAAGTAACAGAAATGATCACAAGACAGACGACATACACACAATGCAACATTGTGGCACATTTGCGTTATGTTTATACCTCCATGGTTATCCTAACAGCCTGATAATATTTCATTCAAATGGAGCACTTGTATGGCAATTTTAGGTTACTGACAACAATAAAACATATTAGGTCTTTATGTAGGTGCCTGGTGTTTTGCTCAATTTTAACCAAAATTGAGGTTTTTGACATATTTTCACAGACGTCCCCAATATCAAATTTCATGGAAATGTGTCCCATGGGAGCTGCGTTGATACATGCAGATGGACAGACACACATACAGATGGATGGACATAACGAAGGTAACAGATGCTCATCATGAGTATGCAAACATGCCTAAAAAGGCTCCATATGAGACCTTATGCAGAAAGAAAATAACAAACATTAAGAATATGAAACAAAGATAAATGAAATGTGATGAACAAAAAACGTAGAGAACAGAAGCAGAAAGTAACTACAAAAGAAAAAGAAATACAACAAAATTCCTTTCATCCAGCACCCGTGGGACCAGACAGGTGGTGGATTATCAAACATTCCAGACTATCAGACGGTACACATACTGACCCTTAGTTCCTGCAAGTAATTTCACAGCCAGCCCGCAGAGAATAAGCATTTGTCAGTTATTTTTATTTAATTATAAAAAAAACTCAGCTTTTTCAATTATCATAGGCCAAATCATGGGGTTTCCCCCAGAATGTACTGCTGTAAAGCACTTGAACTCCTTGTCCAATTGTGCTAATTTAGACTCTTTCAACATCTGTCGCTTGCGAAGGTCCTTCACATTTTCACTTGATGCCATAAGCAATTGTAACTAGTCCTTCCACTTCTTTATAACAAAGACAGTTGACGATTCAATGTTGTTTGAAGCCATAAGATCCTAATTATTTCAAGTGTCTGACAAATCTTTAAAGTTCTGTGCTTCCTCTTGCCAGGAGTACCTTATTGACTCATCTTTGGATCTTCTGATGCCAGTATAATAGATCAGTGCACTCAATATGGTCCAGATAACCCAACATAAAGTCACACGATCAGTATGCTCATCAGAAGTTATGGATGGCAGAACTTCTGGTCTTGGGACTGCCTTCCTCATGTGCCAAACTATCAGAAGTGCTGGATTATCAGGCACTGGATTAAAGGAATTCTACTGTATTTCTAACAAAAGTATCAAGAAATTATCAATTATGGGGAAGATTTATAGGCACAATAAAAAACAATGTACACGGAACATCAAATTTGTCTATAAAATTATATAAACCTCTACAACTCAAATAAATCATATTAAAACTGAACAGAAGAAAAATGTAAAAATCCATGGAGCAGTCTAAATCAAACTCTATAACCAGACATGAGGAAGAATGAGAACAAATGGAATATGCATTTAAAAACTAAAAGAACAGAAAAGTTCTTGGCCCTGATAGATTAAATTTAAGGTTACTTAAATACACAGAAATATTGGATTCATTGCTTGTGAGTACACGTTGCAAGGAATTATAAATATAGAAACCATGGTCTGATGTTCTTCACAGCTACTATCAAAGAGAAGAATAAACAGTCTTTTCATACACATACTGCAAAATGGCCTGATCTAGAAGTTGAGGTGAAAAACTGGATAACAGACCACAGAAACAACAGTGTTTCTGTGTCTACACAAAGCAAGAAGATGGCTGGTCGTACACAGCGTCACTGATTTTGCTGTGACACATTCTTTGTGCTACAGATTTATGCAATGCCACAGACTACACATGTGTACTTAAAACAGCATAACACAAAAAAATGCCAGCCAAGTACACAACAGTGATTTTGTGATTGTTGCTAGGATGAAATCGTGTTTTGAGCTTAGTTAGACTGGCAACATTGATCCAGTTCCTCTGAGTTTCGATGTTCCATCAAACAAGACTGCATGCATTAAATCAATCACAATTAATATTTCTGGCCATAAGAAAACACATTAAACTTCTGTTTTAGCATGTTGCACTGATGGCACAGAACTGCCCCCAGTGTGAGAAAAGCAATGCCCAGTGACAACATTCCACAAGAAATTGTTATTGATGCCCAAGAAATACTGGAAGAAAATGGAATGGCATGTCAAAAGTCAAAAGTGATTTGATTCATGATGCCAGAAAGTGAAGAAAATGTCATACGAGTGAAATCAATACAGGCGTAACAGTGTGCACAAACACAGACATTCCGAATGATCTGCGGTATTATGGCTGCAGACATGAGTTTCTTCACCTGTGTGTCCAGACTCTCTCGATGTGACCGAGCCCACTCCAGAGCCGGGCCAAGATCTCTCTGCTTGAGTGAGTCAAGGATTCTGTTAAGTTCTGAGAAAGGCTCCTTACCTCCATCTTCCATTTTTAATCCAGCCTCCTGTATAAATCATGAATTAAACAACATTACAAGTGAATATGCACTGGTATTATAATGTAACATACAAGTTATGGCTAACAAAACAGAATGCATCAGAGTTAAGGGTTTAAAATAAGCGGTGGGAAAAGATCTTATAATTATGATCAAATTATAACTGCTTTGCCTGCATAAGGTCATATTTTCAATGTGAGAACAATTATTTTACAGCAGTTTTTTAAACAAGCAAAGAAGAACAACCCAGGATTCAGGT
This sequence comes from Reticulitermes speratus, assembly GCA_021186555.1. Taxonomy (NCBI): domain Eukaryota; kingdom Metazoa; phylum Arthropoda; class Insecta; order Blattodea; family Rhinotermitidae; genus Reticulitermes; species Reticulitermes speratus. The sequence goes on along the minus strand of JAJKFL010000010.1, from coordinate 1,627,633 downwards.
TCTTCTGGACTGTGATGCTGTGTTGTTGGGTGAGTAGTTCGTGACATTTTGAAGGATTGTGGTGCCTTTATCTTCAGATGTTAAGAAGTCCGAGAAGGCAGCTCGCCCAACGACACAACATTACATCCTCAGCAACACCAATTTTAGAACCTCAAATCTGGTACTATGGACATATCCCATGATAATGGGTACAAGCAGCAGCATTTACCTGAGCCAGTTCATCTGCTATATCCAGCATCCCCTGTCTGTAGAAGTGCTGACATATCACTTGATTTAACAGTTGTACTTTATCTGGTGCAGAAAACACATCTTCCCGACTTGTTGAGGCAAAATCTGCTACAAAAGACTGTGAAGGCAAAAATAACTCAAACTTAGGGCTAGTTCTTAACAAGTACCGAGTGCCACATACAGTAAAAAGTTAAGTTACATACTCAAACTCTCGGCACGCCATGAGTAACTTATCATCCGTGGAAGGTATATTGAGATAATCAGGGAAATCACGTTCATTTAACAATGCTGTCAGTAGCTCACAACCATACAGGGTGTACCTAAAATGCTTGGAAAACTTCCGTTACTTCTGCACAGCAAAACAAAGAAAAAAGTTCACATAAATATATGTCCAGAAATTACTGGTTTTGGAGTTTAATTGAATGATTATACCCAACAATTAATACCTTAACAATGCAATACACATTTTACTTACAACTGACATAAAACGATTACAATACACATTCCCACTTTAATAAACTGTTCAGTTCTTATTGTTGATGAAGTCACAATTCACAACAAATGCTTAAAATGTCCTCCAACTAAATCAATGCACACATGGACACATCTGATCATGGACTGTTGTACACTTTCAAAGGTCTGGGGCGGTGCCAAATGGTTTTACAGGCATAAAAATGCCATTGGTGAAGTGTCTCTTCATTTTCCATTGGAGCTGCATACACTAAGTATTTTGGGTGTCCCCACAGATAAAAATCTAAAGGACTGAGGCTGGGTGAACATGGTGGTTGTACCTTGAAAACTAAGCGTTTACAAACATGTATTGATACATACTTTTTGGTTTTGGTGTGAAGAATCTCCTGAAATTTGTTCAAGCATTTTAGACACATCCTGTATAGTATTAAATTGTGGAGGTTTAGTGAATGACGAACTGGAGAGAAAGTAGAAGGAAGCAGTCACTGACTCAGCTGAGCTACTATCCTGACATATGTCTGGAAATAATGAGTAAAATCATATGACCCTCAGCCAGGATGAAGCATTCTGACTGAGATTTAGTCTGGGTACCTCCCAATCACAAATTAAAAACAATACTACTTGACTCTACTTACTCACTCCTGGCAGAGGCATGAATTTTTTTCTTTGCCACTGCATCCAGACTAGCTCTGGGGTCCAGTCTGTACAATGGGTACCGTAACCCTGTCCACAGGGATAATGCAACCAGGACTTGAAGCTGACCACTCACTACTATCTAGTGTCAAGGTTATGAATGTATCCAGAATTATCTCACACTCCCACAGGTCTTTCATGGCAGGGTACTTAAATTAAGCACAGAGACTTGTCATTTTAATACCATGTTATGAAGATATGCACATAACATGACAGTAAAAATTCACATTGTGTAAGTATCTTGACTGTGTTAATAATAAACACATTTCTAGAACAGTGTTATTTAACACCTGCAAGAATTTGATATATGAGCTAGTACTCCTTCCGCAGTTCAATATCATAATTCTGTGTGGTTAACCAACAGATTAAATTTCCAGTTGCTATTAAAGTAAAAACACAGGTCAGGTAAAATAAACTTGGAAAGGAATTAATGTTATGCACTCTTTCACTAACGACAACTGTCATATGTACACAGTAATTGACAGAACCTCTTCGTATGTATAATGTAACAGACGGAACCACAAACTGAAGTCGAAGTATAAGCTATAATGCTTGTAAACACCACTCTCAGCATCAACACAAATCATATGAAAACACTTACCCTATCAATAGCTTTCCCTACTTTGGACACTGTGCTATGTAGATCTCGGTGTTCTGATGCTATTCTATGTACTGTCTCTCGGATCTTGTTCATTGATTGTCGTAGTATCACTATCTGAGCAGCTGTCAATTCTTGGTCAGGTGGAACTGAGGAAAATAAGCAAATTATGGTGTTACTTCCTATTTTTCGCCGAAGAACAATGAAGTTCAACTAAAATCTCGTAAAATATAATTCATGAAGTAGCGTATTGACATGACCTTACATGACACCTAGTTATGAGCTGTCACTTGGGTCACTATTTGCAACTTACCGGTGTCTAATTCATTCTTAAGAGACTCTATGCTTCTCGACAGATCTTGTAATACTCTGTCTGCGTGTTCATTTATCCCAGTAAATTTTGATAACACTTTATCAATCTCTCTTTCTACTCCACTAATTGACTCCATGTTTCTACAAACAAAACCATCGATCACAGATTAATAACTTGAACTGATTGGAAATTCCGTGGAAACGTGAAACTACACCGCCAAGTGCGGCTCTTTCGTGTATTACTGTAGCCGGCATGGCTCACTGGCTGTGGGTAAAGCATGCTCTAGGTGGTAGCTTATGGAACTGTGTAGCATGACATCGGCAAAGCATCCCCTGATTTGCCATACCATCTCCTTCACCGCCACCGCATTCATAACAGCACTAAAAAGTACCGAAATTTGAAATTATTACAAAACTAATAAATACACTTATTAGGAAATATTATTTTAGATTATGTTTTGTCTGACATATTTCTGCTGACATCAAAATATAATGTAAAATAAAAAGGTGTATTTATTGCCTAATATGTGTATTCAGTTGTTTTGTAATAGGATACAATGCATGGAAAATGCAAAATATTAAATTCAAAATTATAGTCTTCTGAGTTATGGGACTGTGTAGTCTGACTGATGGGTACCGAGGTTTCAGTCAGGACATACTGCCACCATCTTCCGATTGCCTGTGAAGACCCAGAATGTTCCTCCAAAACATTCATAATGAAGTACCAGACTATACGGTGTCAAAACCCAGAAAGCATTATGAATTCTCACCACTGTGACCACCTCCAATCCTGTATGAAAGAATATAAAGAACAACTGAAGCATGGATGGAAATGTCACGTTGGGAAAACTGAATTACAGGAAGTTCAGTATGGTTTTTAAAGATGCAGTATTTAACACCACATTCGTTTTCCACCAACTGTGTACACTTTTCTCATATTTTGCCTCTCGAACAAACTGAGGAAACGAGATGTGGAAAACTACCTGGTTACAAACATTATCAGTATAAACACACATTTTAGGGCCAGGACCAAATATGATGAAGTCTGAAAGTTCTACTAAAATGATATCACAAGGACAATCACACTCAAAACTACTTACAATGTCGAACTGTCTCCATTATACACAACTGTTACCACATGAAATAAATTACATACATATGCCATTAATATGATTATATGAATAACAACCTTCATTTCTAATGGTGATATTTTCTAAACAGTACACACAACACTAACACACTAAAGCTGCAGCATTGCCCAGTGTTACACAACAGTCAACACACAAAACAACAACAACAACACAAATTGCAATACAAAATACAAATTCAATCTGAAGTCACTGAGGTCCCAGATGACAGTGTGCACAGACAACAACCACATGGTCATTCTTCATCACTTGGAACACCATTTTGTCACTGTTATCTGTGAACAGGTGCACGATTGCAAATGGTAATCCACCTCCTAATGTTCATACAACAGTTTGTGCTGTGAGCAACAAAACTCATTAACATGAAAAAAACACTTCATATAAGGTAAAGCTGTCTCCATGTTTCATTAAGCACAACACATTGTGGGTATAGAGGGGTGTGGAGGTACAGCACATAGAGCTCCACATATTCTTCTAGGCAGAGATAAGTTGTTTGCTTCCTGGCCCAGTCACTTTACCCAGAAAATGGACTAAATAGGAGGCTGGGCTGGCCTCACAAGTTGTCTGGATGCTTTGAAGATGTGAGAAAACTTTTCCCCTGCCTGAAATTGATGGACAATTCCTTGGTCATCCAGTCCACAGAACTGCCTTCTTGCAAAGCAAGCAGCTGCCCAACAAGTACAGATGCTTCCCACATTACATACAGCATGGACATTCATTCTGGGTTTACAAGTACCCTGAGCCAGATCAATCCCATCAGGAACATCACACCTGATGTAAGATGATGCTAAAATGAAGTTGAACCTCAGTGTAATTTAATCAGTCTGGATAAATACCTATGGCTAGTGTTTTATTAAAAATTATAGTGAGAGGATTACTGATATAATTAGCACTTAATTTTAAAATTTTACTGGTTATGCCGTTGTAACCGCTCGATTTTTTATTTTTCATAGAGAAGATTGTACATTTAACCTCTGCATCTGTAATTGGAATATTGATAATTTCGGGAAATCCATCAGGGAAAGATTCCATAAGTAAACCAATAGCGGGGTCAAAGTTAAGTTGTGAATTAATTAGACCACCTGCTGTGTTTAAGAAATAGGCATTAAAAATGTCAGCAGCTTCAGTAAGTGGATCAGTTTTGTTACCTGGTTTGAGTTCTAATAGAGTAAAGTTCTCTTTATTTTTTCTTGCTAGTTCATTATTCATTAGAGACCATGCTGTGTTTGATTTGTTGGTAGATGCAGATAATAAATTCATTACAATACATTTATTTAGCCTCTCTTATTGCTTTCCTCAATTTTTTTGAGTATTGGGCATAATAGGCTTTGAATTTGGAGCTTATGTTGTATTTACTAAGGATGTATAGCAATTTCTTGCGCTTGATAATATTCGTATATCTGCAGTAATCCAATGATTACTTTTTGTCATGCTAGCAACTACTGGTTAGGATGTGATAAGCTGCACCTCATATTTAAGGTTTAATTACGTTGTGCAACAGTTTGAGGAATGAAGGTGCCTCCATCAGAGCGCTGATAAATGTAACACTGACAGAGTGTTAGGGTCTCTTGATCAAGGCTTCACAATCACACACAGACAGGAGGAATAGGTCATAGTATCTGAATGTTATTCATATTCCATGCAGTAAGCATGTTATCCATATAATTCCAAGTAACTGCAAGTGCACTTAGTTGGAATTATATGAATAAATGTCATAGGATATCATGGGAAAGGCATGATGTTGGCAGTACAGTTTGTTGCCACTTTCTGTGACTGTTCAATATTTTTGTTTAATAGTCATGCGATACAACTTTTCCCTCAAAAATGCCCTTCTCTGCCATCTATGCGGTACCTAGCACAGCCACTGAGCGCCGGCTACAGTAACGCACGTAAACACCGCTTATGGCGGCACAAGCCGTTTTTCCTGTGGGTCCATTGAACCTTTAGCGGGGTGCCATCGATTACGAATTGAAAACACGGATTAGCCTCGAACATGTAATCGATCATTTTCCGTCATGCCTACCACCTACCAGGAACAGTGTAAACATTGAGACTACATTAATACGTACTAGATAGCGCGCAAGTTACATTTTCGAGGCGTCAGCTGGGATGGTAGTTCGTGTGTGCCAGTTGTAATACAACCTTTCGGTATTATATGCCGTGACATGGAATTACGTGCCCCAGTTTAAATATTCTGTCAGTAGAACAACGGTTAAACTAAAACGATAATATCCCGAAATTCGCCCCTTGAAAACCGTGGGATGAGATGCAATCGTTACGTACTATGTAACATGACGGAGTGAAAAGTCAGCTAATTTTGTAAAACGACTTTTTCCACGTTATGCTGCTTCGAGAAGACCATAACCCACACAGTTGCGGGCAGAATACCCGGGCCACTAGGAGGTACTTCATTCCAGTTCAGTCAGCATTGCGGCTCCCTATTCCATCCTGTCAATGGCGTGCAGTCCTGAAATCGCTTCAAGGCTGAATGCCGTACGGCTCCTTCCTCATTTGGAAATTGTGCTTGGCAATTAGAACCGGGTAAATATTTGACATTAACGATTAATTGATAAAGACCACCATCAAACACAGCTATATTAACTGTGTAACACTATGTTGTTATCAACTCCCCCTGCCAAATGCTGGAACATAACCTCAGATTATGCCATAATCGATGACAACTTTATTAGTACAAGCGTCGCTAAATAAATTCGTAAAAGAAAGTACAAGAATATGATACTCAGAAATGTGTTTGTAAGGATAGGACATAATAAAAAGTCGCTGCGGACAGGATTCGAACCTGTGCGGGTAGAACCCATTGGATTTCAAGTCCAACTCCTTAACCACTCGGACACCGCAGCTGCGTAAGGCCACACTTTCCGAAAAGGTAGAGAGTACGTGTGGTAGACCATGGCTCAACGCTGGGATAGGCAGACTACTTGAAAATGCGAAATATTTCACCCCATGGTGTTTTTTAATCAATTCACAGAGCTTACACATTCGGACTTCTTGTAACTAACCTGTCGGCCCCAAATAAAGTTCCTCTGTAATTGCATCACTGCAAAACATACGTTGTGTTGCTGTGCACGTCACGCAATAACGTGACTACAGTCATAGCTGCAGTAATGGTTAACCTCGGCACTAGATGGAGGTGAGTGATCACCCTCAAGCCCTGTCCGCTTTACCCCTGGTACCTATTGAAGGCATTTTGGATAGCTGCCCGTCCTTTCAAGACGACAGACCATGAATTGCCCAGTTTTACAAAATGTGATTCCATTAGCGTCAGCTCTGTTCTGTTAGTCTCCAAGGTTGTTCACGCTTAACAGTAGAGTACCAACTGTGACCAATATTTATTTGTCCTTCACAAGTCTACAAGTTACTGGTACATTCTTAACAAGACAGGCAATGTACGTATAACGTAACTTTGAGGCGCGTTCGTGCAGCCATTGTTGCCGTGGAAAAGCAAAAATATTACATATTCTGAGTGTGTGTTTGTAGCCATAGTTATCCAGCATGCAAAGCGCATGCGCCGTATTTTATTATTTGTCGCCTGTCCGACTCTACCATATTTTTCCACATTATCTCACAAACGGCACGATTTTCGAAAAAAAGGTATTGAACATAAAATGTGTGTTTTTATTTTATCTACAACTTTTGTCTGAAACATTTCTCATTCTAGGACGCATTAAACGAGATATTGTCATAAATGTACTAGGTCTTCATGTAAAGTACACGTTAATCTTGTAATGTTTTAATAAAACTTGAATTTTCTTGACAAATTTTCGAAAAATACTCAAATATCGAATTTCATGAAAATTCGTCCAGTGAGAGCTGAGTTGTTCCATGAGGACGAAGGGACGGACGGACTAGACAAAGCTAATAGTCGCTGTTCGCAACTTTGCGAAAGCCTCGAAAAAATGTTGCGACGACACCTCAACTCGAAACCTTCTAATTAAAAATCCGCAAACTTAACGCCTAGACCACGGAGAAGTGTAGGATGTAATAGACAGAAGATAGTGGTCAGGAATGGAGAAAACTTTTCTGTTGATTTTGTCTGAACTTTTTGAGTGAGGGGTGGTTCTGCTTGGTTATTTTGCTTTGTCAGAATGTCTTTATTCTCGCAGAGTTTGAAACGAATCTCAGAAGCTCGATCGTGCACTCCCCTTGTTATGAGAATCAATCTGCAAACGAATGAGACAATACGAAGACTGTGTTATTACCAACGGAAAATGAATAAGAAAAATTATAAATTTATTAAGAAAATTATAAATTTAAAAAGTATTGTGAGAGCAGTAAATGAAAAAACTTGCATAAGCGAGATGCCAGCTCGCAACTAACCCCCTAGACCACCGACAACTACCGGAACAAACCCACTGAACGAAATTCGTACTGATTGGTCATTTTTCTTTGCCAGGAAAACTTTTTCCTTACAAAGTTTCAAGCGAATCGTAGAGGACTCGATCGTGTAGTCCCCCTGCGAGGACAATCAACCTACATACGAATGTGGCACAGTTAGATGACTACATTATTACATTACTGTGACAGATCGCATACCATTATGTAATAATAACAACGAATTCCGTATAGACAACTGAAGTCTGCGTTCGTATTATTATTTATTTGTCTACTTTGATTATGTGTGTGTGTGTGTGTGTTTTACATGTATCATTCTAACCTCAAAAGTTTAACCCCGTCGAAATATTTTGCAATTGTTGACTTACAAAAAATTGTTTGGAAACAATTTGTAGGTATATTCATAATCGATCTGTCGATCTATCTCCTTATCTAGAGCGTGAGTAATCGATTCAAGGTATCTAACTAACTGGAAACACTCCTTGTTCATTTCCTAGTAACATCGAGATGATCAATAAAAATACATATACTAACCACAGTCGACCATATAGTCTTATATCAATTATATTTAATATCTCTGTTAACTCGCAATTTAAATTAGCAGGCCACAGCATTATGCAAATTGTACGTACCAGTTTTCAAAAGAAATTATATTCCAACTAATTTGCACTCTCGTACATATGAACTCTGCTTTTAAATAAAAGAATGTTCGTTTACTCATGGCCTTCTTTAATAATGAGTGTGTGTCTGTATTCTTGGCTTAGTTATCCCGGCATGCAAAGCGCATCTTTTCTACGCATCATTGTATTCGTGTGTCGCCTGTCTGGCTGTACCCCATTTTTTCCACATTAGTTCATAAACTGCGTGATTTTCGGGGAAAGCTATTAAATGTTTGTTTTACTTTGCTCTACCACTTTTGTCTGAAAACATTTCTCATTCTAAGAAGAATCGAGCGAGATATTATCATAAATGTAAATAGGTCTTCGTGTAAAGTACACATTATTCTTGTCAGATTTTAATGAAACTTGAATTTCTCGACAGATTTTCGAAAAATACTCAAATTCATGAAAATCCGTTCAGTGGGAGCCGTTGTTCCATGCGGACGGACGGACAGACAGGACGAAGCTAATAGTCGCTTTTCCAATTTTGCGAACGCGCCTAAAATGGATATTACTCCATTAATTGAAATGTGCTATTCTTTTCGGTATCCATTAACTTCAAAGAAAAACTGTGCCCGTCCTATGGCGAGTTCGCATTCCTGTGAATGTCCCACTCCATCCGCCAGGTGCGCACCCAGAATTTTTCATTGGGGGGGGGAGGGGGTTATCCTGAGGCTATATAAATGCCATAAAAATCGTGTCGTAAGTACAACATACCACTGTCTGCAACTGCATTTACACGTATACATACAATAAAGTACGTTCATATCCATGATTCCAGCTTCCGCGAGATTTTAGATCTGCGTTCAGCGCCGGCAAAGAGTACACTCGACGCTGCGTAATATCCAGAGAGCGCAGATTACATGTTACACGACTCATTCACCTAATTAAATCACAACTTCTAATCTTCCTTTTTAAATTTCATCTTTTGATAGCATCTTAACTTCTAATCTTCCTTTTTTAAATTTCATCTTTTGATAGCATCTTGTCTACAAAATCTGTGTTCTATAAATTTCTATTTGGGGGCCGCAGCCCGTCCCCTTTGGGTGCGCCCCAGCCATCCGTATGTAATATTCTGAATTTTCCGTGCATTGTATCACTATTACAAAACAACTGAATACAGGTATTAGGCAATAAATATACCTTATTGCTTTACATTATATTTTGATGTGAGCAGAAATATATAGGAGAAAACCTAATGTAAAATAATATTTTGTAATAAGTGTATTTAGTTGGTTTGTAATAATTTCAAATTTCGCTACTTCTCAGTGTTATTTTGAATGTTGCGGGGCTCAAATATGTTGGAGAAAGCGTAATGTAAAATAACATTTTCTAATAAGTGTATTTAGTTGGTTTGTAATAATTTCGAATTTCGCTGCTTTCTAGTGTTACCGTGAATGTTGTGGGACTGAAGGAGAGGGTATGGCAAAGCAGGAAGTTGCTTTGCCCGGTCATGCAATATAGTTCTATAAGTTACCACCATCATCAAGCTGTAACTTCTACTGAGATCACTAAAATTATTAAATCATTAAAAAATAAAGATTCACATGGCTATGATGAAATTTCTGTAAAAATACTTAAGGCTAGCTCCCCATTTATTATCTCGCCATTAACTTATATGTGTAATAAAATGCTATTTTCTGGGAACTTTCCAGATAGGTTAAAATATGCTGAAGTCAAGCCATTGTTTAAAAATGGAGAAAAAATAATCCATCTAACTATAGGCCAATATCACCTCTAACCTCCTTTTCTAAGATATTTGAGAAAATCATTTATAGAAGATTATATCAACATATCTGTGTAAACAACATTCTTACAAATGAACAGTTTGGTTTTAGACCCCAATCTTCAACTACAAAGGCATCATTTACATTAATCAATGAAATCTTAGAAGCATTTAATAATAAAAATATAGTGGGTGGAGTCTTTTATGATTTAAAAAGGCTTTTGACAGTGTAAACCATAATCTCTTATCTAAATTACAGTTTTATGGAGTAAGAGGTACCTACTATGATTTAATTAAATCTTACTTAACTAATAGGTATCAGAGCGTCTCATTGTTTAACACCGTTTCTGATCACACTACTTTTTCAAGATGGCACATTATTAAACATGGAGTTCTGCACAGCTCTATTCTTAGTCCTCTTCTTTTTCTATGTTACATAAATGATCTGCCAAGAATTTTTAACAGTGGTGTTAAATCAGTTTTATTCGCAGATGATAGAAGTTTAATTATCAGTAATTATAATTATCTGGAATACAAAAATAACATAACTACTGCATTTGTGCAACTAAATGAATGGTTTAATGCAAATTTGTTGACCTTAAATTATAACAAAACCCAATATATTCAATTTAGGACAAAGGCGGATTCTCGTAATAAAATCTCTTAGCTATGATAATAACTTTATTTCTAATAATACAAACACTAAATATTTAGGAATAATTGTTGATAGTTCTCTGACTTGGAAAGCCCACATATCTCAGCTTATACACAAACTAAGCAGGGCCTGCTATATAATGAGGAATCTTAAACCCATTATGTCCATTGATTCTTTGAAAATGGTGTATTATTGTTACTTCCATTCCCTCATTGCTTATGGAATTATATTTTGGGGGAATTCCTCTTTTAGTTTACAGGTATTTAAAAGTCAAAAGAGAATTATAAGAATTATGTGCAGACTACGTCCTAGAGATTCGTGTAGGGATGTATTCAAAACTGTAAACATTTTGCCATTAAAGTCTCAATACATATACTCCTCACTGTTATTCAATAATGGAGATTTTTATTGCTCTGTATCTCACATTCATGATATTAAGACCTGACACAACCAGGATTTATTTCAACCTCAATCAAATTTGTTGTTGTATCAAAAAGGGCCCTACTATTCTGGTGTTAAGCTTTTTAATGGTTTGCCACTAAGTATAAAACAGTTGGCTCACAGTAGCAGACAGTTTCAAACAGCCTTAAGTACTTTTCTTCACTCTAAATCATTTTATACTGTTGAAGAATATTTTAGTTGTGAATAGGTTCTCAACCTAAGCTCAGGTAATGTTCTGAATGACTGTATTTGTTTTTTAATGTTTGTTATTCATATGTAAGTTAGTAATTATTATCCAACTTTTGCTATGTATTGTATTGATTACACATGTATATTACGCACACATTGATATCTACAGATTGCTTTATTATATGTGTATGGTTGTACAGTTAGGGTTAGTATGATTCCAAATTTTATAATTTGACTAAGCTTGATTTCGGTTTGATCTGTTGCCTTCAATCAGTGAATGTGATGTAATTTAATCATCATCACTGCTTGCAATTCCCATCTTTGCAGTCTTCCACATGACCACCTGTCTGTCTGAACAACATGAAGTCTGCCTGCACATCTTGTTTCTACCATCTGAGTGGCACATTCATCCCACCATGACTTCCTTGTTTCAAGGGTACTTACCCCTTGGCTCTGCAGCCCTCGAAGCACCTTGGTTTCCTTTCACACAGATGCCCAGTCTTCTCTGTCATTGCCTTTTGCCTCTACCTTGCATATCGATTACATACAGTGTCCAAAACATCCTGTACTGCGTGGTTAGTACACAACATACAAATGGACATAATTTACTTATCTAATGACGCTTTGTGTAACGGAGTGCAAACACTCAGCACAAACAGTTTAACCATTAAGAAGAAATTAAGGAATAATACTACCGTATATTCTCGAATCTAATGCGCACCCTTTTTACAGTTTTAGAGGGCTAAAAAATCATATGCGTATTAGATTCGCGTGCGGATTAGATTCGCGGTCTAGAGCTGGATTTTGGAAAAATGATTGAGCTGCTGTACGTGCCGTAAGAACAATACAATACAATAATCTATTATTTTATTATTTATTATTATAATTTATTATTCATCAGACTCGCCGTCATCACTCATAACTGAATCGTTATCCGTGCTCTCCACCCAGTCACTATCATCTTTATCTTCAACATCGTCCTCCCATACAATGTCATCTTCGGTTCCGTCCAAAGCATTGCTTATGCAACACTTCTTGAAAGATCTGACGATAATGCTCTCCGGGATGGCTTTCCATGCAGCCGACACCCACCGCGCCACTTCTGAAGGAGCTGCGTCACACCCGCTGATCGCTGCCTTGTGTTTCCGCCATAGTCGAACGTTGCTTTCATTAACTCCAAAAATTGCAGCGGCTTTGCGGTTTCCATTCTCCTCTGCGCACCGAATAACTTCATGTTTGAACTTCGCCGTATATGAGAGTCGTTTAGATTTCAGGTGTCCCGCTTCCATAACTACGGTACACGACAAATTGGAACAAGCACCTCCCACGTTTCAACAACTAAAGCTCAGCTGGCTTCAGACGAGATTGCGCACGTCTGTTGAGAAAGGCCCCGCCTCTATCGGTATGACTCATCGGCCACAGGCGTAGCGTCGGATTTTAACGCATTGGTAACATCCAATATTATTCAATAGTCGCCCGTGGGCAAGGGGTGGTTGAAGGAAAGGTGCGGATTAGAATCGCGAACTAACTTTTTTTCGTTTAAGAAGTCGCCAAAAACTGGGTGCATATTAGATTCGGATGCGCATTAGATTCGAGAATATACGGTAAATTTTAGTTTCTTACATTGGTGATGCTCAAAACTCAAGTCTCCTGGGATGTGATAGCTGTACCACGGGGCAAATAGTTTTTGACATTTTTTTGGACTTCTTCACCCTGAAGATGTAAGCACTACAATCCATCAAAACAACGTGAACTACTTTCCCAGCAACACAGCATAACATCCCAGAAGGCTTGAATCTTCAAATATGGAAGAAGCTGCTAAGTGTAAAAATATTAGTATTTCCAGCTGTGTTAAAATATGCGTAATTTGATGCTGAATATAACTGCGGACTGACGGACATTCAGCGGCAGTCCAAGGACCACTGATTTAGAAACATGAAGCAACAGGAATGCTGTAATTTGCATGGCTACAATCCAGTAACGGGGCACGCAGTGGCACAGTAGGTTGAGGCACTGAGCTACAAGTCGGAAGGTCACGGGTTCGATTCCTGATGGTGTCATTGGAATTTTGCATTGACATAATTCTTTTGGCCGCACTATGGCCCTTGGGTCGACTCAGCCTCTAACAGAAATGAGTACCAGGAGTATTTCCTGGGGGTAAAGGCGGCCGGTGAGTAGGGCTGACAACCTTACCACCTTCATGTGCCGACTGTCTAGAATTCTGGGAGCCTCAACCTCCTGGAACCCTAAAGGCCTGTCCAGGCCTGTAATGGGATTGTCACAAGCCAGTAACTCACACATAACAGCAGATGCTTACATGAATACTCAAAATAGGAAATCAAAACATAAGACAGACTGCTGGAAGAAACACTTTGGTTTAACACTTTTGTAACATTCTTAGACTTACAAACATGAGAGGAAAGCTTGAAGTTCACTCAACCTCTTGTAATTACATTCACTTAACAATGCATCACTTCCAACACAAACAGCAGTATCAGATAGCACACACACCGTACGGACCTCATGTGTTGGTATGTATCAGACGGTTCCATGACAAAAGCCCACACGACAATTGCGCACAGATAAAACCCCACTGTCATGAATGCTCACAGGAAAAATACCCACACCGATAAATGCTCACACGGATATATGCTCACACGGATGAATGCTCACACGGATTAATGCTCACAAGGATAATTGCTCACAAGGATAAATGCTCACACGGACAAATGCTCACACGGGCGAATTGTCACACAGGAAAGTACGCACATAGAAGAATTCTTATTTTCACAATACTATCAAGTAATGCAGTCTTAAAAGAGCGTGAAAACGGCAGCTAACGCAGACACACTAACCTCTTCAGCAACGGGTGGCATTGAATCTTTAACGAAGAAAGACATCATTGGTTTTTGGGGAGGCACTAAGGACGTTAGTAAAAATAATTCCCAAGTAGGATTAAAAGACATAGTGAAATTTGTGGAATTAATAGTCATACGAACATCATTGTAACGAGTGTCACACAGCGACACGATTTATGTGATTGGTCTTGTGTTAACCCTGAAGTGAAAACATTTAATAGAAAATTGGTGAATCTTATGAAGCCTTTTAAGCATGTTACAGTGATAAAGGTAGAGCTAGAGAGGAAATTTTTTTCTAGACAATGTCTGCATATGAATAAGTTAGGCAAAGAAAGAATAGCATTAAGAATAGCTAATGCTGCTACTGCAGTCCTTCAAAAACAAACAGAAGAACCAATCATTATGTATATGAAAACTGAACAGGATGATAGTGTAAGTGATGTTTCAAGTGAGGTCAATATTATCACACAAGAAGAACCTAAAGAGGAATCACAAGGGGATGATGACGCATGTGAGACAGAATGTAGTGGGAGAAGGAAGTGGAAGAAAAAAGAGTGTGTGATGGAACAGAAGGAAAGAGGAACACATTCATCAGGAAGACTTAGGAAACAACCAGTGACAAGAAATCAGGATTGTTTTTATGGCCAATGGATCTGTCAAAAGTGTGTATTAGTACCAACAGATAGTGATGACAAGGTATGCAGTTTTACAAACAATACCACAAATCCTGTAAAAGAAAACAAATAGGAAACTAGTAGTTGTTTAAAATCTGTAAACAATAAAGTGCTGCATTACTTGATAGTATTGTGAAAATGAGAATTCTTCTATGTGCGTACTTTCCTGTGTGACAATTCGCCCGTGTGAGCATTTGTCCGTGTGAGCATTTATCATTGTGAGCAATTATCCTTGTGAGCATTCATCCGTGTGAGCATACACAGTCCGACAATTATATAATGAGACTGATTTTATTTTGACCAAGATAGAAGTGCCATCTATGAAGCAATGCATGCCATCCAAGTGCCCAACCTTCATCTGTAATCTGGCAACACCGCAACGTCCCACGCTGAGCATGAGGGGAATTACGGCGCCATGTTGTGTAGGTAGTGAGAGGACGCGGTCACAGTAGCAGCATGGAGCAGAGAGCGAACATTAAATTCTGTGTTAAACTCGGGAAAACTGCAGCTGAGACTGTGAAATTGATGAGACAAGTGTATGGGGATAATTCTTTATCTCGTGCACAGATATTCAGGTGGTATGCACGATTCAAAAGTGGTGTGGAAACGATTGAAGATGAAGCCAGGCCTGGGCGTCCATTTTCTGTTCGTAACGAGCGACTCATTGTGAAAGTGAGAGAACGAATACAAGAAGAACGTTGTGTGACTGTGAGAATGATGGCTGATGAGTTTGGTGTTAACAGGGAGACGATTCGTCAAATCTTAGTGGAAGACCTGGGCAAGAGAAAGGTCGCTTCCCGGTTTGTGCCGCATTCATTGAATGATGATCAAAGACACGAGCGTGTTCAGTACGCAAAAGACATCATTAAAACTGCTCATAGAAATAAAACTTTCTTGAATTCGATTGTAGCAGAGGATGAAACTTGGTGTTTTCGCTATGATCCCACAACTAAACGCCAAAGTGCTGAATGGAAGTCGCCAGCATCACCAAAAGGCAAAAAAGTTCGTTTTCAAAAGTCAAAAGTGAAGACAATGCTTGTGTGTTTCTACGACAGCAAGGGAATTATTCACCACGAGTTTGTCCCTCAGGGACAAACTGTCACTGGAAGTTTTTATTTGAGTGTTCTGGAACGCCTATGGAAGAGGATTCGCCGTGTCCGGCCCGAGTACTCAGCACCAGGCAGTTGGTTTCTTCTTCACGACAATGCACCGGTTCACCGGGCAGTTGCTGTACAAGAATTTTTAGCCCAAAAACAAGTGTGCGTGCTCAATCATCCGCCTTACTCCCCTGATTTATCCCCCTGTGATTATTTTCTGTTACCCAAACTGAAGTTACCATTGAAAGGGCGCCTCTTTGAAGATGTTCAAGACATCCAAGGAGCTGTGACATCGAGTCTTCGGGCCATACCACAAGAAGACGTGCAGAGGTCGTTCCAGTCTTTGCTAGATCGTGCCACTCGCTGTATCGATGCAGAAGGGATGTACTTTGAATAAAATACAGATGGTACTCAAGTCTTTTGTTCCAGTTTTATTCTATAACCTCAGTCTCATTATATAATTGTCGCACTGTGTATATCCGTGTGAGCATTTATCGGTGTGGGTATTTTTCTTGTGAGCATTCATGACAGTGGGGTTTTATCTGTGCGCAATTGTCGTGTGGGCTTTCGTCGTGTGCGCATTTATCCGGTCACCATATCAGACATAGGGGCAGGCCAGCCCCTGATCTGGAATAATCAACGCACACAGCAAGTTGGTTCTGATGATATCTAAACAAGATTTCCCCCAAATAACTCCATGGTATTGGGTCATGCTTAAGCAGGTGACGATTTATCAGACAACCGAGAGATTCTTGGTGTAAGAAGTGAAACGTCCCTTACCACTGAAGCCTGCCATTTCATGCTGTCACTGAATGCGTTGGTGCAGGTAATAACACGGCTGGTTTGTGTTTGGTAGGCAGCAGATTTCAATTTTGGCTGAAGCACTTGGCTATCCTGACAGGAGATTTATGGCTTTCCTCAGTCACAGCTGAATTTTGGGGTAGCGTTTCATAATAGGCCACAAGTACGCCACCCCCACTTCTTTCCGCTTTGCCATACACAAATCATTCTCCTCTCATTCACCATTAAACAACTTTACAGTTCACAGAGTATCACTATCTTAACTTCTATTCTCAACCAGCTCAACCTAGTCCATACTCTCATCTAACCAATTTCCCCAAGACTCATTTTGCTGTTAGCCTTCCAAGTGGAGATCCGTTATGAGATTCTTCAACCACAACTTTGCGATTTTAAAGGTTTCTGAAAGTGTTCTAGTATCTACCTGCATCTGATTTGTTCGTATCTAGTCACACGGAATGCAGCAGGCTCAATTGAATAGAACTGCAGTAAAAGCCCTATTTAATGAATTGCTGTGGGATTAGAATATATTTCATTAAACGAGGTTTTCATTAAATGGAGGTTTTCAATTAATATGGAGCTCTTGTCGGGACATGAAAAAATCATCACTAAATCCGGGATTTCACTAAATACGGGAACATTAAATCGGGGTTTTACTGTACTCTCCATTTTACATGGAGATGGAGAGAACGATCCTCCATCATTAGGCACAGTTCTGTACACCAGATTTCCTTCAGTGTCTAGTGACAAGAACTTTGTGTAATGAGCTCCACTGAGCAAGCTCACTTTGCTTGTAGACTCTCTAAAACTTCTCTGAGGGTGTGTCAGCATCACATACTGATGTACATTACTACTGCAGAAATTACTACAGTCCAGTTCAAATATCTTCAAACTTGGTGGTGAGTAAGTGGAGAAAGACAAAGGAAAAGGGGGGCCAAGGTATGATGCTAGTACCTATTTTATGGCACAAGATGTCAGTAAAAAATACCAGTCCCAAGTACATCGGCCACTAGTACATTAGGAGCCGGCAGTTACTCTAACGTGGTAAATGCTTTTGCACAGATAGTAGTTGCTCAGTTACATAACCGCGCCAGGCGAATACACACCGCATTCTTCCTGCATTCCTGAAATACCTTTTCCAGGTCTCTAGTTACCAGAACTGAACAGTAGACTATGTTTCCATTTTATTACTAGTATTTATACCCCAGGGAAAATCGAAATACTCCAGGTGAATACCTCAGTAGGTACAAATTTGTGCTCTAAAGTCAGCCGACAGCCAAAATGGCAGAGTTTAGAAATGCCACCAGACCATGCAACATTCATGAGAAATTAACAAAAATATTGCTTTATTATTTATACATGATGATAACAGGTGTTATAATCATGTATACCACCCCCAGTAGGGAGTGTCTGACAACATTATTTACACATACAACAATGTTACTCATTTCATGAAGGTGCTATTAACTGTGAAACACTGAAACAACTGGTACTAGACGCCATATGGGAGATCCTGTCAAAACACAGGCTTCTTCTTCTTTCATAAGGTTGCATACTCTAGGTATGACATGCCTTCAAAGATGTTTCAGACAACGTCTATTTGAAGATACAGAGAAGGTAAGCCTCTGAAATATTGTATTTTTATCCGAGTAATGGCCAATGTCCAAAAGATTTCACATAAAGGAACCAAGAGTGTATGTATGCACTTCTTGTTTTCTCATCCATGTTACATGTCCTGTCCATCTCACCTTCTTTAACACAGCATATGGAACATTTTTAACACCCATAAAGATAAACGTAAAGTTCTCCCTAGAATGGGCCATGAAGACCCAGAAGGGGAGTAGAAGTATAGCTCTACTCTTTCTTTAACCCTGGCACTAGACGAGGGTAGGTGGTCAACTCCACGCACTGGCTGCTTTACCCCCGGGAAATGGGACCCGGTACCCATTGTACAGGAGGCTGGGTGGGCCCCAGGGCTGGTCTGGACGGGTGCAGAAAATCTCGCCCCCACCGGGATTCGATCCCCGGACCGTCCAGCCCGTAGCAAGTTGCTATACTGACTATGCTATCCCGGCACACTTTTAACACCTGTACAACAACCAAAGCTCAGCAGAACCTAATATCATATTTTACATAATAACTTGTATGCTGTAAGGCACCAGTTAACATATCCTGTCCACTCCCCTTACTAATCACTGCCCTAATGTCGGTCAGATTTTCAGAATCCTAAAAGGTTTTTCTGAACTTGTTTAAGAATAATCATTTTGAGGTGCACCTCCCACTATGACCATTGACTGTCTTTAACACAATATAATGCTGAAACATGTACACCATTTTCTGCAGGTAACCCTGACAGTATGGGAGATCAGATTGTATTGGGGAAACTTATTAAAATAGAGGTTTAAATGATAATTTTAAGACAAGAATGTGACTTTATTTGGACGCCTACACAAATCTTCAAATTAACAGCACAAACTTATGCCGTTTTATTTATTTTTCTTGGGAGGCGTGTGATCCCCATCTTTTTGGAGCATAATTTCTGTTGATAAAGTTTATAATGACGATTGCTTTACATCCTTGCGTTGACATCCTGCCCTGATGACGAAGACTGAGACGGTCTTCTCCGAAATGTTGAACTTTCAGTCCAAACTCAGACACCTGATTGCCCAAAAACACTTTTGCACTTAGTTACTGTGACGGCCCCATGTTCTATATCCTTGTACTGACAAATTATATTTTAGACAAATAACATAAAATTTTTATCTCTCTGAAAGAAAATAATTATGACATTTAAGTTATGTAGTCACAATTTCACTGAATTACTTTCAGTTCTGAAGGGTTAAATATGTCAGCCAAAGTAACTGGCCACAGTCGTTTAACTCACAGCACAGACAAGGAACCAAAATGCCACACACTCTGGCATTTCGATAGCATTAGTTCTGTGATGTCTGTGAACCAATCGACTGAGCGATTATACGTCTGTCCTTTGCAGAATCCAACAGTCTGCCTCAGCCTCCCACTTTATCACAGGTCGGTAAGCTACAGGAAGATGCAACTGTGTAGCATTTGAGCTGTGTCACTTCCTGGTAAATGTTCACTTACATTCACAGAACACTGTACACTATTTACGTAAGTTTTAAAAATCACAAATGTACAGAGACAAAAGAATGTCCTGCCAAACAATTACTTTACATCTCTCTCTCAAAATACCTTATTTACCTGAGTTCCAGAGAACAGGTCTGGATTACTACAGACCATTCTAAGTACATTACGTCTGTACAAGAAGGAATGTGATGTTGCGTATCACAGCTGCCCAGCACATAGAGTCCTACAAAACAAAGGAATGCAGTTATCATCAGGGCCACCTGACAACTGCAGCTGCTGATGCTATTATCACAGTCAGAGCCAGAGAGGCAACTGAATGCTCAGATGCACATGTCAGTTCATCGCGGTGATACACAGCTGTCAGAGGCAGTTCTGAGGGTGGCCTGCATCTGTCCTCTAACTGCTCCAGCTGCACCTGGAATAAGAAATAGTGTTCAGGGGCTCTTCATCAATATGACAGCCTCACTAATCAATCTGTAATTATCTCCCAAGTTTCCTGCTTTCAGTTACGAAGTCACGCAGTTACTGGAGTCTGAGCATGTATGAGTATGTAATGTTACTTTGTTATTAATTTCATAGAAGACATTGTTGTGTTCATAAATTATTATTAATTACTGAAATACCATCAAGAAAACTATTTATTACATAAAGCTACATGTTTCAGTATCAGTGGACCATCATTAGGTTAAGTATAAGGAACTTTGCCAATCCCAGTGGCCGTGCAGTCTAAGGTGTGAGTCTACGGCCGCTCGCTTGCTGGGATCGTGGGTTCAAATCCCGCCGGGGGTATGGATGTCTGTCTCTTGTGAGTGTTGTGTGTTGTCAGGTAGAGGTCTCCGCGACGGGCTGGTCACTCGTCCAGAGGAGTCCTACAGAGTGTGGTGTGTCTCAAGTGTGTGATCGTGAAACCTCGAAAAATGAGGAGGCCTAGGCCCCCTAGTGGCTGTCGAGCCATGTGTGGGGGGGGATCCATGTAGCAGAGTCCTTCCTGAGAAGCTAACAGGTCCTCAGCTAGTCAAGAAACACCCTGCATTTTATGGAACCCAAAGGTGCATTATTGCATTCACAAGAGCCCGTCACCTGTCAATTTTATTACAGGTAAGGAAATTAAATATGAATGCCATTCATACTGTTATTCCCTGACCCTAATAACTTACAATCTATGCTCTACTGCCATATCAAATTTTACATGTCTACTGCCAAGAATTATTGTCATCCAACCACAGAACAAAGAGAGTTTTTGGATTCATGGCCTTGAGCTTAATTAAGCACAAGGAGAACTTACTGTGCACGTTATTTTACATATTATAGAAAAATTACTCTACGAAAAGATACAAAGTTCAGTAAGCGGCCAGTCTCATTCCCATGTTAAAAGTTTGCACTTCTGACATGTTATTACTAATTGCAGGAAAGTAAAGAGCGTGGCATTCTGGGTGACATCCATTGTCATCACAATCACACCAAATCTTGTAAAATTCAGTCAAGTAGTTCAAAGTTGAAATGGATGTACACAGACTGTTCTACATCCTTGGATTAGCCATATGAAGGATCTATAAGGTAAAGGTAAAGCTGTCCCTATACAGGCCTGTACATGCCCCAAGGGCTCCAGGAAGTTGAGGCTCCCAGGATTTCTAAACAATGAGCACATCAAGGTGGTAAGGTTGTCAGCCCCACGCACCAGCCGCCCTTGCCCCCAGGAGATACCCCTGGTACTCATTTCTGTTAGAGGCCGACTCAAACCCAGGGCTATAGTGCGGCCAGAAGAATTAAGTGAATGAAAATCCAATGACCCCATCGGGAATGGAACCCATGACCTTCCAGCTTGTACTGCAGTACCTCAACCAACTGTGCCACCATGTATGAAGAATCTACGGAATGCAAAATTCTATTCTGTATCCATAAAGCATGAAAATAGTAAAAGGTAGTCCCAGAAGACTGTCCATACAGAACCTGATAGCACTTGTTTCAGCATACACAGACATGATGGTGATTTCATAGGCTAAACATTCCCCCCCCCCCCCCCCCTTTAAGGGAAGACAATAGGCTAAGAATACATATTGTCAACACTCAAAATGGGAAATACTATTTTTGGGTCGCAAATCAACTAAACTCAATGAATCTTTTTTACAAATGTACTTTGGTATGTTCTATACATCTTGTACAAGTTTCATGTGTATTGATACATTCATTTATAATATTTTTTCTAAAAAACAGATACAATAATGTCCAACTTTTTTTTACTGGAATTGTACAGGACTGTAAATGAAACATTTCCACTTGTCTGCTGTTTTACCTGGCAGAGTTCCTCACAGGGAGGGCACACAAGGGCACCTTTATGAAGCCATCCATTTGAAATGATGCGAACAGACAGCTCCTGCCCCGGAAAATAGCAAGTGTAAGTGTAGTTTGCCACCTGCAACAGATATGTATTTCATGACCAATGAGTCCATACTCTAAACATGAAACCTTGTTGTACTTTCACTATACATTACTTTACTGCAACGATCTTCGTCTCATCACGGGGAAAGGGGAACAATTCTTACTTCTATCCACTCTTTCACTCTCTGCTTGCAGACATGCCTATATCCCTGCCTCTGGTTCAGTGTTCCAAACTGGTACAAAGAACATCAGTAATACCAATATGCAGTAACTATCAACAGTCTATGGGCTTTCAGGCTTTCACGGCAGGCGCTGATAATATTATGGTTTTGACACCGCGTGCAACAGGTGTTCAAACTTTTTTCAATAATGGGTCAAACGATTGGCACCACATGATTTTTCTTAGCATTAATACCAATTTTCATTCAGGGACACCGTCTGCCCGGCAGTTATACAACGACAGTGGTAGACAGGTGGTTAGGGCCTACTGGCCTGATACAATGTGTGCTGGCCAATTAGGTAAAAAAATCTGTATGATAAAAACCACAAGTATGACATGTTTGGCACCCTGGGTACAGGATCATAAGTTTGGAATGATGTTTTGGACAAATGTACTGCCTCTGTCCTCTGGGTGACAGTTATGTTGAGGTAGGTGCTCATAAGTGGGTCCCTGTCACCACTGCATGGCGCGTCCTCAGGTTGCGGATGGAGGAATGGCCTCCGGATAAGGAGGGTAGCTGCGAATACATTTAATAAGCAGTCACAGACAGCCAACAAGGGGTGGTCCTCCAGCTTGGGGGTTGGGCGAGGTGCTAACAACTCCTCACTGTAAAAAATTACCATGTTACAAAACATTTGACAGAGCCTCTGACCTGGGAACTTAATGATCTGTACTCATCACCAAATATTATTCGGGTGATCAAATCAAGAAGAATGAGTTGGGCGGGGCATGTAGCATATATGGGGGAGGGGAGAGGTGCATACAGGATTTTGGTGGGGAGACCTGAGGGAAGGAGACCACTTTGAAGACCCAGGCATAGATGGGATAATAATATTAAAATGGATCTTCAAGAAGTGGGATGGGGGGGCATGGACTGGATTGATCTGGCTCAGGATAGGAACAGGTGGCGGGCTCTTGTGAATGTGGTAATGAACCTTCGGGTTCCACAGAACACGGGGAATTTCTTGACTAGCTGACGACCTGTTAGCTTCTCAAGAAGGACACTGCTCCATGGAGTTGTTAGTTTAGTTAGGTGCTGAAGAGATTAGGGAGGAGAAAGTGAGTCAATTATATAAGGCAGGTTGTAAGGAACTGGCCAACCGGAGCAACAGAATGGCTCTACACCCTCCCACCACTCGCCATATTCCTTGGAACCTACTTAGATAATTAACTTGCTTACTCTTCCCTCACCCTGTCAATGTCTACAGTAAAGTAGTTTCTGTCCACGCCATGAAGTTTATATGGTGTGGAGACATAGCTCCACTCATTCTCAACCTCAGCACTAGATGCAGGTGAGTGGTCAGCTTTATGCCCTGGCCACTTCACCCCCAGGAAAAGAACACATGGTACGCACTGAATAGGAGGCCGAGTGGGCCTCAGAGCAAGTCTGGATGGTTTGGTGAAGAGAAGAATCTTGTACTCACCCATAGGCAGTGTCATGTCCCAAAAAACTTAAACCCTGGACATTTTGTTTCAGAACAGACCACATGGCCTGATGCCCGACAGATGAAAACTACAAGGACATATTATGGGAAAAAAGAAATGCTGGAGATTTCCTGATGTCACCTTTTGCTTGTGCAAATTTGAATTGAATTCCTGTCAGATGAAAAAATGTAATTTGCCTTTTCATTAATTACATTTTGGTTAGTGTCTTTCCTCATGCCTTTTCTGAAAAATATGAGTTCTTCCTCCTTAAGCCTCTCCTTATGGAGCGGCAAATGAATTACTGGTGACAGCCCACAAGCCAGGGGGTTGGTGAGCTCTACTAAAATATTAAGACACAGGACAAGACTCATAGAAACTGAATAATTTATCCACAAAAATAAAATACTCCTACCAGACAACACAGAATAATAAACTGTCCTGGTATGAAAATTCTCTTACCAATCCAGGCCTATATAATTTATTGGGAGTGGAATTCAATTAAAGGAAAGAAAATTATGTGATGTACAAGTATGTATAAGTGAACACACAGGGAAAAGGCAGTTGCCAGCATCTAGACAAAGCAAAATTTCATTTCAGTCAATAAAGTAGTTAATAACCGTTTATTGTCCCTCCAAAATGTTTCGACATTTTGTAAGGCCTCCTCTGGGAGACTTGTTTAGAAAACACAGATACAAAGTACTAGATTGGCAGTACTAAACGTAAATTCTGACAAACCTATGCACTTAAGGTACTCCCTCAGGATGACATACTGAACCCCAAAACACGTTCAAACCCTTCACATAGTACTGTAAACACAAGAAAATCATCCTTCAAATCAATGCTGCCTGAGCACATGTTTGCTGAATGAGATCAGTGTAACTGAATGAGGTCCCACTGAATTTTACTACGTAAAACATTTCACTCTGTTCATATGTCACACACTTGGTACAAAGTTAACTGGAATACTCACCACGATGTGCAGCCGACCTTCCTGGCAGAAGTACTGGTAACATCCAGAACCCCAGTGTTGCCACAGTCGCACTTGTCGACATGAGCGTTCTTCCCACATTTGGTTTGTGTGGTCAAAACACCGAGAGTCTGATCCATATCGCTCCAACGCAAAGTTCTTTTCTTGATCTGACCAATGTAAATAACAACTGACTAAGCAATCTTGCTTTAGTATGCAATAACATACTATGGAATGGAATCAAACGGCAGTTAAACATTTTTTTAAACACAGGTACTTACTTCTCGATCAGAAACATTGCACAGCACATGCCGTGTATTCGTTATTCAAATCACTAGCTGCTATATGCCACACTGTCATTGAGCAGCACACAATTTCAGTGTCCTGTTTTACTTTATTTAGTAATCCATGAAAGAACATTTTATGTGTTTTACCAATGTTCAGGCTTAACCTTTTTTCACTACTGTAACATGGGTATTCCAGACGATTTGTGTCCTCTGGGATTTTGGTGAGTTAGTGTTTTCCGACGTTTCAAAGGAATGTAGTGCCTTCACCTTCAAGGGTAAGCAGCCCACGATCCTGGTGTCTCACCCTGAAGATGAATATACTATGTTCTTTGAAATACTGAGAAGCAATATTCCAATGACAGTGTCACATCACAGGACACTTGAATCCTCAGCAAAAGCTATGTGAAAACCTCAAATATAGAAAGGACATTCCTACTAAGATACATTTCAGGACGCAGAATAAAAAAATGTAATGATACAAACAGAAAACAGAATAAAATCCCTCTACTTGTCATAAAATTCTAGCTTGAATTTCTGTGTTGATTTCCATTTGGTTGAAATTAAATTACATTAGTTTTTTCTCTATTCTGAGGATCACAGGAGTTTTCTGATAAGAATAAAGTTGTGTGTTTTAGACTGTTTTAATTGTACTTGGCTTATTTGAGGCATATATCAATGGCAGAGGTTATGAAATATGAACAAAAATGAAGGCATGTAAAAGGCAATAGTTAATAGACACTTCATGACACATTATACAATAATATGTGATGGCCATCAGATCTGCCAAGTCTATGTACCTAACCCCTCTCTGGATAAGTGCATTTTGATTAAATCTGTTATCTTAAAGCAGTATTTCTCAATATTTCCCACATGGTAGCATTTTAAAAACATAAGTCCAAGTTCTTCTTACCAGCTATCCTTACTTCCCTCTCCAATTGGTCCATGAGCCTCTCTCTTGTCTCCCCTCACTTTATCTTCTTACTTTTCCACCCTCCATCCCCAATTTATACTTTCATTTTATACGAATTTTTTTCTTATACTTTTAAGTACACCATACTTTATTTTTAATTCCAACCAAAAAGTTAACTGACAGCATATGTCCTCTGATAGGTTCAACCATTTTTACATACGCAATGCAAAGCTAAAATGTGACGACACAACCTCATACACCCAGCAAGAATACTAATGGTGTAATCACAATGCAGTACACAGACTTCACAGTGGTGTTCTACTTTCAAGATGTCGTAACGGCTTCACGGTACACATGTGAATGTAATGTCATCTACACACAAACAGAAAGCATTGTCTTCTCTGTGCCAGTTTTCATGCAACTCACAAACATACTCAACAGTATTATGTGCAGATCTCTTATACAAAATTTAACCCAAACCAGAAAATAAATGTAGAAAGTATGGATATAAGTTAATTTATGCCCCTGAGTGAAGTAAGGCATCCACCATGCCAATTTTCACAAAACTCATAACAACTCAATAAATTATTGTACACATGTCCCATACCAAATTTTATCCAAATTGGATGAAAAATGTAGAAAATACAGGCACAATTTCATTTATGCCCCTAACTAAAGTATGGCTTTCACAGCACCAATTTTCACAGAACTCATACTTCCTCAATGGCAGTGCACAGAGATCTTGTATACAGAATTACACCCAGGTCCGCCACAAATATGGAAAGTATAGGATGAAGTATATTTACACCACTGAAAGAAGCATGACTGTCACTGAACCAATTTTTATGGACCTCAGGGTTGCCCAGTCCCTGTTACAGTTATAAGGTTTCCCAATAATGTGTTTTGTTCGGTTGGATCTGCTTTAGATAATTTACTTCAGTAATAACAAAAACTATTATTGTAAGATACACTACGTCATTTCTTACTTAAGTTACATCATTTCTTACTTAAGTTACATCATTTCTTACTTAAGTTACATCCCTTTAACTTAGTAAGGATAACCCCCTATTACATACTTGGATTATTTTCAAAATACTGGCAGTGTGAGCCCCGCACAATCACATTCTTTGAACGCCATGTGAACTCCTGGATGTACGGACAGTAGTCAGCCAGAGACACAGAACCACCGTAGAAACTCTCTTGCCCTGGCTTCACATGTGGAATTGAGTCGAAGTTCTGCAAGACAATCACAAATCAACATTACAGTCCTCCAAACACTGTCAGAGTAGTCCTAAATATACAAATGCTTTCATGTTTTGCACTTTACACCATTCACTGTCTTCAGTTTATTTATTAAATGACTCACTAGTACAAAATGTTTTTGATGAGCTGATAATTATGTGACTGGTTAACAAATCTCAGCTTTAGCAGACCTTACACAAGCTTATCACTGCACACTTCCCTATGCAATCCAAATTCAACCCACACACTATTCCTTGAAGATCTGTTTCATCTATGCCTAGGCCTTCTTCAAACAACATTTTGTGTGAAATATTTTACCCAGGAATGCACTATGTCCTGTCCATCTTAACCCCCATCACTTTTGCATCCTATCAAGGTGAAGGGCACAGCTGCCCCTGTTGCTGCATCTCTCTCAGGTACAAATATCCACATCAGCTCTTTTTTCTAAGATTCCCTCACTCTATAGCAGACAAAATTTACAGCTGACAAGAGCCAACTAACAGTTGACACATCACACAGGTCAAATTAATTTTTCTTTCTTTATTAAATATATGTCATGCTTCAAAATTTAACTTTCACTAAATGTTAATGAGATCCTTATCTCGTTAACACAGCTGTGGCGTAACTATTACGCAAGTATTACAGAAACATAACCTGTCTCTGGCATAACTTTTACTGAAACATAACTTGTCTCTGGTATAAGTGTTACTGAAACATAACATGTCTCTGGTATAAGTCCTAATGAAACATAACCTGTCTCTGTCATAAGTGTTACTGAAACATAACCTGTCTGTGGCATAAGTGTTACTGAAACATAACCTGTCTCTGGCATAAGTGTTACTGAAACATAACATGTCTGTGGCATAAGTGTTACTGAAACATAACCTGTCTCTGGCATAAGTGTTACTGAAACATAACATGTCTCTGGTATAAGTCCTAATGAAACATAACCTGTCTCTGGCATAAGTGTTACTGAAACATAACCTGTCTGTGGCATAAGTGTTACTGAAACATAACCTGTCTCTGGCATAAGTGTTACTGAAACACAACATGTCTCTGGTATAAGTCCTAATGAAACATAACCTGTCTCTAGCATAAGTGTTACTGAAACATAACCTGTCTGTGGCATAAGTGTTACTGAAACATAACCTGTCTCTGGCATAAGTGTTACTGAAACATAACATGTCTCTGTATAAGTCCTAATGAAACATAACCTGTCTCTGGCATAAGTGTTACTGAAACATAACCTGTCTGTGGCATAAGTGTTACTGAAACATAACCTGTCTCTGGCATAAGTGTTACTGAAACATAACATGTCTGTGGCATAAGTGTTACTGAAACATAACCTGTCTCTGGCATAAGTGTTACTGAAACATAACCTGTCTCTGGCATAAGTGTTACTGAAACATAACCTGTCTCTGGCATAAGTGTTACTGAAACATAACATGTCTCTCATATAAGTCCTAATGAAACATAACCTGTCTCTGGCATAAGTGTTACTGAAACATAACATGTCTCTGGTATAAGTCTTAATGAAACATAACCTGTCTCTGGCATAAGTGTTACTGAAACATAACATGTCTCTGGTATAAGTCCTAACGAAACATAACCTGTCTCTGGCATAAGTGTTACTGAAACATAACCTGTCTCTGGCATAAGTGTTACTGAAACATAACCTGTCTGTGGCATAAGTGTTACTGAAACATAACCTGTCTCTGGCATAAGTGTTACTGAAACATAACCTGTCTGTGGCATAAGTGTTACTGAAACATAACCTGTCTCTGGCATAAGTGTTACTGAAACATAACCTGTCTCTGGCATAAGTGTTACTGAAACATAACCTGTCTCTGGCATAAGTGTTACTGAAACATAACCTGTCTCTGGCATAAGTGTTACTGAAACATAACCTGTCTCTGGTATAAGTGTTACTGAAATATAACCTCTCTCTCCCTGGCAATCCAACACAGGGGCAATGAACGGCTGATCTTTTGAAACCAAGTAAAACACTCTGTTATTATTATTCTTAATTGCAGTAACACATTTACTGTCACTATCATCACACCATTTATGACAAAACATCATTTGCAACTGATGTCTTAATAACCATGACAGAAACATAAAAGGAATTTCTATCTCTACACCTTGCCTTCGCTTCTTTTTAATTTCAGTATTTCCGCTGTTGTGTGCCATCTAGACAGGCAATACTAGAAGACTGTCTAACATCTAGAAGAGGCAAGCCACTGGTCACAGTAATTTTAATAGAGTTCCAGGCAGAACTTACAGGACACACTTTCACTTTCAGACTATGTGTCCTACAAATTGTGCGTTATAAATGTTACATATAAGCAATGTAAATTTATAATGCAACAACAAAATATAATTTAGCTGATGAAGTAGCATGCTGAGGTTGTGAGCAGACGGTTTTCCCACCGAGTATTACTTCAGTCAACATTTTTGCCTGCAACTGGAAATGTGTTACACACATAATGTTTTTGTTGTTCTCTTTGTTTATAGGAGGACACTTTATTTTAAGAATATAAATTCTGCTACTGTTAAATTCGTCAGACATAACCTCCAAGATTCACACAGCTGTCATATTTTTCATTGCTAACTTGTTCTGTATACAGCCTTTCACACAATTTGTTGATATGTTTCTAATCTACTTTCTACAAAATTTCACAGTTCCCAACACCAGTGATTCATCAGTTATTGCTGCCAAATGAAACTAATTAAAATTTTTACATGACTCCCAGTTTGTTCCCTCATATTTCAACAAAACAAAACAAAAAACTCTTGTGGAAGTTGCATGTTTCTTCTACATCTATTACCACACACAATTTCCGGATCCTACATTAAAAGGCGCCACTAATGCCACTTCCATATCACAGGTTCATATGTCCTGATATTATGTTATCACTGATTGTAGGAAACGAAAACTGTGACTTTGGGATACAGCTCCAGTGGCATGATATTAATACCAGATTCCACACAAATTGGTTCTGAAGTTGAAAGGTAACAAAAACAGACAGCACAGTGACTTCATAAGCTTCCTTTTATATCCAAAGGTATGGATCAGGCATAATATTATAAAATGCACTGATGTGGTACCATTCTTCAATGTCTTTGATAATGAAGAGAACAGAGATGTTTATAAAATCCCTAGAAACATTAAAATCTGCAACATGCACACACTGAACTAACTATTCCTTGTCCTTGGAGCAACGGCGGCAGTGGTGCTGATGATGATGATGGCATGCACTTATTCTGATTTTCTAACCTGGTAGATGAGTGGTAGTTTTTCCTGGTGTTCCACCAAATTGCAGAGTGCAACAGAGCTGCGGTCTTCAGTGCACTCTGTCTCCAAGGGATCACGTTTCACCTTGTTGCAAAAGGGGTGTATTGATTTACCACTGCAAAATTTAACGAGACATGTACCATATGTTCAAGAACAAGAGCAATGAGAATTACTCCAGTTTACAGACAGGTTGTTTGGGGTTTTAAATACCTTTACACACAATTGTATTTGTTTTACTATAGACACACAGGAGCTGTTGATGGAATAAAAACAGTATATATTGCAGTCTGCTTTATGTGCATTCCATGACAGAGTATCCTTTCAAACATCAGGAACAGCTCACCCAATGACAAAGCATCACATCCCAGCAGTCTTGAATCTTCAGCAACATTGCTGTGACAACCTCAAATCTCACAAAACACACTCACACTCACCTTCTGGTCTTGTTGTCCATCCACTCCTTGCAGCTCTTCATTGCAAAGTCACAGCCAAAGTCCTTGCCCCAGCTGAGTGGCTGTGCCATGCTGTAATTGGCACGGTACCAGCCCGTGTCCTCCAACAATGCCAAAGTGATGCGTGAATAAACGGGGTTCTGCGTGTGAGTCCCTGTCATGGCTTCATTCTGAAATGAAACACATGCACAGAATGGGAGGGTCTCCTCAGACGACATTCTCTTCAGCACAAATTTATTTCAAACACTGGTGCAGTGTTAATTTCCAAGGCTTCAGAAAATATTCCTATTGTTCCTTCTTTAGAATCCTATCAGCAAACTGTGTACATGTGTCCAGCCCCAATTTAAAATGCCTAATGCACATTATGGACACTAACTACACAACTTCTGTGGATGCTGTGTTGTTGGGTGAGTGGTCCCCGAAGTTCTGAAGGATCACAGTGCCTTCCAAACATTTTAAACTACTTGCTAAATGACACACTGTTGCATCCAACCAGATTTTAATTTTTAATACATGTTACATGTCACTACACCTTTTACTAGCAGCACGACAACAGAAACTATGTCTTCTGACCACAAGATGTTTAAAGGGCCATAATAAGTTACGTTAATATGGCCTGTTGTACTTCAGATAGTTTTTTTTTTCTTCTTCTTCTTCTTCCCCCTATAGCTCACAGCCCTATATGGGCCTGGGCCTCCTCTTTTCGTCAAGGTTTCATGGTCACACACACTTGAGACACAGCACACTCGGTAGGACTCCTCTGGACGAGGGACCAGCCCGTCGCAGAGACCTCTACCTGACAACACACAACACTCACAAGAGAGAGACATCCATGCCCCCGGTGGGATTCAAACCCACGATCCTAGTAAGTGAGCGGCCGAAGACCCACGCCTTAGACCGCACGGCCACTGGGATCGGCACTTCAGATAGTTAACCACACAATAATGGTTTGTCAGGCTGTCCTGCTTCTCACATTAACTGGAAAACATTAAGACAAGCACCCAGTTGATTGCTTGTCACAAATTAATGGGATATATTCATTTTCTTATTGATGAAGATAAAAAAGGTGAATGATATGTTTTATTGCAATAGTTAAAAGGAAAGGTAAAATTGTCCCTTGGCCTAACACCATGCCATGCATCCATACAGGGGGAAATGAGGTAAAGCTCCAGGTCTTCTTAAACTAGGAATCTGATGCAGATGATAGGCCCGTTTCATTTGCAGCTGCTTTACCTCTGGAGAAACAGACTACTGTACCCACCGAACAATAGGCTGGATGGACAAGATATTTTTAACAAGTCCACACCAGTCAATGTGCCAATTTATTTTAAGGTGCGTGTTTACATTCTGACAGACATTATCCCTGAAGAAAATGTGCACAGCCCAAAATATTTATATTTTAGAGGCAAAAATTTCTGTTTGTACCATTCATTAATGAATTCGTTCTTTCTTAAAGCATGTCTAAAAATGTATTTAGGCCTTCATGTGCAGAGATGGAGTATGTTATTCAGTTCAGGCAAACATTATTTTTGGTTGATAAATTTTTTATAACAACTCAAAATGCATTTGTTCAATTCGTGCAAATGGACCTTCCAGTGCTACACACTGTTCCAAACGTGCTTTGGAAGACCAATCACTACTTGCCTCGAAGACTCTCTTCTCCCAGTGTGTGAGAGCGGTTCCTTCCTCCCCCTGATCTTCCAGTTCAGCTCCTTCCAGATCCCGGCAACCAAAGTGATTGCGCACTTCTTCCACCACACGAGGAGTAACCATCATCTGCACCTCTCGCTCCATTCGACCACCATGAACAAGCCAGTTCCTTCGAACTACCGATTTAATCACACGATCACTCCACTGCCGAGTCAGAAGTCTGCAGAAACAATCACAACTCTTTTTGTATATTGGATAGTTTAATGCAACACATATCGACTTAACATGGCGCCATCATCAGGCAAATAAGACACTAAATAAATATTACGTAAGTTGCATAATATGGTTGGGATCCCAACTTCACAAAAATAAATATGACAAGCCAAAATCAGTAGTCAAAAAATTATGTTAAATCCAATAAATGTGATAAAATAATAAGTTTAAATATGGCATTAAATGATTAGGATTAAAACAGTATAACCGTACTTTCTAATGTCAGTGCATGTTTTCTTGTACATATTTGGCCCTGGGGGAACATTTTACATTCACACTCCTTAAAATGTGTACTCTGATTGTTATGTTATCAACATGCACACATGGTACTGTCATGACTCTACCTTTTATATAAAAGTGGACTGCAGAAATTTAAAATTAAGTCTGGGATGTGATGCTGTGTCACTGCATTAGTGTTTCCTAAAATCTGACAGGAACATAGTGCCTTCCTCTGTAATGCTGAGGTTACTTTCGAACACCAGGAACTACTAAGCTGGTGACACATGCTGCATGCCAGAAGACCTGAATCCTCGACAAAATCGCTGTGGAAACCTCAAACCTTCAACAGTTTTAGTCTGTCTGTGTGTCTGTCTGTCTGTAACATACACAAGATAACAACAATCCTTACGTTACGATTTTGTGCTGCACACTGGCAATGGGACATCAACATATACGTCATTTTCTGTTTACTTCTGCTCCCATCTCCTTCTTGGGGTCTAACAAAGATTCTTTGTTTTTCTTTATGGTGTGTTTTTACTCAACAAATCAGAATCATCAGCACACATCAGAAGCTGATTTCTGATTACATTAAAGCACATTCACTGTAACATATACAATGCTCTATAGGCACATGTTTAATGTAAAATAGATATGAGATCTCAAATTTCCCTTGATACAGTACACTGTTGTGACTATTTCATCTACATATATACATATTTTAATGGGCCTGATGATGGCACCTAAATTAAGGCAGAACATGTGACCAAGTTATCCTTCATCTTATGTCAACCACAGGCATTGTGTCCCGACTGATATGCCATTTTATCCATCTCTTTCTTAATTCTCTTGCTACTTACTTTCAGTAAACCTGGTCTACAGAGACCCCTGACATTCAAAGATCAAAATCTCATGTGCATTTTCCACTAGTGGAGTGTCACCACAACTCACTTCTCATTGAGATGGGGTTTGCCAGAGTCACCTCGTGGGGTCAGTGGACTGCCATCCTTGTCGCGGTAGAAGGCATACAGACTGACTGAGAAGCCGAGGGCATGCAGGATCTCATGCTTCACTGTCGACAGCAAGATCTCAAGTTCCTGTGGTTTTGTGCTGATACTCTGCGGACACAGGTTGGCATGTCCTGCTATCGGTCTGCCAAAAAGATAAGCCCCACAACATTTTACACATTCAAAACAGAAATCAGTCATGCTCTGACAGGCATTATATACAAACGAGTCAAAAATTAAAAAGGTCAAAACCCAGCACTAGGCTGATTTACTGCACATTACTGTCATGTACCTAGTACTTACTGTTTATTCGCTAGTAGTTTACAAATGCAATGTTTTGTTCTGCATCACAGAACTAGGAACGGTATCTTGGTTAAGATAACAGGTAATTGCAGAGGTGGAAAAGTCACTTTCATTGCAGATTTTGTGCTTTTCTTGAATTACAAAGTGGGAACTGTTAGTTGACATGTTTTGCCTTAAGATGGCAGACTCCACCTGCCAAAACTCATAATGAATGAACAGTAAGTACTATCCTTGTTGCCCATGACAATAACATACTGTGAATTAATTAGATACCTACAACATGATGAAAAAGCATAGCAGTATTTAAGTGTTTGTTTCTGATTTACTTAATGACACCTTACCTGGTGCACACATTACAGTGCTGAATCATAAATATGACTGTGAATGATTGAGGACAAAAATTGATGTGGTAATGGACTATTTTATGTAACTATCCTAGCATTTATGTAGACATAGTGAGGAAAACCATAACACAAGACAGAATATCCACTCCTTGGGACAAGAACCAAACCACTTAACCATACGTTCAATGTAATACTGTACATATTAACAGCTGAATACTGTATGAGAGATGCTGTGCTGAAGTTAACTGACATACATGTCTGAAGCATTGTTTAAATTGCCATTTGGAAAACAATCATTGGCTAAAATGTTACATATTGTTGACACGACAGTCTGAAAGAGCAACGCTGAAACCTAGATTTATCAAATGTTTTAAAACAGCTCATAAACATAATATTATATGACAATGATAATCAATAAAACACCATTTCTGTAGACTACAACACCGTATTAAACTTCCCTTTATTTGTTTACGATGTCATTTTTCACATGTTGCGGCTGTGTTTCGCCATCATCAGGGAAATGATTCATATAAAGCACGAGAAAATACTGCTGGCTTTACATTTGTATATGCATGAATTAGCAATGAAGATGGCTCAGCACAGCTGCACATGTCAGAAATAACACTGCAGACAAATATAGGTAGGTTTAATAAAATTCTCTAGTGCATAGACATGGTGTTTTATTGACTGTCATTGTAAGTTTGTACACAGTAAACATGACAACTTCAAAGATGAAATAATACATTTTACACATTATTATTATTATTATTATTATTATTTGTTATCACCGTTATGCAGGGCATTTACAATACATGAAACAACCCATGTTTCTAGGGTACGTAATGTTATAGCTATTCTGCTGTTACAATTTAAGGTACATGTAATGTTACTTTGCATGATAAACATTTTGTACTTTTACATCATCATCATCTTTACTACTCCTACTACTACTACTACTATACTACACTACTATACTACTACTACACTACTATACTACTACTACTGCATAAATATTTAAACAGATCCAAGAAAAGTTAATTTATATCTTCATGTAAAGTGGAATTTGCTTTAATGAGAGCACTTTATACTCAATACAGTACACCAAGGTGCGTGCAGATATAAGGGAACGGACAGAAGGACACAACAATCATGCAAGTAATTCCATATTTTATACAAAAGGTACTTAATACAATTTTCACTGAATTAATGCACACAACAAATAATGATATTCCCTATAACATCACTTCACTTGTATGGTTGATTAGTCTATTTCCATACCTGTCTCTGTCCGGCCATGGTTCAGATTGCAGCAGACTTTCCTCTCTGCCACAATAACTGGCCCACCCAGCTTTCTATACAACAGGTACTGGAGGTGGGGGGGTGTCTTTCTCAAAACTGAAGCACTAAACTGACAACTCACCTCTGCACAGTGCCATGGTCTAGAATGTGCACACCTTTAAATCCATATTCCTTATGTGCTTTCATGGCATTGAACAAAAGCTGGGGCGACAATTTTACTTTTACCCATATCTATCAGTTCCCATGT
This sequence comes from Reticulitermes speratus, assembly GCA_021186555.1. Classification (NCBI taxonomy): domain Eukaryota; kingdom Metazoa; phylum Arthropoda; class Insecta; order Blattodea; family Rhinotermitidae; genus Reticulitermes; species Reticulitermes speratus. The sequence continues at coordinate 1,591,112 of JAJKFL010000010.1, read as the reverse complement.
TCATGTATTGAAGTCTGTCACAATATTGGATAGCAGACGACTTCATGTACAAGCAGCTGAGTTGCATGCAAAATAAACCACCTCGTAAGCAGTACAGACATTACTATAGAGCATTAACAAGTGAGCGAGAAGGCCTAAAATCTGAAATAAGGACACCACACAAGACATTAAGGTAGAAAAATTACAATAAATTAAAGATACAGTAGTATGGGAATATACTACACCAAGAAATTAATAAAAGAATAAAAAATTTAACTGGCAAATAAATGGAAATTGGAGAGACGAAATAGTAGGTGGAGAAACAGGTAAGGAATGATAATTAACTAACTAACTAACTAAGTAACTAACTAAATGACTGAATGACTGACTACATACAACACAGTTCCTTGTGTAAAGCTAACATTTACTCAGCTAATAAAGATATTCATCACATTTCATGAAACCTGGAAGTTCATCACCAACTTCACAACAGCCTGCCACTTGGCCCTGTCCTAAGCCAGAACAAACCAGTCCATGCCCTCCTATCCTATTTCTTTACGACTGACATTAACAATAACTTCTAACTACAGCCAGATCTCCCAAGCAGTTCTTTCTTTCACATTTCCCCACCAACACAAAGCATGTACTTATTTTCTCCCTCATACAGGCCACATGCACCTTCCATCTCACTCTCCTTGATTTGATCACCTGAATAATATGTAATGTGGAGTACAGGTCATTAAGTTCGACATTATGTTATCTCCAGTCTCTTGTAACTTCGTCCCTCTTAGGTCCAAATACCTTCTTTTGCACTCCGTTCTTCAACACCCTCAGCCTATGTTTTCCCCTCAATGTGACAGACCAAGTTTCACACCCAAATAAAACAACAGGAAGAGTTATAGTTCTGCACATTTTAATCTTTACATTGTTAGATAGCAAGCAAAGAAGTACCAAAGGAACATGAAAGAGTAGGCACAGATACAAGAGAGGCAGCCAGGAGAGCTCAGTCTGTATAGTGACTCAGTATGGGCTGGACAGCTCAGGGATTGAATCCCAGCGGAGGCGAGATTTTCTATCCCCATCCAGACGGGCCCCAAGGCCCACCCAGCCTTCTGTACAATGAGTACCGCGGATAAAGCAGCTGGGACATGGTGCTGACCACCCACCTGCTTCTAGAACCAAGGATGTGAATAGGTTGGAGCTATACCTCCACCTCCCCTCTGTGCCTGCATAGACATGTCATGGACTGACCTTTTACCTTTACAGATGCAAGAGAGTGTTAGTGGGAAGGTACAGAGATATGGGGAAATTTGTTAAAATGTTAGAAGGCAAACTAATCTGGTGAAAACATGAATAGATATTTCTAACGTTACACAAACAGAGAAACACCTCTTACCTGTCTAGTGCCGCTTCTTGCTGGCAATGCGCTGCATACGCTACAGTCATTCCTTTGTGACAACGTTCAGTCTCCATTGCCGAGACATAGAACACAAAGTCTGCTCCATCAATTCCAGGACCTCTGCTGGAATTCACTGTGCCACAGTCTTGGCCTGTTGCATTGCACGTCCGACACACCTGCAACAGTTCCATGTAAGTGGAGTCACCATGTGCAACAATTATCTGTGTTGAACTGAGGATTTGTTTCTTCTGGACATGAGACACATCATATTCAAAAGTACATGGTTCTATGATTTTTAGCTGTGACCTTCTATCACATTAATGTATAATATGGTCTATGATATTTCCAGACATATTCATTGCATTTTTGAACAAATTATACATCACAGGCATGAGAAAAATTAAGAGCCACCTATCTGCTGTAGAAAATGCATATCCTATCAATGTTCATTAACACAGATGGACTACCTTTCATACTACCTTATATAAAGTCGCATTATATATTATAACATGACTCTACAAGTAAATTGTTGGGGAACATTCAGCAGAAGAAATTATAACCTAACATTCAAACACTTAAAATTACTTATAAAAAAGGTGATTTCTTTAATTCCAGAGGCGCCTTATTCCAGAAAGGGCATGTTTGGCGCTCAGCTGCCTGGTGTAAGTTATGAACATAATTATGGTAATCAAAACTTCTGCCCCACTGACCACTGACACAGTACTACACAAAGCCAAGTGTTTTACTTTTTAACACAAATGTGTAAATAAAACTCAAGTGATATACAACTTGTAAATTGTGATATTATTTACATACTACAACAAAAATAAAAAATATATACACGTTCAAAATCGATTTTAATACAGCAATACACTCAAAGATAAAATGTCAATGCATTCTAACCTCAAACCCCTTTGTTTTTCGCGCAAGCGGACAGTTACCATTCGTCAAATCCTGTACGGTCAAAACTGTCTGTAGGCCCATGGCGTTTGTTCTGTGTAATTACATTGGAAACCGTTAAACTTGCAGAACAATGATTATAAAACGTGCGTTTCGTTCGTCTTTATAAACAACTGTTCGCAACCCTTTTCTCTCCCATGTACAATCAGACGATCCGTCGTTAGCTAGTTATGTTGGTAACGCAGGTTGAAATGCAGTATTCCCGGCAATTTTCTAAAATTCTCAAGGGTTACAATAAATTTAATGAAAATCCGTTCATTGGTTCTAGGACTGTTACATCCGGAGACACACACGCGGAACTTGCGAACGCACCTTAAAAAGAAAAGGACTTCAAATAGGGTCTTCTGTTGAATCTTACCTGCAACCAGAAAATATCCATCCACTTCGATGTCAGATTACAACAAATTTAAAACAGAAGCAGAATAGATTGCACCTGATGAAGAATTTCAACGCATTTAAATAAACATGAGTCATGACAAGTCACAGTACGTACCTCCAGATGCTGCTCTGGCACCTGCACCTCTCCACACATGGTTCTGGCCTCACACGCATTCTTGCAGTAAGGGTAAGCCTCCCCCTTTCGGTAGAACACCTGGTTGTTTTCACATTTTCTGAGAACACATGAACGATTTTATAGACATTGGGGAACATGTAATGAGGATGAGGTAACCGCATAGTACGAAATACAAGTAGATACTGAGAATACAACAGCAATGTCATTCCATACCTGGCAAAAGAAAATTCCACTCAAACCACAAATCAAATTTCACAATATAGATATTAATTATGAATTGAAAACAAAATTTCTGGGTGTATATATTAAAGGAAATATGAAATGGGACGGACACATTAAATATCTACGTTCAAAACTCAGTAAAAGTTACTACGTGATAACCTCTCTTAAGGATTTAAGGAGCCTACAGGTTATAAGGGGTAAATATTTTGTGTATTTTCATGTTCAATTGAGGTATGGTTTAGTACTTTGGGGTGGTGATCCCAACAGCAATGGTATTTTTAAACTGCAAAAGAGAGTTATACGTTTAATTAGCAATGTAGGGAGGAAACTTTCTAAAGCTCTAAACATACTTCCAGTGCCTTGCATATATATACAGAAAGTAAAATAGAATGCTATACAAAAATAAATGTACATAATTTTCAACAAAATACAGAAATCCACAACCATAATAAACGCCAAAGCTCGGATCTCCACATTCAGTTTTGCAAAACTAGTGTCTTTTAAAAAAAATGCAGTGAACACAGGAAATAAATTATACAATAAATTGCCAAGTCCAATGAAGAAGCTGGAAAAAAATGTAAGAATTTAAGAGGGAACTGAGATCCTTTTTACTACAACATACATTCTGCTAGGTTGGTGAATGTATGTCTCATTAATTATTAACATTTTAACGTCCAATTTATTTGTCATTTGGTAAGATGACTTGTTTGTCGTTAGCTGTTCTGATTGTAACTTAACTGATTCTGTACGTGTAGATATGCAAAATGTGTTACAGTCAGGGTTTGTAGTGCACACGAATATGAACAGAAGATGAGACCAGCTGGTATTGCAGTGACCACTGTGGCTGAAGAAAGCTCCTGCAGATAGCAACACAGCTTCGGGAATACTGTTAGTACATCTATTTCAGTAACAATTTGTCCCTGTGCACGACAGGATGGCGTATGGAGGAGTGGAAGTATAGCTCCACTCATTCTTAACCTCGGTACTAGATGGAGGTGAGTGATCAGCTTCACGCCCCGGCCACGTTATCCCTGGGGAAAGCGCCCCCGCCCTTGCACAAGAGGCTGGGTGGGCTTCACATTTGGTCTGGGCGTTCTGGAGACGAAAAAACCCTCTTAGCCCTGTCAGAAATCGAAGCATCATTCCTCGATCGTCCAGCCCGTAGTCTTGTCGCCATATATGGCCTATTCTGCACTATCCCGGCTCTAGACAGCACGGCGTCATAACCCAGAACACAATATGAAACGTTCCGGCCGTGGAACCTCAAATCTCCCTACCAAAGCGCAGCACAGACTACGCGCGACACACCCGTGTGTAAGAAGTTGCCGCATGACCACGGCGAACCGCACAAATTGCGAGATAAATCAGACAGAACTAAAACGGAACAAATAATTCGACTGTCCCTCGCAAATGTACAGTACAGCATAAGGGAACTAACTAACTACCTAACTCCATGGAGCAGAGTCCTTCTTGAGAAGCTAGCAGGTCGTCAGCTAGTCAAAAATTTCCCCGCGTTTTGTGGAACCCGAAGTTTCATTACCGCATTCACAACAGCCCGCCACCTGTCCCTATCCTGAGCCATATCAATGCAAACCATGCCACCCCCATTCCACTTCTTGAAGATCCATTTTAATATTATTTTCCCATCTATGCCTGGGTCTTCCAAGTGGTCTCCTTCCCTCAGGTCTCCCCACCAAAATCCTGTATGCACCTCTCCCCTCACCATACGTGCTACATGCCCCGCCCACCTCATTCTTCTTGATTTGATCACCCGAATAATATTTGGTGATGAGTACAGATCATTAAGTTCCTCGTTATGTAGTCTTCTCCACTCCCCTGTTACCTCGTACCTCTTAGGCCCAAATATCCTCCTCAGCACCCTATTCTCGAACACCCTCAGCCTATGTTCCTCCCTCAGTGTGACAGACCAAGTTTCACACCCATACAAAACAACAGGCAAAATTATAATTCCGTATATCTTAATCTTTGTATTTTTAGATAGCGAACTGGAAGACAGAAGATCCTGCACCGAATGATAACAAGCACTCCCCGCCTTCAATCTGCTCTTAAGTTCTTCCTGAATGGAATTTCGATTTGTTAGGGTTGTTCCCAAATATTTGAACTGTTCCACCCTTTTAAAGGATTTATTATCTGTCTTTATGTTGTGATTTTGTCCTGCATTCCGATTGCGAGACATGACGGCATAAGGGAAGTTGAAATTATTTAAATTTTAAACGGACACAGGTGTAACACGTGTGGTGTTAGAACTTGCGTATGATTCAACATTATAAAGCTCCTTTGACTAAGTAACCCGTGCACCAGCACAACCGTCAGCCGCACAAGAGTACTCGAGTCCCATCACAATCTTATGGCATCTGCATATCCTGGCGAACGACAGGAATTGGGGTCATATACTGGCGCTTGGAAGGAACGACAATGACTACAGCAGTTGTCATGTCTTACAAAAACATGTGTTTGTGTTCTTACCTCGGTTCATCATTTATTCAGTCGGAGACCAAGGATAACGGAATTATTCCATATTCGTCACGGATAACTACCGTTTCCTGTCTTACACAGTACGATAGTATAGTGCGAGTGAAGAACAGTCTTTTGTTCGTTTAATAGCGGGATACATTAAACGATCTGCGCTATATAACTGCTTGTAATCAACTAACCCGACATCCCTTATACCTCCTGCGGATGAGTCCAAGTACAGCGACTCAAATACGTTCCTTACGCAGTGCCGTAAGATTTCGATCGGACTCTACTTGACCCTAGATCACTGACGATTATCATGCCTTTTCTCAGTGCATCCAGGCAAATGCCAGGACCACTTCCTTCCACATCCTTTACAGTTAATTATACACATCCTATCGTCTGATCCACGGGCAGTGTCGTTAAACAAACCACAAATAAATAATATAAATATTACTACCACAACCACCATCATCAAAATGCAGCCACTTTCCTACTACTTCCCTTCCTGAAAAAAAGTACATTTGAGATCACCATACTCTCTGCACCTCCATCCCCCCCTCCCCGCCCACTCGCGCGAACCAAATTCAACTTTGGATCTTTGACCAGTACCAGTACAGCGATATTCACAAAACATTTCGTATGAACTTTGTGACATAAGAGGGCACCGCTAGGCCACCCGTCTTACTTTCCTGCAATCCATAATAACAACATGGCGGACGTGAGAAACTGTGACGTAGGGACGATACTAGCGTCATGAACATTTTTGTTCCTCCAAAAATATGGCACATCTGTTAAGGAGACGCTTTTGTATAATGCAAAATAAACAGATGACGGAAGTACCAACATCTTCTTTGATGGCGAGTTATTGAATCACTGCAGCTAACCGTGTGTACAGAGTCCACAAACATACCAACATGATACCTGTGAATAATGTTCGTAAGACAACTAAAAACATGGCGACACTGCGAAACTTCAAGATTACGGTCAAATGTTTAAATTATTGCCTGTACTTAAGTGAAAAGTTGTTCAATAATAATAATAATAATAATAATAATATAATAATAATTCGTAAATGTAATTTCACTTAGGTTCGCAAGGAAAGTACGATTTTCACGAAAGTCATAAATGCCCAAAAGCATTATGTGCAGATCTCATACACCGAATTTCACGAAAAGCGGACAATAAATATGTAGAGAATAGATAAAAATTAACTCCCACATATTAAGTATTGCTTTCACTGCGCCGATTTTCACGAAACTCACAAATACTCAATAAACTTTCGTGGACATCTACTATACCAATATTTTCCCCCAAATCGGATGAAATACAGTGTGTCCACAAAGTCCCTTCGGGGTTTTGAAAAATAGTGGCGCGCAAACAAATTGAGATAGCCACACGCGGTTTGCGGCAGATTACAGTGAAGCTCTGGAAGTTTTTTACTGACCTCAGTAGACCTCGATGTGGGCTCCCTTGGTAGACGGAGAACGTCCAGACGATATTCGAGCTCTTGCCATGTTCTGTGGAGCATGTCCGCTGGAACAGCCGAGATCGCATTCCTGATACGGGTCTTCGGCGGGTCATCAAGTCCGTTAACTGGTGTTCGGAACACATTGCTCTTGATATAACCCCACAGGAAAAAATCCAGTGGTGTTATGTCCGGTGAACGTGGAGGCCAAGGCATTGGACCGTCTCTGCCGATCCATCTTCCTGGAAATGTCCTGTCTAGGTACGCGCGTACCTGCATACCCCAATGAGGTGGAGCACCATCTTGTTGGCGAAAAAAAAACTTCCACAGTTTCACTGTAATCTGCCGCAAACCGCATGTGGCTAGCTCAATTTGTTTGCGCGCCACAATTTTTCAAATCCCCGAAGAGACTTTGTGGACACACTGTATGTATAGAAGATCGGGCAAAATTTCATTTACGCCTTTACGTAAAGCATGGTGTTCACTGTACCGATTTTCACGGAACTCACAACTTCTACACCGAATTTCACCCACATCGGTTAAAAAAATGTGGAAATTTTAGGTGGAAATTCCTGACGCCCTTAAGTCAAGTATGACTGTCACTGAACCAATTGACACGAAATTCTTGCCTTCTCAATAACTACTAGTAAATATCTCCAGTACGAATTTCATGAAAATCCAACATACGGTTTAGTCGCTGCCACCATCACAGGCGTGAGATTCATATAGGCGTTATTTTTGTGTCCTTAAGAACGGCCAGTACGGAAATACAGAACTGTCAATCCAAGCAACAAGGAAATTGGCTGTCTGTTCTGCTCGGAACTGCCTGATTAAATGATAATGATGATGATGATCATCATCATCATCAACATTATCAACTTCCGCCTCCCGGCAAGTAGGGGAAATACTGGGCCGATGAGAGCCAAAGGTCACGACGACCAATAACGTTTAGTGTATCAAATTTCATCGGAATTCCTTCAGACGTTTCAGGGCTAATACTCAGGATGAAGGCACTGCATTCACATTAAGAGTTCATTCCATGCAAACTGTGAAATGAATGCAAGGTTGGTTTTCATGAGCCAAAAAGCTGGTGAATTTCCTTTCTCACGCCAACTGGCAATTACGAACTGTGGCTGATGGTCTAATATTGCCACTCCTTCATTTGGTTTGACACAGCATTACTCATTACGTCATTTGTTCGTCACCATGAAAACAAAAACGCTTTGGGTTCGGCCCGGTTATAAATACTTAAACAGTCTCATCATTCTGTCGAGCGTTCTTCAGCTTATATCGATTAAGCAGGTTCGGGATTCGGTTATTAAGAATAATTATTTACTGTCTTCATTTGTTCTGGGCAAGATCTGGAGACCCAAAAACCGATTAATTTATCGTCACGTGCAATAAACGCTATGCAGTTTATTCTTTCAGTGATTTGACACAAAATTCAAATGCATGGAAACTCATGCTGCTGATCAAACAAGCGAGCTGGGTGTGGACAATCAGTAGCATTCGGCACGTCGGGTAGTGACTAGCCAAGTAAACGAGTCGTGGGAACGCGATAACAGTGGCCAGGCAAACATTTGGCCAAGTGTAAGAATATTTGCCAAATAAAAGAGTCGCGTGGAAACAGTATGACAATTATTCACTTGGCTCCTTGTAGAATGCAAAATTATTGGTTAATTTGTCAAAATACAGCAGTGGTGGGAACGCGGCTTAATATACAGCGTGTTTCTTTTACCGCTGCCCTCAGCACCGCAGCTGTCACGGGATGTCCCGGCCAACGCAGGCTTTCTACGCGACGAAACTGCCGTGCTCGGTATGACAATAAAAGACAGAGTGTAGACAGCCCATATTGCGATCAACGCGATACGAGTATAATGAACTGTCTGCGATGATGGACCTGTTAACACACACACACAAGCACTCTGCAAAGCGATCCTGTAATCCTACACGACGTCAGATCCTAAGAGCTCTGCAGTGTGCTGTCTGTCAGCTTCCATTTAAGTCGGCACACACAAGTTGAACAGAGAGTGGTGAAGGAAAGACATGAGAAACGAACAATTTAAAACGCATCAACATCAGTTAACACACTTTTTGTTACTACCTGTTAAGCCGTATTACGCTGTTAGTTTTTCTGACCATGAGGGCCATCTCCCAGAAGTGGACAGCCTCAGGCAAAATCGTATTCTGAAAACAACAAAAAATCAAAGCGTTAGTTCACACTGAGCCAACACATACGTACGCGGGGGCATATCACATGTAAGGACCGCAATGTGTGTCTAACATGATTACGTGTAGCATTAACATGCCGCTGTTAACATAACATAATGTAAGCAGCTCGGGGCCGATCCCAGTGGCTGCGCGGTCTAAGGCGTGGGTCTACGGCCCTTCGCTTACTGCGATTATGGGTTCGAATCCCGCCGGGGGCATGCATGTCTGTCTCTTGTGAGTGTTGTGTGTTGTCAGGTAGAGGTCTCTGCGTCTGGCTGATCACTCGTCCAGAGGAGTCCTACCGAGTGTGGTGTGTCTAAAGTGTGATCGTGAAGCCTCGATAATGAGGCGGCGTAGGCCCCCATGGGGCTGTCGAGCCACTGAAAAAAGCAGCTCGGGGGCGTGTAACAGATGAACGTAAGTGGTTAGCTTTACGTTCCGGCCGCCTAGACCCCGAGAAAGAGTTCCCGATAACCATGGATAGTAAGTTCCGCACGCGTTACAGCTGGTCTCGACAGAGTGGCAGAGAGACAAATATGCCACCGGTATAGGACTGTGACTGCTCCTTTAGGGCCGGAGGAGTCCTGTTGGGAATTATGATAAAGGAAACACCTTATGGTCACATGACTCATACTTCAAGGTTGGGCGGAAAATGTGAAGTACTTCCGAGCTGTAGCGGAAAGGACAGCAGCACTATACAGTCACTGCCCCATATTACATGGTGGCCAACTGTCAGATGTAATTCTGTAACACGATCTCGAATGTCTGCGTTGAAATACTGTTTACCATTTAATTTGTGTAGTTATGCAATCCGCAGTTCGCCTATTAAGTCTCGTAGATGGCACGTCTCGGGATATTATAATCGGTTGCGATGTATACGGTCGTGATAATTACATATTTGAGGTGGCACGAATTAGCAGCATCAGTCGGCGGTGTTTGCTTGACGGCAAGACAAAGATTCGTTTCATTTTGTTGTTCACATGCAAGCCTTGCTGCCGAAACTAAACGACACTGCTCCACAAACGTAACAGACCTGTATTTAAGGGCCGTACTCTGTAATCCATTCTGCAGGGAGCAAACAATGACAGTGAATACTAAATACATCCTGCACAACGCCCTTAAATACAACGCATCTGCTTATGTGACTCGCATATTAATTTTGTTTGCATCATAAAAACTTCAACAAGAGAACTCACAAAATGATCATAAGAAACATTAACAACGCAGGCAATGTACGTATAACGTAACAATGAGGCACGTTCATGTAACCATTGTTGCCGTGGAAAAGCAATAAGTATTACATATTGCGAGTGTGTCTGTAGCCTTAGCTCTCCAGCATGCAAAGCGCATGCGCCGTATTATATTGTCATCTGTGGTCTGTCTGACTGTACCAAATTTTTCCACATTATCTCATAAACGGCACGATTTTCGAAAAAAGTTTATTAAACATGAAGTGTGTGCTTTGATTTTCTCTACAACTTTTGTCCGAAACATTTCTCATTCTAAGAATAATTAAGTGAGATATTATCATAAATGTACATAGGTCTTCATGTAAAGTACCTGTTACTCTTGTCAGAATTTAATGAAACTCAAATTTTCTCGACAGATTTTCGAAAAATATTCGAATACCAAATTTCAAGAAAGTCTGCCCAGTAGATGGTGTACAGCAGAAAGCTGAATGTGACAGAAGTGTACTGCAGAAAGCTGTTTGCAAAAGCCCAATTAAGCCAGCGTTTTCACTAGTCACGGTTCGAGCACCATCTGTGGTGAGTGAACATAAAAGCTTGAAATGTCTTCCTCTCTATACTTCCCACGTTACGGTACTGCATTCAACAGCACCCCCCCCCCCCCCCCGGCGCCTTAATGTTGTCATCACTGAAAGACCGCCTGAATAAGGAGAAGTAACCGAGGTACATTACCGACATCTAGCTGCAGGCTACAAAGTTTAACACACCTAAAATTTTGTCTCAGTGTTTGCTGTGTGTCACGCAACATACATGGCACTCTGGCAGCGACACTGCTTCAGCTAACACTTCACTAACTGCACTGCATATTTCTCATATTTTTAAATTCGTTAAATAATGAATCGCCGGCCAACAACTAAACGTTCTATAATCACATTACCATCATCAAACTGCACCATCTTCGGAGCAAATTTCTGTGATTTTATACGAACCAATGGTAGCCGCTTTCGTTTTGTTAATGGGCTTAGAAAATACTGCTTCATGCGATCGTCAATTGCGTTTCAAATACTCCACTTTGTTTCTACAAGTTTCGCTTTTGTCGGGACATTTAATATTGTAGTTTTTTTTTTCTATGGCTCGACAGCCCCTACGGGGCCAGGGCCTCCTCATTGTCGAGGCTTCACGATCACACTCAGACACACCACACTCGGTAGAACCCGTCGCAGAGACCTCTACCTAACAACACACAACACTCACAAGAGACAGACATCCATGCCCTGGCGGGATTTTTTTTTTTGCCTGTCCGGGGTTTTTTCCCCTTTGATCAATTTTTGTACTGTTTAAATACTTTCGTCCTTCATGTCACTTTACATTCCATATTACCGTCCTTATACAACAAACACAACACAAACATCCATGCCCCCGGTGGGATTCGAACCCACAATCCTAGTAAGCGAGCGGCCGCAGACTCACGCCTTAGACCACACGGCCACTGGGATCGGCAGATTCGAACCCACAATCCCAGCAAGCGAGCGGCCGTAGACCCACGCCTTAGACCGCGCGGCCACTGGGATCGGCGTTGTAGTCTTTATGCAATGTCATAATATCTTCAGCATTACATTTCTTGCTAACAGTACAGCATGTTAAAGTCACGTCTGTCATTAGCATGGATATTCCTCCAGCAGATATCCACGACAGTCGACAAACCATTTATTAAAGATTGTTAAATCGGTAACATTACAAAACCACTGAGATCTCAACTTCGCAATTAGTGTGTTTACTGAGTATTTATCCTGTTTATACAGGGTGATCGGAAAGTCGCGCAACCTGAAGTCTGATAATCAGTACTAGCCAGGAATGAGTGTCATGAAGATGAGTTGGTGGATGAATATGTTAGTATAATTGTGCAGAAGCTGTGTAACGGCACGCATACGTCACGTGACCTGTCGCCATCTCAGCAGTGGCTTTAAAACCGTGAGTCTATCGCCATGTCTTTGTCACGACCGCAGTGTTTTTACTGTTGAACACGATCTTCACTCTCGATCCTACTGAAATGCCAGGATGATGGTTACGAGTGCCTTCCCGAAGTCTCAAGTGCCAGATAAGTCACCAGTAGTTCGTTTAGCAGCCCGTTTCAGTGAAAAAGGTAGTGTGGGTGACAGAAGATGTTCTGGTCGTGTTCAATGACGTGAGTGACAAAAGATGTTCTGGTCGTGTTCAATGACGTGAGTGACAAAAGATGTTCTGGTCGTGTTCAATGACGTGAGTGACAAAGATGTTCTGGTCGTGTTAAATGACGTGAGTGACAGAAGATGTTCTGGTCGCGTTAAATGACGTGAGTGACAGAAGATGTTCTGGTCGCGTTAAATGACGTGAGTGACAGAAGATGTTCTGGTCGTGTTAAATGACGTGAGTGACAGAAGATGTTCTGGTCGCGTTAATGACGTGAGTGACAGAAGATGTTCTGGTCGCGTTAAATGACGTGAGTGACAGAAGATGTTCTGGTCGCGTTAAATGACGTGAGTGACAGAAGATGTTCTGGTCGTGTTAAATGACGTGAGTGACAAAAGATGTTCTGGTCGTGTTAAATGACGTGAGTGACAGAAGATGTTCTGGTCGTGTTAAATGACGTGAGTGACAGAAGATGTTCTGGTCGCGTTAAATGACGTGAGTGACAGAAGATGTTCTGGTCGCGTTAAATGACGTGAGTGACAGAAGATGTTCTGGTCGTGTTAAATGACGAGAGTGTAGAAAAATATCCGACATTCTTTAGTGCAATCTCCATGAAAATCTTAAAAAAATTTACATACATTTAATGTTTTTTTTTATTTTTTTTTATATTTGGGTTGACCGACTTTTAGATCACTGTAAAATTCTGTAACACAGTCTGAATGTGGCTCATATTGACAAGCCGAAACATGTTGCTGTAATGACTGTGACTGAACACATTTTTAATATTTAACTGTGTTGACGGTCACTACCTACTGGTCTAGCGAAACACATTACCGCATCTATCACTGTCACACTTTCCCTTAAAATTATACATACATTTTCTTGGTTTACTTTTTTTTCATTTCTACTGAGCTGAGGAGCCAGTTCCTTTTACTTCCACCACAACACTCAATAACAAAACTTTTGTGTCTAACACGAAAACCACAAGACAGTCACACAAACATTCGCCCTGAAGCCTACAGGCTTATGAAGAGTCAGGTGGTGGCGCAGTTGGTTATGGTATTGCGCTACAAGCCGGAAGGTCGCGGGTTCGATTCCCGATGGTGTCATGGGAATTTTTCATTCCGCCCGCACTATGGCCCTGGGGTCGACTCAGCCGCTAACAGAAATGAGTACCAGGAATATATCCTGGGGGGTAAAGGCGGCCGGTGCTTAGGCTGACAAACTTACCACCTTCATGTGCCGATTGTCTAGAACTCTGGGAGCCTCAACCTCCTGGAATCCTAAGGGCCTGTCCAGGCCTGTAATGGGATTGCTTTACCTTTACCAGGGCCGGTCCCACTGTGCAGTTGAAGAGGTGGGCCCCAGTTTTAATGTCGATCAACACTACAAGCTAAAGACAGCCTCCACACTGTGTGTGATATTTTGCCCAATACCTGCCTCTGCTAGCAACACCACATCTGTAGGTTGTTACCCACAAAACACTCCCCTTGCAGTTACGCTGGCATTTCGCGACAGTTTAATAGCGACAAAGAATTGCATCACTAACAACAACGACTTAAGTGGGTCATTTGGGAATATGGATGTGCTGGCAAGCTTTATTTCATAGTTTGATTCAGAATGAGTGGAGTTGCTTTGACGCTTTATAGTGGCTTTGTCAGGGAAGTGCTTACAAGATCTGTATTTAAAGTAGAACTTCGATTATCCGAAATAAAGGGGGCTGACCCGTTTTCGGATAATTCGGAAATTCGGCTTGACGTGATAAGGTGCAATAAAAATAACATTTATTCAGACACAATTTTTATAGTACATACATAATTTACAAATGTGACCGCAGGTCGCATAATACAACCTGGCGGGCCACGGGCTGGAGACCCATGGTCTATACCCAGTTTCTTTTTCTGGTGAAAACTTGCTGAAAGGCAGTCACAGTGACACTATTCTACAGGATGAGATAGACCAGCCTTCAGCCTTGTCTCCTTTTCGGCCAAGTTTCGGGCAGGTCACGTGGCATACAGCCGAATATTACAAGTGTTGCCAAGTGTTGGGCGTCCTTCCAACCATACATTTTCCTGGGCTAGGTTGCAAAGAGTGACAACACTGCACTGCTCTGACTGCTCGGGACAGAAATTGGTGCATCAATGTCAAACGAGATCGTTGAGTGAGTGGTTCCCGACGTTTCGAAAGATCGTAGTGCCTTCATCGTCAGAATTAATCAGTCCAACAAGACTGGACTGTTTGTTGCTGAAGATAAAGGCACTACTATCTTTCGAAACGTTGAAAACCACTCACCCAACGACACGGCGTCACATTCCAGAAGACCCGAATCCCCGAAACTAATGGTTTCCGAAAAGACCGCCTCAACACTCCACTTCAATTGGCTGTTGCCAATTCGCAGGCAGGGTCCAGCTTCATAAGAAATGTACACGATTTCAGCACTGGCTGCATAGTCAGACACGCAGACACCTGACCTTCCTCAGCTATTTACGCCAATGGTTCCCAACCTGAGGTCGCGACCCAAATCAGGGTCGCGGGGGGTGGGGTCTGGCGTAGGATCAAGTAAAGTAAAGGTAAAGTTCTCCCTAGAAGGCCCAGAGGGGGAGTAGAGGTATAGCTCTACTCTTTCTTTAACCTCGGCGCTAGATGGGGGGGGGTCAACTCCACGCCCCGGCCGCTTTACCCCCGGGAATGACCCGGTAACCATTGTACAGGAGGCTGGGTAGGCCTCAAGGCCGGTCTGGACGGGTGCGGAAAATCTCGCCCCCACCGGGATTCGATCCCCGGACCGTCCAGCTCGTAGTGAGTCGCTGTACTGACTGAGCTATCCCTGCCCATCTGACGTAGGGTCGCGAGAGTGATTTATGGAGACCTCGATAATTATGAAAAAGTCAAAATGTGTATCTGGATTCAAACAGAATGTTCGAGAGTGTAATTGTTGATATTATTGTTCTATTCATGTTATGTAACGTTCCGTATGTTCAGTATTTCATAAGTTTTTATTTAGAAGCAAATGATTTGTCTAACCAGCACATGTATGAGTTATTTAAATACAGATTTATTTCTTCCATGTTTTGTGTATTTAAATATTGGATTTGACAAGTAACATTAACAATTTAATATTTCTTAATAACTGGCAATGTTATGTAGTGTTCAAGAAAAGGAATTAGTATTAACCTTGATTTCAGGCTTCCGCCGCGATGTTGATGAGATTTGCGCTCTTCTGGGATGTTAAACGGCGTCGTGTGGTATTTGTTTACCGACGTTTCGGGACAACGTGTCGGTCCCATCTTCACGGGTCAAGAGTCGGACACTAGACCCGTGAAGATGGGACCGGCACGTTGTCCCGAAACGTCGGCAAACAATTACCACACGACGCCGCGTAACATCCCAGAAGAGCGCAAATCGTATTAGTATTAGTTCATTTACAGTAGGTATCACTGACTATTGCCGTTTCCACGGTAGGGTCGCGGGCCACATACCATTTGCTACTTTAGGGTTACACACATAAAAGTCTGGGACCCGCTGGTCTACACAAACGATTCAGCACAAAGTAGGAGTGCAGGTACTTACATTTATCAACTCGAACTTCTCCTTGTCCAGTCTGAAACAGAAAGACAAGCAGCAATTAACAAAACCAAATCACGGACAGCAAACACAGACACCTACTTTGCGCCAAGCGATTGCTAAGACACTTCTAAAGATCTGTTACTGTTTTTTTTGGTCGGGGGGGGGGGGGGGGGGGGGGGTTCTAAATCTCATCCGCCTTCCATGGACATTATTGACCCTCGAGTTCCCACTCTAAAACTCCGTGACTTCCCTTCGCTTCATGTTAGTCCATCCTTCAAAAACTGTCCCACAGCAAGGTTCGTCACTGCGGCAAATTCGCGTTGCTAGTGATTTTGATATCTTCAGAAGGCAAACTGTCACACTCAGATTCGATTATGTTTTTAGTTTAATACCATAAGGTATCCTGCTCAGTTAGTTAAGTATTCTTTTGTTTGCTGCATGTGTGTCCTGTTTACTGTCCTCTGTTATTTGTGTTTGTACGTTGTGCTGTTTGTGTTATTGGCCAACTGGCTGTTGACTCAGGACGTTACGAAACAAGGACTACTACTACTACAAACTACTACTACTACTACTACTACTACTACTACTACTACTACTACTACTACTGCTACTACTACTACTAATAATAATAATAATACGTGAAGCACGACGGTAACCCTATGGTATGGCTTACGAACTGATTTTAATAAAAATCAGTTTCCATTTTAAAATTAATAACGACGATCCATCATTCCTTCTCCCTCTGTCTACTACTCACACCTCTCATTATTATTATTATTATCCTGTCCTCCTGCTCCCTCTCTCTCTCTCTATAGTTCACATGAATAACATATTAATAAAAGTGAAAGTCTCCTCTCTACAATATTGACATTCCAAACAAGACACGTCTTGTACAGTCTTCATACCGCGCCGATCACAAGTCCATTTACTTCGCCCTCTGTGTTACAACAATCAAGAACTTGAACATTTTGTAACTCCCAAACCGGAAGAGATGTAGACGTACAGCTGGATTCATAACACTAGTCATTCGTGATTTCCTTCTGTTCGTTCCCATTTCGTTTCTCTGCCTTCTACTCATTACTGTTATTCATGCCAGATATCTCTTAAGCACACACACACACATAACACTCGTATGTAGGCCTCATGTGAAGAAAGAACTTGGTCATTGTTTAAGACATTTCCGGGACACGTGATCAGGTTAAATGACAAAACGGAGCGGAAGACTGTAACGGGCTTGGGCAGCCATATTCAGTGGAGTCCGTGCTCAATAGCTATCTCGCTTGGGCAGCCATATTCAGTGGTGTCCGCCGTGCTCAATAGCTATCTCGCTTGGGCAGCCATATTCAGTGGTGTCCGCCGTGATCAATAGCTATCTCGCTTGGGCAGCCATATTCAGTGGTGTCCGTGCTCAATAGCTATCTCGCTTGGGCAGCCATATTCAGTGGTGTCCGCCGTGCTCAAAGCTATCTCGCTTAGGCAGCCATATTCAGTGGTATCCGTGATCAATAGCTATCTCGCTTGGGCAGCCATATTCAGTGGTGTCCGCCGTGATCAATAGCTATCTCGCTTGGGCAGCCATATTCAGTGGTGTCCGTGCTCAATAGCTATCTCGCTTGGGCAGCCATATTCAGTGGTGTCCGCCGTGCTCAAAGCTATCTCGCTTAGGCAGCCATATTCAGTGGTATCCGTGATCAATAGCTATCTCGCTTGGGCAGCCATATTCAGTGGTGTCCGTGCTCAATAGCTATCTCGCTTGGGCAGCCATATTCAGTGGTGTCCGTGCTCAATAGCTATCTAGCTTGGGCAGCCATATTCAGTGGTGTCCGTGCTCAATAGCTATCTCGCTTGGGCAGCCATATTCAGTGGTGTCCGTGCTCAATAGCTATCTCGCTGTCAATGTCAATGACAGGCCGGGCCTGACAAAACTGAAATTGTTTATAGGCCTAACAGACACGCCAGTAATAATTATACAACCACACATCGCCCAGGAAAAATGGCTGACAAATATTTGTATTCAGAATCTACAGCAGCAGTCAGGATACGGGAAACTGTGGAACTGGTATGTGATGCCGAACACGTGTCGGTCTGGTGTGCCTGCTGTGGAGAATTGAGAAGGGAGATGAGGATGAGGTAGAACAGAAACATGAAACGGAGTTAGCAAGGAGATGGAAAGACGAAGGGTGACAATAAGGTGAAGGTGCAGGAGAAGACTAAGGTAAAGAAGAGGATAAAAAACGCAAACATAAACGGAATGACAGGTGGAAGGAACTAAAAGGGCATTAAGACAAACAGAAAATTAACACGACTGAGAAGATGAAGTAACGAAAAAGGTAAAATGATACAACAGAAAAAGGATAAAAATACTACTGGAGATAAAAGAGTAGAAGAAAAAAGAAAGAACGGTAAAGATAAAACGAAGAGAAGAAAGCGGGAAACGGTTAAGGGGAAAAGGGGGGAACAAGTTCTTGATAAGGAGAATGAGGAAAACAAAGAAAAGTGGGACGAAGGCAAAAGGATAAGGGAAAGGCTGGAAGGGAAAAAAAGCCGCGCAGGCCGACAGGTAAGCGGGACGGACGCGGACTGTCTGTCATGACGTCTTCGGACGTTTCGTTAAGCCTGTCCGAGCACAGGCCGAACAGTCGCACCCGCTTCCTCTCACAATGACCCTGCGACACTTCATTAGGCGCTGCACCACAGTAGAACACACAGAGAAGCAGCCTGCATCGCACTGGCAGGAGCTAAACACGTCACACACCGTAATCGTGATGCAAATCTTCCACAGGTGGACGCCGTGGTCCTTTCTCCTCCGATGTCATGGCTCGCACGTGGGGGAAGACAGTGAAAGTGAGCCTTCGCTTTCCTGGGTCGAGAGGTCAGGTTCGCACTGCGGCCACTACCGACTCCGCAGATGTAACTTCCGGTAAGGCAACTGGTCGCAGCGATTATTAAGCTGCTTATGAAGCCGCGTTCCCACGACTGTGTATTTGACAAATGGGTCGCATAAGTGCAGGGGTGTCCAGTCAACTAGTCGTCCTCGATCTCATCCATAACGGCAGGGAAAAAACCGACTAAAACATCTGAATCCAACAGTACAAAACAACGTAAATAATGTGAATCCAACACCACAAAACACGACGCAAATAATGTGAATCCAACAGCACAAAACACAACGCAAATAATATGAATCCAACGGCACAAAAAACACCAAAAATGTGAATCCAACAACAAAACAACACAACGTAAATAATGTGAATCCAACAGCATAAAACACCAAATAAATTACCCAGGAGTTACAAGTCCCTTTCTCTGTGCAATTATTTGTCTGATATTCCCGAAAGCTGGAACACACGTGGATTCGCGTGTTTCACTCTGTGCGTTGTGCACTGTCATTCACGTGATTCATGTTGTGTTTTCCTTCCTGCCATTAAGGAGACCTAAACAAACGACTACTTGACGGACACCCCTGCGCCCAGGTGACCCACTTGTCAAATACACCAGTCATGGGAACGCGGTATTTATACAGACACATCGTGTCTTTTTACTCTCGACCACCTGCCAGATTTTGGAGATCCTCACCAATATTAGAGTCAGAAGAAGAATTGGAATGCTATGGCGTTTGACTTCCGCGCATGGCATAAAGAGTTCGTTAATGCCTGTACCTTTTGTTTGAAACGTCTTTACGATGTGGCCAATATTCTGTGAAGTGTACGAGGGCAGACAAGCGTGATTTCAAGCTTCCGCCGCGGTGTGAATGACGTCTTTGCTCTTCTGGGATGTTACGGAGCGTTAGTTAGTTGTCGACGTTTCGGGACAACCGATCGGTCCCATTTTCAATGGTCGAAAAGTCCAAGACCCTTGAACATGGGGCCGATAGGTTGTCCCAAAACGTGGGCAACTACCAATCAACGCTGTGTAACATTCCACAAGAGCGAAGATCTCATGGACAGATAATTTCTCGGCCCATGCAGCGCGACGCCAGCTTCTCAGAGACACAGGGCTATGAACAGGCACCACACCATGAAAACGTATGGGGAAGTGGAGGTATGACTTCACTTAGCCTCAGCACTAGATGGAGGTGACAGCGACATTAACGCTGCGACTGTTTCGTTCGATAGCAGACAGTCGGCACCCACAGGCGGTCCTGTGTAGTTCCAGCACCTTTATGCAGTTCCAGCACCTTTATACAGTTCCAGCACCTTTATACAGTTCCAGCACCTTTATGCAGTTCCAGCACCTTTATGCAGTTCCAGAAACTTTACGCAGTTCCAGCAACTTTATGCAGTTCCAGCACCTTTATGCAGTTCCAGCACCTTTATGCAGTTCCAGCACCTTTATCCAGTTCCAGCACATTTATGCAGTTCCAGCACCTTTATGCAGTTCCAGCACCTTTATGCAGTTCCAGCACCTTTATGCAGTTCCAGCACCTTTATGCAGTTCCAGAAAATTTATGCAGTTCCAGCACCTTTATGCAGTTCCAGCACCTTTATGCAGTTCCAGCACCTTTATGCAGTTCCAGCACCTTTATGCAGTTCCAGCACCTTTACGCAGTTCCAGCACCTTTACGCAGTTCCAGCACCTTTACGCAGTTCCAGCACCCTTATGCAGTTCCAGCACCTTTATGCAGTTCCAGCACCTTTACGCAGTTCCAGCACCTTTATGCAATTCCAGCACCCTTATTCAGTTACAGCACCTTTATGCAGTTCCAGAAACTTTACGCAGTTCCAGCAACTTTACGCAGTTCCAGCACCTTTATGCAGTTCCAGCACCTTTATGCAGTTCCAGCACCTTTATGCAGTTCCAGAAACTTTACGCAGTTCCAGCAACTTTATGCAGTTCCAGCACCTTTATGCAGTTCCAGCACCTTTATGCAGTTCCAGCACCTTTATCCAGTTCCAGCACATTTATGCAGTTCCACACCTTTATGCAGTTCCAGCACCTTTATGCAGTTCCAGCACCTTTATGCAGTTCCAGCACCTTTATGCAGTTCCAGCATCTTTATGCAGTTCCAGAAACTTTATGCAGTTCCAGCACCTTTATGCAGTTCCAACACCTTTATGCAGTTCCAGCACCTTTTGCAGTTCCAGCACCTTTACGCAGTTCCCGCACCTTTACGCAGTTCCAGCACATTTACGCAGTTCCAGCACCCTTATGCAGTTCCAGCACCTTTACGCAGTTCCAGCACCCTTATTCAGTTCCAGCACCTTTATGCAGTTCCAGCACCTTTATGCAGTTCCAGCACCTTTATGCAGTTCCAGCACCTTTATGTAGTTCCAGCACATTTATGCAGTTCCAGCACCTTTATGCAGTTCCAGCACCTTTATGCAGTTCCAGCACCTTTATACAGTTCCAGCACCTTCCACAGCTCTGCACCACAAAACATTTTGTAACACCACACTGTCTTCTGTTGACGTCAGGCTTTTGTTTTGGAAGATCACAACACAGCACACTTTAGAAGTTCTGCGAGTCTCATCACCTGTCAGCAGCTAATGTCAAAGTGCAACTAGGGCTTGTTCCAACAGACAGGACACACTGCCGTGCATATAACACCGCGAAGGTCAGACCTCACCCTCAGCCTGGGTGAGAGAGAATTTACTGTCAACATCAAATCGGATGCGGGCCAAACGAACCATTTTGAAATTTAAGGCGGTCCCACGTCATTTTAAGCAATTAGGAGATAAGTAGTTCCCTTAAAACTGTCATACTGGTGTCGGTACAATAAAACCTCATAATTTTGATATTTTGATATGGGTGTCCGCAAGTTCTTTCGAACTATTTCATAAGTATGTTAATTACAAATGTAACTGTGTAGGTCAGAACAGTATCTAAGTCTCGTCTAAGTCACAGATATTTCAACACTGTACTGTACGAACTTGTACGTCTCTGAACTGTGGAATCCATTAGTACTCGTTTTTACGACAAGCTGGAAAAGAGAGCAAGGTAAGAAACAAAGAAGATACGAGCGAACGAGAAAACAGAATGTAAAAATTAAATGCAGCTTTCTTTTAATCATTATATCATTAATGGTAAAGATAAAGTTATCTATGCCACGAAGAAATACAGGGGGAGTAGAGGTATAGCTCCACTCATTAACGTCGGCGCCAGGTACAGGTGGGTCGTCAGTCTCACGCTCCGGCCGATTTGCTACCAGGATAGAACCCCGGTACTCAATATGAGGCTGTGTTGCGCCCCAGAGCCGGTCTGGACGTTTCGGAAGAAAGAAAAATCTCTAGCTTTTGCCGGGATACGAACTCCGGATCGTTCAGCCCGTAGCCTAGTCACTATACTGACTGAGCTAACCTGGCTGCATGTTCGTAATGTTAGTGATTAATAAAAGACTCCTGCTTAAAAGTTACTCATTTCTGATACTCGCTACGAAAAGGGTCTACCCTATTTGAAGGCCTTGCGGAAACTGGTTTTATTGGTGCAGGGGCACTTGCAACCCATCCATCACCTTCTTGAATTAGGCAGATCGCTGATCACTGACCGACCTGCATACAGCTACCTGCTATGAAGCATAAGGCAGGGGCGGGCAGCAAACACCTTGTCTCTACTTCCATCAAACCTAATTTATTTTTACTCTTCAATTGACATTTCTGCAGGCGAACCCTCGTCCTATGACACACAGAGCAAGGCGATGTTCCGTGGCGATAAAACCAGCTGCATACGTGACATGCACATTATAGCACCCACTGTCAGCGCCTACTGCCAAATTTAAGGCAAAAAAAAAATAACTGACATTGATTTGTGTCAAAGAGAAAGACACGCATCTCGAAAAGTGACGTCCACAAAATCCCGAATTACAGAAGACAGGTCCATATAATCTCAGCGTCGTTAACCAAAACACGTAAAGTAATTTTGCCCTAATTCTCCCTCTTCAGTGGTATTTCCCACCCATTTCCTTCTGATTTGGTTACGTTTCTCATTCATATTTACTACTACTACTACTACTACTACTACTACTACTACTACTACTACTACTACTACTACTACTACTATACTACTACTACTACTACTACTACTACTACTACTACTACTACTACTTGCCTTATATTCTTTTTCTCATCCCCAAATTCAAAGTCTAAATTTATATTACTGGTTTATTTAACGACACTTGTCACTTGCTCTGACTGTATGTGTAACGGTGTATGGTTAATAATGAAGACTGGAAAGGATATGGGAGGAATTGCTCATGGCACTGTGCCAGCACCTTCCGGGAGGGACTGCGGAAAACAACGGCAGTCCAGTAAGGAGAGTTTATGTGTCAGGCAAGAGTCGCTCGAATACAAGACATTATTTACCGCCTGAGGGTGTTACGCTCTTTACAGCCCAGTGGTTACTATATGTACCACCATGTTTAACATTCAACGATTCTACGTTCTGCCCACACAGTGTATTTATGTGTTTTGTGTGGATTTCAGAACAAACAGCGATTATTTCACTGTACAACATTAACTGACTGGTTTGTATAACTGAGACGGAGTGTGTTTACTGCGCGGTACGGACTGTATTTATGTGTTTTGTGTGGATCTCAGAACAAACAGCGATTATTTCACTGTACAACATTAACTGACTGGTTTGTATAACTGAGACGGAGTGTGTTTACTGCGCGGTACGGACTGTATTTATGTGTTTTGTGTGGATCTCAGAACAAACAGCGATTATTTCACTGTACAACATTAACTGACTGGTTTGTATAACTGAGACGGAGTGTGTTTACTGCGCGGTACGGACTGTATTTATGTGTTTTGTGTGGATCTCAGAACAAACAGCGATTATTTCACTGTACAGCATTAACTGACTGGTTTGTATAACTGAGACGGAGTGTGTTTACTGCGCGGTACGGACTGTATTTATGTGTTTTGTGTGGATCTCAGAACAAACAGCGATTATTTCACTGTACAGCATTAACTGACTGGTTTGTATAACTGAGACGGAGTGTGTTTACTGCGCGGTACGGACTGTATTTATGTGTTTTGTGTGGATCTCAGAACAAACAGCGATTATTTCACTGTACAGCATTAACTGACTGGTTTGTATAACTGAGACGGAGTGTGTTTACTGCGCGGTACGGACTGTATTTATGTGTTTTGTGTGGATCTCAGAACAAACAGCGATTATTTCACTGTACAGCATTAACTGACTGGCTTGTATAACTGAGACGGAGTGTGTTTACTGCGCGGTACGGACTGTATTTATGTGTTTCGTGTGGATCTCAGAACAAACAGCGATTATTTCACTGTACAACATTAACTGACTGGTTTGTATAACTGAGACGGAGTGTGTTTACTGCGCGGTACGGACTGTATTTATGTGTTTTGTGTGGATCTCAGAACAAACAGCGATTATTTCCCTATACAACATTAACTGATTGGTTTTTATAACTGAGACGTAGAGTGTTTACTGCGCGGTACGGACTATATCTTTATATGCATACACCTAAAGCTCAGTGGTTGCTATATGTACCACCAGGTTTAACATTCAACAATTCTACGTTCTGCCCACACAGTGTATTTATGTGTTTTGTGTGGATCTCAGAACAAACAGCGAATATTTCCCTATACAGCATATTAAGTGACTGGTTTTTAGACGCGTTCGCAAAATTGCGAAAATCGAACATTAGCTTCATCATATCTGTCCGTCCGCATTGCCAACTCGGCCCCCACTGGACGGATTTTTACAAAATTTGATACATAAGTATTTTTCGAAAATCTGTCGAGAAAATTCAAGTTCAACAGGCCACCAATGACTCTGTATGCTGAATAACTAAGGCTACAGGCACACACTCAGAATATGTCGTACCTATTGCTTTCCACGGCAACAATGGTTGCACGAAAGCGACTCAATGTTACATTATACGTACATTGTGTCTTGTTATAACTGAGACGGAGTGTTTACTGCGCGGTACGAGCTCAGCATATATAAATCAGGTTAATGTTAGTCTTTAAAGAGTTAATGTGACTTTCTCCGGCTGCTTCTGTCCGCACCGCCCTGCAGTGCATACAATATGTTAATCAGTGTTCCGTGTTAACAATAATGCTTGCTGACAGAAGACAAATTCGTGTGAAGTCCTGCCAAAGAAAGCGGTGCGGACGGTTTCACTCGCGGCCCACACATCTTGTCAGCGGAGCAAGTTCTTCAAACGCGACTACTCTTACGCGAACAGGAAGTGACAAAAGTAGGGGGCATACCAGGACAACGGCTTGGTACGTCAGTGTTGTGCATGGTTCCTACCCTGGACCTGAGCGTGGATCACTAGCCTGGGAGTTCAGGGAAAATATGAATTCACGTTCGATCCAGGATTCGAACCAACGTGGTAACCCGTCTGGAGCAGCAGGAGCTCGTAGTTCTAAAAATGTGGTCGGCGGACCCCTAGCGATCCGTTGGGCCTGGTACCGGGGTCAGCCACGTTACTTTGTCTTCCTACTATAAATCAGCAGACACTGCACTGCACTGAATGTGCACGTTGTAACGTTCTCACAGCGGTGTAACCGATGATTCGTTTTCTGGGAAGTGAAAATGTGCCGCTGGGCAAGTGGTTCCCGACGTTTCGGAGGATCGTGTCGCCTGTTATCTTCAAGGGTTCAAGGCCCATTTTTATTCACGACCCAGAATACCGGAATCTTCGTATACTGAATAATTTTAGTTTTTGTCGAATTAATCCCGTTGCGGTACATCATATCGATATTGACACACGTACTGCTGTCAGTCACAAGAAACTGTATTAGTTTCGCCAATATATGCTACATGTTTCGGTAGTATTGACCATCCTCAGGCATTAAAACACATGACTTTAGAACCCACTATAAAATGCACATAAATATTTTAAATTTGCGATATATACATGCATCTTATGTTGAGTTTTAAAGTCATGTATTTAAATGCCTGAGGAAGGTCTACACGACCGAAACATGTAGCATATATTGACGAAACTAATACAATTTTGTTGTGGCAGACAGCAGCACGTGTGCAAATATCGATATGCATAATTTCAGTACTCAGACAAACTGTCTGGGTTAATGGCGTAACACAGTGTGGATTTCGTTCAGCAGAACAAAGTTGTCTTTGTTTAACTTCCCATGATCTCAGTTTTAATGTCACCAATGTTACGAAGAACACAGTTTCTTAAAAAATTCTTACATCGACTCGATACGGTTTCTTACAGTTTAAGTACATCCCCTAGACCGAGCCATGGCTCAGGCGGTTAGTCGCCGGCCTCTCACCGCGGAGTCCAGGGTTCGATCCCAGGTCAGTCCATGTGGGATTTGTGGTGGACAAAGTGGCACTGGGACAGGTTTTTCCCCGAGTACTTCGGTTTTCCCCTGCCAGTTTCATTCCACCGGTGCTACATTACAAGGAAAAACGAAAAAACTGATCATCTTTTTCTTCATCTTCATCACAGGGTTGCACAATAAGCGTCAAGGCTGCGGTGCGTCCGTAGCATCTGCTGCGGGGCCCTTCACCACAAAAAAAAAGTATGTCCCCTGCCTGCAATTACTCCAACTGTAAACCTTACCGCTAGCGGCGCCTTAGGCGTCAGTGAATTGCGATAATTTTGATGAGCGGCTCTGCGGTAGCATCAAGTTTCAGAACCACTGGTCTAGTGCAGTGGTATTCAACCTGGGGTACGCGAAGACATCTTAGGGGGTAAGTAAAATTAAAAAAAATAAATATTATTTCATGATAAACATTGAATAATCAGGGCCAGATTTAGGGTTAGCCACAAGAGACCCGGGCGTAAGGACAAGCGATTTGGGAGCGCCATTTTTTCTTTCTCTCTCCTTTATGCGATTCTTATGTGGGCGGCTAGTTTCATTTTATTCCACATAGTGCATATAATTTTGCTTTTCTAAAATACCTTTGTTCCTTTATTAATTTTTATATGACAGGCAATAATATATTTGTTATTTAACAGTTTGATTCTCCTTTTCCTCATTTAAAACTTGTTATTTAATATATTGTTTTGGATGTAATTTATTTAAGTTATTTTAGATGTAGATTATAGACTATGCATAACTTGAATTATGCACCAACAACTTTGGGGGTACAAAGTCGAAGAGAAATTAATTCTGGGGGTACGCGAACAAAAAAGGTTGAATACCACTGCTCTAGTGTATGGCTATGCACTGTTTGTGCGCCTTGGAGGTCATCTCTGGCCAGCGGATCCATTAGAGCTTATACGGGGTAATCAGGGAAGCCCTCAGACGAAGTGAGACAGTGGGAAGAATTTCTGAGGAAGACTTGACACCGCACTTTGGCAGGAGAGACAAACAGGCCTGTGCTGAAACTTACATCTAAGACTTTGAGAAACCACAAAACACCTCAGGAGTGTAGCTTTAGTATAGGTGATTTGTTAGTTTCTGGCAGGCGGAATATTCAGGCGGAAGGCCAGGAGCGAGCCTGTTGTACAACAATGACGAGAGAATATTGGCGGACGAAAAACAACTAACACCCTGCCCTTGACACCTCGCGTAAAGAGTAGGCCCGTCCGCCAGCTCCGCTAGGTTTTTAACCGGCAAAAACTAACAAATGACATACAGTACGGCGAATAATGAAGGAGAAACATTCTGAGGACTCATTCGCCGTTAATAATTAGGGTTAGTCGCGGTGGCGCAGTTGGTTGAGGCATACTGAGTATGGGGGTTGGGCGAGGTGCTAACAACTCCTCATCGTAAAAAATTACCATGTTAAGAAACATTTGACAAAGCCTCGGACCTGGACTGATTCTTGGGTACAACTTAAGGATAGGGACAGGTGGCGGGCTCTTGTGAATGCGGTAATGAACCTTCGGGTTCCATAAAACGCGGGGAATTTCTTTACTAGCTGACGACCTGTTAGCTTCTCAAGAAGGACTCTGCTCCATAGAGTTAGTTAGTTAGGGGGGGATGGAGTTGGCTGCAATGTTCGCGCAGTTTGGGTTCAGATGGATCTTAATACGGTTCTCTACAACATTAATGCAACTCTGATATTCGCCCCACGACACTTATATCTATGACAGGATACAGCTGGCTTAGTCTTGTAAGCGCTTTCTTAACTACAGACCGTCCATGTGATTTACGCGAAAATAAACCTAAATGACACCACGTCTGACCATGCGCTTGAGGACTGATAGAGACCAATGGTACTGTTTCGCCTGACGAGAATAGCTTTGACCTTGACCGCGTAGGTAAAGTCCCTGATCTTCAGACTAACCTTGCAGAGACAGCATATAGGGTCTATGAAGAACGTACGTCGCTCTCACTTTGCACCGGTCGCCACTATTCGGCGTTCAGTTTGTAACAAGTCTGAAGACACACTTGTGCACGGCTGTAACCAGGTAGAACACAACAGCAAATAACATTACACGAAGCCACCTTTCTCTATCCTGTATTGCGTCAGAATATTAAAAAAAAAAATTAAATGAACATTGCAGACTCGATGAGGCCAATAATTACAATTTTCTGAATGAGATTTATTTTGTTAAACTCGATGAAGCTCAATTAAAACTTGACTGAGCTAACTCAATTGAACCGAGACCTTCTTGAGAAGACGACAGTTCCTTAAGCAGTCCAGAAATTCCCCTCATATTACTGGACCCCATGTCTGATTATAGCACCATAAAGAAAGTATTGCTGGGGAAACCAGATGGAAAAAAAAAGCAGAAATACCAAAATTATGGTGGTTAGACTGTATTGAGAATGATCTGATGAGGATGGAGGAAGAAAGCAGAAGACATGTGTATGGGTTGTCGTTGTGCAGGCGGCACTGTTTAAACTGTAAGGACCGTATGCCGAAGAAGAAGAAGAAGATTGCTGGGCCCGAAGGTTCATTGCCGTGTTCATAAGAGCATCTGAATCCCCTTCGCCTACCCATCGTATTTCTGTAATATCCGTCTTAATATTATCCTTCGCTGCGACTAGGATACGCTGCTGGACTGAAACGAACGAGAATCGAACTCGTGCGACAACCTGCAGTGTCAAATGCCAACAAAACCTGTTTAATAGTTTCCGAAATGAAACATGTTGACGGACGGTAGAGGAACCAGACTTCCTGCATTAGCGTTCCCTCGACACACATTTGCGCGAAGACCACATAATTGCCTCTACGACGTCTCCGCACTTGTATGGGTGGGATGTGGCACAAAATGAAGTCTGAAGTCAGTTAACTGCGTGTCTTCCAGCGTCAACAAAGCCGGTTACTGACCTTCTCGTCTTCCAAGTCTCAGCGTTACAATAAAAAAGCAACTCATTCCAAACGCTACGGAGTTGCGTGCATAAGGCTACACATGTCTGTGCATAAGGCTACACATATCTGTGCATAAGGCTACACATATCTGTGCATAAGGCTACACATGTCTGTGCATAAGGCTACACATGTCTGTGCATAAGGCTACACATATCTGTGCATAAGGCTACACATTCTGTGCATAAGGCTACACATATCTGTGCATAAGGCTACACATATCTGTGCATAAGGCTACACATATCTGTGCATAAGCTACACATATCTGTGCATAAGGCTACACATGTCTGTGCATAAGGCTACACAATTCTGTGCATAAGGCTACACATATCTGTGCATAAGGCTACACATATCTGTGCATAAGGCTACACATTCTGTGCATAAGGCTACACATATCTGTGCATAAGGCTACACATGTCTGTGCATAAGGCTACACATATCTGTGCATAAGGCTACACATATCTGTGCATAAGGCTACACATATCTGTGCATAAGGCTACACATATCTGTGCATAAGGCTACACATATCTGTGCATAAGGCTACACATATCTGTGCATAAGGCTACACATATCTGTGCATAAGGCTACACATATCTGTGCATAAGGCTACACATATCTGTGCATAAGGCTACACATATCTGTGCATAAGGCTACACATATCTGTGCATAAGGCTACACATATCTGTGCATAAGGCTACACATATCTGTGCATAAGGCTACACATTCTGTGCATAAGGCTACACATACTGTGCATAAGGCTACACTTCTGTGCATAGGCTACACATATCTGTGCATAGGCTACACATATCTGTGCATAAGGCTACACATATCTGTGCATAAGGCTACACATATCTGTGCATAAGGCTACACATATCTGTGCATAATGGCTACACATATCTGTGCATAAGGCTACACATATCTGTGCATAAGGCTACACATGATCTGTGCATAAGGTACACTCTGTGCATAAGCTACACATATCTGTGCATAAGGCTACACATGTCTGTGCATAAGGCTACACATGTCTGTGCATAAGGCTACACATGTCTGTGCATAAGGCTACACATGTCTGTGCATAAGGCTACACATATCTGTGCATAAGGCTACACATATATGTGCATAAGGCTACACATATCTGTGCATAAGGCTACACATTCTGTGCATAAGGCTACACATATCTGTGCATAAGGCTACACATATCTGTGCATAAGGCTACACATATCTGTGCATAAGGCTACACATATCTGTGCATAAGGCTACACATATCTGTGCATAAGGCTACACATTCTGTGCATAAGGCTACACATATCTGTGCAACATTTAGACGTCATTTCCGGTTAAGCAACCGGAGTATCAACAACCGCACTTACAGAAGACGTACTTTGAAATTTACCAACAAACAGAGTTACGCTTTTCTGCCTCAAAAGGAAAGAAAAAAAAGTAAAGGAAAGTGGAACTTGTCGCTGTTCATGCCATGAATGTGTAGTGCGGAGTAGAGGTACAGCTCCATTCATTCATGACTTCGGCACTAGATAGAGGTCAGTGTTCAGGTTTGGAAAGAGTCCCGGTTTCCACTCGTCAGGAGGCTGGGTGATGGGCAGGGATAGCTCAGTCGGTATAGTGACTCGCTACAGGCTGGACGATCCGGGGATCGAATCCCGGTGGGGGCGAGACTTTCCGCACCCGTCCAGACCGATCCTGGGGCCCAACCAGCCTTCTATACAATGGGTACCGGGTTATTCTCGGGGTAAAGCGGCCAGGGCGTGGCGTTAAACACCCACCCGCATCTAGCGCCAGGGTTAAAGAAAGAGTAGAGGTATACTTCTATTCCCGTCTGTACCTTCATGGCCTGTTAGAGGGATAGGAGGCTGGGTGGGCCCCGGACCTAGTCTGGAAGTTTTGGAGAAAAGAAAAATGTATTGTTCCTGGTACGAACCATACCATGGCTCCTTGGTTAATCAACCGGTGGTACAGTCAGTATACCGACTAGCAGAATGGGATGAACGTGCATTCCTTAACTTCCTAGAACTTACACCTAATGTGCTCTTTTATAAAATACAAAAAACAAAACCACGTTTTGGACTCGAAACAACCGGATATTGATCAGACTTCGTATTGGCAGTTGATATGACAATTTGTCAGGCGAATTTAATTTTGGTTCCTGTCGGCTGACGTAACACTCGTACTGAAATGGCGCTTTATATAACTCTTCTCCAAAATGGCTGAAGGCACAGCATTTATACGTGATATGAAATATTTTTAACTGGAAACCATACAACGTATGTGCGTAAAATGTGTCGCAAAATAACTAAGGGGGCTTAAAACGTGGCACAGGCTGTTAGTTGCAGTACAACCTGGCACAAAAGTTCCTGAAGAAGGGCGCAATGCTTGTGGGAGTGACTGCCCGCTTTCAGTCTTCGTCTGCTACTACTGCCAGCCGCCTAAGCAATGTGCTGTACCAACGATATTGCAGGTTCAATCATGTGTATGGACTGGAAGATTATACAGCACACACGGCAAGCTAACAAGCATGTGTGAACAACAATCAGATTTTACTGAACAGTTATAAGGCAGATGTGTTTTAATCATTTCTTTCCAAGTCCATAGGCATGGCTGAGTTTTTTAACCCTATAAATCGCAGTGTACCACCATGTTTAACACTCACAAATTCTACGTTCTGCCCACACAGTGTATTTATGTGTTTTGTGTGGATCTCAGAACAAACAGGGATTATTTCACTGTACAGCATTAACTGACTGGTTTGTATAACTGAGACGTAGTGTGTTTACTGCGCGGTACGGACTGTATTTATGTGTTTTGTGTGGATCTCAGAACAAACAGCAATTATTTCACTGTACAGCATTAACTGACTGGTTTGTATAACTGAGACGGAGTGTGTTTACTGCGCGGTACGGACTGTATTTATGTGTTTGTGTGGATCTCAGAACAAACAGCGATTATTTCACTGTACAGCATTAACTGACTGGTTTGTATAACTGAGACGTAGTGTGTTTACTGCGCGGTACGGACTGTATTTATGTGTTTTGTGTGGATCTCAGAACAAACAGCATTATTTCACTGTACAGCATTAACTGACTGGTTTGTATAACTGAGACGGAGTGTGTTTACTGCGCGTACGGACTGTTTATTGTTTTGTTGATCAGAACAAACCGATTATTCATGTACGATATGACTGTTTTATAACTGAGACGGAGTGTGTTTACTGCGCGGTACGGACTGTGTTTTATATAAAGTAAGGTTAATCGTAGTCTTTAAAGTGTTACGACAGACATGTATATAGCCACGAATAATTCAGCACGTTTTACGGAGCAGATTAACGGCCTTTGAGAACGGAAATAAAAAGAAAAAGCAACAGGAGAATAAAGAACATTACACGACAGGAAGCTCACAATTTGTTCTTTTGGCCGCATACTGCTACGGTCATTAAACCAAGGAGGATGAGACGTGTGGGATATACAGAACAGAACACACTGGGAAAGGAGAACTGCATGCAAAATGTTGACCGAAAACCCTTAAGGCAAGTGTCCACGTGTCAGAATGAGGCGCAGAAGGGAGGACATATAACAAGCAGCTGTTGATAAATCTTGTGCAAGACTTGAGGGAGTGAAGTCAACTGGCTGTGGACACATTCCCACAGCCAAGCCCTTATGAATACGGAAACGAACAGCGCTTCCCTCAAAAGCATGGAACTTCCTGGCTACACACCAAATGAACTTACCAAAGGCGATCCCGTGCCATGACAGAAGTCAGTTCTTACTTCGTTCGTTACGAAATAACTTCAAGCTACGTCACAATACGTCACAATAGACTTACTATAGTCTTCGTTACGCGTTTCCCACGCTGACTAGACCTAATGGGCCGTGACAATTAACAAACTTTCCTTAGGCTACAGCAGTACAGAGAACCTGCGTGAAAACGGAAAATGGCTTAAACAAAAACTTGCCATCAGCGGAAAATGTTTGGCCTCAGAATATAGGGCGAAAATACAATGCGAAATTACATCTACCAAAGGCAAACTGTCTAATCTTAATGCATAAATAAACAAATTAAAATTCTGCAACAGCACAACACCGGCGTCATGCAGCTTACGTAGTACACACAGATGACCACCTTACTAGAAGGCCAAACTGCCAATAATTTTCACGAAAACTACAAACTATGTAATCATTTTAACAGCCTTTAATTCATTTTATAGTAATTTGACATAATTTTACATACTGTACGAAGTGAGCAATACTAGCCCACTCATATTCTACATATATGAATTAACCATATATGTAATAACTATAAGTCTATGCATTTTAATCTTCACGACCCCCTGAAGATGGTGGTTTAAACCACCGAAATACGTATAGGGGTATTTTAAGAATAAACTATTGAAAAGTTTATGTGCATTAGTTGGTGATTTTTGAACACATAAAATTATGTAGTCCACGACGCAGTATACAGACATTACCAAGGCGATCTTTACTTTCAAACTGTCATATGGTTTGACGGCACACGCCTAAATGTAATTCCATTTACGCCCCCCCCCCCCCCCAAGTAAAGTATGGGTTTCACTAACGCACGCCGATCTTCACAGAACGCACAGTTGTTTGGTGACATCATGTGGACATCTCCTATATCGAATTTCATCCAAATCGATTAAAACATATGGACAGCACGACAGACATGTATTGACGCCCTTCAATAAAGTGTAACTCAGCCTTAAAATTGTCCACGACAAGTCAGGAGACATGTCTGAAATGCTACGAGGTACGACAATCATGACACGCCCACAGTGATGTCAAATGAGTTAGAACGGAAAAGTTCGTGCAATTCAGGCAGCGGAAATTAAATTACTGAGGATTACGAAGGATGTAACTGATAACATTAAGAATGATTACAAAAGAGGCGGACAGACCTACTTAATAAAAAAGAGTTAAGTCACCTTAGCAAAATTAATAACAAAAGGCCCTTTCTATTATATTTAAAGTCCGACACATGTACAACATAATCACACTATTTGTGCACTTTCACCGTCCTACATGTTTCGAACCCCTAACCTGGGTTCATCTTCAGGGACACATTATCTAAAATCGCACACTAGTTACACCAACTGGTACAATATTTACATGAGTTCTTTACAATTGTTCAGATACACTGTTTAAAACAAATAAAAGTTAAAAAGTTAAAAATTGTGGTTGTTGGTTGTTAAAAATTGTATTAAAGTTGAATAATCTGTGCTTGTTTTGATATCCTGTTTATCGGAGTAAGTTGCTTGTTGGGTGGTGAGAACAGGCCCTTTCGTATAAATCAAAGCATGTAGCTGTACAGAAAGGTAATCAAAACGGGGATACAAAGTTGACACAGGCTTAAGTCTCTTTGATGGTAAGCAAGAGAAGAACACAGCTGACGCGGGCGTTGTAAATAACTAAACTAACTAACTACTAATGTGGAACACGAACGTTCATCAGCACGTTAACATAATTCGCCACTTGACCGTATCCTAAGACAGCTGGATTAAATCGAGACACATCGTATGTCACTAAGGCCCAATTTTGCCTACGCCCCCTAAATGGTGTCGTTCCTTGGTGTTGTCGGACTAAAATTTTGTATGCATTTCTCATGTCCTCTGTGCTTACTCCCACTACGCCCATCCTCCTTGATTTCATCACATTAAAACTGTCAGACGAAGAGTACAAACAACTTGACAACCTATACAACGTGTTGTTAAACAACCCACAAACATTTCGATATTCATTAGCATCCGAAACGATATTGAACCGAGTAAGACGCTGTCAATTCGACGTTTTCCTCAGTCTCATAAATCGAACGTTCGCTTTCCCTCAAGTCTATGCTTCCAACTGTGATGACAGGCTTTGCAGCACGACAATGGCAACTAACTAACTAACTACGTGGAGCACAGCCCTTCTTTAAAACCTAACAGTTCCTCGCTAGTCAAGAAATTTCCCGTATTTTATGGAACCCGAAGGTTCATTACCGCATTCACAAGCGCCCTCCACCTGTCCATATCCTGAGTCAGATCAATCCAGTCCACACGCCCCCATCTTACTTATTTGAAATAAATTTTAATTTCCCCCACCAATCAACGCCTGGGTCTTCCAAGTATCTTTTTCCTTCAGACTTGCCCACCAAAACCCTGGATGCATTTTCTTCTCCGCCCATACGTGCCACACGTCCCGCCCATCACATCCTCCTTGATTTGATCACCCAAGTAATATCTTGTCAGCAGTACAGATCATTAAGTTCCTCGTTATGTAGTCTTCTGCACTCCCCCGTTACCTCGTCCCTCTTAGTCCCAAATACCCTCCTCAGCACCCAATTCTCGAACACCCTCAGCCCATGCTGTTGCCCTAATGTGACTAACCAAGTTCCACACCCATACAACAACGACACAAAGCAAATCCTTATCAACAGACAGTGCACACAAACTGTCCACGTCTGACACTGTGTCACGTTCTCCAGCAGCGTGCCTTGTCAATTCGTCACACAATGCCGGGCCTGCTCCAGTGTTACGTCTATTCGCACCGGCAAGGGGAACCGTTTTATTTAATGAGGCTCTAAATTACTGAGATTAGATAGCGTGGATGTTAGACGGATAACGGATGAGTAAGGTGCCTTTGTTGTGCGACTTTCATACACTGAACTGTAACAGGAGATCGTGTCTGCTCGACCGTGTGTTTTACCTCAGAAAAGAATGGAAGAAAATGGACTAAATTTGGTATCAACGGTTTTGTTGTTGTTGTGGTGAAGGGCCCCGCAGCAGATGCTACGGAAACACCACAGCCTTAAGGCTTATTGTGCAATCTTGTGATGAAGATGATCAGTTTCTTTCGTTTTTCGAAGTAATGGAGTATTGGTGGAATGATACTGACAGGGGAAAACCGAAGTACTCGGGGAAAAACCTGTCCCAGTGCCACTTTGTCCACCACAAATCCCACATGGACCGACCCCGGGATCGAATCTGGGTGTCTGCGGTGAGAGGCCAGCGACTAACCGCCTGAGCCAAGGCACGGCCGTATCAACGGTTCATATTAAACTTAATTTAACGAGATGACGTCATACATAATAGGATTCATAATAGCTGGAAGGTAATACTGTTTTAATAAAGGGAATTTACCTTCCGTGTTTACTATTTGAATTGAATCTTAATGACTTCACTGACGCTACATGACCACACATTACAGTACCATTCTGCATCCACGCACATCAGTTACGTATGCCGTATCCACTATGCATCCGCAATCAACAACATAGGGTGCTTCAAAACAACACACCACATGTAGAGCAAAGCAAGGAATATCTGCAGCACGGCACGGCACAAATTTTATGCAGTTTTAATGCTATTTTTATACTTATTATTTCACTGTTTGTAATAATAAGCAAGTTACGAAAATGTCATACTTATTATTTGTAAAGAGGAGGCCTCTTCCTGAAAGACATTTCTTTTTATGAATCTGTATGACTGTCTGATGATGGCCGTATAAGTCGGCCGAAACATGTTGCAGTAAATATAATTAATATATGATATTCATAGTGTTGTGTTACTCGGGCCCTATAATCGATATTATTTTGATAGACACAACTAACTAAACTCCACTAACTAACTCCACGTAGCACAGTCCTTCTTGAGAAGCTAGCAGGTCGTCGGCTAGTCAAGAAATTCCCCGCGTTTTACGGAACCCGAAGGTTCATTACCGCATTCACAACAGCCCGCCACCTGTCCCTATCCTGAGCCATAGCAATCCAGTCCATGCCCTCCCCCCCCCCCCCCCCCCCATTGACAAACACAACGGGATGATTTTTACCTAGATCGAAAAAGAACTCGTAGTGCATACAGTAACCACTGGGCTTTCAAGGGTTAAGGGAAGAAAGTAGGCTGAGGGTGTTCGAGAATAGGGTGCTTGGCAGGATACTGAACCAAACATGGAACTGAGAGGAGACTGGAGGAAACTACATAACGAGGAGCTTCATGATCTGTACTCATCACCAAATATCATTAGGGTGATAAAATCAAGAAAGATGAGATGGGTGAGGTATGTGGCACGTATGGGACAGAAGATAAATGCATATAGGCTGTCGGCTGGAAAACCTGAAAGGAAGAGCCTATTTGGTACACCTAAGCGTAAATGGGAGGGTGTAGACCTGATTAATGTGGCTCAATATTGAGACAAGTGGTGGGCTGTTGTGAACACGGCAATGAACTTTCGGGTTCCGTAAAATGTAGGGAAATTTCTTGACTAGCTGAGGAACTTTCTTATGTTATTTGTACCGCACATTTTCTTGATTATATAAAAGCGTGATCCGACAAATGTACACCCTTTATTATCTGTTATTTAATACAGTTTATATTGAAAATAGTCCAGCCTGTTTCGAACTATGTTACAGATTCATCTTCAGGGACTCAGATACACAGGTATGTACAAAGATAACACTTCAACAGCCGTTCTACTAAACATAACCATTATATGATTTTGATTTAATCTTAAATATCTTAGCTTAAAAATGTTTTAATACTGTTTTCAGTGTCCACAAACGCAACACAGTTAACGGCATTTTATCTACCTAACCGATATGTTTTCTATGGCCCTGGGGTCGACTCAGCCTCTAACAGAAATGAGTACCGGAATCTTTCCTGGGGGGTAAAGGCGGCCGGTGCGTAGGGCTGACAACCTTACGACCTTCATGTGCCGATTGTCTAAAAACCTGGGAGCCTCGACCTCCTGGAGCCCTAAGGGCCTTCCTAGGCCTGTATGGGACTGCTTTACCTTAACTGATATGTGTTAATGAGTACCATACGTAGATAGCTGATGTAATAAATGAGTCCCTGAGGATGAACTGTGACATGGTTCGAAACATGTTGGACTACATATTATCTGTACCGTGCATTTCAGTAATTAATTAATTATTTATTCCAACAAATGCACTACACTATTTTAGTGTCTACTTGTCCCTACATATGTTTCGGCACTTATAGTGTAGTGCATTTGTTGGAATAAATAATTAATTAATGTTGGACTATCTTTAATATAAACTGTATTAAATAACAGATAATAAAGAATGTACATTTGTTGGATCACGATTTTATGTAGCTGAGAAACTGTTAGCTTCTGCAGAAGGACTCTGCTCCATGGATTGACCATACACAAGACACGCCGCTAGGTACTGACCTCTACTGCGTGCAGAGCGAAGAGCGAGACAGGCAGTGTTCCTGCGAACAGCTAACTGAATACACAGAACAAACGCAACTTATGCAAATAACAGTGTACGGCCATCTCATCTTTAAAGTCTGTAGCGAGGTTCATCTTGCTGCATTACTTCCGTGCTGCCGACCTGGCCGCCATTTTACGGCTGGACTCAACGGCCAATTATCCTCCCCATCCCCAAATATTTGTTCCTTATATGTACTTTATCACACACTAACCACAACTTCACGCGGTGGTTGAGGCACTGCGCTACAAGCCGGAAGGTCGCGGGTTCGATTCCCGATGGAGTCATTGGAATTTTTCATCGAATTAATCCTTCCGGCCGCACTATGGCCCTTGGGTCGACTCAGCGTCTAACAGAAATGAGTAAAAGGTAAAGGTAAAGATCATCCTAGAACAGGCCATAAAGACCTAGAAGGGGAGTAGAGGTATTGCTCAACTTTTTCTTTAACCTCGGCACTAGATGGGGTGGGTGGTCAACGTCACGCCCCCGCCGCGGGAATGACCCGGTATCCATTGTACAGGAGGCTGGGTAGGCGCCAGGGCCGGTCTGGACGTGTGCGAAAAATCTCGCACCCAATGGGATTCGATCCCCGGACCGTCCAGCTCGTAGCGAGTCGCTATACCGAGAGCTATCCCAGCCCACAAATGAGTACCACGACTAATTCCTGGAGGTAAAGGAGGCCGGTGCGTAGGGCTGACAACCTTACCACCTTCATGTGCCGATTTGCTGGAAATCTGGGAACCTCAGTCTCCTGGAACCCTTGGCGTTTGTCCAGGCCTGTATAGGGATAGCTTTACCTTTAACCATAACTTCACGGTTGAATGATACA
Source organism: Reticulitermes speratus (assembly GCA_021186555.1). NCBI lineage: Eukaryota > Metazoa > Arthropoda > Insecta > Blattodea > Rhinotermitidae > Reticulitermes > Reticulitermes speratus. The sequence continues at coordinate 1,551,680 of JAJKFL010000010.1, read as the reverse complement.
GACATGTTCAATGCATTCCGCAAATCCTTTGTTACCGGCACTGATGAAGATATTGTTACCGCCAATCAAGTCAATGCATTATAATGTGTCAACTCTTCAGAGTATTTCTGAAATCTGACCAGTAGGCCTACGGAGAAGTGCAACGAAATACTTTCAAGATCTACTGTTATATTCTGCACATCTATCCAGAACTATTCATACGAAACAGATACATAATGATCCTGTCATATGGACAGAACTAGGTCGCGCAATGCCGGCGACAGCACACCAACCTGTACACACTCTCATCGTAGTACAGCAGGATCCTGAGCGGCTGGTCGATGCTTCGCTTCTTGACGACGTGGGCGGGCTCGATGTGGACGTCGTGTATAACCTGCAGACAACAGACAGATTCAGCATTGGTCAAACGGGCAGGACATTAACCGTTCAAATGCTAAGTCAAACTTCTTGTCTATCCAATGCTCCCCCATTTTCCGAAGGAGCAACGCTTTTTAGAAGGTTACCAGGCTTCGCCTGTTGGTCCTTCTGGTAAAAGCAACATGTGATTAGAGATAAGTATGGAGCATTGGTGGAATGATACTGGCAGGGAAAACTGAAGTACTGGGAGAAAAACATTATACAGCGTTGGTGATAGATAAATGAATGCGTATGGAGCATTGGTGGAATGATACTGACAGGGAAAGCTGAAGTACTGGGAGAAAAACATTATACAATGTCGGTGGTAGATGTATGAATAAGTATGGAGCATTGGTGGAATGATACTGACAGGGAAAACTGAAGTACTGGGAGAAAAACATTATACAGCGTTGGTGGTAGATAAATGAATGAGTATGGAGCATTGGTGGAATGATACTGACAGGGGAAAACTGAAGTACTGGGAGAAAAACATTATACAATGTCGGTGGTAGATAAATGAATAAGTATGGAGCACTGGTGGAATGATACTGACAGGGGAAAACTAAAGTACTGGGAGAAAAACATTATACAATGTCGGTGGTAGATGAATGACTGAGTATGGAGCATTGGTGGAATGATACTGACAGGGAAAACTGAAGTACTGGGAGAAAAACATTATACAATGTCGGAGGTAGATGATATGAATAAGTATGGAGCATTGGTGGAGTGATACTGACAGGGGAAATTGAAGTACTGGGAGAAAAACATTATACAATGTCGGTGGTAGATGAATGACTGAGTATGGAGCATTGGTGGAATGATACTGACAGGGAAAACTGAAATACTGGGAGAAAAACATTATACAATGTCGGTGGTAGATGAATGACTGAGTATGGAGCATTGGTGGAATGATACTGACAGGGGAAACTGAAGTACTGGGAGAAAAACATTATACAATATCGGTGGTAGATGTATAATAAGTATGGAGCATTGGTGGAATGATACGGACAGGGAAAACTGAAGTACTGGGAGAAAAACATTATACAATGTCGGTGGTAGATGAATGACTGAGTATGGAGCATTGGTGGAATGATACTGACAGGGAAAACTGAAATACTGGGAGAAAAACATTATACAATGTCGGAGGTAGATGTATGAATAAGTATGGAGCATTGGTGGAATGATACTGACAGGGGAAAACTGAAGTACTGGGAGAAAAACATTATACAATATCGGTGGTAGATGTACGAATAAGTATGGAGCATTGGTGGAATGATACTGACAGGGGAAAACTGAAGTACTGGGAGAAAAACATTATACAATGTCGGTGGTAGATGAATGACTGAGTATGGAGCATTGGTGGAATGATACTGACAGGGAAAACTGAAATACTGGGAGAAAAACATTATACAATATCGGTGGTAGATGTATGAATAAGTATGGAGCATTGGTGGAATGATACTGACAGGGGAAAACTGAAGTACTGGGAGAAAAACATTATACAATATCGGTGGTAGATGTATGAATAAGTATGGAGCATTGGTGGAATGATACTGACAGGGGAAAACTGAAGTACTGGGAGAAAAAGATGTCCCAGTGCTACTTTGTCCATCACAAATCCCACATGGACTGAAGTGGGATCGAACCCGGGCCTTCGTGATGAGACGCCGGCGACTGACCGCCTGAGCCATGGAACGGCCATTTCAAACTATAAGATGAGCCGAATTATATTTAAACATTCAGTTCGTACCGCGCAGTAAACACACTCCGTCTCAGTTATACAAACCAGTCAGTTAATGCTGTACAGTGAAATAATCGCTGTTTGTTCTGAGATCCACACAAAACACATAAATACAGTCCGTACCGCGCAGTAAACACACTCTGTCTCAGTTATACAAACCAGTCAGTTAATGCTGTACAGTGAAATAATCGCTGTTTGTTCTGAGATCCACACAAAACACATAAATATTCAGTCCGTACCGCGCAGTAAACACACTCTGTCTCAGTTATACAAACCAGTCAGTTAATGCTGTACAGTGAAATAATCGCTGTTTGTTCTGAGATCCACACAAAACACAAATACAGTCCGTACCGCGCAGTAAACACACTCTGTCTCAGTTATACAAACCAGTCAGTTAATGCTGTACAGTGAAATAATCGCTGTTTGTTCTGAAATCCACACAAAACACATAAATATTCAGTCCGTACCGCGCAGTAAACACACTCTGTCTCAGTTATACAAACCAGTCAGTTAATGCTGTACAGTGAAATAATCGCTGTTTGTTCTGAGATCCACACAAAACACATAAATACAGTCCGTACCGCGCAGTAAACACACTCTGTCTCAGTTATACAAACCAGTCAGTTAATGCTGTACAGTGAAATAATCGCTGTTTGTTCTGAGATCCACACAAAACACATAAATACACTGTGTGGGCAGAACGTAGAATTGTTGAACGTTAAACATGGCGGTACATATAGTAAACGCTCAGTTTTACAGGGCTGGCAGAATCCCCAAGAACAAACAAACCCCCTATATAAGTAAGAATTGGGGGTTGTGGTCGTTAGCCTTATGTAAGTCTATGTTCGGAACCATTTCGAATTTGTCAGTATGCACGTTCAGAAATAGAGTAACACACAGGGTTCCCCGACTTTAGGCGTCTCCATAACGGTAAAACTTACAACACACAAAATAAAGGCACATACGGGGTGAGGTGTAGCTCCACTCATTCTTAACATCGGCTGTACATAAAGCTAAGTGGTCAGCCTCTCGCCTCAACCGATTTACCGCCCGGGGAACAGCCCACAGTACCCACTGAATACAGGGGTGGGCGGGTTGGACGATTCGGAGGAGAGAAAAATCTCTTGTCCCTGCCGGGATTTGAACCCGGAAATGCCCAGCCCGTACCCTAGTCACTATTCCGACTGAGCTACCGCTGCTCCTATTTGGGCATCAAGGACAGAAAGTGTTATATTTCGCTACAAATTTTGTTGCAAGCAATTTCCGTCCCGATACGTATTTACCGAGTTAAACTGGGTTTATATAAAGCGTACAGACAGACGGACGGACAACTCGATTTTAGCAGACGTTCCACGCGGAGGCGCAAAAGCGCAATTGGATAATCTTTGATTTAGTGTGCAGGTCGGCGTGAGGCGTGAGTTCCGCAGGAAATGTGATTCGGAGTGGCTTGGGTAATTGAATCTTCGCGGTACTGATGTTGCCCGTAGCTTAGTGAAGCTGGGGCCCTTAAGTGCAAGACATTCCATCACCTTTACCAGTGCCTAGGAGCCGGGAATAGTGACTAGGCTAAGGGCTGGGCAATCCGGGGTTCGAAACCCGACAACAGCAAGATATCTTTCTCTTCTCCAAAACGTCCACACCGGATCTGGGGCCCACCCAGCCTCCTATTCAATGGGCATAGGGGCTGTTTCCCGGAGGGAGGGAGTAAAGCGTCCGGGGCGTGAATTTGACCACCTACCTCCAACTAGTGGCGACACGCGGTGGCGCAGTTGGTTGAGGCACTGCGCTACAAGCCGGAAGGTCGCTGGTTCGATTCCCGATGGTTTCATTGCAATTTTTCATTGACATAATCCTTTCGGTCGCACTATGGCCCTGGGGTCGACTCAGCCTCTAACAGAAATAAGTACCAGGAATATTTCCTGGGGGATAAAGGAGGCCGGTGCGTAGGGCTGACAACCTTACCACCTTCATGTGCCGATTGTCTAGAAATCTGGGAACCTCAACCTCCTGGAACCCTAAGGGCCTGTCCAGGCCTGTAATGGGATTGCTTTACCTTTACCTCCATCTAGTGCCGAGGTTAAGAATGAGTGGACCTATGCCACTATCCCTTATATAATTTTTTACCATGAATGAATTTAGTTCATGTAGGTGCAACTGATAGAAATTCAGTCACTCTGACGATGGAGGCAGCAAGTTCCTCTGAAATGCTGTAACAAACACGTTACATTACACGATGTGAAAACCCAAAATATCATCATTTGGGCAACACCCTCCGTGCAAATCTGAAAATTTATACCACAAAAGTGTTTACGTTTAGCCCTGATTAATTAACACAGCGGAGACTACAGGTCTGACGGTTATTACGCTTAGAAGCCTACTGAGCTGTCACTGACTGCTAAGGGACTAAGACCTAGCCAAAACCGTTTCCCCCTTTTCAACCACCCTCCATAGGCGCAATGTACAGTTTCATTTCCGCATATAAACTGCGCTGCAACCCCCCCCCCCCCCCCCGACGCTTCGTAAGTGATATTCACTTTTACACATCTGTTGTTACGATAACTGTTTGTCACGCACAGTGTCAACAATACAAAAGACACTAAATTGCAACAATTCTCACCAGATCCGCAGAGCATAACAATGTCACATTAGGGCGTGAGAGCGACCAACAAGACAACGCATGACGCAAAAATAATTAATACGCTGCTCGTTTCTTAAAAAGGAAAGTTCGTCCTCCTTGCTTTCCTAAGGCAGTGTTCAGAACCATATAAATAAAAGATTTTGCGCGTTGCAGTTAAACAGAAGTCAACACGTTTGTGAGACAATCCGACACTCCATTTATGAGTACCAAAATCAATTTCAGTAAGAGGTGCGGGCTTCAGTCCACATTTATGTAACCCGAAGACGCAGCAACATGTTCAAAAGCTACACAGCTACACCCTAACGGGAAGCAGTTTCATTCAGTACAGACTCTCTCGCGTTTCTCCAAGTCCTGAACAGACTGGGTCGGCAGAATAATATGTATTAATTTTACAGCCCAGTGGTTACTATAAGTACCGCCAGGTTGAACATTCACAAATTCTACGTTCTGCCCACACAGTGTATTTATGTGTTTTGTGTGGATCTCAGAACAAACAGCGATTATTTCACTGTACAGCATTAACTGACTGGTTTGTATAACTGAGACGGAGTGTGTTTACTGCGCGGTACGGACAGTATTTTATGTGTTTTGTCTGGATTCAGAACAAACAGCGTATTATTTCACTCCCACGGGATTAACTGACTGGTTTGATTAACTGAACGAGTGTCGTTACTGCCTACGAGCTGTATTTATGTGTTTTGTGTGGATCTCAGAACAAACAGCGAATATTTCCCTATACAGCATTAACTGACTGGTTTGTATAACTGAGACGGAGTGTGTTTACTGCGCGGTACGAACTGAATCTTTCTATATAATTCAGGCTAATTTTTGTCTTTAACGGGTTAATCATCCGTGAATTTCTTTGAATAAAATCACTGTAAAAGTACAGGAGAGGGCTGTTGTCAGGGAAACGGGATAAGTGGGACAAACAATATTCCTCGTTGGCCAGCCATTGCATACGTCTGCGCAGCAAACAGCAACACGGTTGCAGTCTATAAATTGTCAAACGAATCCCGGAATGCTGACGTAACCCAGTCTCCGGTGTCCGGACCCTAACAGACATCGAGCTGCGTTCACAGCCTACGCTAAAATTGAGTGGAGCTGCACCTCCACTACGCCACGATTTTATGGCGCGCACAGCGACTTTACCTTTACCATTACCATTACAGGAAATAACGCGCCTTATCATGTCTCCACGTTTCATACTGCAGTTATGACTGAATGGATTTTAAGTTTCGTAATAAGGCCGTGCCATGGCTCAGGCGGTTAGTCGCCGGCCTCTCACTGCGGAAGGCCCGGGTTCGATCCCGGGTCAGTCCATGTGGGGTTTGTGGTGGACAAAGTGTCACTGGGACAGGTTTTTCTCCGAGTTGTCGGTTTTCCCCTGTCAATTTCATTCCACTGGTGCTCCATTACTTGTAAAACTTGGTAAAAAAAATGCTCATCCTCATCTTCATCTTCATCGTAGGGTTGCACAGAAAGCCTTAAGGCTGTGGTGCGTCCGTATCATCTGCTGCGGGGCCCTTCACCATGTAAAAAAAAAAGTTTCGTATTGGGTGCCCACCTACACTGAAATTTGTCAAGAGAATTAAATGACGTTTCGTTACAGCCACTGCACTGCTTTATACAAAGCTAGACTGAATTTTACATTTTTCTAAAACAGTGTCAACAGGAAAGGAATTAGTGGAAGTATTAAAACATCGACAGTGTTCAAGCAATCTAATCCTCTGCTCGTCCGTGAGGAGTGTACAACCAAGGCCGACAAGTGACACTATCTGATGCGTTCATCTATATTCATTATATTCTCGCCCAGCTTGCTTGCTTCATTTCGCCACAGCTCTCCTAACTGAGGTTGTTATTTATTTTACGAAGGACGTGTTCGCAAATTTTGACTATTGGCGCCGACTTGTCGGTTGAATACAGTCAAAAGAACGTGTAAGAGGGTGGTCAAGGCATAGTCGAGGGACGATCCCAGTGCAATCAGACTGTTCAGTCACTGAAGAAAACCACGGAAGAACCGTAAGGTTTGAGGTTCTCACAGCGGTGCTGATTGTCATCGATCCAGTCGGTATAGCGACTCGCTACGGGCTGGACGGTCCGGGGATCGAATCCCGGTGGAGGTGAGATTTACAGCACCCGTCCAGACCGGCCCTGGGGCCCACCCAGCCTCCCATACAACGGGTACCGGGTCTCCTTCCTGGGGGTAAAGCGGCCAGGGCGTGGAGTTGACCACCCACCCTCCATCTAGCGTCGAGGTTAAAGAAAGAGTAGAGCTATACCAGTACTCCCTCTCTGGGCTTTCATGGCCCGTTCTAGGGAGAACATTACCTTTTATCTTCTGGGATGTGACACTGTGTTGTTGGGTCAGTGGTTCCCGACGTTTAGGAGGATCGTGTTGCCTTCATCGTCAAGGTTCAGGCAGACCAGTCTTGTTGGACTGCATGGCGCTTGACAAAGCCCGCATACCTACATACATAACCTACATCTTCCAAGCATTTGAAGCCAAGTGCACAGTAAATATTGCAGAAGATATGTGTACTGAGCTGCTGTGACCTCGCGAGGCCACGCGGGCTCTCGTCTAACATTTCATTGTACACTGAATTCACTTCTCCCTTCACTTGACCTTATTTCGGCCAGACAAGATTCGGAACCGGGTCGATAGAAGATCTTCATTTACACGTCACATTACAGCCACATCAGGCATATTCCGTGAAAACCTCAACAGACACACCGACTGATAAATGTAACAAGATTAAAGACGTTTGTGATGCGACACCGTGACGCTGAGTATTTTCAGACGTCGGTAAACACTCGACGCCCAGTGACACAGCGTCACAGCCCAATGTCTTGAATCTTCAGCAACACCGCTGCGAGAACCTTAGATGTCGCAAATCTGACAATCCTCGAGTCATATTAGAACATACAGACATGGCGACATCTGCATTGTTGGCACAGAACTAAGAATGGGTAGAGCCCCTCAAATTTATTTGGTACTGGCCCAGAAATGTCTTAAACCGGTACTGCATTGCGTTAAACCATTAACCCTTTAAATAAAACCCACTGGTTACTATATGCACCGCCATGTTTAACATTCACAAATTCTACGTTCTGCCCACACAGTATATTTATGTGTTTTGTGTGGATCTCAGAACAAACAGCGATTATTTTACTGTACAGCATTAACTGATTGGTTTGTATAACTGAGACGGAGTGTGTTTACTGCGCGGTACAGACTGTATTTATGTGTTTTGTGTGGATCTCGGAACAAACAGCGATTATTTCACTGTACAGCAGTAACTGATTGGTTTGTATAACTGAGACGGGTGTGTTTACTGCGCGGTACGGACTGTATTTATGTGTTTTGTGTGGATCTCAGAACAAACAGCGATTATTTCACTGTACAGCATTAACTGACTGGTTTGTATAACTGAGACGGAGTGTGTTTACTGCGCGGTACGGACTGTATTTATGTGTTTTGTGTGGATCTCAGAACAAACAGCGATTATTTCACTGTACAGCATTAACTGATTGGTTTGTATAACTGAGACGGAGTGTGTTTACTGCGCGGTACGGACTGAATCTTTATATATAATTCAGGATAATTTTCATGTCAAAGATTTAATACAGTAAAGAAAATAACTGGCACTAATAATAATAATAATAATAATAATAATAATATCCCATACGCCATGACACACAACTTCGCAACCTTGGCACGCAAGGCCACACATCGTGCCTGACCCCACGGTGAATCGACTTCAATCGAAGGTAAAACCTCTCTCAGTTGTTGTTTGTTATTTCCTCTGCCAGATCACAGTTTATGGCCGCTGCGGAGCCATAGCAGTCATTCACAGGATACAAATCAAGCCAGCATTCTTTCCAAAATGGCATCTTCTTTATGTAATTCATGCAGGTACATGATCGCCGGACTCGAAACATCCCATCTGTCGACTTTTCGATCCCTCCCCCTCTAACCCAAACATTTATAATAATACTCTGGCCAGGATTCGAACTAAATCCCAGTCATGCTGAATTGCCACAGTATATACGTAGTGTGGCTATTAAAGAACGAGACTGCGCGCGCACGTTCTGTATTGGCCATTGCTGTTAAAGAGCAGACCATTGTTATGGTCACAGCGCTGCAAACTTCACACGCTTCGCCGCTGCCATCGGCCGCAGAATTTGCCGTAAGTTACGCATCCGTGCGGGCCAGAACACACTTCAAGTCCCGAGATTTCAACGTTGTAGGAACACGGAGCGTTCGTCGTTTTTAACGAACCACAAATCGAAAGACAAAGCCAGTACAGGCCGGGCCCCACCCAGAATTTTCTCGTGACTGCAGTCCTGGGGGCACATCCTGGATACCTCTACAGAACACACTTCAAGTCCCGAGATTTCAACGTTGTAGGAACACGGAGCATTCGTCGTTTTTAACGAACCACAAATCGAAAGACAAAGCCAGTACAGGCCGGGCCCCACCCAGAATTTTCTCGTGACTGCAGTCCTGGGGGCACATCCTGGATACCTCTACAGAACACACTTCAAGTCCCGAGATTTCAACGTTGTAGGAACACGGAGCATTCGTCGTTTTTAACGAACCACAAATCGAAAGACAAAGCCAGTACAGGCCGGGCCCCACCCAGAATTTTCTCGTGACTGCAGTCCTGGGGGCACATCCTGGATACCTCTACAGAACACACTTCAAGTCCCGAGATTTCAACGTTGTAGGAACACGGAGCGTTCGTCGTTTTTAACGAACCACAAATCGAAAGACAAAGCCAGTACAGGCCGGGCCCCACCCAGAATTTTCTCGTGACTGCAGTCCTGGGGGCACATCCTGGATACCTCTACAGAACACACTTCAAGTCCCGAGATTTCAACGTTGTAGGAACACGGAGCGTTCGTCGTTTTTAACGAACCACAAATCGAAAGACAAAGCCAGTACAGGCCGGGCCCCACCCAGAATTTTCTCGTGACTGCAGTCCTGGGGGCACATCCTGGATACCTCTACAGAACACACTTCAAGTCCCGAGATTTCAACGTTGTAGGAACACGGAGCGTTCGTCGTTTTCAACGAACCACAAATCGAAAGACAAAGCCAGTACAGGCCGGGCCCCACCCAGAATTTTCTCGTGACTGCAGTCCTGGGGGCACATCCTGGATACCTCTACAGAACACACTTCAATTCCCGAGATTTCAACGTTTTAGGAACACGGAGCGTTCGTCGTTTTTAACGAACCACAAATCGAAAGACAAAGCCAGTACAGACCGGGCCCCACCCAGAATTTTCTCGTGACTGCAGTCCTGGGGGCACATCCTGGATACATCTACAGAACACACTTCAATTCCCGAGATTTCAACGTTGTAGGAACACGGAGCGTTCGTCGTTTTTAAAGAACCACAAATCGAAAGACAAAGCCAGTACAGGCCGGGCCCCACCCAGAATTTTCTCGTGACTTAGTCCTGGGGGCACATCCTGGATACCTCTACAGAACACACTTCAAGTCCCGAGATTTCAACATTGTAGGAACACGGAGCGTTTGTCGTTTTTAAAGAACCACAAATCGAAAGACAAAGCCAGTAGAGGCCGGGCCCCACCCAGAATTTTCTCGTGATTGCAGTCCTTGGGGCACATCCCGGATACCTCTACAGAACACACTTCAAGTCCCGAGATTTCAACGTTGTAGGAACACGGAGCGTTCGTCGTTTTTAAAGAACCACAAATCGAAAGACAAAGCCAGTACAGGCCGGGCCCCACCCAGAATTTTTTCGTGACTGCAGTCCTGGAGGCACATCTCGGATACCTTTACAGAACACACCCATCACGTATTTCTGAGGCTTATTTCGCAGTGAACATAGTATGAATGTATGAGCCCTCAGTCTGCGTCCAATTAGAAGAAATTACCTGTGAAACTGTAACACGGGACTGGCGGCATTCAATCTGCTCTACAGTGTTAAGAATGGGTTAACGTAAGTCATATGTGATAGAGCCCGATCGCAATGTTATGGCACATGTGTGCGCAGGCACCTTCCTTGAAGCCTGGAATACGAAAGGGTCGGGGACATAGCGAGCAACACAGAATGATGTGCGATCTCTAACTGCTTGTTACCACCACCCCCCCCCCTAGAATCCCTTGCGGACGAGTCCAAATACAGCGAGTCAAATCAATTCTTTGTGTTGTGCCATTAAACTTTGATCGGACTCTTAACAAACACACCTAAAGTTATCGCTGTACACGTGTAAATTCAATTCTTTGTTATGTGCCATTAAACTGCGATCAGACTCTTAACAAACGCAGCTAAAGTTATCGCTGTACACGAGTCAAATCAATTTTTTGTGTTGTGCCATTAAACTGCGATCGGACTCTTAACAAACGCAGCTAAAGTTATCGCTGTACACGAGTCAATTCAGTTCTTTGTTATGTGTCATTAAACTGCGATCAGACTCTTAACAAACGCAGCTAAAGTTATCGCTGTACACGAGTCAAATCAATTTTTTTGTTGTGCCATTAAACTGCCATCGGACTCTTAACAAACGCAGCTAAAGTTATCGCTGTACGAACCATAAACACGTTAGATGGGAGTGGCCAGCTTCACAGGCCGGTTACTTCACCGCTGTTACTCATTCAACAGGGTGGGTGGGCCCCAGCCCCAAGCCGGATATTTCGTTGACGAGAAGACAGTCAAATCCTAAACAACACCGCCATGGAGACCTTAAATATCGGATATGAAAACATCATATTATTAAAATGGATGATGACATGTCAAAGAGGAAGGAAAGGATAGTCAAATCGTTACTGACATCATGCTGCTCACACAAGGAGATCGAACAGTGAACAGAGTACATTTTAAGTCAAGTTTCAACTCACAACTCAGCAGGAAGAGCAGTTTAATTTACATGAGTTTTGCGGTATCGCGAGATGAATCTGTCATTGTGCGTATCTTCTTGTGTGCCCGCATACACACTGTGCTTTGTAAGCACCTCTGTTGAAAGCTCGCAAGTAAACTCAGTCCGGAAATGACGACGTACGATCAGCACACCTGTGTGCTTAATTAATGCTCTGCACATTCCCTCCCCAGCATCAATCACAATCAAACGCGCATGCCGTATCTGATATCAGCAGAGCCGGAGGCTTGGGGCAAGAGTGTAAGCGGGAACACGTCATCCGTCCGCTTAACGCTTTAAACACACAGCTCGTACCGCGCAGTAAACACAGTCCGTCTCAGTTATACAAACCAGTCAGTTAATGCTGTACAGTGAAATAATCGCTGTTTGTTCTGAGATCCACACAAAACACATACATACAGTCCGTACCGCGCAGTAAACACACTCCGTCTCAGTTATACAAACCAGTCAGTTAATGCTGTATAGGGAAATAATCGCTGTTTGTTCTGAGATCCACACAAAACACATAAATACAGTCCGTACCGCGCAGTAAACACACTCCGTCTCAGTTATACAAACCAGTCAGTTAATGCTGTATAGTGAAATAATCGCTGTTTGTTCTGAGATCCACACAAAACACATAAATACAGTCCGTACCGCGCAGTAAACACACTCCCTCTCAGTTATACAAACCAGTCAGTTAATGCAGTACAGTGAAATAATCGCTGTTTGTTCTGAGATCCACACAAAACACATAAATACACTGTGCGGGCAGAACGTAGAATTTGAGAGTGTTAAACATGGTGGTATATGTAGTAACCACTGGCTTTCAAGTGTCAAAAGTCCAGTATCACATGGTTTGTGTGTTTCGTATGAGCCTCACAATAATCAGCGATTGTTTCCCCGACTGGTCTTTATAATGCACATGGACTGTGACGTAACAACAGAACTTTCTGTCTCAGTTCCCTACTCCAACAATCCATATCCCCTCACATTACCTTCTTCACTTCCCAACGCTCTTACATCCAGCCGACCTTTACCAGAAGGACGAGCGGACTCTGCCTTGGAACCTTTAGAGTAGTATATTTTCTCAAAAACCAAGACCAACTAGATGCACAATCACTATTAAAAACTTTAATAGCAGTATTACATTAAACCCGACATGTTTCGGTCAGGTACCTGACCATCTTCAGGGGTACACTACATTAAAATGCTATGTCCATGTGTAAAACACACTTGAAATGTGAGCATATAAAGTCTAGTCGTGTATGAAGTTTTTATAAAACACAGTTTTAAAGTCACTAAAAATTTTTATAAACGGTCAACACTTGATATTCCGCACTGGTTCCACCTTATAATGGCTTTATAACACTGTTTTCGTATACTTCTTATGTATGTTCACTTATGCGTCATGTTTTTTCAACACAACAACGCGTCTCGTAAAGAGTGATATGTGCTGCACCTTGTTAAGTAGATTTTATGCGTTTGAAGTCTAGGTTTGTGTGTCGATGCGTTATTATTGGCGTACTATCATTTCTTATGCGTGGTTTTGCATTGCTTGTCCTGCGTATTTCCTGTTGGAGGATAGGACATCTTATTATCATATAGTGATTATTCTCTGTAACATGTTACAGAGAATAATCACTATATGAGGCCGCAGATCCACGCCTTATACCGCGCGGCCACTGGGATCGGTCGAAAAGTCATAACAACTTTAAATGTAGTTCCACTTAGTCCACAGAAGTATATTTTTCAACATAATCCCCGAAAAATTGATGCATTTGTCAAATCTAGGATGTCCGTTTGGCCATTTTCAAAACCTCTGAGCCTTTTCTGACATACTGCACTCTCAATACGCCATTACCATACACATCTGTCACTTGGCGGTGAACGTAAATGAGATAAACATGTTTCGCACATAAAAACCGAGTCACATTACGAACTTTCCACTGTCTTCGCCTTTGCACATCAACTTATCCCATGAATTGCATCTGAATGCCTGACTCGTGCGCCATCTGTTGCATGTTAGCCCTCCTACAAGCGTTACGCCCTACGAATAAGCAAAATGCTGCAAAGGGAAGCTTGCTTACTGAACATGCCTCAAGCTATTCGAGACGAAAGGTGAGCCAACCACGTTCAAGCGGAAATGACATGCTCTCGGAATCAGTGTGACGAAGCTGTCGCCGGAGGTTGAACTTGTCTATTGTTAAACTCTAGACTGAGTTACAGGCCCGCTCACTGCTTTGTAGCCTAAGTACACTGAGAACTAATTGAAGGGTATGGATCACATTACGTAATTAAATCTACAGACAACTTGGCATTTATACTGCATCGTTATACAGAGTGTCTCAATGCTGTCAGAATGAAACTTGTCTCAGGACTCTTCCTTTGCAAAATAAGAGTGTCCTCAACACACACCCCCGCTCCCACAAAAGAGTACACCAGTATTCGAGGATTTTGCTGTCGTTTCCGGCTATTCCCCTCTCCTTGTCTGTCGTCCTGAACCTTTCCTTCCTTCCGACTGATATTTCTGCGCTTGCTTCAGCTTCCTGTCAGAATACAGAATGTCTCATAGATCATAACTTCTCACAATTCACGGATCAAACTGGTTCCAGAGGTAACGCTCCTGACTTGTATCTGGGAGGTGCCCCGTTCGAAACTCTACCCAGACACCGAATACACTGACTTCGGATTTTCGTGGTTTTCCTCAGTTCCCGACGCAAACGTCGTGACAGTATCTTAAATTAAGGCACGGCGGCTTTCTTCCACTTCATTTATAAATATTTATGCATGACCATCCAGCTATCGATGTTTTCAGTGAGGCAGCGTCGTTAAACACACTTCAAAAAAATAACAATAATAAAATAAAATATCACAGCGTAGCCCTACCCTCTAACTGAACGTAATAGAGTTCCTGTAAAGATTCAAGTCTTCTGGGATGTGATGTGTTGCTGGGAGTGCAGTGCCCGACGTTTCGAAGGATAGTACCGACGGCAGGACGATCTTTCGAAACGTCGATAACCACTCACCCAGCGACATAGCGTCCCATGTCATAAGACCTGAACTCTCTGCGACACCGCTGTGAGAACCTGAAATACCACATAGTTCTTGTGGTTTCACGCTCTGAATTTATGTTTTGGGATTTATAGTGGTGGTAGAGTAGAGTTTTCTGCATAGACAAGAATATACCGCATTGCCCGCCCCATGAGACAGATTTTTCCTGAAATGTCCCCGAAAACCACCGTGTAGCTTAACACGAAGTGATAAATTGTTACATACGTAGGCCATTAAACAACCAAAAATACCTCGCTAATTATAGGTTGCGTCCTATGATATGGGAAATAAGGTACAAACATATTTTAAAACGTTTACTTCATCAGTTTAGGCGCGGTAAAGGGGAACTGACAAAACACACGAATACAACCTCTCTCTCTCTCTCTCTCTCTCTCTCTCTCTCTCTCTCTATTCTGTACAATATAGACTACTGTATATCTGCAGATTATTTCACAATTCAGATACAGGACCCGTGACGAAAAGCGAGCCGCCCAAAATAGTTCGACTCGAAAGGAAATAAATTTCGTCACAACAGCCACGGGAGTCGAAGCCTCGGTCACATGACACAATGGCAACTGAAGATGATACACCAAGTGGGCGAGACGACGCCAAGACCCATTATGCTATCCTCACATCTGTGTCTTGGTATTCTATGCAATCTCTTTGAAAGTAAAATGAAAAATATCCCAGCATAATGACAAACTTTCACCTGAAGACGAGGGTAAAGACACATCACGAAACGTCGGCTCGTTTCAATATCTCTGACGTAAGTGGCAATGTCCGTCATGTCAGCAGTGGGTTGAATTAACATCACTGAACGTCGACTTCGTCATTTATTCACGATGGTTGGCTTGGCGAGCGAAGTGTGTATTGCTACACCATGTACCGAGCGCTCACTTATCACTGTCCTGAGCACGGCAGCTGCCTTCGGAAGTCCCGGCTGACACAGGCTCACTTTGCGATAAACCTGCCGTGCTCGGTGGGGCGACCAATGGTGCACTGTGAACATTACGTCACACGATATAACGAAGAATAAGTTTTGTGGCGTAACTGGCATTAACCTGAAGGGGCTGAATAAAAACTACGAGACAGATCAGTCAAAATGGCCTGTCTCCAGACCGGCAACTTACGAATACGAAGCAGGAATACCAACTGCTCAACCACGACAACTTAAGTGAAATGTCAGCCTGAAGATACAAGTCTCCAGGGCTGTGACACTGTGGCGATGAGCGAGTGGTTCCGAAGTTTCGTAGGATCGCAGTACGTCCAGCTTCTGGGCCAGTTATTGGACTGCTTTACTCTTGGAGATGAAGGCCCAACCAACACGGCATAACATCCCAGAAGATTAGCACCATCAGTAACACCGCTCTGAGAATGTCAAATCTTGTGTTTGGTCAACTTTACCGTTAACCTTTTGGAAAACAGATTGCTGGAATAGACAGTACCAGCACTCTCGTTATGCGAAAGATGCAAGCATCCACAAGCAAAATGTCTGCAGTCATTCCCGAACACGGCATCAATACCTTGGGAGTATCATCACTCCGAATACACTCTGCCACGGAGAAAGTGCTCGAGCAACACGAGCGTGCTTATTTCAGATTACAAGCACTGCCTCTGTCTTTCTGTCCGTACCATCTTTACAAACAAACGTTCAATGGCGTGCAAGTTCGGCAAACTTCGAAATGGGTGCAGTCAGTACCTAGCTACGTAGTGCGTGTAAGTGACAGGCACGCAGACAACGCACCATTGTGTGTAAGCAGGTAAACTGGAAAATTCGCGAGTTCGATACACAACAACGTTTCTTCGTGTATGTACATTCTGGTTTGCTAGATGGGTTTGTATTAACTTCTTCCAATGGCGCAACGGCCCCTAGTGGACCAGGGCCTCATTGTCGAGGCTTCAGAATCACACTCATTTTAGACACACCACAGTCGGTAAGACTCCTCTGGACGAGTGCTCAGCCAGACGCAGAGACCTCTACCTGACAACACACAACATTCAGAAGAGACAGACATCCATGCCCCCGGCGGGATTCGAACCCACAAACCCAGCAAGCGAACGGCTGCAGACCTACGCCTGAGACCGGGCGGCCACTGGGATCGCCGGTTTGTATTAATACTGTAACGTATTCTAATTTTCGGAATATGCATGTAAATTTCAACACAATAATTCACGCACTGTCGCACAGTATTTTCTGTTTTAATGCACTCTCAGAATATAACCAGGCTCGCCTGATGGAGGTGTGGCCGTGGCGATACGAGTATATAAGCTATGTACGGTGATGCATGTGACCCAAACATGTGGTGGTACAAGTAACGTAAAGGTGTCCCTGTACGCGCCATGATGACATATGGAGGAGTGGAGGTATAGGCCTAGCTCCACTCATTCTTAACTTCGGCACTAGATGAAAGTGAATGGTCAGCTTCACGCCTCGGCCGCTTTACCTCCGGAGAAAGTGCCCCCAGTACCCATTGAGTAAATACCTGGGTAGGACCCAGAGCCCGTCTGGACAATTTGGAGAGAGAAAAAAATATCTTGCTGCTGGCAGAAATCGACCCACGGTTCCTCGGTTGTCCAGCCCGTGGCCTGGCCACTATACCGACTGAGCTGTCCCGGGTCCCGCATTTTTCAAAACCACTGGAGTAGTGGGTGGAATTGAAACAGTTGAAAAATGATCAATCAATCAGTCCGCCTCTATGGCCATTCTTCCTGTTACCTTCACCGGGGCAAAGCAGTCATCTAAAACCGCGGGTCGGAGTGCGTGCATATGTACCGCCATGCCCCCAATACAGCTTCATGGAGCGTTACGAAATACGCTGGGGGAGAATATTATGCCTATATTCATTATCGACGGTCAGATGTATGTCCACATGCAAGGCCCACACAATGCATCTGGTTGTGAGCGGGAAAGAGCTGTGGAACAAACCGACTGTCATCACTGAGTGCTTAACACAGACGAGAGGCAGACACAAGCTGCAGGCCGTTAATACGGAGCGTCGTTGACCAACGTAAACGCTAAAAATAATGCAAGGATCGATTAAGAAACAACTGAAAGCCAAGGTGAACAGTTGCATGCTGCTCAGGGGGTTCGCGTAGCCCGACACACGAATCTGCACGTCATAACCTTCGGAATTTTATTTACGCAGTCATTTGTAATAAAGTGGATCTCAATCTGTTAATTATGGAAAACACTGGGTAGGATATTTTGCTGCAATACTTTGGTACAGGTACAACAGGTCTCTACTTATAAGATGAAAACACGTGATGGTGTCTGGGTCTAAGAGAGGAACTGACTGGGGCATGAAGAAAATTACGTTATGGAAAGCGTCACAGTATTAATATAGAATACAGTCTAACGTAACTGATTTCAGGGGCGTTCGCAAAACTGCGAAAAGTGACTATTAGCTTCGTCATGTCCGTCTGTTTGTCCGCCCGCATGGAACAACTCGGCTCCCACTGGACGGATTTTCACGAAATTTGTTATGTTAGTATTTTTCGAAACTCTGGCGAGAAGATTCAAGATTCATTAAAATCTGACAAGAATAGCGTGTACTTTACATGAAGACCTACGTACATTTATGATAATATCTCGCTAAATTGTTCTTAGAATGAGAAATGTTTCCGACAAAAGTTGTAGAGAAAATCAAAACACACATTTTATGTTCAATAACTTTTTCCCGCAAATCGTACCGTTTATGACATAATGTGGGAAAATATGGTACAGCCAGACAGGCCACAGATGAAAATATAATACGGCGCATGCGCTTTCAATACTGGATAACTAAGGTTACAGACACACACTCAGAATATGTAATATTTATTGCAACACGACAACAATGGTTACACGAACGCGCCTCAATGTTACGTTTATAAGTACATTACCAGTCTTGTTTTACAACAAAATGGCTGTGTTAGACTGTATGCCGATATGATACCTTAGTATGAAGTATTACTTTGAAAATCCAGTATGTCTTTCTTGTTTGTAAGATATGGGATGATGAAGAAAGTGGGAGAACCCAGGTAAGACCTAGCAGGGCCTGCGGTAGGTCAGTGGTGTTGTCCACTACGTCGGATGACCTTCACAGTGGCAGTGTTGCTACGCCCAGACGCAAACCTGTTCCTTTCGGAAGTTAACGGTACCCAGGAAGCACCGCGCGAAGGCTCTGTACACTGGCATGAAGCCACTGTACAGTAGTGACCAGCTAACTTGCTAGCTGAGGTCCCTAACACTGTACATAGCTGCAGTCGGCACGGCGTGGTCGCTGCTAGGCTCACCTCGTAACGGCCAGGCAACGTTATACCTAAAAGGTTCTGACGACGGTATATAACATTGAGAACCAATTGTCTTCTGGACTTTGCCCATCGTCCGGATGAAATATAAAAATATATAAAATCACGACGAGCTAATCTCAATCACTGGACTTGGGAGGTCCAGTGATTGTGATTAGCTCGGTCTAAGGGACCCATCTGAGTAGTTGTCTCCCCTCCCTTCACCTGAAGACGGAAGAAGAACCAGCCTCCGAAGCGTCGTGATTTTATATATTTTTATATTTCATCCGGACGATGGACAAAGTCCAGAATACAATTGGTTCTCAATATATAAAATAATTTCAAAATATATTCTTATTCTTAGACAGCTTGGATCTGAAGATGAAGGCATGTTCCTTCGAAACGTCGGGAACCACTCACCCAGCGACACAGCGTCACTGCAGAACACCTGCATCCTCGTCAACACCGCTGTGAGCATCTGAAATCTCACACAGTAAGTTGGCACCTTCAGTCAGTGTGGACTCGCAGCGGTGCATGTGCCGTGCTTCCCGCGTTAGCAGCTCGCGTCTTCACCCCCTGACAACACGCAGCAAGCAATCTGGTCACTACAGCACAGGTGTTTCAGTTGACTGCTGACTCCACCAAATCGGTGGGAATCCTGATACGGCACAACGTTAAAAACTGTGGCTGTTCTAACTTACCACATCACGGCGGCGTATTGTAATAGTGAAGGAAAATATCCATGCATTCCTAACACGAGATTAGATGGAAAATTTAGTCACATACTTAGCAACACGACAGAGAGGAGCGTAAATGATGAAATATGTGGTCTTCTGGGGCATTACGCGGCGCCGTGCGGTAATTGTTTACCGACGTTTCGGGAAGGGGGTCGTTGTCCCGAAACGTCGGTAAACAATTACCACACGACGCCGCGTAATAACCCAGAAGACGGCAGATTTCATCAACATCGCGGCGGAAGCCTGAAATCAAGAGTGTAGATGAAGCTCCAAGCGTTCTTAACCTCTGAACTGAATGGAAAATAGTAGAGTCTCCATCCCCACCATACAGTCTGTGACTCTGTGTTATAAATTAAGACGTTTGCAAACGCGCCATAAATTAATTCCCACTTATGCTACTGACAAATACAGACACCAACTCCTTCTAGAGAAGCAAACGGCTCCATGTTACTAAAAAGACCACTGCGGTTTAAGGAACCCGAGTGTTCATCACCGTGTTCACAAGAGCAGTCGCTTGCCCCCAATCTGGACCACATCAATCCAGTCCAAACCCTCTCATTCAGTTCTTTTAACACCGATTCTAATATTATTCTCCCACCTACACTCAGGTCTACCAAGCGGACTCTTTCCCTCAGGTACGACTACATAAACCATTAGACCGAAAATGACGATAGCACAGTTAGAATTGCTTCGTAATCAGGAAGCACCTCCTTTGAACCTCGACTCAGATGCTATCGACTGTCAATGAACATTTTGATGGTTTGCTTCATTCCCTCCAGAAAAATTGGGAATTCTTTTAAACAGGCCACCAGCACATCATTTCACACTCGTCCAAATTATTATTATCCAGTTGCACGCTATACAAACTGAGCAGTTAATAAGCGTCGATAAACTAAGGAAATCGATCGCTGCTCCTTACAATGGTACGATATATTTTAAAATCCATGTTAGCTTTCGAGACGTGTACCTATGTAACTCTGAATGGCCGAAAATATGTAAAGAATGACAGTCTAGAGTCCGATCACGATCTTATGGCACCCGTGCAGGCAGGGAAGCTTCCTTACAGCCTGGATTAAGACAAGAGTAGGGGTTCATAGCAGAGGCGGGTGGAAGGAGCATATGACTGCAGCAATGACACCTCTCTTTCTAAAAATATTATTTTGTGTTCTTACCTCACTGCATCACTTTTATTCCATAATGCCTCTCCTGACTTACACTTCTGTACAACAGATAGCTCTGTGGTTTCCTATCTTAGACAGTGACACAGTACAATGCGAGTATTCTGTGAACAACATTTTACTCTTCGTTTCATAGCGGTCAACGCACTACGATCTGTGCTCTATAAATGCTTGTAAGCAACTTACCCGACACCCCTCTAGTACCTTCTATGGACAAGTCCAAGTAGAGAAACTGAACGCAGTTCTTTGCGGAGTGCCATAAGATTGCGATCGGACTCTACCATGCTGTCTTACATACAGTATGAATGAAATGCGCCGTGAAGTGAAATCAATCGTGTGTCCAGACTTCGGCAAAGAAAAGCGAAAGCAAGGACAAATCCCACTGTTGAAGCTACAGAGCTCTCGTTGATAAATGACACATCGTTTCCAGCATCACAGTTTGTTTCAGTTCTCTCTTTGAGAACTGACATTCCTAGATCGATACGACGTTCATTCATTACAGGCATACATTAATGCGTACACAGGTTGAGGGCGTTGGCGAATAGGGAACTGAGGATGATATTTGGGCCTAAGAGGGTAGACGTAACAGGAGAGTGGAGAAAACAGCATAAAGAGGAACTTCATAATTTGTACTCACCATATATTATTCAAGTAATCAAGAAGGATGAGATGGGTAGAGTATGTGGCACGTATAGGGAGAAGATAAATGTCTACAGGAATCTGGTTGGGAAATCTGCAGGAAAGAGACCGCTTCGAAGACGTAGGTGTAGATGGAGGATAATATTAAAATGGACCTTAAAAATTTGATGGGAAGGCGAAGACTGGATTAATCTGACTCAAGGAAAGGGCACGTCGAGGGCGGTTGTGACCACAGTATTGAAGCGTTGGGTTTCATAAAAAGCGGGGAATTTCTTGACTCAATGAGAAACTAGCAGCGTCTCAAGAAGGTCTGGGTTCTGTGATATTAGTTCTAAATTAACGCGTTTGT
Source organism: Reticulitermes speratus (assembly GCA_021186555.1). NCBI lineage: Eukaryota > Metazoa > Arthropoda > Insecta > Blattodea > Rhinotermitidae > Reticulitermes > Reticulitermes speratus. The sequence continues at coordinate 1,529,793 of JAJKFL010000010.1, read as the reverse complement.
TTGTCTAGTCGCCTATTTTTCTGAACCCCCGTGGTAGGAATAACAGACACAAATACGAAACACAGCGCATGTGTCTGTCCCTGATAAAGCTGATCGACAGTGCAATGCAGCTCATGAAACATTCATTACCTGAAGCATCCGGGACAAATAAGTTGATACGTACAGACGGTTTTTTATTTTGGGTCCCCGTCACCACGGCATGGCGCGTCCTCAGGTTGCGGATGGAGGAACGGCCCCCAGATATGGAAGGCAGCTGCGAATATATTGAATAAGCAATTGCGGACAGCCGAAATGGGGTGGTCCTCCAGGTTGGGGGTTGGGCGAGGTGCTAACAACTCCTTACCGTAAAAACTTGCCATGTTACGAACCACTCACAAAGATAAAGAAGAATGAGATGCACGGGGTATGTAGCACGGATGGGGGACGGAAGAAGTGCATACAGGTTTTTGGTCTGGAACCCTTCGAACACCTACGCGTAGATGGGAGGATTATATTAAAACGGATCTTCAAGGCGTTGGCTAGGGGGCATGGACTGGATTGATCTGCCTCAGGACAGGGACAGTTGGCGGGCTCTTGTGAATGCGGTAATGGACTTTCAGGTTCCATAAAACGTGGGGGATTTCTTGACTAGCTGAGGACCTGTTAGGCTCTCAAGAAGGACTCAGCTCCATGAAGTTAGTTAGTAGGTGTATTTGTTTGTTGGAGCTAACAAAAATATTGTAATTTATTTCTTCGTGTAGCAGTCTTGTAGTAGAAAAGTTACTACACTGATACCACACAAAAGGGAGGGAGTCTTGGGCCGATAGAAGTCAAAATCAGAGTAGCCAGACAGTTTTTCATGTCAACAACAAATTTTACACAGGGTCTTTCTTTCATCGTGCCACCGAGTATGACAACTGTATTATACAGAAAGACCATATCCGCCAGGACATCCGTGACGACTGAGGTGTCCACGACAACGAAAAAAATTAACGCACTGTAGAAGTTACAAATTACAAAGTACCTGCAGTCAGATTAACACGATCCGTCCACCATTACGCGAACATTTGACGTGCTTCGTGAACAGAAGACATGACGAAGACCCAGCACTGCAAGTCCTGTGGCAGTTCAAGATGTGGAATGTTCACGCTGCCGCTACAAGTCAGTAATTACCGACAGCACGAAATGTTCAGGTTGATATCATCTCTCGCCAACGCAATTTTTTTTACGCTTCCACAGTATTCTGCACATAATGATCCATATATCTGCCATCCAGTGCTCGTAAGTTAAAAATAATATTATTATTTATGGCTAATTTCCGGCAAATAGCAGATCATCCCTGACCTCGCTATGAAGGTCAAATCGCCACACTAACCCTTTAACAACTAAACCTGAAAGTACATTCTGTCCAATGCTGTGCATTCACGCGAAGTGCCCGTTATTTTTGTCCACCTTTACCCAAAATCGAATTTTGTCCTCAAATTTCAGTAAAAATCCAAAATATGAAGTTTCACGAAAATTCGTCCAGTTGGAGTAGCGCTGTTCGATGTCACAGACGGACAGACACGACGAGGCTAGTAGTCGCTTTTCCCAACCGCTTTGCGAACGCGACTGTAGCGTGCATTAGGAGCGTAACGAATTGCGAAGTATGATACGAACCTAGTTTACGCATGCATGCACACACACACACACACACACACATACATATATATAATACATTAACACATGATTTTATGTGTCATGAGATACTGAGCCACATTTTTGTACGCCATCATGTGGAAAGCGTTTAGAAACACTGAGGTACCGCGTGCAGCACTCTGAGACAAGCCCGCTCAACCCGTAGCTCGTGGGCAGGATGCTGCCCGCGAGACATTTGAAATGAGAAAAAGTCTTTTGACCCTTTCCCTGGCGAAGCCGAGACAGAACGCCAAAGCAATGTTGAAAACTTAGCAGTTTGTTTATGGAGACATGCACTGCATTACTAACTCATTTTGTAAGAAGAATGTGCTAAAAATAGCCACACCCTAGCATACACAGTGAATTGCATTTCTTAATAAATTTGCCCTACTATTATCAGTTCTTTATATCTTTATTGCACATGCATAAAAAAATAAACACGTAAAATTATACATATAATTATGCGTAGACTTATTCATTCTTCATTCTCTGCATTGAAATTCATGCAGACCAAATTTTACCGAAGTTGCCCGCACCACATGTAAGGTTGAGCGGGCCTGCTATAAAGCTAGTCTGTTCTGACAGATATACAAATCATCTGGCACTAGTGACCATCGCACAGGCCCTGAATAATCTCATGCTCGAAACTGATGCACCAAATAGCAGGCTGGGTTGTGTGCCCCGGACCCCTGTACTTATTTGTAAATCAACTATTACACTATCAGTTAACATCCAATGGTAGAAGCTAAAAGTCTCCATGGACGCCATGAAGGCATATCCGGGAGTGGAGGTATAGCTCCACTAATTAACCTCGGCATTAGATGGAGGTCAGTGATTGAGTTCACGTCCCGGCCGTTTTCGTCCCGGGGAAGGAGCCCCTAGTACGCACTGAATAGAAAGCTGGTGGGCCCCAGAGGCGGTCTGAAACTTTGCAGAAGAGGAAGATCCCATGTCGCTACGAGGAATCGAACCACGATTCTTCGGTCAGCCAGTCCGTAGCAAATCACTATACTGACTGAGCTATCCAGGATCCACATACATCCGAATAAGTACACAACTTTGCGAAAAGCAAACCCCCGGCTTACGACAGCTCGGCTTGCAACCCCCCGCTTTGCAACCCCCAGAGTAATGACCAGCACATACAGAACAACCCCCCAAAGGAAATACAGTCGAACCGGGTTATAACGACATCGGCTTATACGACACCTCGCCTACAGCGTCAGATATTCTGTGGTACCCATTAATTCGTCACTGTTAACCGTAACATTATACTCCTCGGTTGTAAAACACTCGTTTATAACAACACAAAATATTCAGGCCCTTTTATGACCTATAACTGGGTTCCACTGTAGTTTTAACTGCGTCCCCCCCAAGTCTGCAATGAGCCTCCCCAAACCTACACTATTAATAAGATCAAAACTTGATTACTCAAATGACCCAATGCCCTCCCCATCAGAATTTCTTCAATAAAACCCCTTCTTCCGAAGTGGTGAAGATGAACTTCATGAACCGATTTCTTTTTTTGTGATATGTGCTTCAGAATACCGAAATCCATTTCATATGTTTTGCTTTCACAGTAAGCGTTTGTCTGTATTGTAACAGCACTTACAGTACTTGTGTTTTCTTTTCTTTTGATTCCTTTTCGTGATCAATTCCTATTTTTATGGAATGAAATAAGTCTCCGCCGATCCCAGTGGCCGCGCGGACTATGGCGTGGGTCTGCGACCGCTCGCTTGCTGAGATTGCGGGTTGGAATCCCGCCGCGGGCATGCATGTCTGTCTCTTGTGAGTGTTGTGTGTTGTCAAATAAAGGTCTCTGCGACGGGCCGATCCATCGTCCAGAGGAGTCCTACCGAGTGTGTGTGATTGTGATCAAGTGCAACAATAACCCTCTGCACCTACAATGAGTAGGTAAAAGAGGTCAGACTAAGAAAGAGAAAATAAATAGGTTTCCAGGAACGAAACCCCATTACGCTAATGGAAAACAAGGGTTCAAGTGAGGAGTTAGAAAACAATTATGTCGTAGCTGGAGTGGGAAGGGAGGTAGCCTGTATTCGCCGACAGTCACATCGAGGCTCTGAGCTTCGGAGACATCAAAGGACGTGGTACTAGCACAATGTGGGGTGCAAAGACTACGGAAAATCACAAAAAGAACCCTTGGCAATAACGGTCGCTCTCCGAACAGAGATATAAACCAAAGACCCCGCGAATACAGAGCAGGACAGGCTCCCGCCTGACCAAGACGTTCTGTTTGTACCGTCAAAACCCAGTGAGCGCACAGCTGGTTGCTCGCACAGCAGCAGTCTCTTGGCAAACTGCGACGACATCAGTTTCAGCCACGTCATCTTCGCCATCAATCGTGACGAATGCCAGATGGGGTCATTACAACACATAATTATGTACATTCGAAACGTCGGAGAGGACTGAATAACCAGTAACATGCCTGTCTATCTGATTCGAATCTCGATCGATGCAACGGTAACAAGATTAAAGTTCCCGTGGCGCCCTTCAGTCAGTCCGGCGAAACGTCGGAATAATTCGTGCCTTGGGACAAAATACTCAAAACCTGAGGCTATTCATATCCGATTCGACCTAATTTGCTGATTTCTTTATGATCATGTCTGTATCTCAGATTACATAGTGTCGAAAAATGGGATTATTAGTGAACAATAAATGGGGATGTTTTCCCATGGCTCGACAGCGGGCCAAGACATCCTCATTATCGAGGCTTCACGATCACACTCAGACACACCACACTCGGTAGGACTCCTCTGGACAAGTGATCAGCCCGTCGCAGAGACCTCTACCTGACAACACACAACACTCACAAGAGACAGACATCCATCCCCCAGGCGGGATTCGGACCCGCAATCCCAGCAAGCGAGTGGCCGCAGACCGACGCCTTAGACCGCGCAGCTACTGGGATCGGCTAAATTGGAAATTACGTGGCATCATTTCAGATTATCAAAAAAAATTTACCTTAAGAAAAACCACAAACACCTGAAGTTAAACTGTCTCGGAGCCAAGGTTTGAACCCAGAATATCCCGTATACGAAGAAGTGTTACCTCTTCGACGAAGTCGTTCGGTCACTCAATTTAAATTTTTAAAACCCGCTTAAAAAGCAATTGCGGTTGGGTCTTCGAGAGAGGCTGTAAAAGAATTAACAGGCCTTGAAGTACAGAATGGCAGGGCAAGACACTCTCTTGTTACGAACAAACACATCTTTCTGGCATGCCTGTCATCAAAAGAAGATTGTCCACCCCTGTTAGAAAGTCTTGAGAGAACACTTATCTTGAGACGATTCCATACATGCAAACAATGTTCGGAGAAACTATGACACCAGTGTGGACGTGATGCTCACAGCATTCATATTAAGCAACATCAGGCAACAACTGGCCCTAATTGTTGTCGTCGCTATGGCAACCTCAAGCCTGGGCCAACAAACAACCTGTGAGCTGCACTTCATTTGTTCATTATTGCAGAACAGCAGCGCTCCACACGGCACCGGCTGGCATCATTTCGTCACGGGTTCCTCTATAGATGTCTTACCGCATACTGCCAAGCTTACTGTACGCCTACAATGACTTTGTGAATGAAATTAACGAATGTCGGCCGCATACTAAAAACCTGAATGTCCTCTTTTCGGTACGAGTAATGAATTTTAACCACAAAGGAAACACGTCAAGTAGAACCTCAAGGTATTGAGCAATCAACTTCTACTGCTGTGGGGAACACCCGTCGCCAAAGATAATAAGGCACAGGCTTCGTTTCGTTTTCTTTTGCGTACATTATATGAAGTAAAGAATACAACGCCGTAGGTCCGGACCACGTCCGTACGTCCGTGACCGAGTATCACTGAATAAACCGCTTGCTTGATTTTCACGAAATTCGGTACGAGTTCCGAAAAAAAAATATGTCGATCGAAGCGAATTTCATGAAAATCGGCTCACAGTCGGTGACATACTTTACAGAAGGGTGTAAATAAATGTCTACACGTAACTACGAAAAATATTTTTAAAACGAATCTTGGGACACTGAGCTTGACCACATGCTGTAACTGCAATAAGACCGATGACAGGGCCGCATCACATGAAAACGCGGGTCGCGTGTTTGGAGCCCGTGCCTTATAAGCTGTATTTGTTTTAACGATTACCCTTCATTTCGTATTAAACAAAATTCCTCACAACAAACAAATATCTGCATCAATTTATGTTATTTAACTAACGCAGCACCTAAAATTATTTATGAAAGGGGTGTAATGTGCACACGAAACGTCACCAGCGTCAGCTTTCCACCTCAAGTCTCACACGTTGTCACATTTGTGCAACTCATGGAGAAATGACAACCACATGGCGTCAGATGTGACTGGCACATTCACGGGTGGAAATGTGGTGTCAGGTCCCATACTGGTTGTAATCTGCAGGTAGGGGTAAAGTGAAGTGAAGTGATGTGAAGTGAAGTGATGTGAAATGAAGTGATGTGAAGTGAAGCGAAGTGAAGAAGTGAAGCGAAGTGAAGTGAAGAAGTGTAGTGAAGTGAAGTGAAGTGAAGTGAAGAAGTGTAGTGAAGTGAAGTGAAGTGAAGTGAAGTGAAGAAGCGAAGCGAAGTGAAGTGAAGAAGTGAAGTGAAGCGAAGTGAAGTGAAGGGGCGCAGGTGGGACGAACGTAACAATCCACACACTCTTACCCGCAGCAGAGGTAGGTGAGTGCGGATATTCGAGCTCCGGTCAGTCTACACTCACAGGTGGTCTGTAGGTGATGTGACGAATCGAGCACCGCGGTGCAGCCTTCAACAGTCCCCTTAGTGACTGAGCTACACCGACTCACAAACAACACGACGCACTTACTCATAAGAATTTTCGCTGCCATTGTCAGTTACAACGAAGCTGACCCAGCCGCCAGGTCGCCGTGGCGACTAAATTTTGGACGGCGGCGCCTAATATTTGTCGGTCCCCACAGGTGTTCACCCAGAATTTTTCTCTGAAGGGAGCTGACCCTGACGCTATATATAATTTGATTCTAAAAATTATGTTACAAAAATCATGTCATAAGTACAACATAACACCGTCTGCAACTGCATTTATATACATACGAAAATAACTACATGTTCCATGACTCAATCACAGTCTCCTATCTTCTTGATGTTTTAATTTTATTAACTTATTTTTCAAAATTCTAATGTACTAGTCATCAGCTGATTTCAGTGGCTAATTTCGGCTGACTACTACACATAAGCTTCCAATTAGAGCGTTGTCCGCCGCTGCTTCTAAGCAGGGAAGAGGAATTCTAGTGCATTTATACTCGCAGTATTAACGACATCGAGGTAACGAAGTTTGATGAATCGATAGACGTGCTAAATGTCGCAGCAATTACTGGGGTGGGTGGGGCAGGTGCACACGTAATCGGGCAAGGCATGGGATGCGATGTGTCTCACCGTGGCAACAGAACTGAGGATTGGCTTCAACTGGCACGTGACGCCCTGCCACTGAATACTAGGTTCCTGACGTTTCGAAGAAAGCTACTGCCTTCATTTTCAGGGACCTAGTGCTTGGACCCCTAGATCTTTCAAGGTGACCATCCTTCGAAACGTCGGGAAACACCCAAAAACTTGGCGTCACATCCCGAAATACCTGAATCCTCAAGAACACCGCTGTGAGGACCTCAAATGTTGCAAATGAAATCCTGTTCGTGTGTGTGTCCTTCCTTCTGTCTACCTTTCTTTATTTAACGACGCCTTATTAGTTCATAATTGGGTAATTTGTGAAAGATTTGGAAGAACAAGTCACGGCCTAGTTGAAGGCAATGTAATTGACAGGAGCGACTGAGAAAAATCGCGAAGATCCTCAGTCAGGATATCAGTATATGTACCTGCATACGACATTAACAGTGAACATCATTCACGCTTCAGAAATTTGTCTATCAGATCGCCGGCAAAATACCACGCCATGAGTCAGCACGGTTAGTCGCCGGCCACTCACCGCGGAGGCCAGGGTTCGATCCCAGGTTAGTCTATGTGAGATTTGTGGTGGACAAAGTGGCACTGGGACAGTTTTTTCTCCCAGTACTTCAGTTTTCCCCTGTCAGTATCATTCCACCAATGCTCCATACTCATTCATTCATCTACCACCGACGCTGTATAATGTTTTTCTCCCAGCACTTCAGTTTTCCCCTGTCAGTATAATTCCACCAATGCTCCATACTCATTCATTCATCTACCACCGAAGCTGTATAATGTTTTTCTCCCAGCACTTCAGTTTTCCCCTGTCAGTATCATTCCACCAATGCTCCATACTTATTCATTCCTCTACCACCGACGCTCTATAATGTTTTTCTCCCAGTAATTCAGTTTCCCCTGTCAGTAACATTTCACCAATGCTCCATACTCATTCATTCCTCTACCACCGACGCTCTATAATGTTTTTTCTTCCAGCACTTCAGTTTTCCCCTGTCAGTATCATTCCACCAATTCTCCATACTCATTCATTCATCTACCACCGACGTTGTATAATGTTTTTCTCCCAGTAATTCAGTTTTCCCCTGTCAGTATCATTCCACCAATGCTCCATACTCATTCATTCATCTACCACCGACGCTGTATAATGTTTTTCTCCCAGTACTTCAGTTTTCCCCTGTCAGTATCATTCCACCAATGCTCCATACTCATTCAATCATCTACCACCGACGCTGTATAATGTTTTTTCTCCCAGTACTTCAGTTTTCCCCGTCAGTATCATTCCACCAATGCTCCATACTCATTCATTCATCTACCACCAACGCTGTATAATGTTTCTCTCCCAGTACTTCAATTTTGCCCGTGTCAGTATCATTCCACCAATGCTCCATACTCATTCATTCATCTACCACCGACGCTGTATAATGTTTCTCTCCCAGTACTTCAGTTTTCCCCTGTCAGTATCATTCCACCAATGCTCCATACTCATTCATTCATCTACCACCAACGCTGTATAATGCTTTTCTCCCAGTACTTCAATTTTGCCCCTGTCAGTATCATTCCACCAATGCTCCATACTCATTCATTCATCTACCACCGACGCTGTATAATGTTTTTCTCCCAGTACTTCAGTTTTCCCCTGTCAGTATCATTCCACCAATGCTCCATACTCATTCATTCATCTACCACCAACGCTGTATAATGTTTTTCTCCCAGTACTTCAATTTTGCCCCTGTCAGTATCATTCCACCAATGCTACATACTCATTCATTCATCTACCACCAACGCTGTATAATGTTTTTCTCCCAGTACTTCAGTTTTCCCCTCTCAGTATCATTCCACCAATGCTCCACACTCATTCATTCATCTACCACCTACGCTGTATAATGTTTTTCTCCCAGTTCTTCAGTTTTCCCCTGTCAGTATCATTCCACCAATGCTCCATACATATTCATTCATCTACCACCAACGCTGTATAATGTTTTTCTCCCAGTACTTCAGTTTTCCCCTGTCAGTATCATTCCACCAATGCTCCATACTCATTCATTCATCTACCACCAACGCTGTATAATGTTTTTCTCCCAGTACTTCAATTTTGCCCCTGTCAGTATCATTCCACCAATGCTACATACTCATTCATTCATCTACCACCAACGCTGTATAATGTTTTTCTCCCAGTACTTCAGTTTTCCCCTCTCAGTATCATTCCACCAATGCTCCACACTCATTCATTCATCTACCACCTACGCTGTATAATGTTTTTCTCCCAGTTCTTCAGTTTTCCCCTGTCAGTATCATTCCACCAATGCTCCATACATATTCATTCATCTACCACCAACGCTATATAATGTTTTTCTCCCAGTACTTCAGTTTTCCCCTGTCAGTATCATTCCACCAATGCTCCATACTCATTCATTCATCTACCACCAACGCTGTATAATGTTTTTCTCCCAGTACTTCAATTTTGCCCCTGTCAGTATCATTCCACCAATGCTACATACTCATTCATTCATCTACCACCAACGCTGTATAATGTTTTTCTCCCAGTACTTCAGTTTTCCCCTCTCAGTATCATTCCACCAATGCTCCATACACATTCATTCATCTACCACCAACGCTGTATAATGTTTTTCTCCCAGTACTTCAGTTTTCCCCTGTCAGTATCATTCCACCAATGCTCCATACTCATTCATTCATCTATCACCGACGCTGTATAATGTTTTTCTCCCAGTACTTCAGTTTTCCCCTGTCAGTATCATTCCACCAATGCTCCATACTCATTCATTCATCTACCACCAACGCTGTATAATGTTTTTCTCCCAGTACTTCAATTTTGTCCCTGTCAGTATCATTCCACCAATGCTACATACACATTCATTCATCTACCACCAACGCTGTATAATGTTTTTCTCCCAGTACTTCAGTTTTCCCCTGTCAGTATCATTCCACCAATGCTACATACTCATTCATTCATCTATCACCTACGCTGTATAATGTTATTCTCCCAGTACTTCAGTTTCCCCTGTCCGTATCATTCCACCAATGCTCCATACACATTCATTCATCTACCACCAACGCTGTATAATGTTTTTCTCCCAGTACTTCAGTTTTCCCCTGTCAGTATCATTCCACCAATGCTCCATACTCATTCATTCATCTATCACCGACGCTGTATAATGTTTTTCTCCCAGTACTTCAGTTTTCCCCTGTCAGTATCATTCCACCAATGCTCCATACTCATTCATTCATCTATCACCGACGCTGTATAATGTTTTTCTCCCAGTACTTCAGTTTTCCCCTGTCAGTATCATTCCACCAATGCTCCATACTCATTCATTCATCTACCACCGACGCTCTATAATGTTTTTCTCCCAGTACTTCAGTTTTCCCCTGTCAGTATCATTCCACCAATGCTCCATACTCATTCATTCATCTACCACCGACGCTCTATAATGTTTTTCTCCCAGTACTTCAGTTTTCCCCTGTCAGTATCATTCCACCAATGCTCCATACTCATTCATTCATCTACCACCGACGCTCTATAATGTTTTTCTCCCAGTACTTCAGTTTTCCCCTGTCAGTATCATTCCACCAATGCTCCATACTCATTCATTCATCTACCACCAACGCTGTATAATGTTTTTCTCCCAGTACTTCAGTTTTCCCCTGTCAGTATCATTCCACCAATGCTCCATACTCATTCATTCATCTACCACCAACGCTGTATAATGTTTTTTTCCCAGTACTTCAGTTTTCCCCTGTCAGTATCATTCCACCAATGCTCCATACCCATTCATTCATCTATCACCGACGCTGTATAATGTTTTTCTCCCAGTACTTCAGTTTTCCCCTGTCAGTATCATTCCACCAATGCTCCATACTCATTCATTCATCTATCACCGACGCTGTATAATGTTTTTCTCCCAGTACTTCAGTTTTCCCCTGTCAGTATCATTCCACCAATGCTCCATACTCATTCATTCATCTACCACCGACGCTCTATAATGTTTTTCTTCCAGTACTTCAGTTTTCCCCTGTCAGTATCATTCCACCAATGCTCCATACTCATTCATTCATCTACCACCAACGCTGTATAATGTTTTTCTCCCAGTACTTCAGTTTTCCCCTGTCAGTATCATTCCACCAATGCTCCATACTCATTCATTCATCTACCACCAACGCTGTATAATGTTTCTCTCCCAGTACTTCAGTTTTCCCTGTCAGTATCATTCCACCAATGCTCCATACTCATTCATTCATCTACCACCAACGCTGTATAATGTTTCTCTCCCAGTACTTCAGTTTTCCCCTGTCAGTATCATTCCACCAATGCTCCATACTCATTCATTCACCTACCACCGACACTGTATAATGTTTTTCTCCCAGTACTTCAGTTTTCCCCTGTCAGTATCATTCCACCAATGCCCCATACTCATTCATTCATCTACCACCGACGCTGTGTAATGTTTTTCTCCCAGTACTTCAGTTTTCCCCTGTCAGTATCATTCCACCAATGCTCCATACTCATTCATTCATCTACCACCGACGATACATGTACAGTCGAACTCGGTTATAACGTCATGAAAGAAACTGAATATTTTGTGTCGTTATAACCGAGGAGTATAATGTTATGGTTAACAGTGAGGAATTGTTACCACAGAATATCTAACGCAATAAGCGAAGTGTCGCATTAACCGATGCCGTTATAAGCGGGTTCGACTGTATGTGTATGTGTAGGCCTATATATATATAATTTTAGCAACTGGCAGCATCGTTAAATAACAGACACTTATTACCGGTCAAGCAGACGGAATGCTATGAGAGGAAAAACACTACAGAAGCCAAGAAAATTTTCCTTGATGGCAGGAACTTGAATCCAACATCAAATCAGACTGTAACTGCGTACTCTATTGGCGCACAGGTAGGCCTATCATCCCAATAGTTTCGTTGAGGTTTTTACGTACATTCACTGACCTACGCGTCGATTTTTTTGCACGCACGCACACACACACACATACACACAGAACTAATGTCTAAACGTGTCGCACTTCACTATCATAAATTACTTTCCCTTGTCACTCTAATATATGATACATCGTACAGCGACAAGATCAGTCAGAGATGGAAGATAAAATTAGATGTTTGCATGCAAAGAACAGACTACAACATAGCAACATACAACTTTTTTAGCCAAACGTAATGGAAACGCCATAACAAATATAATTGTTTTACTCTTTTAATTTTGTACTATAAACATGACTATACTGTTTTAATCACAATTTATGAAACCTACATGGTTAACGATAGCTGCAAGAATACAGTAATATAATATGAATTACTTGTGTAATCTATTACATTCTAATAAGTTTTAAATCGTGGTGTGAAGCTACCTGATGTCGACGTAAAAGACTATGAAACATGTAGCAGGGATGTAAGACTGTATACATAAAAGGTATATTTGTTGGCGTTATGAATAAACAATTTAATACTTTCCCTTATTTTTCGTGAAACATTCGCCATGTTAAGAGAAGTTTCTAAATGAAAATTGTAGACTTCAAAGACATCTGTGTTCTATATCACGTTTCATTCTGCTGCAACAAAGTGTTTGTCTTTTTAGAGATATGTCACAAAGTGCGTTTGAAGCGCTATGTCAAGAAAACGAAATTAAATTGCACAGGCATTCGGCACTTCCACACATGAAAGGCGCACAAACACAAGGACGCGAGACGGCGAAGCAGACATCTTCACACGACATCACTTCGTGCACTTGGTGAAAGCGTCGTCTGAAGTACGGCACTGTGGACATTCACCGGACTGTCGGAACTCCATGGCAACGCACTCGAGAGCCTCTGACTTAATTAAGTTCAAATCGCACACACAAACGCTTACTGTTAATTCAAATACAATTAATTTTCTGTCAGAACGAGCAGGGCGTGTCCGATTTATGACTGTACTTGCAATGTAAATACGTCAAATGCACACAAATAACCGATATATTGCTAGCAATGAAAATACAGTCTAACTCGGTTATAACGTCATGAAAGAGGCTGAATATTTTGTGTTGTTACAAATGAGTGTTGTTATAACCGAGGTGTGTAACGTTATGGTTAACAGTGAGGAATTAATTGGTACCACAGAATATCTGACGTTATGTATTGGTACCACAGAATATCTGACGTTATGTATTGGTACCACAGAATATCTGACGTTATGTATTGGTACCACAGAATATCTGACGTTATGTATTGGTACCACAGAATATCTGACGTTATGTATTGGTACCACAGAATATCTGACGTTATGTATTGGTACCACAGAATATCTGACGTTATGTATTGGTACCACAGAATATCTGACGTTATGTATTGGTACCACAGAATACCTGAGGCTATAGAAGAGGTGTCGTATAAGCCGATGTGGTTATAACCGGGTTCGACTGTACATACATGGCAAAAGACATGCAGTGTTGCCTATATGCTACACAGACTGTATTTTGTCTACTGCCAAGAAATTACATGTTTTATGTAACCTGAACGTTCATAAAATCTCATGAATGTGCAATTAACTCCGTCGTTAGCCTTCCTATATACGTACAGCTCTTTCTCTGAGAGTTTAAACTGTACGTGTCTGATTGTGTTATAATTTTTATGACTTATTCCACATCCTACTGTAAGTGCGACTACTTCTGGATCCATGGAATTCAAATATATGGATATATTCTGCACAAACGCAAAATATTCACCTAAAGTTCCATTTTAATATTATCCTCCCATCTACGCCTGGGTCTTCCAAGTGGTCTCCTTCCCTCAGGTCTCCTCACCAAAATCCTGTATACACCTCTCCCTCCCCTATACGTGCTACATGCCCCGCTCACCTCATTCTTCTTGATTTGATCACCCGAATAATATTTGGTGATGAGTACAGATCATTAAGTTCCTCGTTATGTAGTCTTCTCCACTCCCCTGTTACCTAGTCCCTCTTAGGCCCAAATATCCTCCTCAGCACCCTATTCTCGAACACCCTCAGCCTATGTTCCTCCCTCAGTGTGAGAGACCAAGTTTCACACCCATACACACATGTGCCTACACTTACCAATAAAGGGAACACTAACAACGCTGTATTATCCTCAAGATTTATTTAGTGTGATGGGTTGTTACCAGTAATTGGTATCGTTACAATATTCGAATAAGGACTACTGACTCTTACATTACTGATGTAACAACAAGTTTCAGCAGCAAGATGTGATCAGTACTGCTGAGTACAGCAGAAGGCGATGGTTCGTTTCAATGTACCATCTCGACCTCAGTCACAAAAGAATGGAGACAACCGTGACCAGCATCATTCACGGCAGCCAGTAAAATGACCGACAGTCTAGACTGCAAGAATAAGCAGGTTTCATTTAAACGTGATTGTGAGACCCTGTACTGGACAGACAACGTGACGAAACTTCTCGAATGTCTGAACAGTTGGTGCTGTCATTTCTTTGAAGTCTAGGATTAAAGTGAATTATATATAAAGACTCAGTCCGTACCGCGCGGTAAACACACTCCGTCTCAGTTATACAAACCAGTCAGTTAATGCTGTATAGGGGAATAATCGCTGTTTGTTCTGAGATCCACACAAAACACATAAATACAGTCCGTACCGCGCGGTAAACACACTCCGTCTCAGTTATACAAACCAGTCAGTTAATGCTGTACAGTGAAATAATCGCGGTTTGTTCTGAGATCCACACAAAACACATAAATACACTGTGTGGGCAGAACGTAGAATTTTTGAGTGTTAAACCTGGTGGTACATATAGCAACCACTGGCCTATAAAGGGCTAAAATGTGGTTGAGGTGAGGGGAAAGAGATTGAAGTGGCTCAGAGCAAGATCGAACGGCAGACTTTGGTTCTAGAGCTGTGAATCTTGAAGGCGGTCTATTGCTTAAAAGTTTGTTTAAGGCTTTTTCTTTAATATCAAGTTACTGTAATTGTGACTTTAGCAGAATGCGGAAAAGCTTTTAAACGTACCACCTCATCACTCTCGTGTGATGGACACTTCAAAGCAAGGCGTTAGGTTAATTAAATGGATACTCCATGTCTGTATTAACCGCGGGGCGAACAAAGTACAGGCAGAAACGAGATACCAGTGGCTTCTTATCAGATCCACGTGTGTTGCAGCGTGTAGACGTCACAGAATCGAACACAGTTACAGCTGTACGTATGTTTATTTGCTGCTGACGCCCCTTCGTACCGCACAGTCAGCGGAACACTACAGACAGCAACAATAACAACTCGTTACAGTAACACTAAGAAGTCACGTTCAAGCCGCTATCGGTGGCATGTGGCTCTGCGACCGCAAGTTATTTGGACCAGGGATGCACAAATGTTTAAAAAATCTACGAGGCACCTCAAAATTCTGGACGCCAGAAGGGTGACGTCAATCACGTTCCATACTGAGGACCCACAAGTCTTTTTTTTGTGTGAAGGGCCCCGCAGCAGATGCTACAGACGCACCGCAGCCTTGAGGCTTATTGTGCAACCCTGTGATGAAGATAATTAGTTTTCTTTTTCGTTTTGACAAGTAATGGCGTACCGGTGAAATGATACTGACAAGGGGAAACAGAAGTACAGGGAGAAAAAACCTGTCCCAGTGCCACTTTGTCCACCACAAATCCCACATGGACTGACCCGGGATCAAACCCGAGCCTCCGCGGTGAGAGGCCGGCGACTAACCGCCTGAGCCATGGCACGGCCCACCCAGAAATCTTAGGCGCCAGCGTACAAAATTTTGTCGCTCGGGAAACCTGGCACCAGGGGAACTGTGCACCCCTGACTTGCACAACGCTGGGCTGAGCAGTTAGCATCAAATCCCTGTCTTCTCCCCACATTTCATTACGAATACCGCCACGTGCACATCTGTGCACATTTAACGCTTGAAACAGTCAAGAAGAGAGGAATATTGCGCAGTGAGAGATTTAAGGCTCTCACAGCGGTGCTGCTGAAAGTTCAAGTCTTCTGAGACGCTTCACCGTGTCGACTGCTAACTAGTTACCGACGTTTCGAATGAACGCAGTGTCTTCACGTGCAGGGTCAAGCACGGTGTCTAACATCACAGGAGACTTGACTCATCATTGCACGGAGAGCTGGGACCGACCAACTACAAACGCGGACACGCATTAAAATCCGGACATAACGTCGCTATATGAGGCTTTTTTGGTATACACGTATTTTAAAATCATTTTTATAGCCTTATCCAGACGACCCAGAACGTTCATTTGTTGGCCAACAGTTTCCGTTTTTGTTATCACTCAGTCAGGGGCGTAGCAATCATGTAGCAATAATACTCAAAGCACAGAGACCGACGAATCAACGGTGTTTTGTTAGATAATTCATAGCGGTGTGCGTTATTTCGCGACTTATCGTCCCCTGTCACCAATTTCTTAATAAACGACCAATGCATTAGCGTGGCATAATTTTTGGAAACGTAGCAAAATTTGAATAAATATTTGTAGCACACTTCTTGTTGTTAGGTTGGCGACGCTGATTCTGCATATAACTATTGGAAATAAGATTTAAATAAACAGTTTTGCTTGAAAACTCAGGCGTATTTATGACAATCTTATAACAGTTGGCTATTTACGGTACCTCATGGATAAGACGGCTGTCCATAACAGTTGGCTATTTACGGTACTTCATGGATAAGACGGCCGTCCATAACAGTTGGCTATTTACGGTACTTCATGGATAAGACGGCCGTCCATAACAGCTGGCTATTTACGGTACTTCATGGATAAGACGGCCGTCCATAACAGCTGGCTATTTACGGTACTTCATGGATAAGACGGCCGTCCATAACAGTTGGCTATTTACGGTACTTCATGGATAAGACGGCCGTCCATAACAGTTGGCTATTTACGGTACTTCATGGATAAGACGGCCGTCCATAACAGTTGGCTATTTACGGTACCTCATGGATAAGACGGCCGTCCATAACAGTTGGCTATTTACGGTACCTCATGGATAAGACGGCCGTCCATAACAGTTGGCTATTTACGGTACCTCATGGATAAGACGGCCTTCGCATAGGAACCCGACCTACCTACCTAACTACCTACATCACGCACCGAAAAGTCCCGGTCCGGACAGGAAGCCGAATATCGCAGTTTTCACGTCAGCCGGCTAAACTCACACACGCACACACTCACAATGTGCACCATTGATCTCAGTTCCGCACTGCTGTCCACTTAACGTGATTTGTCTAAACGAATTTACACGAACACTTTTCAACGCACTACTACGACGTTATATTTTCAGTTGTCCGTCTGTCTGTCAGCAAGCAACAGTGACCGATTTTGATCAAACTATATACAGTGGACGTAGACCGAATTTCGGCAAGCGATTTTGATGTTGGTGTACTCTGATTCACTGTAAGGGCATAAAGTCCACGGTGCAGGGGCCCTCCTTAGACGCTTATAGTTGCTCAGCTTGTTATGAAATTTCCTGCCTACAGACCCCCAAGGATCATTACCATGTTACCAACAGCCCGTTCCTGCATCCCATCTTGATGAACCAACTGGATCCACTCCACAATTCCTAAATCCACTTCAAGAAGATCCACTTTAATATTATCCTCCCACTTACGCCTAATTCCTCGAAGCAGTCTCTTGCGTTTAGGTTTCCCGTCTAAAATTTTGTACTGAATTCTATTTCTAGTGCGTGCTACGTGTCCACCCATCTCACCCTATTTCATTAGATCAAACAAGTAATATCTGACGAACTGTACAGACTACGAAGGTCCCCACTATGTAATCACCCACTCGTGTCCTGGCATTCTTCTGAGAACCCCTGCGACATCTGTGGCTCTCAGGGTGACAACGATTGACTGAGGTCCTCTGGGTCATGACACCGTGCGGTCTTGTGGATGGTTGTCGACGTTTCGGAGAAGCCTGCTGCCGCCCTCTTCACGAGACATCCATTTACATGTTTACGAAACTGTCCAATCTGAACCAATTTTATATTGACCCGACACAAACACCTCCACACAAAGAATCATTCATTTTCGTGTTCAGTATAGGAAGCCTGAAAGTTGCACGACTCTTCACCGTAACAATAACCATAACCACATAAAGGAGGGGCTTCACACAATTTCAGCAGGCTTCATTAGCCATTCCGACTCCAGTTCTGTCGCCTGGCATCTTTTTTGCGTCGCCGGGGAGGGAATTCTAGTGAATCACCTTGCCTGTCACATAGACGCCACAGAGCAATCAATTTGCACCCAGAGCCTCGCGAACTGGCGAGGCTCTGGCACAAAACAAACAGCACTTAATGCCCTCTTAAACCACTGCAGACCCAAATAAGTAGGGCAAGCTACATTCATTATTAGGAAGCAGCTGTATCCTAGCCGATTCCAGTTGCCGCGCGGTATAAGACGTGGGTCTGCGGCCTCTCACTCGATGGGATTGCGAGTTCGAATCCCACCGGAAGCATGGATGTCTGTCTCTTGTGAGTGTTGTGTGTTGTCAGGTAGAGGTCTCTGCGTCGGGCTGATCACTCGTCCAGAGGAGTCCTATCGATTGTGGTGTGTCTGAGTGTAATCGTGAAGCCTCGATAATGAGGAGGCCCTGGCCCACTAGGGGCTGTTGTGCCATGGGAAGAAAAGAAGAACCGGTATCCTTAAAAGTGGAAATCCGCTGTAAACATTACAAATACTTTCAATTACTATCTATCTATCTATATGTCTATCAACATGTCCATCTATCTATATATCCATCTATATACCTATCTATCTATTTATATGTCTATCTACATATCCATCCATCTATCTATATGTCTGTCTGTCTATCTATCAATATATATCTATCTGTGTATCTACATATATATATCTATCTATATATCTGTCTACCTATCTATATATCTATCTATATCTATATGTCTGTCTGTCTATCTATCTATCTATCTATCTATCCATCCGTCATTATACCTATACGTCTATCTGTCCGTGTATATTTCCTCCTTTCTTCCTCTGTTCGTCTCTTTTCTTCATGCTTACAGCAAGTCTTCGTCTCGTGCAGAATACCAATACACCGCCGACGCAAACACAAACCCACGCAGTGACACGCAGGACGCAGACAGATGTACCTCACAGCACAGGTGCGCCTTCACGGCCAGGAGGGCCGACTAAGAAGGCAAAAGTGTTCTGCGATGTGACACTGTGTCGTTGGAGGAGTGGTTCCCGACGTTTCGAAGGATCGTGATGCCTTCATATTCAGGGTCAAGCAGTCCTGGTCCACTCACCCAACGACACAACGTCGCATAGCACAAGACCTGGGGTTTCAGCAACACATTAGTGAGAGCCTGCAAGAACTGCTGTCTGAGCAGCACCACTCAGCGCACGGCCATTATGCCGCTGACGCTGTATTATTTGTGCTAATTACACCTTTGCAAAGCAAACGGTCCGTTGCGGTAGTAACGCAGTCCTCACTTCCACTGGCACACCTCCATTAATTAGATGAGAACACCCACACGTCTTGCACTAATAAAATACAGTCGAACCCGGTTATAACATACAATGGGTACCGGTTTATTCCCGGGGATAAAGCGGCCGGGGCGTGGCGTTGACCACCCACCTCCATCTAACGACGAGGTTAAAGGAAGAATAGAGCTATACCTCTACTCCACCTCTGGGCCTTCATGGCCTGTTCTAGGGTGAACTGTACCTTTGCCCGGTTATAACAACATCGGATTATGCGACACCTCGTCTATAACGTCATATATTCCGTGGTACCAATTGATTCCTCACTGTTAATTAACCATAACATGACACTCCTCGGTTATAACAACACTCATTTATAAAGACACAAAATATTGTCCCCTTAATAACGTATATAACCGAGTTCGACTGTATTTCTTTTCAAGACACAGAACAAAGTTTCATTAAATGGTACAAAGTTCAAAGATAGAACGTCAATAAAATGACCGGCTAGGTGAGACTCGAGGTCTAGGGTCCATTTCAGAGCAGCGGAAGGAATTTTCTTTTCACATCACTTCCAAACAGAATTTAGGGCTCAATAAACCTTCTATTTAATGAATGTCGGGGATGCTTTACCCATGGGTAAAGCGACAGAAGCGTGAAGCTGACCATTCCATTGTATCCAGTGCCGAAGTTAAAACGCCCCATCAATGACTCTGGAGTTTAAATTCCAACTGCTACCCAGGACGGAGTGTTTACATTTATAGCACCCTTAAAAGCATTTACCACCGTACGGTGCACCGATGCCGGCAGAATGTGAAGAAATAAGGTCCATACAGTGCACCGAGGTCGGAATTGAAGGGTTAATGCACAGCATAGCCCTACACTTTCATGCTGTTAGACGACCACATTATGCTGAAGTCTGTTTCTTTGTTTATCCAGTTTCACATTCAAAACTACTGCAAAGATTTCAGTGGAGTTAGTACCTCCCGTCATTCTACAGTAAACGTTGTGCAGAGAATTTGATCTGAGTTCTTATCCATCCAGCTTCACGTGATTATATCAACTTGGACCAATTTCCTCAAAAGCCATTCTAAGTAAATAAATCAATAGATCCATGCAGCAGAGTACTTCTTGACAAACTAACAGTTCCTCAGCTAGTCAAGAAATTCCCCGCATTTTATGGAACCCGAAGGTTCATTACCGTGTTCACAACAGCTCGCCACTTGCCCTTAGTCTTAGCCAGATTAATCCTGTCTACATCTTCCGCTCCCATCCTATTTCTTTAAGATCCACTTTAATATTATCCTCCATCTACGCCCAAGTCTTGCAAGTGGTCTCCTGTTTTCACGTTTCCCAACCAAAACTCTGCATGCATTTTTCTTCTCACCATAAGTACCCAGTTCCAATCCTCCTCCAGTACACTCTTCATATATCAGCAGTTACCTCAATTACAACGGTTCAAAATCAACAGACTGCTCAGAGAAAAATTCTCTTATCTACTTTCCACAAAGTCTACAATATAACCGACATCTATATACACCCTAAATTATCCTTCAATATAAAATGGTTAATCGTAAAATGGGATCTCATTAAATACATACAACTTACAGTGCAACAATTCTTCTTAGTATATTTGTATTACCTGACGATGGCCCATTTCGGCCGAAACATGTTGTAAGCAAATGTTTCTCATATGTATAATCAATATTCTTAGTTGTGACAGGCGGTTTTTTATATATTATTATTATTATCATCATGTTTTAAATTACTTGAAATTTCATACTTTAAGTGATCGTAGGTGCCAATTAGACGCCCTTTTTTATTTACTTAATATTTACAATGGTTCAAAATTTTGCCCTACCCTTTTGGACACTGTCGGTTTTCGTGTGCCGAATCGAAATTTCAGAGATTTTAAATTGTTTCACGTTGAATTAAACCGTCGCAACTGCCCTTCTGCTAGACGCACTTCGGCGGCTAATGCCATCAGTAGGAAACTTGTATATCCAACGGTAGGTCTGTTTTGATCAATGACTTGTTATTAATGTAAATCATGAATTCGACGCTGTAGTTCGGTCACTGCGACATTTTTAAATCAAGTCATTACGTTCTGTCAGGTATTGGATTTTTCTGCCCCAGTACTTCTTTTATATTGTTTTACTACATATTTGTTTTGTTTCTTTAGTGTTTTGTCTTGCGTATTTGTACTGATTTGTATTTTAATTGTGCTTTTGTGCTAGCTTTGTAATTGGCACTTGTGCTGTTAAGTCTGCACGTTAATAAATACACATTGAATTGAATTATCATCATCAAAACGGTGTGAATCAAGTTAAAGGCTGCAAATGACCCGCCCATCTGATCTTCCTTGATAAGGTCAAAGGGCACTCACAATACTCGTTTATCGGTGCATGATATGAAACACTAATTTCATTACGATCTGCACAGTCTACATTTTTCGACGTTGCGCAAATTTAACGAAATGCATGGAACACACTTTACGACTGCGTGCGGCGATGCGTGCCATGCAATTAGGTTTGCAATTAACACATTTTATATCTGCAGTAATTACACGAGGCTCACTCAGGCGTTCAAAATCGCAAACAGCACACTGGCAAGAATACGTGCATTCCATATTGGAGTAGCAGTCTGTAACCCCCCTTTCATTCACAACAAAAAGTGAGCTGAACAGTAGACTAATATAATGAAACTTGATGAGGATGGGACCGATACGCTGTCCCGAAACGTCGGTAAATAATTACCACATGAGGCCGCGTAATACCCCAGAAGACCGCACATTTCATTAATATAATGACTCATGTGACCACGTGCAGCAGACTTCATCTTACGAAGCCAGTACAGCTGTTCAGGCAAACACGCAGTTCAGCACACCACCCATCCCTACTCTAACTAACTCCATGCAGCAGAGTCCTCCTTGAGAAGCTAGCAGGTCGCCAGCTAGTCAAGACACTCCCCGCATTTTATGGAACCCGAAGGTTCATTACCGCATTCACAACAGCCCGCCACCTGTCCCTATCCTTAAGTTGTACCAAAGAATCAGTCCAGGTCCGAGGCTTTGTCAAATGTTTCGTAACATGGTAATTGTTTAAGATGAGGAGTTTTTAGCAACTAGTCCAACCCCCAAGCTGGAGGACCACTCCTTGTCGGCTGTCCGCGACTGCTTATTCAATGTATTCGCAGCTACCCTCCATATCCACAGGCCGTTCCTCCATCCGCAACCTGAGGATGCGCCATGCCGTAGTGACAGGGACCGACTTATCGTGGCATCCCTACTCTGAGCCAGACCAATTCCCTCCACACCCTACTAACCTATCTCCTTCAGACGCAGTTTAATATTATCATCCTCCAAAATCTGCCTAGGTCTTGAAAATGGTCCCTTTCCTTCACGGTTGCCTTCCAAAAATTTGTGTGCATTTCTCTTGTACCATTCGCGCTACATACACTGCCCATCTCTTTCCTCTATTTATTAATCCTAATATTTGGCGACCAGTACAAATTATGAAGCTCCTCATTATACAGTTTCCTCCGCCCCCCAATCACTTCCTCCCTCTTGTCACGCCCGAAGTGCATGTCCAGATGTCTTGCGCACAAACACAACACAGTGCATGTCCAGATGTCATGCGCACAAACACAACACAGTGCATGACCAGATGTCATGCGCACAAACACAACACAGTGCATGTCCAGATGTCATGCGCACAAACACAACACAGTGCATGTCCAGATGTCATGCGCATAAACACAACAGCCAGCATCACAGTCTGCACATTTTAACCTTTACAGTTTCGGACAATTGATGCAACAAAAACGATTCTAAAATGAATGTGAACAAGCAAGACAGAGATACTTATACAAAGTTAAATATAAGTGGTGTAATAAATACAGAAATTAAATCAATACCTGTCCAAACACAACTAAATTCTATTTATTATACAGAACTACATGTTTCGACCTATTTCAGATCATCCTCAGGTTCACAATTGGTCTTTAAAACATATATACATTATGTAGGTCGAAACATATAGTTCTATATAACAAACAGAATTTAGTTGTGTTTGGCAGACACTGATTCAATTTTTGTATTATTAACAACACAACGAGATGACGTTCGTTAAAAATGGTGTAATAAATTTTAAGATTTGAAAATAGCATACACGTGTAACCGGGAGGGAGTTATCATCGTGACGGCCCATGGTTTATCGGAAGGTAGTCCCATGAAAACAAAGACTGAGATCAATAAATATTATATTATTTTATGTTATATTATATTATGTTACATTATGTTATATTATATTATGTTATATTATATTATGTTACATTATGTTATATATATTATGTTACATTATGTTATATTATATTATGTTACATTATATATTCTATTCTATTCTATTGTTATATTATATTACATTGTTATATTATGTTACATTATATATATTATATTATACCCTGAATTCAATATGCTCTGAATTTCTTCATGGACGCTATTTTGATACACTGGTGTCGTTTACAAATATAATTCTGACATATTTTCGAAGGTTTTATTAATAGTCTATAACATAACTTCAGAGTTCTGTGTTTACTGAAGTCAACTGAACACTGCTGAAGAAAGGAAATCAAGAAAAACAATTGAGATATAACTGGTGACATCATTCTACAAAATGTGATCGGGCTGACAGCCGCGTCACGTGGTTCAAACACGTCAAGGTTTCAGACACCCGACTGTTGTCTCCGTCATGAAGGTCCTG
This sequence comes from Reticulitermes speratus, assembly GCA_021186555.1. Classification (NCBI taxonomy): domain Eukaryota; kingdom Metazoa; phylum Arthropoda; class Insecta; order Blattodea; family Rhinotermitidae; genus Reticulitermes; species Reticulitermes speratus. The sequence continues at coordinate 1,505,465 of JAJKFL010000010.1, read as the reverse complement.
ACAACATGCTTTATACAGATCGCAGGATGAACAAAGGACAATTAAAGAATTAAATAATGCAGTTCATGAAACCGGCTGGAAATGGCTTGCATAATTTGCAGCTCCGGCAGCATTTGCGGGGATACCAAGCCAGTACCGACGGAATGTAATTTGTAGCGGACTTCGCTGGAGGCCATTTGCAATTACTTTCACTGCGGTGCACAAAAGAACAAAAAACTGATCGTGAGTTACACAGTCTGTTGCACTGCACACGGTGCACTGGCTCTCTTGCAGAAGAACGCGAGATACCAAACTCCGTCAATGGACTCGACTGTGAACTGGTTCTAATCACCTCACAATCGCACTATTTACTCGGAATCCATCTTAAGAACGGGCGCCCCTTTTAGTCTCCGTTACCACGACAGCGAAGACCCAGGCGTAGATTGGAGGATAATATTAAAATGGAACTTCAAAAAGTGGAATGGGAGGGAATGGACTGGATTGATATGGCTCAGGATAGGGACAGGTGGCGGGCTGTTGTGAATGCGGTAATGAACCTTCGGGTTCCATAAAACGCAGGGAATTTCTTGACGAGCTGACGACCAGTTACCTTCTCAACAAGGACTCTGCTCCATGGAGTTAGTTAACTAAGACAGCTGTCCGGGATGTCCCGGGGACTTCAGGGTTTCTACGCGATAACGCTGGCGTGCTCGGGGACACGATAAAATGGACAGCCTGTAATATCCAACCACCTCTTTCTCAGACTTCCAATTATCATTTCCTCCACAGGTTTCATCACCAACTTTCTCATCTCTTTATCCCAGGAAACTTACAGATAGCACTATCCTAGCTGATATCTACACATCGCCGAGTCCCTGTGCATGTAACAAAACTCAGCCAACAGCAAACTGCTCGGTGCGGAGTGTGTCGTGAAATAAACAATTAAACAAGCACATGAATAAATAATCTAGTCAAAAATCATACCATCACATTGCGCATATACTAGTACACTCAGTGCAGTAAATAAACAACCCAGTCACTTGATAAACGCAACACGAGTCCCGAGCTGTTGAATAAAAACACTACGCAGTGATTTTACACATTGTCCTTCATGACTGGATAAAAAGCAAGCATTAGGAACGAAAGGCAAAAACAAAACACGATTCTGACGAAAACAACACAAAATTGCTCATATTCTAAAAACAAGGCCTCCGCTTTGACACGATTTTCGTGGCAAATGCATTCTTGACTGCTTATTCAGCTATTTCATAACGCTGTCTCTACTGAAGTTATGCAAGGATCAATAGATGTAAGGCCATTACATGTAATCAGGCTAGCTCAGTCAGTATAGTGACTAGGCTATGGGATAGATGATCCGGGGTTCGATTACGAAAAAGGAAAAGATAGATTTTTCTCTTCTGTAAAACGTCCAGACCGGCTGCGGAACCCACCCAGCCACCTATTCAACGGGTACCAGGGTCCTTTCCCCGGCAGTACAGCGGTTGGGGCGTCAGGTTGACTCTTCACCTCCATCTAGTGCCGAAGCTTAAGAATGAGTGGAGCTATACGCCTTCATGGCGTGGACAGGGACAGTTTTATAAGGTGTGCCCTATATTAAGGAGACTGTGATTTTGTTCCAACGATACGCCAGTTATGAAGATGATCAAATTCGACTTGAGCTCCACGTCACACGACGCACACACAGATTCGTCCACCAAGATTTAGTGTGAACTTCACACACGAAACTGAATGTAAATTCGTCTAGTAGTTTCAGAAATGATATATGACAGCTTCCCCTAATCAATAATTCCATGGAGCAGAGTCAAAATTGAGGTTATGTAATTGATAATAATTATGAAATCCCACTTACACAGCTACTATAAGGACATATATCAGAACAGGCATGTAATACACTGTGATATACTGGCTTCTACAACAAGATTTTAACTGCTCATCCTTAAACTTGTTGGTATTTCTTATATTTTTATATTCACATGTTGTATTCTCTGAACATGTAACAACTTGTATTTACAGTACTGAGCCAAAAATTCGGTCAATTATCTGACAAAGTTATAATTACGATATATTAAATCCCTGCTCTAGGGCTGTAATAGATATGAGCAGATCAACTAGAGTTATATGTGTAAATAACACCTAGAGACGTCGCGGATTAGCCCCTAAATGTTATGCTAATCCCGTCACGTGTCTGGTCGTGGCTAATTCAGCTATAAACTTCCGCCAAGCAACCGAGGGGCTCTCACGGCTTGCTAAACTGTCTGTAATCATCGATTTTACAGAACTGACTTCTCCGATTGAGCCGTATAATGGGCCTTTCATGGCTGTAACGCAAGGTATTGTTTACACAGCGTTTTATTCTAGTGCCTTCGAGAAAATAGTGTCCTTTCATTCGGAAAAAAAATCCGTCAGGTATCAAGCAACTGTATACCTAAGGTCCACAAACAGATTTTCATTCAAAACAAGTTCCTGGCACAAGGACTGCACACAGGGACAGCTAAATCACAAAATGGGGGCGGGGGTCGAATGCTGTCCTATAATCAAATATGTATGGTCCTCGAAGGAATACTGTGGAGGTTCCCGACAACCGTAAGAGCGTGGGCGTCAAAGATCTCCATTTATAATACTGTTACGTTTCATATCGACATTATTTCTCGCCCGTAACTCGAAAGCGCTTGGATTCCCTATAGTGAGCCGCTAAACCGACAGCTTTCTCGCCCGATTTACAAGCACACTGTTTTATCAGAGTAAATTCAAGAAGGCAAGCAAGCAGCTCCAACGACACCGGAGGCTTTAATCCTACTGCTGAGACGCTACCCTGTGACATATTAGAGGCCTCTGGTGATGTGACTACCCACTAAGGGGTGGGGAAGGGAGCATTTTATTTAACGACACTATCAACTGCTAGGATTGTACGACGTCGAAGGTAGATGAATAAAATGTGAGCATGGAGCATCGGTGCAATGATACTCACAGGGCAAACAGAAGTACTGGGAGAAAAATATGTCCCAGTGTTACTTCGTTCACCACAAATCCCAAATGGACTGGCCTCGGATAGAACCCATATCACTACGGCGATAGACAGGCGACTAACCGCGTAAGCCATGACACGTTCTTTAAAGACTACTTAACCTGAGATATAGTTCTAAATTCAGCTCGTACCGCGCAGTAAACACTCCAAAACTAACCAGTTAATGCTGTAGAGGGAAATAGGCCTAATAGCTGTTTGTACGAGATCCATACAAAACACACAAATTGAATGTGTGGGCAGAACGTAGAATTTTAGGCGCTTCGAAAAATTGCGAAAGGCGACTATTAGCTTCGTCATTTCTGTCTGTCTATCCGCATGGAACTCGGCTCCCACTGGACGGATTTTCATGAAATTTGATATTTGAATATTTTTCGAAAATCTGTCGAGAAATTTAAGTTTCATTAAAATCTGACAAGAATAATGGATACTTTACATGAAGACGAATGTACATGTATAATCATATCTCGCTAAATTCTTCTTAGAATGAGAAATGTTTCAGACAAGAATTGTGCAGAAAGTCAAAACACGCATTTTATGTTCAGTAACTTATTTTCGAAAATCGTGCAGTTTGAGATAATGGACAAGCCACAGATGACAATATAATACGGCGCATGCGCTTTGCATGCGGGATAACTAAGGCTACAGAGACACACTCAGAATATGTAATACTTATTGCTTTTACACGGTAACAATGGTTACGAGAACGCGTCTCAAGGTTACGTTTATAAGTAAACAGCCTGTCTTGTTGAACGTTAAATCTGGTGGTACACAAAGTAACGACTGGGCTTTAAAGAGTTGAATTCAAAATCAGTTCTTAATAAACCCCACAACTTCAGGTATACTTCAATAAACATTCGCTACATACGAAATGTTTCGGACAACTGTTATAGCAACAAATCTTACGTATCGAGACAACGGCCATCAAATTTGAGGTTAAAGGCCAATAATACACACGTGCCTTACTTCCTCAGTCACTAGAATTCCTGCATGCAAAAGAAGGGGAAATGTTGATTCTCAGGTTGGTAACAATCGTCACTCATGGCAACTATTTGCACAGACCCGATCCGGAATTCAAGGTCTTCTTTGCCATTCTCTGCAAACCAAACACTTCCTGTCCGGCCCCACATCAACAATTCCCTGTAAACAATCTTTCCGATTTTCTAAATTGACTATGTATGACCTTCTCACTTCACACTGCCTATATGAAACGGAAAACTCTGTTTACATATCCCAAGTGCTGTACATTGCATCATTTTCTCTCTGCCTAATGTGGCCTAGCACTGCTATCAGTCGCAATGCGTTTTCTGACAGGATGACTATATGCCTATTGTGGTTGCATTGGCCACACAATACAGCAGTAGAGGTAAAGTTCACCCTAGAACAGGCCATGAAGGCCCAGAGGGAGCGTAGAGGTATAGCTCTACTCTTTCTTTAACCTCGGCGCTAGATGGGGATGAGTGGTTAACGCCAAGCCCCGGCCGCTTTACCCTCGGAAATAACCCGGTACCCATTGTACAGGAGGCTGGGTGGGCCCCAGGGCCGGTCTGGAAATCTCGCCGCCACAGGGATTCGAACCCCGGACCGTCCAGCTCGTAGCGAGTCGCTATACGCTAACCCGGCCCACATACTCGTATAATACAGCAATCCAGACAGCAAAGTCGATACAGTCACTACGCTACGGGCTGGACGACTGAGGAATCGTGATTCGATTCGCGGCAAAATCAAGAGATTGTCTCTCCTCCGACACCGGTGCCCACTCAGCCTGTTGTTGGATTGGTACTGTGCAGGTGCACACCTGCTGTTGGATTGGTACTGTGCAGGTGCACACCTGCTGTTGGATTGGTACTGTGCAGGTGCACACCTGCTGTTGGATTGGTACTGTGCAGGTGCGCACCTGCTGTTGGATTGGTACTGTGCAGGTGCGCACCCAGAATTTGGGGGGGGGGGGACTGATCCTGAAGCTATATATAATTTATGTTTGATTTTTAAAAGTTATGTTATAAAAATCATGTCATAAGTACAACATAACACTGTCTGCTACTGCATTTATATACATACAAATATAACTACATGTTCCATGACTCAATCACAGTCTCCTATCTTCTTGTTTTTTTAAATTTTATTAATTTATTTTTCAAAATTTTAATGTACTAGTCATCAGCCGATTTCAGTGGCTGATTTCAGCTGAAGGGTAAATCACGTAAAACATTTGATATCATAATATCTACACAATGTGTGTTTTTTATTTCAGTTTTGGGGGGTTTGGAGGGGGACTGCAGCCCGGCAGCCCCCTCCCCCCTGGGTACGCCCTGGTACTGTGGTCTTTTCCCCCGGGGGTTAAAGCGATATGAGCGTGAACCTGATTTCCATCTAGTGTCCAGGTTAAGGATACGTGGACCTATACCTCCATTCCCCACATACCTTCATGAGATGGTGTTAAAGCAGACGCACAAGTTCACCTTTGTACCGTCACCTGTCACAGTAGATGCCATACGTACAGAAAATGACTATGAATCGGTAACTTAGCTTTGGTCAAGCGGGTACAAGAGCACAAAACATCCAATTACGATAAAGAGGAACGTAAAGTGAGCCAATCGCAGCATGGCAAGTGCACGGTGTATACCTTCTACCAAACTGTACAGGGTCCTTATTTTATCGCACAACTATCTTCTGTTACTTCCAGTCGCCATTCCGCCGCGTGTGTGGGCGGATATGATATTTGTCAGATAAAATACTTGCTCTGTATAACCAGATGCACGTCTGTATACAGTGACAGGTAAAACGGGCCCATCGTCTCGTTAGGCTACTGGCACCGCCCGAGGAGAACCAACATAGCGACTGTCAAAACTTAAGGCTCCCATTGGCCGCGCGGACTAAGGCCTGCGTCTGCAGCCGCTGGGATTGTGGGTTCGAATCCCGCCGGGGGTATGGATGCATTTCTGCTGTGAGTGTTGTGTGTTGTCAGGTAGAGGTCTCTGCGACGGGCTGGTCCCTCGTCCAGAGGAGTCCTACCGAGTGTGGTGTGTCTGAGTGTGATGAATGCAACAACACCCCGACTACAAGGGGTAGGTACAAGAGGTTGGGACTAAAAAAAACTCAAATCTGGTCATGAGCACTCGAGGGGGCTCGAAACCAAAACGGACAGTGAAAGGGGCAAGACGTGGGTCTTCAGTAATTTCTTGTACAATCTGCCCATAGAGGTACAAAAAATAGCAAGGCATGAATATGAAAAATAATGTTCGAACTTGGTATAACTCATCGAGACCAAATACGACGCAATAACACGACATTAAGGACAGGATGACCTACCAACCAATCATATAACTTACTTCTGAATTTCAGAATAATAACAATCTGGCTTCTTGTCCAAGTCATTTTACAAAATATGTCCCACAAACTGACATTTTGCATTCAACTGTTAAGAGAAGCAGAATCTGCGTGCTTTCTTTAGACAAAGCGAACACCACTAAGCAAATCGTGTCTTTCCGTTCATCACACATTCGACAAAGCTCAAGTTTGTGCAAAATCTTAGAACTGTGAAATTAAGAAACCTTGATTCCCTTCGAAATACTTCCGTTCAGTGGGTATAAGCGATGACCGAGCGGCAGTTTTAAGTCCCGGGCGTCAATAGACGACAGCGTGCAACATGCCACATGCCGTGCTCCACCAGACCAAATAAAACACTTACTGCACATTCGCCCACGAAACACAGTACCAACATACACATAAACTACACAGTGAAAATTACCACGCAAGGTTTAACCGAGTTCATATATATATAAGGACTTTCGTACAAAAACATTCCCTTCAGTTAACTCTGGCATAAAATCCATATGCTCGGCCATATAAACCCGTACATTACGTCAGTGCAAAGAAATGTTGTAGCTGATGGTACGTGTGAAAGATTGCTACAACACCTTTCAAGAATATCAGAGGTTTAAGGTTATGTGGTTGGATTTGACATAACTATGGAAAAAACTATTGACACTGTTTTATGCACATAATGAAGTATAACAGTTTGTAAGCTACAGGCAACTGGATCCTATTAATGTACAAACTCCCACCGTCGATTTCGTGCCCAGTTTCACCACATAATTACGTGCAGTTCAAATACACTTCTTGCCTTTAAATACGAATATTAGCTTATGATTAGTACACACTTGGAGCTGTATGGCTCAAAAGTTCAGAATGAACAGTATAAAGTACGTAACCAAAAGTTTACAAGAGAATTGTAACAACGAGCATACATTATATAACATCCAACTTGAAAGTAATTACAGACGTTTCAAGATAAAAAGAAAAGAATGACATTCTCTCCTCGCTTCCAGAGAGTTACTTATTCCAGTTGTCATGATTACAAAATGGATGGCATCCCAAAGGCGGTCAATGGCACGAAATATATATATATATATATGCATGAAAGGCAAAGAGATCGAGTTGACTTTAACCAATAGACATCCTTTGCGAGATGTCACCGGTTCTAAACAACATATATCACTGTCAATACCAGTTCCGAAAATTGCCATGTTTTGTTTCCTTACCTCGTCATATTTCGGATGAACGTGGCTACAGTGCCTATGAACAAACATTCCATTCACAGAAATCACAAAAACTACCAGCAAACAACAACACTCCTTCCACTTCACTTTCGCTGCCATATTTGATTGCTGAACTACATGTATGCACCCACACAACCACCGCCGGCACTATACGCCAACTACTGAGGACGAATGGCAAGCACGCTCTCTTCTGTGGCACGAAGTTGTGAAGGCTCACGTTGGCTACCGTGTTCTGCGTGGTGGTAGTCCCGAATTTGTAGCGCGAAGGCAATGTCTGGATATAACCTGTAAACATAGGTTATAGCGACAACAAATTAATTTCCGTCTAACAAGAATGAAAAGGAAGCTAGTATATTGCACAGTAGACGACGCACCATGCGACAGTGATAATTCGTCCTTGCTGCTTGCAGAAAGGTGCCAAACAGATTATAAACCGATACACTTCCTGAGATGTCATTCACGAAAAAATGATCCAGCAGATATTCAAACACAGGTAAGGTATGCCACGATTAAACATTTTGTGTGAACAATTACATCACTTTTTGTGTGAAATAGAAAGTTTAAAGTATATAACACATGTACAAATGAAACATCACACACTTGAATTATTAACTGAACTTTTAAGACTTATAAAGGCATTCAGAACTTAGATTCCACCTCGTGGGTATTATTTTGTTCGCTCTACTGTTAACTGTATTCCATATTTGACCAATTATTTAACATGAATTAAATTTGATAAGAACTGTAAGAAGACAGGTGTTTTATCATAGGCCTCTTCTTCAAATGCAGCTAACCTAACATATATCCTAAGAAGGGAGTAGGAAAGTTGTGGGAACCAAATTACAACTTAAAAATTACTCGCTTACCTAATGAAATGAGGAAAGACTGTCATATTTCAGCATGACTTATTAATATAAATTAAGATAACATGGGCCTACCAATAAAACAATGCAGTGTGAAATAGAATTACAAATTACAGATTTAAAAACGAAATGAAGGCCAGAAACACAGTCTAAAGACATTACATGCTGTGAGATGTGTTCTCTGCCTTTTTAAACCTGTTATCTTCTTTTCCTTACAATTGATGGATTGGTTTGTTTAAAAAGACTGCATCCCATATTTATAGCCTGTAAGCTGACCAGTTGCCAGAATCTATCCTTTATGTTGCATTTTGTGTACTGATAATGACTGGACATAACTGGGTCTAATTCTGTTTTTATCTTGTAGGTTTGGCAATGTGCCTTTGAACCAAACAAAGATGACCCAATTAAGACAACAAATATAGTTGCAACATGTGGAGGAAATAGCATTTGCCTGATCAATGTAAAAACAGGAGAGGTGACCGGGAAATTCAGGTCAAAGGATTTAAGGTGCATTATAATTAATTTTAATTTATGAATGTATACATATGTAGGGGAGTTAGAAAGTAAAGTACTGTACTAATAATAAAATAATGTAATACCTGATTGTATGAAGTAACAAACTATTTTACAGTATAGATTGATTCTGACACTTCTGATCAGTTGTCTAATTCGTATTTTACATTGCTGTCTGGTTCTCCCGAGACAGTTCCATCTTTTTAAGGATGCAGTAAATATTATCAAAGGCTGTATAACTTCAAAGAATGCAAGAAGATTTTATCTTCAAATCTTTTTGTTTCTTTCAGGGAAATGTTTTACTGCATAGCCTGGACAACATTGTTTGTTGAGTTCGCTGATCCCCCTCAGATGAACATCCTAGCTGCTGCCGGAGCAAGAGGAACATTACATCTGGTTCATCCTGATGGTGGTGTGGCCTTTTTTGAACACAGGATCATCAGATCAAAGAAAGTGAATGTCAGCAGTTTGGTGTTTCATCCTAAACAGTGCAGCATATTGTTCTGTAAGTTGTGACACCTAGTAAGGTAAAGCAATCCCATTACAGGCCTGGACAGGCCCTTAGGGTTCCAGGAGGTTTGAGGCTCCCAGATTTCTAGACATTTGGCAATGAAGGTGGTAAGGTTGTCAGCCCTACGTACCGGCCGCCTTTACCCACTGGAAATATTCCTGGTACTCATTTCTGTTAGAGGCTGGGTCAACCCCAGGAAGGATTATGTCAATGAAAAATTTCAATGACACCATAGGGAATCGAACCCGCGACCTTCCGGCTTGTAGCGCAGTGCGTCAACCGACTGTGCCACCGCGTGCCCCAACACCTAGTAACATTTGTATTTTAATATATCGTTTGAAACTGGTCCTGAAAGTCTAAACTTCCAGGACCAGTACCAACACGATGGTGTAGTGCTAGCACATTAGATGAATATTCGAGAGGGGGGGGGGGGTGCTTTGAATTGAATTTTGGTGATGTTATGACCCTGACAAAGGTTTTCCTTAAGTTTTCTCAGTCTGCAAGTAAATGTTGTGACAGTAGTTTCAGACAGGCTGTGATATGTCAAGATCTGAGGTTCTGACAGCAATGTTGCTGCTGATAGTCTTCTGGCATGTGGGTAAGGAGTTTCTAACATTTTGAAGGACCATATCTCCTTGGGCCGATCCCAGTGGCCGCGCGGTCCAAGGCGTGGGTCTGCGGCTGTTCGCTTGCTGGGATTGTGGGTTTGAATCCCACGAGGGGCATGGATGTCTGTCTGTTGTGTGTGTTGTGTGTTGTCAGGTAGAGGTCTCTGCGACGGGCTGATCACTCGTCCAGAGGAGTCCTACCGAGTGTGGTGTGTCTAAAAAGTGTGATCGTGAAGCGTCAACAAATGTAGAGGCTTAGGCCCTCCAGGGCTGTCAAGCCATAGGAAGAAAAAATATATCTCCTTGGACTCCTTGACCCTGAAGATGGAAGAAATATGATCTTTGAAATACTGTGAACCACTCACCCAACAACACAGCATCACATTCTAGAACCCTTGAATCTTCAAGCTAATAATATCTCTGTCACAGTCGCTACATACTCATCTGCCCATTTCATTTGAACCTATATGATCTCTGCAGTTGAATTGGTATCATCACATAACACATGACTCAATTACTCCACAGTACGCTAGTGTGAGCATTTTGATATGGCAGATATACCATTACTCACTTTCAGCGGTTGTGCTTTCAGGTGCAATGAGCGACGGACAAGTGTTGGTGTGGGACATTGGTTCTCCCTCCCCTCCAGATTACAACACACAGATTAATCATCTCCTGACACTAGAAGCAAGATTGGAAATATTTAAACTTGTTTATTCACTGCAGGGGAATGTTCTTATGGCAGCATGCTCCTCTGGCGTGTGTGGATGGATCGTGACACAAGAAGTATTACAGAAAAAATGGGAAAGGTACTGTAAACCAACACTCACTAAGTAGGTGGCATCTGCCCTCTGTAACCAAACAAGCCCCTAGGTTCAGATTGTGACGAACATCCAACATGAAGCTGACTGGGGACTGCATTAGACACCAATCTGTACATTGAATTTACGATTGGATCTGCCAGAGTTCAACCTACGTTAGTCAGTCAGTGCGAGTTCTTGGACACACAACAAATCTGTATCCATTTGTTCTACATATTTTGTATTTTGATAAAACCATAAATTAATAACGGACTGAATTTTTTTCACTATAAATATTAAATTATTGTTATATTTAAGATATTACAGTTCTTACCAGTATGACAGAAGGAAAAAGAGATGACTGACATCTTCTTGAAATCAATGAAAATACCTAAATCCACTACTAAAAGGTAAATAAATCCCATTACAGGCCTTGACAGGCCCGTAGGGTCCCAGGAGGTTGAGGCTCCCAGATTTTTAGACAATCGGCACATGAAGGTGGTAAGGTTGTCAGCCCTACGCACCGGCCGCCTTTACCCCCCAGGAAAGATTCCTGGTACTCATTTCTGTTAGAGGCTCAATCGACCCCAGGGCCATAGTGCGACCGAAACGATTATGTCAATGAAAAATTCCAGTGACACCATCGGGAATCGAACCCGCGACGTTCCGGTTTGTAGCACAGTGCCTCAACCAACTGCGCCACCGCGTGACCCAAATCCACTACTGCCAACATAAATATAACAGACTCAAACAGCTGTATATGACTGAGATGTTCACTTCCTCTCTTGCAGCCTGCCAATGCTGAAATTTCAGTTTCCAAGGAAACACATTCAGAGCACAAGTGAGACCCAGCTGGTCGACTCCCTTGAAGTGGTGGGGGAAAGTGTAATAGCTACAAAGTGCGCCCTTCATGGCGTCATTTACCTGTGGGACCTGATGGCAGCACTGGCTGCAAGTGGAGAGGAGCACACAGCCATCACAGTGACACCAATCTGTGTGTTGAGCTGGAGCAATACTGATAATTACTTTATGAATATGGGGTGTCATCCAGGTGAGATATCCTGATCTAGTTCCAACTAACACTTTGCAATTTTCACACTTATGAAACACACAAACATAGTGCCATTAAATCACAAATTAAAAAACCAACAAATGCACTGTATTCTCACAAGTATAGTCAAATGCCCCTACTTATGTTTCAGCTTTACCAAGCCATCATCGGGCTGAAACATACGTAGGGGCATTTGACTATATTTGTGAAAGTACAGTGCATTTGTTGGTTTTTTAATTTGTGATTTGATATCAGAATGCACGGAGAATACAATGTGAAATATAGTGCCATTAGTTCACTTACGAGCATCATCTGAACCTCAGAGGACAAATTTACTTTTCATCCTCCTGACATTTGCCAACATTCAGTTGCAGGACTGCTCGCTTGTGGGGATGACAGAGGAGCACTGTGGCTGTACAGTCTCAAGGAAGTGCTGCAGAAGAAAGAACACAAGACGGAAGTACAGCCCATGGCCATCCTGGACTGGCCGGACATCACAGACTTGAACCTTGACCGCAACCGCAAACTGCGCCTCGATGTCTATGATATTGTGGTGGACAGTGTGGCGGTTAGTTGTACTGGGAGGTATCTGGTAGCTGTCACCAATAACAATATGGTCTGTATATGGAAACAGACGGAACAGATGAGAAGTTGAAATAAATACCTCATGTTGCATGTCTTGTGTTTACAGTCTCTGTGTTGTACACACATTGCACAGCAGTATGCAAAAAATGTCATTAATTTCCACTGGCCCACCTTCACCCCACACAAATGGATATCTCATGTTCAGTGCTGAACTTAGATTTATGCTCAACTTGAATTTGGGACCAAAGTTGAACACACTCTCTCTCTCTATGGCTCGACAGCCCTATATGGGCCTGGGCCTCCTCGTTTCGTCGAGGTTTCATGGTCACACACATTTGAGACACACCACAGTCGGTAGGACTCCTCTGGACGAGGGACCAGCTCGTCGCAGAGACCTCTACCTGACAACACACAACACTCACAAGAGACAGACATCCATGTCGCCGGTGGGATTCGAACCCACGATCCTAGTAAGCGAGCGGCCAAAGACCCACGCCTTAAACTGCACGGCCACTGGGATCGGCAAAGTTGAACACTACATTAAGATATTCCCAATACAGCATTTATTTTGTACTTAATGAGCGATAACCCTAATTAACCCTTTGGCCCTGGAGCTGGAAATTTAAATTTTAGCACACTCGTTATGTAAAATGTAAATATTTTATGAACCAAAAGAGATTATGAAATACAGGGAATTTTGTGGAGAAAAAAAAACGGATATTGTGCAGCATGTCTCAAAAAATTCTGTAAATATATTTGTTGACTAAATACATGAAATACGGTAATTGGGTGTTAGTAGTACTTACATCCTATACATATAAGACGGGTAGTAGCTAAAGTTTAAGTGTTAGGGTCAAGACGTATCTGATACTGTGCATGGATTTTATTAAATTTAATTAAAGTCAGGTGTTTGGTGTGCAGTAAGTGTCAAAGAACTTTTTAATGGAAATAATTCTGAAATACATTTGACACAGTTATTAATCTCATCTTCGATTCAAGTGAATGTAAAAAAGAATTCTGAAATCTGTCAGCAGGAATCACATACTGTCTGTATTGTGCCACCATTTCAAAGCAATGACAGAAGAGCTTTGGTAATGTACAGTTACCTAGGGTCTGTGATCAGCTTATTGACATGATTTAATTTTGTGTGACTTGCTTTTGGGGTAGTTGGATAGATAGTGTGTTCATAATTCCCATGCCTTGCAAGTGCTTTTAACAAATGTTCACATGACAATTTAACAATTTCCTGCAAAGAACTGCAGTCACATGTGAAGGTACAAAGAATGTATTTAAAGGTAAAGGTAAAGTTCTCCCTAGAACAGGCCATGAAGGCCCAGAGGGGGAGTAGAGGTATAGCTCTACTCTTTCTTTAACCCTGGCACTAGATAGGGGTGGGTGGTCAACTCCATGCCCTGGCTGCTTTACCCCGGGGAAAGAGACCCAGTACCCATTGTATAGGAGGCTGGATGGGTGCGGAAAATCTCGCCCCCACCGGGATTCGATCCCCGGACCGTCCAGCCCGATGCGTTTAAAGAGAACATCATTTTCAGCGTCTTCTACAGCACTTTATTATTGTTACATATTTCAGTAACATTTATCCTTTAGGACTGTTCAAGAAACCAAACACCAGACAACTCACTGCATCAATGTGTGTGCAATGTGCACTTCACAATAAGCTGAATGAAACTTGTCAGAAAATCATACAAGTATCAATTCTACACAGGTGAGTGAAATTAAAAACCTTAAACATTTTTTACCAGCTAATTCAGTGCAGACAGGTTTGGTACAGCTTTGTCATTTTTCAACACAGTCCCAGATCTATCACACACAGTACATGCTTCTAAGCCATGCTGATGACGTGCTGTGCCTACAGCTGAACACAGTACGGTCTTGATTCGTATTGCACTTTTAAGGTTTTCATTTTGACTCACTGTTATATTAAGTCAGTGGACATGCAGTCTACATCATAAGATTAAAACTGTGTCTGTGACTTGCCAAGTGTTTTGTGTGCTGCTGTCATATTTGCAGTACTCTTACTGTAGAACTGTCCATACATGTGAGTTTTCTTTTTCTTGAGAATGGCTCAGGACTAGAATACATTTACATACATCCATATATACAGTAAAACCCCGATTTAATGTTCCCGCATTTAGTGAAATCCCGGATTTAGTGATGATTTTTTCATGTCCCAACAATAGCGATTGAGTGAAATATATTCTAATCCCCCAGCAATTCATTAAATAGGGGTTTTACTGTATATTACATGTTTCATGGATCCAAAATTTGGTCACAGTTGTAACAGGATGTGGAATAAGTCATAAAATATACAAAACATACAGTTTAACAGGCAATGAGGTGGACCCGTATATTACATCTGATGCATATTTTGCCAATTCAGATTTCCTTGTCAGGATAAATTTAAAATTGTATTACAGAAATTAACATTCAGACGCACTCATATGACATCTCATGTAGGTTTTCTATATGTATGGGGGGAGGGAAGGGGTGCAACAGGGGACCATATAGCCAGGCCAGTGCTCAACATCCTGTGCTTCACTATTTAAAACACCAACTGGATGCACCTTTATTCTAAAAATGTATAGATCTTTAAAACATTTCAATAAAACCCGACATGTTTCGGCTCCGTATAGAGCCATCCTCGGGGGTTTTTTTGTCACTAAAACTGCATATAATTTATAGTAAAAGCGTCATTTCATTGGTTCAGTTTGTCAATTGTTCAATTTGAGTCTCATACACAACCAGGTACAGCACACACCATAAGAACACACCTCACGGAATAAGAAACAGTACCATGCATCTGTACATACTATGATAATACTAAATTATTAGTAATATAAGAAACATAAGCGACTGTGCACACCAACAGTGAAAGTTAAAAACTGTGCTTACAAATTGAACCAATGAAATGATGCTTTTACTATAAATTATATGCAGTTTTAGTGTCAAAAAAAACCCTGAGGATGGCTCTATATGGAGCCGAAACATGTCGGGTTTTATTGAAACGTTTTAAAGATCTATACATTTTTAGAATAAAGGTGCATCCAGTTGGTGTTTTAAATAGAGATTATCAAAAGATGCAGGTGATTTTAGATTAAAATCCTGTGCTTCTTTTACAGGGACCAATTTTCTGTATCATTTGACCTTGGATCTTACAGTGCCATGTGCCTATGTGTGGAGAATTTTGAAAGGATAGCATTCTTTATGGTCCCATACAAACAAAATCTATGTGATGTACATACAGTAAAACACAGCATACTACATAGACTGGTGCTATTCAACAGATGTCTGAAAATCTTAACATCTTGAAACATGCTTCCAGCAACACACCTCTACCTTCAAGTGTTATTTCACAGCATAAAATTGAGATAGTAAATAAAATATCTAGGACTGCTTTATGTGCTGGCTGTATTGTAAAGTGAAATACAAAACTGCAAAACACCACCACCTAAATTTATAAATTACAAGAACATATGCAATGGAATGTTGCTTACACCATAAATTCAAAGAATGTGGATCCATATACACAAATCATTTTAGATGTCCCACTCTGATCCATATAGATAACAAAATCCACACACTCAACATTATTATCTGGGTATACATTTTGTTGCAATGAAGCTTGTAATAATGGCTGAAATGTGGACAGTAGGCAGGATCTGAAGCACTACAAGAAAAGTTGGTGACATTAACAACACAGTATTGACATGTGGTAGGCACTGCACAAGCAAAGAAACTGGTTTTAAGCATCTGATCTTGTGCAATGTGAAACTAATTGTTTGAAACCAGTTTCTTCTGCACTGCCTTACATATGGACGGTAACAGCATTACTTTGAAGACACCAGTAATGAAAATGGCAAAGAGGAATAGGTGGTGAGACCAGGAGAGGGAAGACATACAAAACAATAAAGAGTAGACAGAGATACAAAATGAATACTTACTGGGAAGACAGAGAAGAATGGAGAAAGTTCTGCCATAAGACAGCCCATCCTACTGGAAACATATGGACGACACCAACACTGTCCACATAACATGACAGTCAACATTCTGTTGGTTGGCAGAAGATGAAAATGCAAAACTCTCAGCCTAAGATATGACTTACATAAATCTATCACACTATCTACAACATATAACAATTATAAATAGAGACAAGTACAACAATGGAAATACAACATTCAGTACAACACTTCAAAGACAACATTTAGGATTTTAAAATACAAGAGTGAAAGAAATTAAATATGTGTATACATAGTCCTCATTTAATGTTGGATTTATGTTTCTGAAATTACAACATACAGTAAAACAAGATAGAACTAAGAATTTGTTCCCAATAAGATTTAAAATGACAGAACAAGCCTGACCTAAGTCCAGGTGACACTTGTCACATCTGGTCACTATAACTTGTCAATACTAAAGCAAAACGAAGTTGTTTGGAGCAACATTAAACATGGACTGCTTGTACTTTGAAATTATATTCAGGTTCAAAACTTTGTGACATGTGTGAACTGTAATCCACCTACATGTTCTGCAAACTTAATTGGGTTAACCATATAACTTGCATAAAAACCTCTGGATGTCCTTGAGCAAACCTGATTCAGTCAGTCATAGTGTGTTCTTGGGGGCTCTGCACCCCACAACTACCATTAATACTGTACCTTATGGCCCTTTGAGTATATTGATGTACATTGTGACAATATGGTTTTAAGGGCAGTCACATTGTTCTGAAGTATTCTGCGTAACTTGTCTTATGAGAGACCTTCCACAAACAACTGCACAGATGGGGGAAATACGTGCCCTATTCCACCAGGTTTTGTTGGAAGCCAACAAAATTTTTGATCGAAGAGAGATAATACTAAATATTACATTTATAATGTTAAATTTATTTTTCTAAACATGACATTTCAGAAATGGTGAGCTCCATCAAAATTATCATGGCTTAGACATCACTGTGCATAGGGGGGCTGATAAAAGTTTGTAGGCACCTGATCCTCAAACAGTGCACTGCACTGAACAGGAAGCCACAAGAAGATGATGATTTGTATTAAATTCTGTGTTGTTTTAAATTAATTACAGTGTAAAACAAGTATAAATAGCTAGAATAGTACATTTTTAACACTTCCTGTACCAGCAGATTTTAAATAAATAACAGCAGAAAGAAAGGAATTATTGAAGATTCTGGTCTTCTGGGATGTGACTGTCATTGGGCGAGTAGTTCCCAACATGTGTGTGCACGTGTGCGTGAAATTGTCTGTAAAAAAGACAGATGGGTGATCTTCATACTGACCCAGACGATAGAGAAAGAACAACCCTCTGAAACATGGGATTTTAATTCAACTTTAATGTGGCTGAGTGTTCAAGAGGATTTTATTCATCATGACAGCTTCAAATCTTACACAAGAAATTAAGTTTTACTAGCACAATTAAAAAAAATGTTTTGGGAATGACGGTTCAAACTGCAGCTACAGACTCTATTGCAATATTTACATACTGCTTTAACAGCCACTGCTACCATTGATGCTGACAAAAGAACACAGTAAATTGCAAAATATCTTTGGGTGTTCTCTCTCAGTCCATGGTATAAAACAGGAACCAAGTGACCCTAGTCACTACCCTACAGCTTAGAAGTTCTGAGATCACAGCACAGGGTTGAAGGCAATGCAATTTTTCCATAGAAAGTTGACCTACTGAGAGTCTATAAAAGTAAAGGTAAAGGTTTCCGTCCTGCCACGAGCCGTATAGGGGGAGCAGAGGTATTGCTGCACTCATTCTTAACCTTGGCACTGGATGGAGGTGAGTGGTCAGCTTCATGCCCCAGCCGCTTTACCCCCGGAAAAGAATCCCAGTAACCCATTGAATAGGAGGCTCGGTGGGCCCCAGAGCTGATCTGGATGTTTTGGAAAGGAGAGAAACCTCTTGGACCTGCTGGGAATCGAAACCTGGACCATCCAGCCTGCAGCCTACTCACTATCCTGGCTCCCCATGTTGTCAGTATAGGTACAAAATGACACACCTTTTAGTTTTTGGTCTTACAGGTCCTGATCATACAATAAATACTGCTTTGTACACCTCACTTAAATCTTTCAGGTCCCTAAGAAATCACAAAAAGGTGAACTTCTTAGGGAATGATGGCTTCCTGAACAATAAAACTATGGAAATAACAAAGTATACATTTTCTGTTTCTTGTTTCTTCATCTGCTTCTCCTATCCTCATCACTGTCCTTCAGCTTAAGGTGTGGTACTGTGGCAAAAATAATCACTGAAATAAAGCAAGGGCACGTAACAGATCTGCATATCTGCACAGTACGAGACTCAGATGCCCAAGAATTATGACGCGGCGATAAATATGAAGCCGAGTCAAATGTAAACCTTAAAAAGAATCTTTACTAGCTAATTTAATGGAGACAGGTTTGCTTTGACTTTGTCATTTTTCACCATACTGGCAGATCTATCACACACAGTACATGCTTCTAACACATGCTGATGACTTGCTGCATCTACAGCTGCACACAGTAGGGTCCTTGAATTTTACTGCACTTTTAGGGTTTTAATTTGACTTGCCCTCGTAAGATCCTAACAAATAAAACTGTGCACTTAGGTCTGGAAGGTTTCTAAACAACCTGTCACAAAATTCAGACACACTAAAGAAATTAATTAAAATGATACATACATGAAGTACCTTCTTTTTTTCTTGAAAGGGCTGAAAGTGCAAGTTTTACCACAACAAGTCTCAAAACACTCTCCAAAAAAAGGGAGTCACTTTTCCTACAAAACATGTTTCTGTGCCATTTTTAAATCCTGTTATGGAATATATAAACCATGTAGCACCAACACAAGGCATTAACAAACATTACTAGCTGAAACAGTAAGGTCAAGTGAACTACTGTCAGATTCATGCTGTAACCTCATTATATTTTTGCAAATTCATGCTACACAAATTTCAGATTTAATAGAGGGTCATTATTTTATCTGACAATTATCAGTTGTAACTTCCTGTCAGGTAGTTTATCGTATTAACACAGCCCACTAAGGCAACCACCCACACACACGTGGCAGATAACGTAAGGACTGCGTATATGTATTACCACAACAACCACCTCTTTGGTGATAGAACCGTAAGGTTTCTATAGACAGGATCCTTAGCAGTTCCCTCACTGCCCACTCCTTTTTTGTCCATCTTAATATCAGCTCCAAACTTTCTACCTGGTGGCAAATTTCCAGGACATAATGCCATAGAAATTTTGCATTATTCCTCATTTTCCCCATTTCAGTTTACTGTAACTACATAAATGATTACAGATACATGAAGTCACTTCAGCCATTTCTACCCCATGCTCAAAATAGGGACTGTTTAAGATTGCATATATTTGCAAAAATATCATACAAATTGGTTCAGGATCATATAATCAATAAACCTCCATTTAGGCTGTTTGCTCACAATATATATGGTTTGAAATTCACTTTGTGCTGGGCTCTAAGTTTAATGACATAGAACTGAACGAATTTCCCTTCATTCTGTGACAGGTTAACCATCTAAACCAATGTGTGATCTATAAATCACCGCAGAGTGTGAAGCATGAATACCAGGAAGTACAAAACTTGCAACTTCACAGCCCTTTGTTGAAGTAAACATATCGAGGAACTTCCCTTCCAGCACAGGCCTCCCTCAGTTTCTGGTACATTTCTGGCTCTAGCCACTCCAATGTAGTCGTTTTTAGACAACTACAAAAGAAGAGAAGCTTTAATGAAGAGCATATCAAGGGGAAAGTACAAATACATACCACATGCAAAACAAAAAGTTCTGGGATGATGCACCACTGTATACAGTGAACATACTGACAGCCGCATAGTAATAATCACACAATTTATTATCCTTTATGTGCATATTTTCTACCAGTAAAGGTTCCCACTATGTTAAATACAGCTATATTTTGCCTTCTGCATGATGACAATAACTAATGAGACACAGCAAATAAGAGTCTGATATTTCCTATATCAATGCTCTGTCATCATAAATGGACTTACAAATTTCGTATGAGACTCTTCTTTTCACTTTAGAATTACAAACACCGCACCAAATGTTTAGTAATATTCACACAGACAAAATTCATAAAGCATATTTACACACATGAAAAGATCAGTAAGTTGTATAATGATTAATTTATAATTGTTGCTCCTGAAAACTTATAGAAGACCAAGTGTCATTAGTTCCTTCCCAGAATTTCCTGAACACACCTGTAGGAAACAGGCAAAAACTAAATTTTACGCAAACTTGCATCAATATTATTCATATGTGATATAAATAACGGTATTAAAATTATTACAACATCAAAACTTTAAACTTTGTTTTGCTAATAAAATCACAACATATAAGCAAATTTGCAATGTTGTAACCAAACCCCGTTCAATTAAATGATGTACACTTACCATCTCTGTGGAAAGAGAGCACATGCTACTGGAACCATGAATATGAGGCTGGAAAACAAAGCAAGCACAAACATGAGCCAAATGTCATTACCTCTTAAATTTTACTGACAACATCAGACATGGAAATAAACAATGTAGGGGGAAGGTATTGTACCTTGGGTCAATTTTGGTTTTCATTTTCCTGTGTGAAAGGGATTACATGTGGGAAAGTTTCAAATGCTGCATATGGTTGCACATTTACCTGGCAACTGAAGTACATTTTTTATTGTAACTGCTTTTTGCGTATGGTTACTGATGACATAAGCGTCATTTGGCTAACACTGGGGGGGGGGGGGGGGGGGGGGGGGGGGGTGTGTGTGGCAAATCGACCATGGGTATTAGGAACTCAGATGCCTCTATTCTGTGTCCCACAAAACACAGGTACTTAATTTTTTTCATGTCTTTACACCACCCAAATAATCATTTTGAAAATATTTATACTCTTGTTATTTGCCCCATCTTCAACTCAGAAAATAAAACTATACTTAGGTAGAAATACTATTGGAGGGGCATTTGCTCTCCCTTGCACCCTCCCCCCCCCAACTAACACCTATGACTAATGACACTTAAAAGGCAAAAGTTAAGTGACACAGGGTATGACACATTCTTGTAACACACATTGTTGTACCTTTGGACAGAATTCAAGAAAGGTAAATTAAGCAGTCAATTTATTTTTTACATTTTAAATGGGTATATAGCCAACTGCACTCCTAAATGCACAGTGACTTACATAATTAGGAATAGTTAGATTAATAACAGAAGAAAAGAGCGTTGCACTTAATACTCATCCAATAATATTCATATATCTAGAAACAATGAAAAGGAAATATGGAAGATAAGCCACATTCAGCTTAATCTAAGTTAAATTATATGCAATCACACCTTTCATGTAGCTAAAGAGGCAGCCTTATTCTATGTCAAATTGAGTGCATTAAAATCAGTTGTAAAATACAGGTGTGATGCTTGAATACTGGATGACCCTGCTGGTAAGGGGGCAGAAGTTTCTGTAACATGTCACTACTGACAATGCTGAAATATTTGCTTTCTTTCACAACGATAAATTTATTGGTGTCCTCCAGCCATTTTTAATACCTGATTTCACATTCATACCAAGGACAATCATTTAATTCTTCACTTACATAATGACAAATGCTTCACTTCCCTGCCAACTTTACTAAAATAAAATCCCTTTTCAAGTTCCCCAACTGCAAAACTCTCGGTCTGTAATGTTATTAATTTATTTGTTACTCACTTAGGTTTAGTGTTGGCAAATTTGAACAATCAGGTTCTAATATCACAGATCGTCAGAGTTCACAGTTTCTGGCTTTTGTGGCAAAGATGTATCATGTTCATACTCACAAACATCCAACTGCCATTACTTGGAAAGGCGCATGTAGGGGCTGGATTTTCTGCATCCAGCGGTAACGCTCTAGTTTCTCCATGACAATGGGAAGAACAGCTGAAACAGACATGTCTATTACATCTCTAAATACACAGTCTAGTTGATATCATGAGCATGGTTCAACAAGTCTGGCTACCAGGTCACCACAGCAGCTAATATTTTCATTATGGCACTCAGTACGTTCAGAACTACTCCTGAACACCAAAGGTGTTGGATGAATGCATGACCTGTGGTGTAAGAACACTGACAGATTGACAGACTAAGTAGCTTTAAAAAAACACTGACTGACTGACTGGCTAAACTAACTAACTAACTAACTACATGTAGCAGTCATTCTTGAGAAGCTACTAGTTCCTCAGCTACTCAAGAAATTCCTGGATGTCAATTACTGTGCTCACATGAGCCCACCACTGTCCCTGTCCCAAGCCATATGAATTCAGTCCACACCCACCCAAGCTATCTCCTTAAGATCCATTTTAACATTATCCTCCCAGCTACACTTTTGTCTTCCAAGTAGCCCTTTCCTTCAGGTTTCCAAACCAAAACTCTGTATACACATCTCCTCTCCCCTATAAGTGCCACATGCCCCATTTGTCACATTCTCCTCGACTTTACCACCTGAATAGCATTTGGTGCACAGTACAGATCATGAAGCTCCTCACTATGCAATTTTCTACTGTATCCTGTTATTTCCTCCCTCTTACGTCCACACATCTTCCTCTGCACCCTACCTACATCTACATATTTTAATATTTATGTTCTTATATAACAAACAAAAAGAGAACATATTCTAGACTTGAATAGTAATAGGCATCCCCTAAGTTTGACCTGTCCTTAATTTCTTCCTGCATGCAATTCTGATTTGTAAATGTTATTCAGAATACTTAAAATCTGCCACATTTTCGAAGGATGTAATACCTACCTTAAGAATGTGATTTCGTCCTACATTCTCATCACATAAACTACATATATTTGAAAAGAAAGTGCTAAAGAAATTGCTAAAGAATGTGCTACTGGCTAGGGAAGAAAAGGTGCTACAGGGCATGATTGATAGACTAATTGAAATTGGAAGACGCTATGGAATGGAAATGAATGTGGGAAAAACTAAAGTAATGAAAATCTCAAGGCAACCATCCCCAATGAAAATTATGATAGATAAAAAACAATTGGATAATGTGGAATATTTCAATTATTTGGGTAGCATGATAACAAGTGATGCAAGGTGTACACGTGAAATTAAATCCAGAATTGCCATGGCAAAAACAGCATTCAACAAGAAGAAAAATCTTTTCACCAGCAAACTGGAATTAAATTTAAGGAAGAAACTAGTAAAGTGCTACATTTGGAGCATAGCTTTGTATGGTGCTGAAACGTGGACACTTCGGAAAGTAGATCAGAAGTATCTGGAAAGTTTTGAAATGTGGTGCTGGAGAAGAATGGAGAAGATCAGTTGGACCGATCGTGTGAGAAATGAAGAAGTATTACACAGAGTCAAGGAGGAGAGGAATATCCTACATACAATAAAAAGAAGAAAGGCTAACTGGATTGGTCACATCTTGCGTAGAAACTGCCTTCTGAAACACGTGATTGAAGGAAAGTTAGAAGGAAGGATAGAAATGACGGGACGACCAGGGAGAAGACGTAAGCAGCTACTGGATGACCTTAAGGAAAAGAAAAGATACTGCAAATTGAAAGAGGAAGCACTAGATCGCACCCTGTGGAGAACTCACTTTGGAAGAGGCTACGGACCTGTCGTAAGACAGACTACAGAATGAATGAAAGAAATTATTTTGCCCCCCTACAAAATTATTTTGACCCTAAGGCTGTAGGCATACTAACCACCATGAAAACCTCAAATCTCATAAAAGTATTTCACATGTTTTGACTTACTCATTCCTGGTGCACACATTATGATTCTGGATATCACGACCTGAGATATCCCTTTAACGGCTGCTATCTAACAAATAAACAGGCATGAATTAATAAATTGTACTTCACAGTCCAACATACAAAATACTAGAGGAACAACACAAAGCATTACACAGGGAATCACTGCCCCTTTCACTGTGACACTGAACGCACAGACATATTTGGAAATAAATGCAAAGAAACTTCTTTACACTGTTCTGAACACCAGTGAGAAAACAATGCATGAAGAAACATGTATGTTCCATAAAACACTAAGTTCTAAGAAAAGATTCATAACATACAGGGTGTTTCAGGAGGAATCTGCCATAATTCAGGAGAACATTCCTTAGGTTAAATTTACTTCGATATAACCAAACATACCTACATCCAAAGTTAAACAGTTATGGAGATAATGATGCCAGAAAAATGTGTTCTTCTTGCGGTTCACATACTGTTCCTTTGATCATGCTGCATTATCTGTACACTCTGCAGGTCCATCCTTGAGCTGATAGCCAAAGCCAAGCCATATGGAGGCGAGTGTGCTATGTAAAGTACTTGGAAGCATAAGGATGATTTTTATGGAACTAGTGTTAGTTATTTCCACTTAATACGTGTCTTCATGTCACTCAGATGTTAACTAACTAACTCCATTAACATGATCTTAAGTACAGATGTCAACATTACACAAACTACAAATTCCTCACTGTCATAATATGTAGTTGGTAATCAATAAACATATAACAATCCTCATTCTATAAAAATTATCTCATCATTATCTCCATAACCATTCAACTTCAAATACAGGTACTTTTGATTATATTGATGTACTTTAATCTAAGGAACGTTCTTCTGAAGCATGGCAGATTCATCCTGAAACGCCCTGTATACTGCCATCAAATATCCAAGATCTTGCACCATCTTCATGTTTGTAATTGTTAACATACCACAAAAATTTTTCACACAAAATTTGTACACACGGCTTACGATCTATTTGTACACAAAAGTAATGAGGATACAAGAGATGACACCATAGACCTGTCTTTCCACACAAATCGGGGAATGGAGGCAGACAAAAAACATGCTGGCCACCTGAACAGGAATACAAAGGAAAGAAAATGGGATAAAAGGGGGAAAAAACAATAAAATAAAAGAGGAATGAAAGAAAGAATGTAAGAAATGGAAGAAAGAAAGAAGGAAATAAAGAGAGAAAAAGTAGATGAGAGGGCACCCAAAAATTCAAAACTGCATTCATAAAAGCCCATCAATGAAAATAAAAAAGAGCTACTTGAACCCAGTCCAAAGCTTCAAACCCTTTTCCTTCACTATCAATTGTAATATTACCCTCACATTTACTCCCAAGCCTTCGCTGGAGGTTTTCCAGCCAAAATCTTGTATACATTTTTTACTTTAACCATGTGTGTTACACGTCCTGCCCATCAAACTGCCCTTGACTTAATCATACAATGAGTCTTACCCTGGACTGTGTAACTTTATTTTCGTTCTCATCATATACATCGATGCCGTGTAACAACTCGTTCTGGCGCATCAGTGGGATATTCACACAGTTCGCAGCTGCCACTGCTGCAAATGGGACATAGCGCTGCAAAACACAACGTGACAACCCATGAATTAATATTCTCCCCCTTCACTTCCCACTGGAGGTCAACACACAATTTCACAAAGCTTAATTGTGGAAAGAATAATTTATGTGAGTTTGTAGGTTTCCACAGTGGTGTAATTGAGGATTACAGTCTTCTGGAATGTGGGTGCTGCGTTTTTCCTGAGGTTTCAAAGGAATGTAGTGCCTCCACCTCCAAGGGTCCAGCAGTCCAAGAAGAATGCATTCTTATTGGACTGCTGGACCCTTGAAACCAAGGCACTACCAACATTTAAGACATCAAGAACCACTCGCATGACAATGCAGTGCCACATCCAGAAGACTGTAATCCTCATAATAATTTAAGTTAATGTTCCTGTTGTATAACGGGTATGAAGCATCAATGTAATCCACAACCCTGTGTCTTTTATTAACACTTTCACTGCTGGGTATTTAAATCCCTGAGTGTGTTAAATTGCCAGGAATTTATTGAATGTTAAACAATTATTGCATCCTCTTATAAATTATAAAATATAATTATATATAAAATTATATATAAAATGCATAAATGTTTTCTAGTTGTCAGCTAGGTTTTAATAAAGATGTAAAATATGTTTCCTGAAAGAACTTATTGTGTGCATGGCCTATTTAAGGCAAAAGAGCAGAGTAAATTTTAGATCGACTAAAGTCGACTCTGGCAAATTAAAACGTAAATACTTAAATCGACCACGGTTGACTTTGGCAGTGAAAGTGTTAAGAAAATATATATAAAATATGTATCCAACGCCTGGACTCCAATTATTATATATATATATATATATAATCTAATAGTTTTAGCATACTTTCCAAATATTTTAACTTTACTAATACACATCTTATTACGCCCACAAAAAAGTTTTATAACCGTCAGCTACTCAATGAGCATAAATTGTAAACTTGTGGGATCCCACACACTAAGAATTATATACTACAATGAATTCCATATATATTACATTTTTACCTTGTTTTAAAACATTGTAATGATAGTCTGATAATGGCCTGTTAAGACAGAAACATGTGAGCTGTTCTTAATAAAAGATGCATAGTCATGTTGGATGGAATATTAAAATGATTATTATTGAGTGATAAGAAGCATTGTCAGAATATCACCAACTCTGATGCCAATCATGCCTGCATGTGATGCACCCTGTGACTGCAAACAACACTCTGGTGATGCCGAGGCGTAGTGCTGACCACCCACCCCCATCTATCACCGAGGTTAAAAAAAAGAGTAAAGTTCTTCATGGCCTGTTCTAGGGTGAACTTTACCTTTACATTTTTACCTTGATGTTTGGCTCTTTTGAATTTGCATTTATTACTGTACATTGCAGTGAGTACACAACTGCAGAAACTGTACTACTGCAAACCAGCTACATGTCAAACTGTTTTACGTAAGTTGCTTCCTAATCCACTGCATTTGCACGTCACTGCTGGTAGATGAAAAGGCCATCAATTCAGGGACCATATACAGGTGTCTCATTGTTTTGAGCAGCGCAGCTGTCACAGGATGTCCTGGCAGATACATGTTCTCTGTGCAATAAAACTGCTGAGCTAAGGCAAATGATTAAGGAGAGATGCTGTATGTCCAGTTCTAGGGGCATATGGTGCCTGTAATGGTTTTCAATTGGTGGGGATCTTGATAAAAATGACTTTGTCATGCAGAATGCAATTAACAAAGGAACAGGTTAAGTGGTTAGTAGCTGAAGTCCCTAAAACTGGTACAAACTTGTATGCATTTGTCATATGGAGTGCAATGATGACAAAATTAATACTGGGACAGAAAATGTCTTGTACCTGCAACAAGGGAGAAGCTCGTTTCTGCCAGAAGGCTTTGCACCCCAGTGCTGTAATCATTGCTGATGCTGTGGCTGACACATATGCCACACCAAGTTGGGTTGTAGTGGTTGGAGACTTGGCATTGCGATTTGTGTAGTTGACAAGAGCATTGAATGACTGATTTACCCATTGCCAGAACACAACAGCTGGTGCAGTTCTGAAATATCAGATAAAACAACTAGTACACTCTTAATGTTTATCAAAGTGCAATCACACTAAGGAACCTGCACATTTTCTTTCCTGTTCAACACGTTACTGTCATAAACAAAACATGATACAAAGTACATATCCCACATATTTGTCATCAAAATCACAATCCAGAAATTCACTATAGAATATTAATGAAGAGTGAATACAGTGGACCCTCGAACTTCGAACAGTTTGATGTTCGAACAACTTGAAACTCGAACAAAAAATTCGAGGAAGATCAGGTTTTTAAATCAAACAAAAACTTGAAAGTCGAACAAAGATCACGTGGTCGCCTTCTCTCTCTGCATGGTCCAGATGAAAGAAGGGTAATTCACCTTCCAGTGAACAGTAATATCCCTCCTACTATTAGTATTGATTGATTATTATACAATATTTTTTATGTATGTACTATTATAAATAAAAATTTTCAATTATTGAAATTAAATATACTTGTTTTATCATTATGATCTTTTGAAATAGGCACTTAAAATGTTTTATATTGGGTAAATTTTGGGGGTCTGGAATGGATTAATTCAATTTACATTATTTCTTATGGGGAAATTTAACTCGAAAGTCGAACAACTTGAAAGTCGAACCGTCTCCTGGAACGGATTGTGTTCGAAGTTCGAGGTTCCACTGTATATCTGTTCCTCTTGCGTTCCTTTCCACATAGGCCACCGCAGCATTCTGCATAGAAAGATTTAATTGTATCCTTCCATTTCCTGCAGACCAGGAATGGCCAACAGCTACACTACAACTCAATGGTTGACTACTATCTCCTTATCAATAAATATACAGGATACACTCACAAACTCGGACCTTTTGCTTTAAATATAATATATTTCAGACACAAACATTTTGACCCTTAAGGTCCACCAGCAGTGACACCATACAACAATTATATGAATCCCACAATAATAATAATAATAATAATAATAATAATAATAATAATAATAATAATAATAATAATAAAATTTAGTGCTTTATAGGCATGTAAGATAAAAAGGTTAGTTGTTGAATGTTCTGTATATTTATTATCAAAACCCGCACAGAATATTAAAGTACAAGACCGATTTTCAGTTTATCTTTATAGAGTTTATTAAATGTATATTCATGCCCACAAGAGTGAGACAAATGGCTACATTTTAATGTGCTGATGCAGAATCATACAACAAAACACATGAGTAAAATTACTGCTTTCTTATTAACTCTGAAATGTACTAAGTATAAATGATTTTAAATTATTATACAAACACCAAATATCACTTGAATATAACATCACTACTGAGATGATATTTTCAGCAATGCCAGTATTACCATGACAGGGCAGGTCTTCTATTTCTTGCAACCTCCCTTCAGCCTCCACATAGTTCATAATTACTGTGTTACCGTACATTACCGGAAACCAACACAAAGTACAGAAAATTGTGTTACTCCAAACAATTCATGCAGATGCAGTATTACTCTGTTAACTAAGAATTGAAAGTGATAGTGATAGTGATGACTGATCCAAAACAAACAAAGAAACAAACAGACAGACCATTTTGATAGTGACTGACAGTAACAGTTTTCTGTTATTACTGTGAAAGAGAAACGTGTGTGTTTAATACGTAACGCTAATTTAGCCAAACGTAAGAACAGAAATTTGGAACATAATTTTAAAACTGTTCACAGAGTTTTTGAATTACAGCCCCTGATGTCAGTGAATTGAGGAAGAAATAACCTGAGTTCTGATTTCAGTCACAGCAATTTCCACACAAAAGTGCTACTGCAAATATGGCGTGTTTCTGCATATCTTAGGTCTAATGAAACACAACCATCTGATGGTGGAGTAATGACAGCCGAGGCCTTTCTCAGAGCAGCTAAAAACATGGGGGATTGAGGTTAATGAAATGTTAATGAAACTCAAGCAGTGAACACTAGAACCTTCACTTAATTATCATTATTATCAACATCACCATCACTGTCATCATCAACATCAATTATGTAGGCAGAATTAGGCATAAATGCCTGTTACACTGTATCTTAACATTACGTTATGGCTATGACAATCCATGAGTACTGGAAATGGTATCTACTCATCACATTTTTACCATTGCCTCATTCAAAAATTATTAGCAAACTACAGTAATGATTAAAGAGGTTCTCATTTACTGAAGGTTTCCCAGCTGAAACTTTATAACATGATTCCCGTTATAGGAATAACTAACCGGTAGAACTGCAGCATGGCACCAGTGATTGCCATGCCTCCTGGCACTTGGAATGACATTCGTCCAAACACATTCTGCTTGTCCCCAGTGTCTGGATGAAATGCAGATTCATACAGCTTCTTGGCATAGACAACTTGCTCCCACGTTGTCCCTGGTGGCTCTTTACCTATCCTGAAATACAGAAGGCGCCACTTTTCCTTCATAACTTAATGTAAAAGTTTATTGTGCAGGCAGGACTCAGACACACGTCTCATGACTGCAGAAGTTAATGCCTTACACATACCCGAAAGACAGATCTCAGACACACGTCTCATGACTGGACAAGTTAATGCCATACACATACCTGAAAGACAGATCTCAGACACACGTCTCATGACTGGACAAGTTAATGCCATACACATACCTGAGAGACAGATCTCAGACACACGTCTCATGACTGGATGAGTTAATACCACACAAATACAAATAAAGCACTCTGATTCAGGATGGGTACCCTATTAGTTTGATTATTATTACTATCACACACAGTCACAGCACTACTAGCTGCTAGAAGCTGGTGCCCTAGACAAACCATGCACTCAGTGCCCCTCCCCCCCACCCTGCCCCAAGGACAGATCTTGGCTTAGGTTTCTGATGAAAAGGAAAGATTTTGCACCTATTTCCAATTTATGTTCTTAAATATATTTTCTTTAACTAAAGCATAACTATTTGGTTAGTCCCAGTTCTAAGAATTATTCAGTCACCTTAAAATTACAAATCAATAGCTAAAAAATAAAAAAAAAACTTAACATGCACAAAATTTGAAGCTGAAATGGGGTTTTTACCCTTAACCTCTTCCTACCACCCCACCTGTCCCTTCTTTCAACTTCCTGAATACTGATAAGCACAAGCAAGCAGGGCAACAAGCTGTTATGTCCAATGAATGCTATTTAAGTGTTTGCCTATGTTTACAATCTAATCAGCAGTTTGTTACACAACCAAATCCATGCATGCATATTAACAGTCCCTTTCCCACAACATTAAAATTCTACGTAAAACCGTAGAAATTTCAGTTTCAACTTTGTTACCTAAGTGTAAGTTATAAAAATTAAAGAAACATAACATTATGATGATGTAAATATGTGCCATATTTGCAGCTACTTCAGTCCTTGTATTGAACTTGAGTTTTACTAAGTTCCTAGACTAATACATTAGAAACTGCAGTCACAGACATCAAGTATTCTAACATTATCTCATTCTCTAATTTACCAAGTTCAACTGGCCATTGTATTATAAACAGGTACCAATATTAAAATACCTCCCACATGTCCACAAAAAGTATGTGATATTTATTTTGGGGTTGTTTGCAAAATCACGTTTCTGTTTTATTTCTGGACAGCATTTTATGTGCACAAATTATTCTTAATACACTGTAGCAACCGCATATTCAAGTTACTGCTTTGGGGAAGCCCAGGATCTGAGCTGCCGGACATAATTTACCAGATGAGTGTCAAAAACATTGTAAATCATCATATAATTTTAACACTAATTGTTCAGTATCACAAAATGAACAAAAAAGAAAAGAAATGAAACATGTACCAGTACTCAAACAAAAAGATGATATGTTTTGACTGGGACCTTTTGGGGAGGGACCAGTGCCCAGTAGACCCTCCTCTTGAGTGAGCCATTGCACTGTGTTAGTGAAATACCGTTTGCATATAACTGAATATATGAAAAACATGGGCTACTTTATGCTGTAAATGTGTATTTTGTGCAGGCCACTCTTCTGCAAAACCCCATTTCAAAGCAACAACAAAACCAAAAAGATACGAAGAATGGGATCTCTCCCGAATATACACAAGAATGTATGTACAATCCACACACCTTGCACCAGACTAAGCCAAAAATACAGCACTTCATGTATAGCATTAGTTCCCTCAATTTGCAGTTTTTGGGGATAAATTATGTTTAAAACTTCACCTGTACTGTTCAACCAGCTGTTTTGCAGAATCTAGAGTGTCTTCCGAAACAATACATGTACGAGGATCAGTCACCCAAAAGAAATGCTTAAGTCTTCCCGAGAACGAACTTTGATCCCACAAGGGTTTATCAACGTCCAAACGAGGAAACGCGGCCATAATCCGTTGTCAGCTCAAGAGCTAATTATTCCAAACGAATTACGAACGGTAACCGGCGAATAAGGGCGTACGTTCCACGGTCGAATTGCCACGCATTAACTGATAACTGCTCAGCACTATACGAAGTCCCATTCCATTTGTAATTGCACTAACGCACGGCAATTTGTGAGCATTCAGTTTACTCCCGTGTCGAGACAGGCCTAGTAGGCGTACTTTGGTCATTTGGGGATCGACATCCTTTTAAAAAAAAGACTTATCTAATTCTGCAGCACAAACTCATGCAGTGCGATTACTACAGGATTACATCACGAAGTCCATAACTTCCCAC
This sequence comes from Reticulitermes speratus, assembly GCA_021186555.1. NCBI lineage: Eukaryota > Metazoa > Arthropoda > Insecta > Blattodea > Rhinotermitidae > Reticulitermes > Reticulitermes speratus. The sequence goes on along the minus strand of JAJKFL010000010.1, from coordinate 1,472,843 downwards.
GAAGACAACAAACTCATCTTCATTCAGCGACTGCCTGTGACCACGGACCCTACTTTCTCCACGGATAAAGACCCAAATGCTGCTTCATTACTGGTCAAGACAAATCTGCTATTGTCTTGTGACTGGCCCAGAGCACTAGGGATCTTTGCGATTGTCGACACCTATTCCGAATAATGGGAATTATTTGCATGTATGATATCAAGTTTTCACAGCGTTGTTACGAATAGTCCTATGGGAAATGCTGCATCTGCAAGGTAGACAACTACCTTGAAGATGGAAGCAGCAAGCTCCTCCGAAACAACGGTAGCAAACCTAGTTCCATTTAGTTTCACGCAGTGTACACATCCCACCCAACACGCTACTGAAATGTGGCAACTTCTCAAGGGTGATTGTACCTCGGTTCTCTTTGTACCAACACAAATGAAATATTTACAGTACAATCGTCTACAATTCAACGCTTCCGTGCAATATAATTTTGGGCAGCACTATTGGTCATCCTGATGTCAGCTGATGAACAGCTGGCTATACAATGTGACCAATAGAACGAATTATAAAATCGTCGGTCAGGTTCAGCACAGTGAATGGATGTAATATGAATAATGCTCTGTTATAGGAAAGAAAACTTTGCTTTCACATATTTCACAGAGCTCTTTTATTCTTCTTAACCCTTTACGACAAGCGTAACAACTGCTTACATTAGTAAGAATATATTATTAATATAAGTTCCAAATTATAATCCGACTATTATTTTTATTTCCCATCAGCACTAACCACAAGTAAATAAACGTAATCTGAAGCAGACACATGTACGTATGTTGGAAATAATAAGCAAAATATTTAATTTAGTGTATGACACAATCTGAATTTAATTACGTGTGCAACTCTTTCCTGAATAACATTTTAGTCATGATCGAGATTTTGCCTTCACAGAGTAGTGCTTAATTAAGCGAGGGTAAAACTTTATCTTAGCGTTGTTGTTCAATTATAATAATTCAATAATTATTTACAAAAAAAAACAATCCTTTTTGTTGAGTTTATCTTCTGCGCATGCCCAGTATAATGGAGTTCGATGGTGGACTGCTCACGGACGGCCTCGGCAGCTTGAAACGGAACAGGACAGCTGGGGCAATAATTTCTCCCAGCCAATATGGCGGACGTGGAAAGTCACTCACCGATAAAAAATTGTAAAAAATTCGAAAATATTAGTAAATGTTGAAGAAGCTCTTCAGGATATTTTAGTAGTGTCGTATGCATTTGAAAACAAGTTATACCAAGGCGTTCTGCTTGATTCAACGAAGAAGTGAGTAGAAATTAATTTCTAACTCCGCCCTTGTTTGTGATGCCAACGCTGCAACTTTCAGAGTGAAGTGAACTAGCTGTTGCCTTATTGTATGCACATGTGCGAGGAGTATTGTGATAATAACCACCTGAATATGTATCTTCATAATTTTCTGCGCCGATTGGTGTATAAAAAAGTGGAATCAATCTAAGGGTTGCAAAATTTGTGATTTAGAGTTTAATCCTGTTACATGTTAGCTGTCTGTACACTAGGTTGGAAGCAGCCATATTAGTGCGGTTAGCAGTTTACAGTTTCTTTGTTTAGTGCTATGTACACTGATGAAGTTTATATAACAATTCGCTGTATTTATTTAAGTATAATGCATTTTAATGTTTTTATTTTTTAGTTATATTTTTGATCACACGAAACCTTCCCTTTAATATTCAAATGAGTAATTACAGATTTCCGTTTGTGATGTGTATGTGAAAAATCATTATTATTTCACACTTTAATTTAGTGTAAACTGTGTGATACGTTTCCTCTGTAACAGTGTGATGTGACTTTAAGAGCGAAATATGGTGATTTTGTTAAGAAAGGCACATTGTACTTGTCGGGCGAAGGCGTGACATGACCCCACGGCGCAGACCCCGTTGCTTACCGCAGTTCGCAACCACGGTCGGGCCGGTTGGTGCGGTTCACGGCAGAATTGCGTTGCGTGATACCAGACTTCTATTTCAGTACTTGTGATAGAAAGAAAGTGGCGCATTATTGGCTACGTAATGTATACTTTATTTTTACTTGAACATGGCAGTGTTGTTTGTTTAGTAAACGTTACTGTAAAAGAAAGCTTACAGTATATGTCGTGTGATGTTTTATGTAACACGTTCGTGATATCATATTATTCATGAGGGAACTTTTTTGGATTTGGATTTAATATTCCGTTTAAGGTTTTAGAAATGTCAGTATTCTTGAGCAGAACATGCAGTTTGCGTTATATTGCATTTTAAAGCTCTTATGTGATCTTATAATATTAATTACCCGCATATTTATATAAAAATATGGTGGCACAGAATTGAATAGATGCGTTTATTTCAGGTGGAGGATTACGTTATCAGTCTAAAGTTAAAAGTTTCCGTTATGTTCTCCGTAATATACTGTATCGGTATGTAGTGTAGAATTGCATATGCAAGTGCACGGTGAATTGGTGCACCGGTTCAACATTTTCTTCTTTTCTTCACATAACTGGTAGGCTACTCTCAAACATAATTCACATAAATGATACTGTCCAACATTAAATCTCAAAAATGTGGTTCCCATGGCGGTCAGTGTAAAGATTACGGGCTCAACGGTAGTGATGTTTCGTGATTTTGGGGGATCCATCATCATCATCACGGTATAAGATAAACCTGAATGTGGAGGCAGCATATTCGTTCGGAATCTGCAGCATATTACATGGCAACGACACGTCAGAATTGGTCATAATCTTGTTGTTATCAACAGTTCGCACAGCGTTACATTTAATGAAAATGTGGATTTTAACGGCAAGTGTTTATCGGAACTTGGAGGTAACAGAATATTGTTTTCATGTACATGCAACAGCTTCCCTTGAATAACGGATTAAGAAAAAATTTTGGTTTCTGCGAAAACAGCGGAATGTTATAGAACTGAGTATTGTGTTAATCTGAACGTAGCTCAGACCATTCAGGCACAGTGGTTACTATATGTACCACCAGGTTTAACATTCACAAATTCTACGTTCTGTCCACACAGTGTATTTATGTGTTTTGTGTGGATCTCAGAACAAACAGCGATTATTTCACTATACAGCATTAACTGCTAGGTTTGTATAACCGAGACGGAGTGTGTTTACTGCGCGGTACGGACTGAATCTTTATTATAAACTTCTGGTCAATTTTTGTGTTTACGGCTGTGCCATGGCTCAGGCGGTTAGTTGCCGGCCTCTCACCCAGTTCAGACGGAGGTTAGTCCATGTGAGATTTGCAGTGGACAAAGTGGCACTGGGACAGGGTTTTATAGGAATCGTTCGGTTTTCCCGTCAGTATCATTACACCAGTCACACCACCTTCCGAACCACAAATAACGAGTCTGATTGGTTGTTTCAAAGCGCCGAAATCGAATGTTATTCCGGGAAAAATAACTAGTTTGAATTCTACTGGTTGTTCCGAAACGTATCCATTTCTTTAAAATTATCCATGTTGCGTGCAGTAAGATCAGTCGCCATATATACACCAACAACTGCACTATGATTTGATACAATGATACGCAAACATGTAAACCTCCTCAAAGCTTCGGCCATCTTCAGGGAGGTATTCAACAAAGAAAAATACATTAATGGCTAGGTATGTCATAGTAGTGCAGCAATACAGTTAAAACACTGATGTTAAAATGGTTAAACAATTTAAAAAGCATAGTACAGAATGTATATAGTAATAGTTATTGTTTGAATTGCAAACAAACATCTCTGCTAATTTTAAAGGATGTCATCCCGTTGTGTTGTTTGTAACAGAAATCAAGTCGAAATCCGTCCAAACACAACTAAATTCTATTCATTATACAGAACTACATGTTTCAACCTATTGAGGAAGGAATATTTCTTCCTCCGTATGTTTTAAACACAAATTGTGAACCTGAGGATAACCTGAAATAGGTCGAAACATGTAGTTCTGTATAATAGACAAAATTTAGTTGTGTTTGGACGGATTTCGACTTGATTTCTGAAACACCTTGGCAGAAAGTCATCTTCGTTTTCAGGGATATGCTCCTATGTCTCCTGTGGTTGCTTGTATCACCATGGATGGATGCACACCATTTTAATATCAGTATTGTAACTGTATAACTGCACTACTATGATATAACGCCAGTAATGCATTTTTCTTTGTTGAATACCTCCCTGAAAATGGCCGAAACATGTAGGAGGTTTTCCACAGGACTGAATATCATTGTATCTAATTATAGTGCAGTTGTTGGTATATATATATATATATGGTGACTTACTCTTTTCAACCTCGTTTCTCTCTAAATTTTGACAACCGACAATCAGCATGAGTTTCCCATCTGGACAGGACTCCGTTAATCCGTGTGACCCCACCAGACAAAGAGGCGCCCTGCCGTCGCTTTGCCCGATGCTCCCACGCTAGCTTACACAATTTTCCTCATCTAAAATTTAAACAAAATCAGATTAACCAAAACAGAGAGACGTAATGCTGTACAACGGCCCTAATCACACGTCTCATGCCCGGAACTAGATCAATACGCCGAAACTCAAGTTAGCTTCGTGTCTCAGGGGCGCCTGTTCTTGGGATCGAACCAACTACGGGCTGTCTCAGTAGCTGCCAATAAAAGTAGTAGATTGCAGCAGTAGACGGTATGATTGAGTTGGTATTATTACAGGTCTCACCGTTGCCGAAAAAATGCCCACTGGGTTGTAGCACCCCTCACTCTAGTGGTGCTAGAAATCCAGAGGCCTGGTTTGCAGTGCCTTGGGTTGGGCCTCGGCTTGCAGAATTTCATTCTGTAGTCTGTCTTACGACAGGTCTGTAGCCTCGTCCAAAGCGAGTTATCCACAAGGTGCGATCTAGTGCTTCCTTTTTCAATTTCCAGTATTTTCTCCTTTCCTTAAGGTCATCCAGTAGCTGCTTGCTTCTTCTCCCTCGTCTTCCCGTCATTTCTATCCTTCCTTCTATCTTTCCTTCAATCAGGTGTTTTAGAGGGCAGTTCCTACGCAAGATGTGACCAATCCAGTTAGCCTTTCTTCTTTATATTGTATGTAGGATATTCCTCTCCTCCTTGACTCTGTGTAATACTTCTTCATTTATCACACGATCGGTCCAACTGATCTTCTCCATCCTTCTCCAGCACCACATTTCAAAACTTTCCAGATACTTCTGGTCTACTTTCCGAAGTGTCCACGTTTCAGCACTATTACGTACAAAGCTATGCTCCATATGTAGCACTTTACTAGTTTCTTCCTTAAATTTAAGTCCAGTTTGCTGGCGAAAAGCCTTCTTCTTGTTGAATGGCAAAAGCAGCATGGCTTGGCTTGTAGAATGCAGCAGAAATTACAGAATTTATAGTAGGGTCTATAACCGAAATACGACGTTAGTGTTAATACAGTCTTTCTTTTATCGCCGTACCGAGCGCGGCAGCTTTACTGCACAGAAAGACTGCATTAGCCGGTACATCCTGTCACAGCTGCGGTGCTCAGGACAGTGGTAAAAGAAACGCACTGTGTCTTATAAAACGCAATTACACTGGCAGTCTTAGTGCAAGCAAACAATTAACAGAGTAAGTATTTTTATGTCGCAGTAAAATGTTGTTGCTAAAATAAACAAACCACTGCACGCAGCAGAGTGACTTACAACTGACACACAGAATTAATTTAATTTCGCATTGAAGACGTTTATCCGTGAATACACAAGCGTGAGTCGTGTTTGTGTCTGATGCACGTGCAGTGATCGTGAAGAGGTCAAATGTCGTTCCAAATAGCGGCATACTTATTCTTGTAAACGAAAACCGCGGTGAAGGGTTGTACTGACTAAAATACAGACATTCCCCGACTTAACCAATAGTTACGTTCTGGAAGGTCCGGCCCAAGTCGAGAGTGAGAACACGCATGGTCAACTGTATGTGCATATACAAGGGAGTCAAGATGAAATGCAAGCTCCAACACACTGGAACATGATCGGCCGCAGCATGACCTCCCCGCCGCCTGTGTTAGCGCCCAGCAGTATTCTTCCGCCACCGTCTCACTGCGCTTTCATTCTTGCAAGGAAAAATTCGATGCGCGTTTGAAGAATATACTGAACTAAGTGTTTTTATTTATCAAGTTTTACTGAGCTACGTTTATTTATATTATTATTTTGTTCTTTATTTATCATAATTTTACGGAATTTTATTTATTTATTTATTTATCAGGGTCTTACTGCACTAAGTGTATTTGTTTAGTTTTCTTATTTATCAAGGTGTTACTTTATTTATTTATTAGTTTTACTGAGCTACGTTCATTTATTGTTATTTTGTTCTTTATTTATCAATATTTTACGGAATTTTATGTATTTAGTTATCAGGGTTTTATTGCACTGTGTATTTATTTAGTTTTTTCTTTATTTATCAAGGTGTTACTGAATTTATTTATTTATTAGTTTTACTGAGCTAAATTTATTTATTGATCAAGATTTTACTGAACTGTATTTATTTATTTCGTTATTGAGTCGTGATTCGTTAAATACACCCATCCGTGCCTGACTAGCGCCAGGTTCGTGTACAGCACACATCCCTTAAATACGTACACATTTACATAGGTCTGCTTTGTTACTTTACTGCTCACACGACTGTACCTTATGCAGCAGTATACAGCGACATTGCCTGAGCGAATATAACAAAAAAGACGTCATTAATATTGCAGGCGGGGGAAGGGGGGGGTTTGCATGATTTAGAATGGCGATTTGTGAACTGAGTGGGTCGAGGAGGGGATTGGGAGCGGGCGGGGCGGAAGATGTGTCCTATGCAGAGAAGAAGAGAATTCTATTTACATATTTTGACGAAAAAGTCTTACATTTCGGTACACATAGGTGGATCACCTCGGCGCTCGCGGTGTCAGACTTTCGCGTTACCTACGTTTCTTCACAGTGCTCCGCGCCTACTTCGACTACAGCAGTGAACGATACATAGTGTGAAAGGTAAGGAATATGCCTACACGCTAAAAAAAAAGAATCATCGAAAAATCTTGAAATCTGCCAAAATGGCGGCCATGTCAAAATCACCTACGATTTTCACACTCTCACCATCTAACGTCTTACATTTCGGTACACATAGGTGGGTCACCTTGGCGCTGTTTTTTACAGGTTCACGATGCCGACACTATCTAACGTACAAAAGCAAGAAAACTACCGAAAACGGAAGAAGGAGGCAGAGGAGGGTTCACAGAGGCCGAAACACGAACTTCTCGGGCTCGATGACCAATGTTACCGCATGAGAGCCGCCTGCAGCAAAGGAGACATATGTGCTGCAGAAGTTGAGATCAACGGTATCACGACCTTACTGGTTTCTGCTCACATCTCTCCCGGTACCAGTCCTGATGACTTGAAATTCTTCCTACTACGATTTCTCATGGCATACACGCCCAAAGCAGCTAACGCGTTCAAAATCATCAAAGAACGAAAACTACACGAGATGCCCGTCCTGCTCACCGGCAACTTCAACCTAGATACTCGTCCCGGCAAGAATAACGACTGGTTCATCGAATTCATGAAAGAAGAACTCGGTCTAGAAATCCGCAACGATCCCGCGCAATCTACCACGCTCGGCGGCAGAGCGATAGATCACATCTTCACCAGGCGTCTCTCCCATCTCAAGAGCGTAAACTACGCGACCTACTTCTCATACCACAAGCCACGGCTAACCATTACGAGACATAAACACATACATATAACAACTTGTAAAAATGTCTGAAAAAATGCAAACTCCAATACAGTCAACTTCTTTCTTTCTTTCTTTCTTTCTTTCGCCCTTTCCTCACTCAAGCAGCTAAAACATTTTAACACCCGAAAAAAAAGATCGCCAACATTCAACTTGTCGGCGTGACGTTTTACGTACAATTTGCGGTTCAGTCGTAGCTTGAAACACCGAAGACATTGTTTTAAGTGTTCAGACAGACGAGGATGAGATCAGTTTCTGAGCAGTAGATGGCTCAATGTTAATGAAGGGCGTGTTAGTACAGGAAGTGACAACCGACTGTTGTCAAATAGAATAACGACCCTGTACTACAGATCTGGGAAGTTTAGGATAATTTTGGTAAAGTTCAGATGTAAATGGGAAAATAGGATTAGAAATGTAGTATTAGAAGTGGAATTAGTGTAATAGAAGTAAATAAGACTGTGCTTTGTCAGGTGGGGGTACACGGCCAAACCCGGTGTTCTGTACAACTACATACAGCTAATAAACATTCTGTTCTGTTCTGTCCATATGCTACACTACCGCCATTACCGTCTTTACCCATCTCTCCAGTAAATGTCTACTACAGAAAACTTCTCTCTACAGTTTTCTTGCTTGGCATTTTAATAATATATTATCATTCTCCTCCCCCAAACATAGGGGATATTTTCTCTCTCCAATCTTCTCCTAATCTATCTTTAATTTCCAAATCCCTGTTTTAAGTCGTATGATTCCTGGATTGAATTCATTGTTGATATTTAGGGCCATTTAGTACCACTGGCTGGTGCTGTGTTTCCAGCAACATTCAAGTCACTGCCGTCACGTATATTTGACCTTTGTTTCAAATAGTTTCTCATTGACATTGCAACTGGCTTTGTACTACACAGCAGCTGTAGTGTAGCATAAGTCCCGGTACTTAACATGGCGCCTCACGGATCCAAAGTGAAGGACGCGGTGTGAGTCACTCCGCAGGAGTACAGGGATCAAGTGTCAAGGTGATCACACACTAACACATAGATAAAAACAGTGCAGCAAAGTTTTAAAAACGAGAAATTACGAAAATGGTAAGCAAATAAGGTAATTAAATCAAAATCGCTATTCTGAACAGTTGGCGTGTGTAACAGCTGTAAAGAAACACGACAGACCATGCAGTTGAAAACCCTGAAATGAGTAATTAAACAGATGACACATGTAATGACAGATTTTGATACTGAGACAACAGCAATGCGACAGAGATCGGTAAGTTGACAAAACAGGACTGGGCCGTTGCGACACTTTGTGAGCTGCTGTAGAAAACTGTAGAACTGCAACGTGTCTGCAGTGAGTGTTTCACCAGTTGCAGTCTTAACCCTTTAAAGACTAACTCAAAGTCACATTACGACTGGGACTTACGACCAGTTTGTAGTCTGTGTATTGGGTACGGAGATCAACCTGAACTATACTTAAAAGACCCAGTTCGTACCCCGCAGTAAACACACTCCGTCTCAGTTATACAAACCAATCAGTTAATGCTGTATAGTGAAATAATCGCCGTTTGTTCTGAGATCCATACAAAACACATAAATACACTGTGTGGGCAGAACGTAGAATTGGTGAATGTTAAACATGGTGGTACATATAGTAACCGCTGAGCTTTGAAGGGTTAAAGGCGGTAATGCATTGCGTGGTCGCCTTGTTACATTCCATTATGCGCAATAATTACATAAACAAAAGTAGCAATTCAAAGACATCTATGATGCACAGTTTGGGGAAGCTATGTCAAACGGTCCTGGTGATATAGTAGCGCAGTTCGCACGGTTATCGAGTTCAGGGAACACAATTATGACGTTCGATGACAAGTCTGGCAATGTACGTATAGTGTGACAGTCCTGGCACGGTCGGTTTGTTAGTACCTCTAGATTGTCATTTCGTTAATGATAATTTTTTTACTGTCTTATAACTTAAGAAACGTGAATCTGAAGTACTGTAACCCTTTAAAGACTTACATTAACCTCAAATATATTTAAAGCTTCAGTTCGTACCGCGCAGTAAACACACTCCATCTCGGTTATAAATACCAATCAGTTAATGCTGTATAGGGAAATAATCGCTGTTTGTTAACCTGCTTATACAAGCTTTGTGATATCACTTCGCGACAAACGTTTTCTGATAAGGTTGTAGCGATGTAAATTCCATGCCACTGTAAACTGCCAATAATTGCAAATCCAATTTACATCGGCTGTGTGATGGTTTTGCTGTATTGATCTGGCGTGGGTCGTCAGGGAAGGGAATGCATCATCATAATAATAGAGCTTTTACCCCAGCCCCATTTCCATCATGAATTGTATAAATAAACAATACAGCATTCATCCACTATTGATCTCGTATGCCTAACGAGTACTTTATTATACTGTGTCAGTGCCTGTTGTGTGAATAAAGATGTAAGCTTTTAGGGTGGAAGATTAAAGTCTTCTGGTGTGTGACGCCGTGTCTTTCGTCCTGCTGTTCCCGACGTTTCGAAGGATCTTAGTGCCTTCGAAACGCCTGACACAGCGTCACATCCTAGAGTACCTGAATCTTCAGCAGCGATAACCTCAAATTTCGTGTAACGTGGCTGGCTCTGTCTTCATCTTCAGATAAAATGAAGATTGCTTTGCGTATCTGAAGATGGAGGCCGCCTAGAAGGGAGGGGAAGTCCTCCACCTGAAGGTTGCAGTATACAGACAGTTTCAATGTGTTGCAGACATTTGCCATGCGGAATCTCGTCACCTATGAACTTCCTGTCACAGCAGAGCGGCTCCAAGCCCGATTCCGAGGACGACAAGCTCTTCAGCCTGGGTCAGAGGTTTACGTACTTCCAGGACAAGTCGCCGGCAAACAAAAGCTTAGATATCGTGAATCCCCAGCCGTTCCATCTGAGAAGGACAATCCGTCCGCCCGCGCGCTACAAAAACTCGCGCATGACAGTTCGCCTCCGTCCGCGCCAAGTGTTGTGTTCAAAGTGTCGTAGTATCTGCAATGAGAACTCCGAGAATGTGGACCTGTCGAGGAAACGCAAGGGGTCTGAGCAGATGGCCAAGGTGGACAAAAAACTCTGTACCCCCGGTGAAGTACCATCAAAAAGCCCTCGGCCATTGTTTTCGGAGAACCAAAGTGACAACCAGCCTATCAAAAGTGCGAGTCCCCCTTCCGAAAATTCTAAGCTGTGTTCCACTCTCATTCCCAAAATATCAAGACTGCAGCCCACTGAAATATCCAATGCCTTAGGTGGGAATGTAAACAAAATAAAGATTGTAGAAAAGTACTGGGTTAGACCGAATGTAGGTTCTCAGGGAGACTGTGTTAGGGAACAGGACGAGGGCAGCGAGAAGGTGTATTGTGTGTCCATGGACCCCAAAATGCTAGTCGAAGACCGCAACTGTGACTCTGACCATTCCTCTGTACATAATGCTGTGAGTGGCAAGACTGAGGACGAGGTGGCCTGGCCGGCCGACAGCGCGTCCTCCGTGCAAGAACTGTCTGACAGTAAGGAGCGCATGGTCCTGCGCAAAAAGCGTAGCGTAGGCTCCATGGAGGACCTGTGGGACGAGAGTGTGTTCGAAGACAGCATGCGGAAGGCCCGCAACGCACGCACTACTCCCGTCATCAAAATTTCCTTCGGCTCCCAGGGCGAGGGCACCGTGCTCAAAATTCCCGCCAAGGTGCAGAAGTACATTCCGAGCGAAAGCGAGACGGAGGACAAGGTGGACCAGCAGAAACAGAAGACTAAGGACGCGAGTGCGAAGGCCGCGAAGCGGGCGCTCAAGAAGGCAAAGAAGGAGGCCCGCAGGAAGATGCTGAGCGCCAGCGGGGCATCCCCACGGTCCTTGGGCGGGGGTTCCCCGGCCTACGCCATAGGTGGAACTTCCCCGGCGTATGAGGCGCTATACCATCGCAAGCACAAGCACAAGGTAAAGCACAAGAAAAGGCACAAGGAGGAACGACGCCACAGCAAGAACGAGGCGGCAGGGCCGATGCTGGTGAAGGGTGTAGGTGAACCCAAGTGCTGGAATATATTAGCGCCCAGTGATTCATACAGCGCTATCAAAGAGCGGTGTCTCAAACAGAAGCTGTCTATCAGCCTCAAGCGTCTCAATGCCAATGCGTACATGCGCTGCGACTACCTGGGTTCGAACGGTTCAAAGAGCCCTGGAACTAGCAGTTGTAGCAATTCCGAGCTGTCCGATGACCATGGCGAGACAGTGCCCGACTTCCCACCCCCAACCAGCCACCCTCTCATGATGCGGATATCTACTCAGACGGTGGGCTGGTGCGTCACTGGCGACGGCCGACGGATGGCCGTGGGCGATGTAGTATGGGGCAAGATCCATGGCTTTCCTTGGTGGCCGGGAAAGGTAAAAACAGTTTACATTTACACTACTTATCTCAGCGGTAACACAGCTGACATCTTGTGAGATGCTTCACGTTCTCCAAGCACATACTGATAATACCGTTCTGAGCCTTGCAGAGTGGTCTGTCCATCTGTGTAGCTGTACAGGTCGTTTGTTAGTTTTTGGCCAGTTCAATTTTCAAGGCGAAGGCTAGAAGCGAGTGTCTTATACAGCAATACTGACAGCTGATTGGCTGACGAAACAAGACAAATACCCTCCCCTTGCCATCTGACACACACAGTAGGTCCGTCCGCCAGCTCCGCCAGAAACTAACAAATGACACCCAACGCATGCAAAAACTTGGACAAATCAGTTATTGTAATAACTTAATGCAGTTATTATTGTGTATAATGGAGATCTCCCTGATGTAGGTCTGTCGACAGGAAAATGTGGCAGTTAAATGGAATACGAGATATACGAAGTTGATGCATACTTCAACGGTGTGCGATAATTTGTTCAGCAAAGTGCACGGTAAAGATGAAGGAATTAAAAGTGAATTTTATGTATTTCACGGTTGAAGACAATCGGCAGGAAAATACAACGTTGTGTTTTCTTGTAGGCATGTTTTTCTAGATAACACGCAAATAAAGTAATAGTAAAAATGCATCTTACGAAAAATAATCTGTGAAATGTTGAACTGTGAAGTGCCCCTAGACCGTGATGTGGACAAACGCTATGATCATCGGTGGAAGGCCTAATCAGACTGTGCCAATGTTTCGCCATCCCTGTCGTAGGATATCGGTCCATCGCGAGGTACCGTGGGGCTCCGGTTTGTTGGTAGACGTTTGTTACTGTGGCTCATTTGATGTGACTGACACAGCTAGTGGACGGTGCAGACGAAACCCACCAACTGGTCTTCGGTACTCCGCTGTCGAATATCGGTGTAGTGCCGTCAAACAGGTAGCGTAGTTGGTACAGCGACTCGCTACGAGCTGGGCGGTCCGGGGATCGAATCCCGATGGGGGCGAGATTTTCCGCACTAGTCCAGACCGTCCCTGGGGCCCACCCAGCCTCCTAAGAATGGGTGCCGGGTCTCTTTCCCAGGGGTAAAGCGACCGGGGCGTGGAGTTGACCACCCACCCTCATCTAGCGAAGAGGTTAAAGAAAGAGTAGAGCTACACCTCTACTCCCCCTCTGGGGCTTCATGGCCTATTCTAGGGAGAACTTTACCTTTACCTTCAAACATGTCACCAGTTTCTCCTCGTAAATGATTCGTAATTATATTACCAACTCGGCGCCATGTAACATCACAATTTCGTGTAATCTGTAAAGAACGTAAGAAACGGTGGTGCTGGTTCTGATAGTATCAGGACTGATAACAGTGACGTCTGATATTAACAATAGTGCCGGTTAATAACTACATGCCCGCGTATCTGCGTCGGTCAGATATCGTACTGATAGTGATGGCATATCACGCAACAGGAATAATGATGATTATGATAATTATGATATACAGCATTAACTGATTGCATTTAGGCGCGATGATCGCATAGTAGCGAAAAGCGCCTATTAGCTTCGTCATGTCCGTCCGTCTGTCCCGCATGTATCAGCGCGGCTCCCACTGGACGGATAACCGTGAAGCTTCATATTGGGGACTTTTGTGAAACTCTGTCGGGAAAATGCAGATTTGGTTAAAATCAGGCACACATATCGGGCACTTTACGTGAAGACCCTAAGTACATTTTAGTGTTCTCGGCGACATTAAATCGCCATAAAAGCGCTCTCTTCGGCTGAAATGGTATCAGGCTGTTAGGATAGCCGAGGCGGCATAAACATTACGCAAACGCGCCACCATGTTGCGTTATATGTACATTGCCTAACTTGTTGTAACCCAGACGGAGTGTTTACTGCGCTGTAGGAATTGGATCTGTAAATATAATTCAGGTTAACTTAAGTCTTTAAAGGGCCAGTCCATGTGAGATTCGTGGCGCACCAAGTGTCACTGGGACAGGGTTATCCCCTGTCAGTATCATTCCACCAATGCTCCATACTCATTCATTCATCTACCACCGACGCTGTATAATGTTTTTCTCCCAGTACTTCAGTTTCCCCCTGTCAGTATCATTCCACCAATGCTCCATACTCATTCATTCATCTACCACCGACGCTGTATAATGTTTTTCTCCCAGTACTACAGTTTTCCCCTGTCAGTATCATTCCACCAATGCTCCATATTCATTCATCTACCACCGACGCTGTATAATGTTTTTCTCCCAATACTTCAGTTTTCCCCTGTCAGTATCATTCCACCAATGCTCCATACTCATTCATTCATCTACCACCGACGCTGTATAATGTTTTTCTCCCAGTACTTCAGTTTTCCCCTGTCAGTATCATTCCACCAATGCTCCATACTCATTCATTCATCTACCACCGACGCTGAATAATGTTTTTCTCCCAGTACTTAAGTTTTCCCCTGTCAGTATCATTCCACCAATGCTCCATACTCATTCATTCATCTACCACCGACGCTGTATAATGTTTTTCTCCCAGTACTTCAGTTTTCCCCTGTCAGTATCATTCCACCAATGCTCCATACTCATTCATTCATCTACCACCGACGCTGTATAATGTTTTTCTCCCAGTACTTCAGTTTTCCCCTGTCAGTATCATTCCACCAATGCTCCATACTCATTCATTCATCTACCACCGACGCTGTATAATGTTTTTCTCCCAGTACTTCAGTTTTCCCCTGTCAGTATCATTCCACCAATGCTCCATATTCATTCATTCATCTACCACCGACGCTGTATAATGTTTTTCTCCCAGTACTTCAGTTTTCCCCTGTCAGTATCATTCCACCAATGCTCCATACTCATTCATTCATCTACCACCGACGCTGTATAATGTTTTTCTCCAGTACTTAAGTTTTCCCCTGTCAGTATCATTCCACCAATGCTCCATATTCATTCATCTACCACCGACGCTGTATAATGTTTTTCTCCCAATACTTCAGTTTTCCCCTGTCAGTATCATTCCACCAATGCTCCATACTCATTCATTCATCTACCACCGACGCTGTATAATGTTTTTCTCCCAGTACTTCAGTTTTCCCCTGTCAGTATCATTCCACCAATGCTCCATACTCATTCATTCATCTACCACCGACGCTGTATAATGTTTTTCTCCCAGTACTTCAGTTTTCCCCTGTCAGTATCATTCCACCAATGGTCCATACTCATTCATTCATCTACCACCGACGCTGTATAATGTTTTTCTCCCAGTACTTCAGTTTTCCCCTGTCAGTATCATTCCACCAATGGTCCATACTCATTCATTCATCTACCACCGACGCTGTATAATGTTTTTCTCCCAGTACTTAAGTTTTCCCCTGTCAGTATCATTCCACCAATGCTCCATACTCATTCATTCATCTACCACCGACGCTGTATAATGTTTTTCTCCCAGTACTTCAGTTTTCCCCTGTCAGTATCATTCCACCAATGGTCCATACTCATTCATTCATCTACCACCGACGCTGTATAATGTTTTTCTCCCCGTACTTAAGTTTTCCCCTGTCAGTATCATTCCACCAATGGTCCATACTCATTCATTCATCTACCACCGACGCTGTATAATGTTTTTCTCCCAGTACTTAAGTTTTCCCCTGTCAGTATCATTCCACCAATGCTCCATACTCATTCATTCATCTACCACCGACGCTGTATAATGTTTTTCTCCCAGTACTTCAGTTTTCCCCTGTCAGTATCATTCCACCAATGCTCCATACTCATTCATTCATCTACCACCGACGCTGTATAATGTTTTTCTCCCAGTACTTAAGTTTTCCCCTGTCAGTATCATTCCACCAATGCTCCATACTCATCTTCATCTACATGTTGCTCTTACCAGAAGGACAAACGGGCGAAGCCTGAGAACCTTCCAAAAGTAGTGATGTTTCGGAAATCGAGGAGCATTGGATAGAAAAGTACTTTCACGTTTCTTTAGTCTTTAAAGGGGTAATTACACTTCGTAGTCAGACTTCGGCGTAACCAACACCGACACTGAGGATGGTGCCAAATGAGCGCCGAAACCGCGTCCCGTCATTTTATAACCGTTGATAAATAAGGTTCCTGTATTTTTTTTTCGTATTATTTTCACCGTGCATTTTTACAATTTACAAATTATACGCCAACGAAATGCACTATTTTCACTTCATATACTTTATTCTTCGACCCCTACACGTGTTTCGGCCTTTACAAGGCCATCATCAGAGGGCTCGTAAACTACATTCACTTCACATCCAATGTTTTTGTCTGCTGTCACATTTAGTCCAGTTTCATTGTCATATATATTTTAGCTATTTACAGTGTCTGTGTTTAAAATATGTAAAATACACAGAATATAAAATCCTTAAAAAGCTGCTGTACTGACTGTCAGTACACAACGCAACACGGGACACACACAACATAAACAGGACATATTTACTTAACTGACCATATATACAAAACCAAAGACAAAACTGAAAAACTAACCAATGGTGGAAGACATAACAAAATACCATATTGTTTCATTTTAACATTTTACTACGAAAAGTGACGAATTTTTTAAAGGATTTTATATTCTGTGTATTTTACATATTTTAAACATAGACATTGTAAATAGCTGTAATGAAATATGTTCAATAAACACCAACTAATGCATTAGTTGGTGTTTATTGAACATATCTCATTTGAAAATGCACGGTAAATACAACGTTAAGTTCAGCTGTAATGAAACTGGACTAAATGTGACAGCAGCAAAAACATTGGATGTGAAGTGAATGTAGTTTACGAGCCCCCTGATGATGGCTTTGTAAAGGCCGAAACATATGTAGGGGTTGAAGAATAAAAATATAAAGTGAAAATAGTGCATTTTGTTGGTGTATAATTTGTGAGTTCCTGTGTTTGTTGGCCACTGCCGGAATCGTATTTGAGGCCCGTCACTAATTCAGTTCTTGGCCTGTTCAAGTTCTGTGGACCTGCATGACGGCCTCAGCAGTTGGCCTTACGTGTTTACAACGTGCACCGGGAAAGGATAGGGACAGCGCCAGTCCGCGAAACAGTGCTTGGCTTGCTAGTTGCGTCGTGTGACGTATTGCAAAACACTTCCGCAGAAACGGGTTGTTTTTCATAAGTCGTGCGACGAGCCACTTAGCACTGCCACCTGGCTGTACGTCTTGGCCATCTGACAGTTCCTCACATTCTTCAGAAATTCCCCGTATTTTATGGAACCAAAAAGTTCATCACCGTGTTCACAACAGCCCGCCACTTTTCTGTTATCCTAGCACACATCAATCAGTCCACGCCATCACATCCCACTTCTTGAAGAAACATTTTAATATTATTCTCCCGTCTACGCCTAGGTCACCCAGCCTCCTATACAATTGGTCTCTTTCCCGGTGGTAAAGCGGCCGGGGCGTGGAGTTGACCACCCACTCCCATCTATTGCCAGGGTTAAAGAAATACTGTACTCCCCCTCTGGGTCTTCGTGGCCTGTTCTAGGGAGAACTTTACCTTTACCTACGCCTAGGTCAGATTTGCCCACCGAAACGTGTATGCGTTTCCCTTTTTCCTTGTACGTGCCCCACCACCCTCATCTCATGTTCCTCATTACGCACTTTTCTCCAGTCTCCTGTTACTTCCTCTTAGACCCAAAGATCTTCCTCAGCACCCTATCCTCGGAACACCCTCAACCCATTTTCTTACCTTACTTTGAAAAGCCAAGTGTCATACCTATATAAAACAACGGGCACAATTATAGTGCCATGTGTCGTAGTGTTTATATTTTTGGATAGCAGGTGAGAAGACGAACGATTCTGGGCCGAGTCGTAGCAGGCACTCCCCAGGATTTAATCTGGTCGCTGCTAGGCTCGCCTCCGAACGGCCAGGCAGCGTTATACCTGTTTCTAAAAACATTTGCTGTGTTGGCAGTACATTCATAGCTCCAGTCACTGTGGACGTTTTTTAAACGGATATAAAACACTTGGTGGTGTTCCTTCAGTGCCTCGCTTCTTACCAGCTTGCCTGTTCATCCCCGCGCCAACAACCAGCAATTAATCTGGTAATTGCTTTACATGTACACATGCCATTCCGTGCTTAGGCCTGTGTTCGGTCCCACGAGACGCTACACTCTACATTGTTATTAAATCTTATGACAGAAAGTTGACGGTAATGTAATTCTGAGAAAGAACCGAACCATCGGTCACCAAGACGAACCCCGTTCTTGAACAAATGCTTGATCCATTTCATTTCAACTCTGCTGAAAATTGGGAAGAGAATTCAGGTCTTCCGGGACGTGACGCTGTGTCGTTAGATGAGTGGTTCCCGACGTTTCGAAGGAACGTCGTGCCTTCATCTCAGGGTCAAGCAGTCCACGAAGAAGAGTATTGAACTACTTGGCCCTTGAAGCACTATGAACCTCCGAAACGTCGTTAACCACTCACCCAACGACACAGCGACATTAGAAAGATCGCAATATCAAAATCGCGTAATACTGTCGTACTTCACCGTCCCTATTTAAGTATCCTGAAATGTTTAGGCGTTCTATGCAATGGGTACATGCGGTTTTTACCAGGGGT
Organism: Reticulitermes speratus; assembly: GCA_021186555.1. Classification (NCBI taxonomy): domain Eukaryota; kingdom Metazoa; phylum Arthropoda; class Insecta; order Blattodea; family Rhinotermitidae; genus Reticulitermes; species Reticulitermes speratus. The sequence continues at coordinate 1,454,143 of JAJKFL010000010.1, read as the reverse complement.
AAAGTGGCTGGAGCATGAATCTAACCAATAACTCCCATCAAGTGACAAAGTTAAGATCGGTTGGAGCTTTACCTCAACTCCCTTTGTGTTTTCATGATGTGCTGGCACAAGGATCACTCGACGTTTCGGCCACATTTTTATGGATGCGTTGTACAATGCGTGGTTACCGAACCGCGGATTTTTGTTTGCCGTATTAGGTATTACGTTATCCCGTGGCAAGCCCACACATTGCCTTGAAACGTGCCTGTCCGTTGCAATGTATTGCCTTCTGCACCAGTAACTCGGTGAAAGTCTCAAACTTACGTCAGCAAGCCACTGCATATTTCAACACGAACCTCTCGCTTTGTTAGCACACAGCAGAGGCAATTTTGGGCACTGCAGTTCCGGCTAATAGTGCTCTAGACATGTTCAATAGTGCGGTATTAATGTTTGGGTACGTTTCGAAAATAAAATTTGAAACTATTATGTCGTCGTGACCGTCCGTCCGTCGGAAACTAACAGCGCCCAAACTACGGAAAGCCGCTATGGTAGACCATTAAATGTTGTCGGAGATTTTTTATTATAATTTTGGTTCATGTTAAAGACCATTACATTTTACGTGTATGTTTTGTGTTCTGTACCAGATGTTGATGAAACGTGACGAACGTCTTCTCTTATGCGAATTTTAACGTGTTTCAGTTAACAGGGCTTGAAAAATTGATACTCCCGAAACTGGAAATACACAACTCCGAAATCTACGAAGAAAATTACTTTTGACCTTTTCGTTGGCAAAGTATTATTAAGACATCGCTGATTTATGACTAATTTTTAGCGCTGAAAATAGGAATTACTTTAAAGAACATACTGAGTTTTCAGTTTATTTTCTTGCATTAAATTAAAATAAAAACATAGACTTTGTAGACTGCCATGTTTGTGCGTATACGCGTGGGCGTGTGCGTGTCTCTGTCCCTCCAGGTCAGTTTATGAACCAGATCACCGATTTACACGAAACTTGGTATCAACGTTATGCCATTGGATGACACATCAATGCCGTATTTTTAATTCCCTACACTCAGTAATGGCAACATGGCAGACGCGCGAACTTACGACGCGGGATTGACACCAGTGCTAGTCATTTTAGGGAATTAAAAATATGGCTTGCGAAATTTTGTAATGAGATGAACCGTGATCGTGTGTATACATTACGTATGCAATATTATTTGTAAGTAAACAGTTACAAATATGGCGCCGATGCGAAACATTGAAGGACAAATTTAACGTATACAGAATCGGTACTTAAATTAATTCGTCACAAAAATGAACGGAAATAACAGTAATAATACTAACGGATATGTTGAACAAACCTCTCGGCAGTAGTGAAGTACAGTTCATGTATTCTTGTTACAGTTCTAGAATCTGTCATTTTAAAAATTAAGCGAAAGCTACTGAAGTAGGAGCCGGGATAGCGTAGTCGGCATGAACAAAAAACTTTTCTCTTCTCCGAAACGTCCAGACCAATTCTGGGGCCCACCCAGCCTCTTATTCAGGGTTACCGAGTGTTCCTTCCCAGTAGGTAGAGTGGCTGGCACGTGAAGTTGACAAATCACCTGCATCTAGTACCGAGAGTGAAGAATGGGGCTGTACCTCTACTCCCCCCTTTATCTTCACCTGTTGAAGTACACAGATGGAACTAGTACAAAAACAAGTAACAGTGGAATGCCCACAAAAACAACTTATCTACACCTTTATGAAATTTTGAAAATTTCGTATTTCTCATTGAAATCCATGAACTAAAATCCAAACAACAACACTTAAAATACTGAACTCTCCTCATTTTCGTGACGTATGTATTTTGTTCATCTGCAGCTATGCATTCTGCAGAAAAATTGTGCGTATAGACTAGAAAGGGGCGAAGACTGCGTAAGATAAAAGTCACGTTCAAGTAACTTTATTGACTGGTTTGAAATGCTGGCAGCACTAAACCAGTTTCTGTTTAGAGAATCCGTGTTAATTACAGGAGCTTTCTATCCGTGCTTGTGCTGTGTGTAAACATCGTTCCTTTGTGATCTGATGTAATTTTAACACACAATGGAGTTTACAGTTTATTGAATTGTGGTTTGTTACCTTACACCAGGTATGTCAGTCTCGTTCGTGCGTGGGGGCCACAGTGAGCTAAGGGATTCGGGGTTGGGCCGCAGAATTGAAAAAAAACAAATGGAAAGGTAAAGTTCTCCCTAGAACATGTCATGAAGGCACAGAGGGGAGTAGAGGTATAGCTCTACTCTTTCTTTAACCCTGGCACTAGATGGGGGTGGGTGGTCAACTCCACGCCCCGGCCGCGTTACCCCCGGGAACGTGACCCGGTACCCATTGCATAGGAGGCTGGGTGGGCCCCAGGGCCGGTCTGGACGGGTGCTGAAAATCTCGCCCCCACCGGGATTCGATCCCCGGACCGTCCAAGCCCGTAGCGAGTCGCCCATGGAAAGGTATAATACTATAAAAATACCATGATACCGCAAATAAGATAAGCATTTGTTGGATAAAAATTTAAATCTAAAATAAAATTTAAATACGATTATCAAGTCGGGTAGTGTCGCAATATCTCGCGTGTAGAAGATTTTCCAGAAACTTTCGAGATATTTTATTTGCGCTGAGCTTGTTACTGTCACGTGTAAAATTTTGGTTTCTTCCACTCTCATTATTGGTGGCAAATGTGTATCAGGCAGCTCTTGGTTCATTTCTATGTGTGAACACAATTGTTCACACATATACGTGCTACCGAACATCGCATATACTGGGAAGCAGATAATTTTTGGACATGAAACAACAAGACATTTGCACTTGGAAGACCTAGACGTAGATGGGAAGATGATACTAAAATGGATCCTAAAGGAACAGAGTGGTAGGGTGTGGACTGGATTAATCTGGCTGAGGATAGAGACACGTGATGGGCTCTTGTGAACACGGTAATGAACATGCGGGGAATTTCTTGACTGGCTGAAACAGTATCAGGTTCGCAGGAAGGGCTGTACTCCGTGGAGTTTAGTTGGTTGGTTAGTAAGTCCGTCAGAAATAGTATGTTCAGGGACATATAATTGCGAAATGGCAGAAACAGTTTTGCTCAAGGACCTGATAACGTATTTTACGATTTCATGCCGTCGAATATTTCTGTTTATACATGGCGGTCTTTGGGCCGTATTTGTACTTTGTCTGAGCACCTTCTCGCGACGCCAAAAGAATTCAAACAGGCCACATGCGGTCTGAAGGCTGCCAGTTTCACAAGCCTGCGCGCTGTACGGCATGGCGCGTCCTCGGGTTGCGGATGGAGGAACGGTTTGCGGATATGGAGGGTAGCTGCGAATACATTGAATAAGCAGTCGCGGACAGCCGACAAGGGGTGGTCCTCCAGCTTGGGGGTTGGGCGAGGTGCTAACAACTCCTCACCGTAAAAAAAATACCAAGTTACGAATCATTTAACGAAGCCTCGGACCTGTGGCGGGCTGTTGTGAATGCGGTAATGAACCTTCGGGTTCCATAAAACGCGGGGAATTTCTTGACTAGCTGAGGACCTGCTAGCTTCTCAAGAAGGACTGTGGTCTATGGAGTTAGTTAATTATTTATGACGCGGTAATGACACTGAATACTGCACAGTGGGCTGTGTTACGTTTCGCTACGCAGCACCGGGTTCTGCTTTAAGCTGTACACCTCTTGAGCTCAAGTCTTCGGGTTGTGTCCGATAAGAAATTACACGTTACTATACCCACGTGCGTGTAAATGAGCAGAGACCGATTTAGTGTCTTGGCAAAGTACGCGCTCTGCTGTAAAGATATCGTCTACATGGAAATTGCCCCACTTGACTGTGTATTACATTTCTTTCCACGCAGTCTTTGAAATACTTTGCGAGCGACTGAAATCACAAACTGCGAATGTTCTATAGCGCAAAAAAAAAAGTACTGTTGAAAGTGCGTGTCTTTTGAATTTTCGGAAATAAATTATTAAACACCATTTTGACAAATCGGCCACAGTGGCGGGTAAAAACTTGGTATATCGATGTTTTAAAACACATAATTACGCAACAGACAAGTCCTGGGACGCTAATGGGACTGAACAGAGTTCAAGTGAACGGGTTCTTTGAGAATATGACCGAATCTTACCAAATGCGAAAGTGGCCTCCATGTGTCGTCTCAACTACGGAATGTGCCACCCACCCCCCCCCCCCCCCCCCCCCCCGCCAGTAATCCAAACAAGGTTCCCAACTTGTCAGTGCCAAGGGAAAGGAAATGATTGGAAAGGTAGCAAACACGTCATGTGTGTCGCATGACTGTGAGCTGTTTGTGACGCATCTCTGAGGTATGCGAGGGAACTTGTTAGTCAGTCGCTGACTCACGACAAAGTAAGGGTTGGAATCCCGGTGGGGGCGATGTTTTCCGCGCCCGTCCAGACCAGCCCTGGGGCCCACCCAGTCTCCTATAAAATGGGTACAGGGGGTAAAGCGGCCGGGGCGTGGAGTTGACCACCCACCCTCATCTAGTGCCAGGGTTAAAGAAAGAGTAGAGCTATACCTCTACTCCCCCTCTGGGCCTTCATGGCCCTTTCTAGGGAGAGCTTTACCTGTATTGCGTTTGTAGGCTAATAAGTCTGCTCTTTGAAGTCTAGACGCAGTTACCTTGACACCTTTCTACCCCATACCAGCCATACTGTGCAACCACTGGGCAGATGTTTTTAAACGAGTTTGGAGGGCTTTATGCTGATGAATGCAAGACTTGAATAGTGATAAACGTTGGAAGAAGCATAGCTTAGTGTCTGTTTTGCGAGTTGTTCAGCGAAGATTAGGCTACCAAAGGTGTTCTACGCTGGTGACAGCGACAGACGTTGCTAGGCCATGTGGCATGTGACCCGTTAACCCAGACATTCTTTACGGACCAGGACTTTCTTTCTTGCTGTCTGACAGTCCCAGCAAGACAATCGTGACGTCAGTGAGAATATGGAGGAAGTTGTAAATCATGCTAAAGAAAAACCCACTGACATTAACTTCATTCTTCTGTGAGAAACTGGTTTAGTTACTGATTTGAACCAGCCAAGTGGCTCTGGGGTAGAAACAGTTTGGGTCTCTTAGTTTCTAATCTCTCTGGGTCAGTGACACGAGGCACGAAAAGAAGAAAACCCAAAATGTAATAAATATTTCTTTACAAAAACAATATGTTTGATAGGGAAATGACCCGCGGGGGGGGGGGGATAAGGATGAAGCGAGGATCGAATAATGACCCGTCGCAAAAGAAACGACACAACTAACTGAGACGACTGAGCCCTGAGTGTGATATTTATCAACATTCACCCGAGTAATATTGGATTGGGCGTGGGTTATGTGGCCGTGTTAACATGACGTAGATTATACTCACGTTCCAGGGAAACGCTGCTTTATTTACAACGATGGAGCTACAGACACTGTTCAAAATGCTGTCCACATGTTCAGTGCACATTTCACACGTCATAAGCTTGATTTGTAAATAAAGCAGTTACCTGGAACGTGAGTAGAATCACTGTACGACGACGTGTAGGACATTCTATATAGGTACACACATTCACACAAGGATACAGTGTTTATAAAAACTTCCGTGCTTTGTCAAGATCTGTAGTTAAGAGGTTCAGGAGTTTGGCCTTGTCCTTGTTAGGTGTTCTTTACAAAGTGAAAAAAGAACGCCTTATGTGGCGACCGTGACGTAGTATCAGTGACTAAACCGTTTACCAGATTTCCATGAAATTCGCTATATGAGTGCTTTACAAAAATTATCGAACAAGGGTGAGTTTCGTGAAAAATCGGTGCAGTGAAACCGTACTTCATTTAAGAGACAAAGTGAAATTTTGTCCCATTTTTTTTTTACTTTTTTTTACGATTTGGATAAAATTAGGTACAGGTCTCCACAAAAATGTGTCACGTATCAGTGAGCGTCGTACAAATCGGCGTAGTGAAAGACACGCCGTACTTTGGGGCGTCAGTGAATTTCTGTCCGTACTTTGCACGTTTACCGTTCAGTTCGGGTGAAATTCGGTATAGGGAATCTGCGCACATGATGCTGTACCTTGCGTATGGGTGTAAATTAAATTACATTTATTTTGATGGCATTCATCCTGTTGTCTTATAATTACCTGACAGTACATTATAAACTTCCGTCAGACACAGCAAATTTATTATACAGTCGAACCCGGTTATAACGTAAGGGACTCACTATTTTGTGTCTTTATAAACGAGTGTTGTTATAACCGAGTTGTATAATGTTATGGTTAACAGTGACGAATTAATGGGTACCACAGAATATCTGACGCTATATGCGAGGTGTCGTATAAGCCGATGTCGTTATAACCGACTTCGACTGTATTTAATTTAATAGTGTATGCTACATCTTTCGGTCATATTTTGACCATCTTCAGGCATTTATATACGTTATCTAAACCCAAGGTGGAAATGCGTTAAAAATATGTTTTGTAGTTTGTGAGATCTCACGAATTTTACAAATGTCATTATAACGTGGCATTGCGTGTTCGTTGTGTCTTGTGCATCTTTTTGTTGTGTTACTAAAGGCATACCAAAGTGTGTCTGAAACGGTTCCATGACAAAAGCCCACACGACGAAAGCCCACACGACAATTGCGCACAGATAAAACCCCACTGTCATGAATGCTCACAGGAAAAATACCCACACCGATAAATGCTTACACGGATATATGCTCACACGGATGAATGCTCACACGGATTAATGCTCACAAGGATAATTGCTCACAAGGATAAATGCTCACACGGACAAATGCTCACACGGGCGAAAAGTTTGTGTCCAGTGGCCATTCCCTTCATATACAGAACAGAGACATAGCCTGAACGCTAACCTAAGTTTGTGTCAAGTGGCCATCCACTTAATATACAAAACAGAGACATAGCCTGAACACTAACCTAAGTTTGTGTCAAGTGGCCATTCACTTAATATACAAAACAGAGACATAGCCTGAACGCTAACCTAAGTTTGTGTCCAGTGGCCATTCACTTAATATACAAAACAGAGACATAGCCTACACGCTAACCTAAGTTTGTGTCCAGTGGCCATTCCCTTCATATGCAGAACAGAGACATAGCCTGAACGCTAACCTAAGGTTGTGTCCAGTGGCCATTCACTTAATATACAAAACAGAGACATAGCCTGAACGCTAACCTAAGTTTGTGTCAAGTGGCCATTCACTTAATATACAAAACAGAGACATAGCCTGAACGCTAACCTAAGTTTGTGTCCAGTGGCCATTCACTTAATATACAAAACAGAGACATAGCCTACACGCTAACCTAAGTTTGTGTCCAGTGGCCATTCCCTTCATATACAGAACAGAGACATAGCCTGAACGCTAACCTAATTTTGTGTCCAGTGGCCATTCACTTAATATACAAAACAGAGACATAGCCTGAACGCTAACCTAAGTTTGTGTCCAGTGGCCATTCACTTAATATACAAAACAGAGACATAGCCTACACGCTAACCGTGTGAGCAGTTGTCCGTGTGAGCATGTATCAATGTGAGCATTTATCCTTGTGAGCAATTATCCTTGTGAGCATTCATCCGTGTGAGCATATATCCGTGTGAGCATTTATCGGTGTGGGTATTTTTCCTGTGAGCATTCATGACTGTGGGGTTTTATCTGTGCGCAATTGTCGTGTGGGCTTTCGTCGTGTGCGCATTTATCCGGTCACCGTCTGAAACTGATGAAATTATGTGCAAGCCAAGTTCTGTATTTATTTGCCCCGTTTATTTATGTATGTACGCGTATTTTCTTGATGTCGATAATTTCAAACCGTATGATACTATTATTTTCCGTCTTTCAATGCTTTGTTGCATTGTGTGTGTAATTATACTTATATAATTTCGCAACTTCTTAATAATACCGTTTTTTTTGCTTGCTGTCTCCTGCATCGCTTTGTTTATACTACACCATGCAGCTAAATAAGTTATTGTCAGTAAATTACATTTACACTTGTACCGTGAACCCGTATGGCATTCTGAAAGTAAAGACAGCCTTGTACTAGGTCACTGGTACTGAGCACTGCGCGTAGTTGCGGTTTCGTGGGATAAGCAGGCGACGTTGTGGTATGCGAACCACGTAAATACAAAAAACTCGCAAATCGAAGACGCCTATTTCAGGGCACAGCCTACGTGGATACCTTTACAACGTGATTGTGTTTGATTCGTATGAGGATCTGGTTGTCATTTCAAACAGTTTCCTTTTTGATGGCCCAGGACTTAAGGAAACTGTAATAGCCCACCGGTTTGTACTCAGTGACAGGAACGCTGGCCTTCGGTTTGTGCATGTAACTTCATGCTAGTGCAGACTGATGTCAAAACATTTCACAGCGTTGTTACATCGCAAGGGGAAGAATGTCAGTCATTTGTTCCTATGCTGTTGATTTTCGTTTCTGCTCAGTTCAGCCATAATGCACCGTGGATCTCCATTCATATGGCCGACATGATTTTATGTGTAGGGGCCGCACTATTTTTTTTTTCATTCTATACAAGAGCAGTTGTTTACAGACTTTACACAGCCGGCCCACCTCGGCGAATAAAATTGTCGTCCTCCGCCTTCCGCTCAGCGCAGGCATCGTTTAAAAGCAGGAAAAACAACAGAATAACAACAGTTGTTACAATTTACAATTCAGTTCACTTAGTTTGTTAAAATTCATGACAGTCGCAACGAGCCATTTAAGACGATACTACTACTACTACTACTACTACTACTACTACAATTACTACTACTACCACCACAGCTATTATTACTACTACTATACTACTACTGTTACCACTAATACCATTACTACTACTATACTACTACTGCTACCACTAATACCATTACTACTACTGTACTACTACAACTACTACCACAGCTATTATTATTATTATTATTATTATTGATACTGCTATTACTACTTCTACTACTCCTACTGCTACCACTACTACTACTACTACTACTACTACTATACTCCTACTGCTACTACTACTATACTACTATTACTACTGATACTACTACTGCCACCACATTAGTTAGTATTCCGTAACCTTCCAATGTCTTTCGTTTTCTTTGTTCTGTGTGATAATACACTGCGTGCTGTTTTTATGTCTGCCGCCTAGTCGCCACGTACGTCAATAAGACTGTAACGTGACTATAGATCAGGGGTGGCCAAACTTGCTGAACGTAAGAGCCACATACGATAAACTTCAGATGTTTGAGAGCCGCAAGACATGAACAAATATTACACACGCGTTTTTATTGTTACACGCACATTTTGTTACAAAAATTCTTAAATACATTTACTCACCATGAACATTAAACTTACGTTTTAATCCAGCGGACTCTCAGTTTATACCCGGCAAATAATTATAAAGCTTGAAAATTTTTTATTCACCTTTTATATGAATTTTAATGCAAAAAGGAGCTCGGCCAACATATTTCCCCGAGCCGCACATTATATGTCAAAGAGCCGCATGTGGCTCGCGAGCCGCGGTTTGGCCATCCCTGCTATAGATAAATTCTGTCAGGGTTTGGACTCAGCACTTAAGTGTACCTCGCCCTTTTCACTTTCTTTGTGTGTGTGTTCTATTCACGTGCTGGTTTTATAATTGGCCTTGTGCTGTTAAGCCTGCACGTAAGTAAACGACAATAGAACTGAACTGAATTATTGTCGAGCCGCGATAGCTCAGTCGGTGTAGTGACTAGGCTAGGGGCTGGACGATCTGGGGCTCGATCAGGGGCGACAAGTCCAGACCGACTCTAGGGCCCACCCAGCCTCCTGTTCACTGGGTACCTGAGTTCTTCCACGGGAGTAAAGCGGCTGGGACGTGAAGTTGACCACTGACCTTCATCTAATGCCGAAGTTAAGAATAAAGGTAAAGGTAAAGTTCTCCCTAGAACAGGCCACGAAGGCCCAGAGGGGGAGTAGAGGTATAGCTCTACTCTTTCTTTAATCCTGGCACTAGATGAGGGTGGGTGGTCAACTCCACGCCCCGGCCGCTTTACCCCCGGGAAAGAGACCTGGTACCCATTGTATAGGAGGCTGGGTGGGCCCTAGGGCCGGTCTGGATGGCTTCGAAAAATCTCGCCCCCACCGGGATTCCATCCCCGGACCGTCCAGCCCGTAGCGAGTCGCTATACTGACTGAACTATCCCGGCCCATGAAGTTAAGAATAAATGGAACTATACTTTCAGCCCCTATATACCTTAATGGCGTGCACAGGGAAGCTTTACTACTACTACTACTACTACTACTACTAAGTCCATGATGCCGATTCTTTCTTGAACACAAGTGCCCCGATTTTATCGAATGCAGAGGTTCATCGCCCTATTCGCGTAACCTCCTTTCCAAACTTACATCCCCAAAGCGGTCTCTTCCTTTGAGAATTTAAAATTCCTTCCGTACATGCTTCATGTCCCGCCTATATTATTCCCCTTGACTTTATTACCCTAACAATATGAAGTTTCTTGACTAAAAGAGACAACTTTGTTACATTATTAGATCATAAGAGATGACAGAAGTACTATAGATTCACAATTGGTAATGTGGATTGCTGTGCACATTCAAGTCACACAGTTCATAATGCGAATTTTGCACAGTAAACATACACAACTTATGGAGTGGCGGTAATATCATGTAGTACAGCATGTATAGTAAAGGTACAGATAAAGTCCTGTGCACGCCATGAGCGCCTATGCGGAGTGGAGGTATAGCTCCACTCATTCTGGCAGCAGATAGAGGTGAGTGGTCCACTTCACGCCTCGCCCGTTTCACTTCCGTTAGCTATTACGTAGGAGGCTGGGTGGGCCCCAGAGCCGGGCTGGACATTTGAGAGAAGAGCACACCTCTTTCCCGTGCCAGGAATCGAAACACGATCCTTCGGTTGTCCAACCGGTAGCATAGTCTGTACACCGACTGAGCTATCCCGGCTCCGAGAAACAATAAAAGGGCAAGCATGCGGTACTGGAACGATGTAACATGGGCTTTGTAATAGCACCCGGCTGCAGTAGCTAGCAAAATAAACTGATAGTAACGCTATAAATGTAAGAGAAGCATCATGCTAATTAAGGATACCGTAAATGTCAATAGAATAATATTAGTGAATACTGAACCTGTGTATTTCGATGTGAGTGTAAAACAAACTGTTTTTAACTGACTCTAACCTAGCCAATCTACTACACGGTGATGAAGAAGTGTAGAGTTCCAAATATTCAACTTGCTACGTACATTTAATGTTGCAGAAACAATAAAGCATTGTTAACAAAATTAACAAGACTTACGATTTGCAGCACAGAAACAGGACATGAAAGAAAAGGCTTCAGATTATTCCTTCACAGGTGACTATGTGATTTCGAGACTGCTGCACTGGCGGGGAGTTGCTAACGAAATCGATCTAATTATCGATCAGTATAAAAAAATGAAAACAAATGACTACCGCTTGAGCGCTACATTCCTTCCTTCTGCAGCACTGATCTGCATATGCTAATTCCCTGAAACACTTTGCAGACGGTTCCATAAAATTCATTTGATATCTGCGATGAGTGCAAACGCAACGTTTAAAAACATTTTCTGTAACAGCTTATTCCCGGCGTGAATAGGTTTATATGCTTCTCTCACATAAAGTCGCAACTGTACGCAGTTAAAAGTGTAACGTGACACATAATGTAATGTAGTTATACGTGTATATATGGTCCAATATGTTTGTGTAAATGCCCAGAAGAGGCAGTCGCCACCGGTCGGTGTGTATAACAATCGCTGTATTCATTGCAAACGTAATTGCAGACTGAACAGCCATAATTTGTGTTTAAACGTACTAAAATAGGGACGCATAGGTTAAGTCGTTTTGGTTGGTGGTGGCATGGTCTATGTTCTGAATGCCTGATATGAGAGGATCGCAGTTCGTAATGCAGGAGAAATGATAGTGATGGAACATTTCCACTAGACACAGCCATAGAGTTCAGGAGCAGTCCCATGTTATTTACTGTCGTATATGAATTGTGTCCAGACGGGGATCAATACTAGGAGGTGGCCGTAGGCCTGATATGGAAGAGAAGTGGACACACAATTTAAAGCAATGTATGTACCAAGGTCAGGTTCCAGTGTGTTGATACAAATAAAGGAGACCCTTGAAGTGAAACTTTATTCTGCTCGTTGGTCAGTTTGTTGTTTAAGGACCATTAACATTGCCAGGTTTCAGGTTTTTATTTTATTTTATTTTTTGAAGGACCCCGCAGCAGATGCTACGGACGCACCGCAGCCTTGAGGCTTATTGTGCACCCCTGTGACGAAGATGATTAGTTTTTTTTTCGTTTTTCCGTGTAATGGAACGCCGGTGGAATGAAATTGACAGGGGAAAACCGAAGTACTCGGAGAAAAACCTGTCCCAGTGCCACTTTGTCCACCACAAATCCCACATGGACTGACCCGTGTTCGAACCCGGGCCTCCGCGGAGGGAGGCCGGCGACTAACCGCCTGAGCCAAGGCACGGCCCACGTTTCAGTTACTGATGTATCCGGGTCCGTTCATCCAGTAGGCACACAACATGCAAACAATGTACTGTATGTACTCAACTGCAGTTCAGTTTAGACTTTTAACTGACGCACCAACCTTAGTCAATTTCGTGGCATTATTCATCAGGTGCATTGTGTATTTTTACGTGTAATGTTTGTGCATTTCTTGGAGATATGACTGTGTTGTGTATGATGGCAGGTACTAAGCATCACAGTATCTCGGAAGGATGATGGAGCTTCCCTAGAACCGCAGGCTCACGTGGCCTGGTACGGCTCATCTACCTCGTCGCTAATGCCCTGTGATCAACTTAGTCCGTTTTTAGAGACATTCAAGGTATTTGTTTCATTTATTTCCCCTATACTGAATTAGTTCCAGGTTTTGTTGCATCTGTATGTTACACAGCAGTGCCTCATCTTTCAGTATAAAGAGACACGTATAAACTTATTGATATCCACCTCTATCTTTAGCTTCAGACAGTACCGCCCCCAAACTATAGGAGTCACCTTCACCATTATCAGCAGCATCATCATCTGCGACCTACAAAAATATCTTATTGTATTACAGCAATTACAAACCTTCCATGACTAAGTATGTCCTTTTACTAAGGAGTACACAAGACAAATATCGAATTGATGAAGTGCAATGTAGTGTACTGGTATGGCACATTGAAGACAGCTGCCTATATAAACAATCAAAATGCTGCAGGACTTTAGTCTTTGAATGCAAAAAGTATTTTTCTCAAGATTCTTCTAAAGGTTGTTTTAGAAGTTGACTCTTAAAAGCTTACTATTTTAATTATTTATTTAATTCTTGTGCAGTTTTATGTGAAACTTGGTATCTGAAAGTATGAGTGTGGCATGAATCAGCACTGCTTGTCACGTGCAACCGGGATAGGTTAGTCAGTCAGTATAGTGACAAGGCTACAGGCTGGATGATCTGGGGTTCAGATCCCAGCAAAGGCAAGAGATTTTTCTCTTCTCCAAAACATCGAGACCGGCTCTGGGGCCAACACAGCCTCCTGTACAATGGGTACTGGGGTACTTTCTCAGAGGTAAAGTAGTCGGGGCGTGAAGTTGACCAATCACCTCAATCTAGTGCCAAAGTTAAGAATGATTAGAGCTGTACCTCTGCTCTGCTTATACGAGGTCTGACACAAAAAAAAACGAGACTAACCCTATAGCTCTGGAACCAAGAGTGGGGGGATGAAACAAATAAACGGCTATGGAACATGATCTGTCCTGTCACAGTGTTACAAGTTTCAGCTCGATCGCTTCACTCAGTACAAGTTGACGCATCTTCAAATATAGGCGTGTTTTTACCCTCGGACGGAAAATGTCGGACTGCAAAAGTGAACAACGAGTTAACATCAAGTTTCTTGTTAAACTGAAGAAATCCGCGACGGAAACTTTTCAATTATTGACTGAGGCTTATGGTGAAGATTGCATATCTCGTGCACGCGTTTTTGAGTGGCACAAAACGATTTTCGGAAGGCAGAGAAAGCGTGAAAGATGATGATCGCCCAGGCCGGCCACGCACAGCTGTTAACGATGACAACATTGAAAAAGTGCGACATGTGATTCGAAAAGTACCTAGAGAGTGGGTACCTAGCGGCCAGACGGTAAATCAACACTATTACCTTGAAGTTTTGACGAAATTACGGGAACGTGTGAGAAGGAAACGACCGGAATTGTGGCAAAACGGGTGGTTTTTGCATCAGGATAACGCGCCAGCCCACAACGCTTTGTCTGTGAAGCAGTTTTTAGCCAATAAAAACATCACTGTGATGGAGCACCCACCTTATTCGCCAGACCTCGCTCCCCGTGACTTCTGCCTCTTCCCAAAGATCAAGTCGGTGCTCAAAGGGACCCATTTTTTATCGGTAGAAGATGTGAAAGTAAAAACGACGGAGATCCTCAACAGTCTGACAGAAAATTACATGCAGAATTGCTTTGGACGTTGGCAGCATCGTATGCAGCTGTGTGTTAACTCAGAAGGGAACTACTTTGAAGGCGACCGTAGTTAATTTGCTGAATTTGTCAAACAGAAATAGTTACAGACAAAATCTCGTTTTTTTTGTGTCAGTCCTCGTATGCCTTCATGGCGTGGATGAATTTTATTAAGAGCATAAGTTGGTTAGTGCATTAATTACTTGCTAGTTCACTGTTAAAAACCCAACAAAATGCACTTCACTTTCACTTTTATTATGTATTAATCGACCCCTACATATGTTTCGGTTTTAAGTAAAACCATCTTCAGGGAGTTCAAAAACTACGTTCATTACACATCCAATGTTAATTCTGGCATTATACTGTGCAATAATAAAAGTGAAAGTGAAGTGCATTTTGTTGGTTTTTTAACAGTGAATTGTGAAAAATGCTTGGTGAGACTAATATAAAAAAAAAATTACTTGCTAGTTGTTTGTGTGAGTTTGAAGGGGCTAGCTGGTAAGATGCAAAGCACTGGGCACGCACCATCAAGTGTCTTACCCCCATTTCAAGTACATCCACAGTGACAGAAGCTATGAATGTACTCCCAACAGAGTAAATGTTTTTGAAAGAGGCATAACACTGCCTGACCGCTCCCCTAGCAGTGACCACACCATGCTGACTGCAGCTGTGTACAGTGTTGAGGATAGATTGCAGCGTACTCCATTACCAAGATGAAATTTGTAAAACAGACCACAAAATGTATAAGGAAAGATTACTGAAGGAAATTGAGATATTCTGAGTGAACTGAAACTGATTGAGGAATAACCACATTTAGAATACAAAGGGACTCTGATTTTCCACACTGACATCATGCCCGGATATCGACTTCATGAATTAATGATGAAGTATAGACCAACTGGAGGCCCTATGGTGTGATGCCACAGAATTTGGTAACATGGGTTGCTAGTCTCCTCTTTCACTCCATAATGCAGGGTGTTCTAAACAGCACTCTACCAAGGTTATGCTTACGTTCAGGGAAACTTTACTTTATTTACAACAAACCACCAGTAGAAAGATACAGTGAGCTACAAAAATTATTCAAATTGTTGTCCACCATGTTCATTGCACATCTCACATCTCCTAAGCACTGATTTTGTAAATGAAGAAGTGTCTGTTGGAATATAAGTATAGGAAGCACCTTTTACAACACTCTGTGTATTTCTGTGTTTCTTCACTTTTGCAGACACGATACAACAAGAAGAAGCGAGGTCCGTATAAGGAAGCCATCAGGCAGGCAACAAGCGAAGCAAGAAGGGATGATCGAACGACATTGCTACCAGTGACATCTTCTCCTAGGGAAGTGAATGTCGCATCATAGTCATATTTGAATTGGTTACTTGTGCTTTGTGGCATTACAGTAATGTGCATGTATCTGGACAGACATTCACAGTGAGGGTTCCATTGTTCGTTTTTACATTTTTTGCCTCTGCAACTGTTGTATGAGCCCCATTGCACTTGATTGGTAGTAAAGTGCAATGAAAGACACTCGGTACCTCTTCATTACAGGGAAACAATTGCGTTCTGAAATTATTTTTAGTGTAAAGTCCATAGAAACAGTAGTCAGAATGTTTCATACAAATTGTTTGAACATAGAGAAGGTTAACTGTTAAGACTTATGAAAAAGTTTTTGTATAGTAACAGGGTTGCCGCATTTATACCAATCCCAGCACCTATTAAGGATACGAGCATCAAGTTGTCTCTTTTCTGTCTTCAAAACTGTACAAATATTTCATTTCCTACGTGCCAAACATTGTACTTTCTCCTTCTGTAACGCCTTATAGTACTTAACTGTTCCATGCCTGTAGTGACAGTTACAGTGTGTGTGAAGCTATTTGATATGTTTCATTATACAGTTAGTTTTGCCGCAAGTGCAGACTTAGGCAGTAGGGTTGGCTACACCTTCCATCAAGTTGGGCAAACTCATAGCACAGTTAATCTATTAACAATAACCAGTAAAGTAAAAGTTGTTAATAAATTAGTTACATAGAATACAAAGGTGTGGATCACAATTTTAAGGTCATAAGACATTCCTGCCTCACAGCTGTACTGTCTAAAAAACTCACAGTGATACACCACACAAAACTGAAAGTGTATGTTAATTCGTCATGCTTCCACAGGGACATTATTTTGGGGCAGTGCTCTTGTACAATTGTATTCTTTACAGGTTCTTCGGTTGTTGTTTCATTACTGCTTTATATCCTGTAACTTTTATTGCTGATACAGTAAAGCACAGGAACAAAGGTGGATGAGCGAAACTTTTAGAGCAGATGGAGAAATACTTTTGCAGCATTTGAAGTCCTCTGCCATAAGAACAGTGCAGCCAGTATACAGCCTATTACACCACTGACACTTGGCAACCCTTTCAACTGTAAAGAGATTCTGCATGTAAGTGCTTCAG
Organism: Reticulitermes speratus; assembly: GCA_021186555.1. Classification (NCBI taxonomy): domain Eukaryota; kingdom Metazoa; phylum Arthropoda; class Insecta; order Blattodea; family Rhinotermitidae; genus Reticulitermes; species Reticulitermes speratus. The sequence goes on along the minus strand of JAJKFL010000010.1, from coordinate 1,437,226 downwards.
CCCAACTCATGCTGATTGGCCAGTGAGCTTGCGAGTGGCCCTGTGATCACATCCCTTGCTACAGTACATCTGCAGCCACCCGCCTTCCTTCCTGCGTTTCGTTGTAGATGTGTAGGTGTGTCCTACATCTACAGAAGGTGCAACAATTTTTATATAGTTACTGAATGATTATAATATGCTTTGTTACATGAACATTTTTTATTATGTTAGCTCTTGACATTGATCTGTCATATAGTGATAAAACTACTACATGCAATGTTGGCAAAGCTGGCAATCCAGCAATGTATACATTTATATACAGTGAAAATGCTAGCAAAGCTCACATTCTGGCAATGTGTATATTTATGTACAGTGGAGGATTATCTTCATTAATTTTTATCTCTTAATTTTTGTAAAAATGTTTAATGTGTCCCAAAATGTTTGAGATATGAAATCCAGAATACAGAATGCACAATTCAGAACCAAATTATACCAAGTGCCCAAAAACTGTGTGAAATAAAAGAAAAATTTGCATTTATGAAAAATGGAAACCAGCCTGACTTTTCAATACCATGAATGACCAAAATCTATTTCCATGTGTTAGTATCATCTACCACATTCCAACACAGGCACCATTTATAACTCATCATATGTCAGAATGACAGTCTGAGATTCGAGTTTCCCACAACGTTGATGTTGAGGATTCGGGTCTTCTAGGTTGATACACTGAGTAGCAGCGTCATTGATTTGCGATGTTTCAAAGGAACCTGCCTTCATTGACCCTTCAAGATGAAAGCAGTACATTCCTTCCAAGCACTGGGCATCCATAACTCTACAACTCAACATAACAAATCCTGCCATGTTTTTTGGAGCATTGCATATGTTGCTGTCGGATTTGCCAGTCAAGCAGTGTCGTGGTGTCTAAAGGTCTCAAATTTTCTCTTGCTAAACAGTGTTCTCTATGTACTCCAATGAAAATGTCCAGTGGCGTGAGGTCTGGTGACCTTAGAGGCCATGCCAGGACACAGCCTCATGCAGTCTATTTGTTCAGGAAGTGTTTGTCTAAAAACAGGATAGGTGTGTAACCAAAATGTGGCCATCTGCCATCCTGCAGTAACCATATGTCATTAGGCATTGTGGGGCTGTGTTTTAACATATCCAGGTATGATGGCTTGTTACAGTAGCTTCCAGAAGAAAAATAAGCTGTCTTTCATCACACTACACCATGCATTCACTTTCCATGTGTCCCAGCTAATTTTTCACCTGAGGTGAGAATGTAAAATTGTGACCTGCCCCCATACTCTCATAGTAGTTACTTCGGTAAAAAGGTCACTATGTAAAAACAGTAATTTAATAATAATAATAATAATAATAATAATGTGTTTATTTTAGTCATAGGATTGTGTTTGCTGTGATAACAGATGCATGTTTTATATATTTTTTCTGCACCCTTCAGCTGTGCATGCCCAAGGCAAATGCCTCACCATTGTTATGGCTGTACTCTCATCATTGTCAATTTTATCCACTGTTTGTCCTCAAATGTCTTCCTGGCACCATGGTCTGCCAAGTTGATTGGTTAATGCAGCTGCCATTTGTACACATGTGAACATAAAATGTTTGTGCACAATGTGATAGATTGTAGATCAGTGTAAAATGCAGCTGCTTGCTTCTTACTAGACTAGTGTGAGCTAAGCAGAGACATCTCTGACGTGCTCTGCATCTTCGCGTCCTGGGGACTAGTCATTTAGAATGCTTCCAGTTTCCTTCTTTCATCTGTCCCACTTTATAATGAAGCTGTTGTTTTGTGCTGAAACTCCATAAACTAATCAAAACATTTGCCAAACATATCTGCAAACCACAAGACACGCACTGCCTCCTGTCGAACTGTCACCATGGTGACTGCAGTGACACCCAGTGATGATCCAATCACTATAGGTGAACCAGCACATGAAAAGAAACTTGTATAGTTATGCTACTGAAAAATAGTTTTTATTTAAATCTTCATAATAAATATGTTTCCAATGTGAATTTTCTTTTAATTCACACTTGTCTTGGACACCTGTTATGAAAAGAAAGTAGTAGATATTCATCCACATTGTTTCCCATTAAATTCTTACTTCTCTCTTTCCATGTCCTGATTACACAGTTTATCCATTAAGAGAATAATACAGTGGTTACATATTCTGGTAGGAAATTTTCTTTTGCCAAGGCATATTTTTATGAACTTCAGTCTTTTACATTGAAACATAACATTGTAGGAGTGAGATAAATGAAGTTTCAGGACCCTGTTCTTCTGGGATATGACACTGCATCACTGGCTACTGAGGTCAAGGGTTAACATGCCTTGGACCTGTTGGCTTTTGACCTTTAACATCAGGATCCAAAAAGCCAGTGGTGCAGCATCATATCCCAGAAGAACACAATTCTCAACTACACTGCTCCAAAAACCTCAAAACTCGCGTATTTCTGTACAGTCCTAAAACTGTTAAACTACATTTACATTGTACTTAAATCCAGTTAAACCCGATATCCTGCATACTGAAATTTGTCAACTAAGCCAAACACATGTTAATCAAGGTAATATAACTGGACACTGATGGTGACATATATGTAGGCATTGAAATGCGTATCAGTGAAGTGAATAAGTGACATTAGCCACACAGTATGCAAATGATAAAGTTTCAGTATGGAGGCAGCCAGTGATAATGTAGCATACAATGGAGCCTTGTTAGTATTTTTCTCATTAAAACATTCTCACATTTGGGATAAGGCCATCTAATATGGAGTTCATCAATATATACATACAAAGTCTGCCTATTCGTGCTGCACTTAGCCTCACCTATTGTGTCATTTCTATCCATTCTCAGTTCTGAAAGATGCACATTTCAATAATCGTATTCTCCCAGTCAAAGTGACATTTTCCACAGAGTGGAGCAAAAAATTGTTTTCCTAGTTAGTTTTTATAGGAAGGAACGGGCAGTTAATTTTAATCTTGTTGTCATCATCATCAGCAGCAGCAAGGTATAAGCCATTCCAGGCTTGTTCTGTCTTCATGGGTGTTGATCTGTCCTTCTTTTCCTTGGTCGACCGACATCTCTTCTGCTGGTCGGAATTTATTCATACACTAACTTCGGAGCACATGTATCATTGTGTCCAGTTGCATCTATAATCTACAATAATTTCATTTAAATTTATGTATTTAGTTCTTCTCTTACCCTTTCATTTGTTTCATGCTCATATAAGCCATATCCTGCAACTGGCCCCACAAACTTCATCTCCTCTGTCTCAGTTCTTCTTCCATGCTCTTTTATTAAAGTCTGATTCTCACACCTGTATAGGAGCGCTTGTATCATCGTCTCTTACTTAAGCTTATCATCCCTCCTAAAATAAGTTCAGCGGACTAAAGTGAAACGGAAAAACTTTTAGTTGGAAAATTTTGGCATAGGTTACCCAAAATCCTTCCAAAAAAACCTGTATCAAATTTTCTACAGGCTGAAATGTATACCCATCTGTTCTGTCATCTGAATCGTTTCCACAAAACAAAGAGCCACATAACAGCATTGGCCCTCCTATAAATGTATTTACATGTATGTCAGGATGGCAGGTTATGTGAACTGTGTTGTAATGTAGATTGCTTGTGACTCCAGGTTTGCCAACACAACTAAACAAAGTGTTATTTATATAATATTGAGTTTTCCCTGGGTATAGAGAATTAGCAGTAATTTTATAATGGTATATTTACATTTTAATGATCCATTTCTGAAGTTATCAGTGTGTGTTGTGCTGTGGGTTTTTAATCTCAGATACAGAACTGGGTGTTAGAAAGATAAATTGTAATTTTTTTTTCCTCTAGGGGAGCAACTCCCTTGTTCGTCCACAGTGCCTATATGATTCAGACCCTTCATTTTAAGATATCTGTAACGCAGTGTTCTTTGTCACTCCATTGTCTGGCTGAAACTAATTCTACATACCGGTATTTACAATGTAACAAATGTAAATGTGAGCACTGTTCAGTTCTACTGTTCTAAAGCACCAAGCAAATATAACATAGTGAATTCTCATCTCTGAAGGGGGTACGTAGGATATATATTTGTACATATTAATTGTGATAATATAGTTGTACAAGTAAGCCTTCGTGTGTGTTTGCGTGTATGGCGATTGTGTGTGTTTGGAATGTATAACACTCCAAATTATCTGTGATGAATTATATCTTGAGATTTTCGTTGTATTGAGCCAGGGTTTTTGAGTGTTGGCAGAGGTCTCACGCAGGTACACTTCTCACCAGAGGATATTAAAAATGCAAGAAAACATACAGGATTATACATATGACTGTTGGTAAGATTATCCAAATAATATTTTAAGTGAACTAATTTATCATTTTTTAGTTCATTTTTCTGGTTAAGTATAATATTAATTGCTTACACTTTGTCATGAAATTAATGATCGATTTATTATTAATGTACAGTAAACAATAATAAATATGTAATTTGAAATTTAATGTTAGAACAAGTTTGTTCAATGTGCCTTCCAAGTAAGAAACGCAGATGAAAGTTTTCTGTGTCAAGATGCCAACCTCGCAGTATGTTTTGATTGTGTAGTTACTATACCAATATTATTGAGCACAAGCAAAATGAACTTGACTGCAAGCACTGTGTATGAATGTATCAGTTGTAGCTGGTAACTTTATCACATTTGAAGACCTCTGCAGCTGAGAAGTAATGGTGTGTTATGGGGGAGTGGTTCCTGGTGTTTGAAGGCACTGTGATTATTTGAAATGTCAGGAACCACTCACCAAAAAACAAGTGTCACTTCCCCAGAAGACCCAAATCTTCAGCAACATGGTTGTGAGAACATTAAATCTTACACCTGCAAGTTTATCAGTTTGTCATTTCTTTTATTATTGAGCTGCTCTGTTTTCCCATTTGTGGCAATGTTTCTTTCAACAGATGCCATCACTTATGGTAGAATATAATGGCATTCTAGAAAACGACCATTGTGCTAAAAGAACGTGACTTTTGTTATTTGGTTGTATGTGCAAAAGGTAAAAACTGAACTGTACCATTTGAGGAAATTAGAAGTTTCCAGCCTGTACATTCAATCTGGTGCCATGGACCCCTTATGTATTCTCACTAAATATACAGGCCTCGTCCCTAAAATTATCTCAACTCGCAGACCCTTAAGGCCCAATTTGCAGTAACATTTAAAGTTTGGTGTAAATATTGATTACAAAACTATGATTATCTTATCAGTAATGACACAAGAAAGATTAGGAGAAACCTGGGGGAGGGGGGACTTATGTTCTACTGAGCAGAATCTATGCTGTGCTGTACCTTATTACAGATAAACAGATTTCATAAAATATTAAAACTATTGAGTGCAATGTCCTTCCCTTCTACCATGCAACAGGAAGATGAGAATACTCTCGTGGATCCTCTGGCCAGGCCACACTCTGAGAAACACTGCTTTAGTGTAGTAATGTCAGACGCCAGAACTTGATGTATTACACTAAACATGTAACAAACAGAACATACTGAGCAGTGGTTTGCAGTATGTTATGTCATAAATGTCTGCACTTTAACATGTAAAATGAATGGAGATTGGCCCCTGTTACCACTATTTTGCTGTCTGTAATAGCTGTTGACCTTCCACTCGTTACAAAAATGAGCTTCTTCAACAACATTCCTATTGCATAAACACTCAAAATAGCATGTGGTGCACGGTGCACAAGAGAGGTGGCAGAGGGGTGTTATTTAATGATGCTGTTAATTGCTAAGATTATATAGTGTCAGTGGTAGATGAATAAAATATGAGTGGAGCACTGGTGCAATGATACTGACAGACATAAGCCGAAGTACGTGAAGAAAAACCTGCTGCAATGCCACTTTGTCCACCACAAATCCAACTTGGGCTGTCCCGGGACTGAAACTGGGCTTCCACAGTGAGATGCCAGTAACTAACTCATATTACTGTGAAAGTTAGTTATGTTTTTGGCAAAAAGATGTTTTGATTGCCTGTCTACACACAGGATGGGATCTACGAGCTTGTCTAATGTTCAAGGACTAGAGTGTACAAGTTGAACATCAGCTTCATTAAGTGCTAAGGGCTACAGTGAGTGGAGCCTAACCTCTATGTACCCTTCATATCTTCATGGCTTGATGTGTAGGCACAGGGACAGCAACACCTCTACACTTGAATTTTAAAATGCAGCATTCTGAATTTCTTATTTCTAACTCTGTCTGTCTTATACTGCAAATTCCATGTGGAACTGTGCACAGTAAGAGAACAATGTCTATGTAATTCTTGAACTTTACACAAGTTTTAGGCTGTTATGACAACTTGTGTAGGCAACATCATTACCATTCTTTGGTAATGACCCCACACTGTGGTGGGCTGGTTTGCCAAAATTTCAGAGAACCTGGCCGCCTCAATCTTCAAGGCATGGAATTGTTGTCTGTCTGACTGACTAGAGCTATATGTGTCAGCCACATACCACTCTTCAGTCAATTCAAATTGAAGATGGAGACACCCAAGTACTCTATATGTTGGTAGACCTGTCCATCACAAGTTGGTGTAGTCATATAAGAGTGGGAACATCATTACTCACCAATTTTGTTTAAATTTAATGGACTTGTTCAACCAGTTTACAAACATTATCACAGGCATTTGATTCAGACAGTCTCAATTAAAATGAAAGTCACACCTTCTAGCTTGCCAGGTACTAACAGAATTATTGTGGCTTAGAAACTTGCAGGACATGGTGAAGTAATCTGTCATGACATGTGGCACTTGACTATTACGAATTGTCTTTAATTCTTATGTCCACTGGGCCTGCCCATATAGCACAGCAGTCATAGGATCAATATAGTACAAGTGCTAAGTGAACTAGTGTAGCCACTGCAACAAAGTGTTTTACACTGCTGAATCACACAGGGCTAAAGCAGCAGTCATAGAACAGACAGTATAAAAGGAAAGAAACAGTTCAAATTCATCATACAAGTTTATCAATCAATTCATTTAGCAACACTTCCCCGTTCATTGAAGAACTCTGTTAGGGTTTGGGTGCCATCTGGTATCTCAGTGGAGTTACATCAAGATTATATTACTGACATTAGCAGTGCTTCAACTTTGTAGCAGTTAATTTCCAAATGAGATTCCTAATGGCATACTCTAAAGCAAAGTTAAAAATCAATGGTGATGAAGCATTTCTTTGTTTCAGACCATTCTGAATCGCAAATGTATCAAACAAATGTTTGCCTGTCTGGAATTCACTGTAGATTTCATTTATAAACATTTCATGAGCTTAAATAGCTTCATGGGTGTACAAGATTCAGTGAGAATCAGTGCCGACGAGACAGGGGAAGCTGGTACAAGTTACTGGGGCCAGGGACCCGACTATGTTGCATATGTTTCTGTCTCGGTAGTATCTTTATTTGTCGATTGTACAAATTAACCCTTTCAGACACAGCCCATGTCACTCTGCAACTGAGAGTCAGTCTTTCTGATTTAGTGTAAAGGTTTTTAGCCTGTCCGCGCTTGGTGGAGGGCCTAAAAAAATCTTTTCACCGGGGCCCGAACCCACTCTTGGTGGCCCTCATGAGAATGTTATAAAAAAAGTTTACTCCCAAGTGAATTCAAGCCTTGCTTCAATTCTAAAAACAGTTTTCACACTGTCCCACAATATCCCCATATTTTCTTCAGTGTCTAACACACAATATTCATCACTACTTGATCCATAATGTCTTAGTCCACACTTATAATCCCCAGTAATTTCATCTACATTGCATTGTTAAACTGTATGCAGTTGACAACAGTAATATACACTGCCAATTACTGACTTTATAAATAAGCAGAGTAAGACTTACATTGCTGAGGCAATTATTTATACCAAATGATATTAATAAGTCTGTTAATCTCAGAATGTAATATTTTCCCCCCTGCTTAGATCAGTTCTGCTGGAATTTGATCAATACCTAATGATTTGTTTCTTTTCAAAATTTCAAAAGCCATCTCAACCACAAAGACACTGGGCTCAGACATTAGTGACTCAACAGTATGTAGATGTTTAAGTCTGCCTAACATTATTAGCTCCGTGTACATTAAGCAATTGACAGAAGTGATTCTTCAGCCTAATCAAAATACTGTGGGTATCTGCAAGCTGATCACCTCTGTCATCCTTTACAAACTTAGTTCCAGGTTCTAACCCTTCTTACACCCATTTATTCCTTTATAACATCTAATATTCATGGCCCTGTCTCCTGTGCATTGCTTGCTTATTCTTGTATATGAAGTCCTAATTCCTATACGTGGCCATTTTTAACTTTCTGTCTCAAAAATGTCCTGGCCATGTCGTGGCCCAGGCTGTTTGTTATTGACCTCTCACTGCAGAGCAGGTTCAACGTTGGGCCAGTCTGTGGGACTTGTGTTGGATAAATGGGTACTGGGACAGGTTTTTCTCCAAATACTTCCATTTTCCTCTGTCGGTATAATTCCACCAATGCTCAGTACTTGTATGCCATTCATCTACCACTGATGCTGTATAATCTTAGCAACTGGCAGCGTCATTAAATAAAACATGGACACATTGTCCCAGTAGGCTTTCACTTTCTTCGCAGCTATAAAAGACTGTAACAGCATAGTTTAGAATTCTGTCTGCATTTGTTTTCCTCTTATAAAACAAATTATAAATATCAAGATTTTCTCAACTGTTTGGGGTTGTGTAAAGTTACAGAAATTACTGCCTAACTTGTATGAATTAATCAGTCAGCAGTGATGCAAAAAATGTGATTCTAAGGTTCTAGTGACCTGGCACCCAGAATTTTGAGTACATGAATGCCATGCACTTGGAAATGTCACTGTCAGCTTTGTTTATCTCAATCTACTAACATTATGTAAGTTAAAAGCTGTGCACATGAGTGAGACCCCTGCATAATTAAATATTTACAATTCCTGCTCCTACAGGGACATTATATTGTCTCACAGCTGTTGCTGGTCACTTCCTGTCAGCTTGCTAACCTGTAAGCCTTCAATATGCAGTGCACAGCATGGCTGTTAGATGTGAAAATGTCTGTGAGATGAAAGGAAACATCTCCAACACCGTCTTTAAATATGGCGAGTAAAAACCTATATTGACATGTTGGTGCTGCAATTAAGTGCCCAGTGTACTCTGTAAAAGATCTGGGATTTAAATGGCTGCTTGCCGATTACTTTACATGTTCTTGGCTGATGACTTTAGGTGATGTCTGGTTTTCTCAGCATCACGCTGCATGTTGACTAAAGTCGTCTTTCAGCACCAAAGGGGTTAACTGCAATACACTGAAGTAAAACATGTGGGGCCCTATTCCTGGCAACCTAGAACAGTGATGAACTGTGTGCTGCCGGCTGTCATGCAAAGTGGTATGAGTGAAGTATTGATGCAGGCTGTTAGATAAAATAATGTCCCTGTACATTATTATACTTACATAATTTCTCCACCCCTCACATAATTTGCAGTTTTTATTTAACTATAATTTGTATTAATAATATTAATAGCATATACAGTGTCCTTTGACATTGTTCTCCATTTCTTTTCCCCATGAGATACGATTGAAAAGTTGGAAGATTTGTATTGAAAATACTGTAGTAAAACATGGTGAATATTCTGTTATAGAGATACTAGTAGAATACCCATTGAAAATTTGACAGACAAATCCCATCTCCAGCTATGGTATCCATAGTGTATTGTTCCACTGATCCTGTCCTACACATCATAGCCCTCGAGGGACACCACAGTTTCATCAAAATTGAACGCTGTGAACTTAAAAAATTCTTGGAAAAACAGTGTGATACACTAATAATTACAATACTCCTACAAGTACCTCTGTCTGATAATGAAAGTTGCTGCTCTTTTCATTGTTATTTGATTTCAGTTTATTGTCTTTTTCTTCTTTAAATGCGTGCTAAATATTTAGAACACTGAACATTGCCTCCTTTGAACAGCTTGATAGAGTAAGCAGTGTAACCTAACAGATTATTTTCTTTCCACTAATGGTTGATACAATACTACTAATTAAACCATGCATTCCAGTGCCTTTGTTGCTACCATCAATTGCTGCTGTCACAGCAACACAAGATTTCCATTTAGTTTCTGTAGAAACAAATTATAAACAATGAGTCCCCTGCTTTGACTTATTACATAGCGATACCACGCTGGAAATTTGTCTCATAGTCTGCTTCCATATCACAGTTGTACCAGCCCCTCAGTGAAGCTTAGTACGGCATTTCATAGTCCTGCATAACTGTCAGAGCAGTACCTTAATTATAGGTCACAATTTCCTTCATCACCATTCATGATCAAGTTAACATCTCATTCAGTGTTAAACTGTTCATTGGCTGATGTTACTTAACATACACCATATTTTGGGTGCTGACTGTACTTTCATCACCAGGTGACTGGCATACTGACATACTTTTACTGTGTGATTGAAGGCTTCCGCTGTGGTCGTAATGCTGCATAAAATCTTCTGGGTTATTACCCGGCGTCGTTTTTTGGTATTTGACCAACGTTTCGGGATCAATTGTCTGTCCCATCTTCAGGGTCTTTTACTATTTTTCTTGTCAGTTAATGGCAGTGGCTGCTGTTCAGTTTAGTACTGAAAGGATTCTGGGTTCGATCTTGACCACTGCCATTAACCCTTCAACAACAACGGGCTTAAATTCCAAATACTACCCAGGATGGGGGAGTTATTAAAGCTAAATTACCCTGAAATGCATTCACTCACTATGGTGCACAGAGACTACACCATGTGAAGAATTAAAGATTGTACAGTGCATAGAGGCCAGCATTGGAACGATTAATATGGAAAATGGAAGCAACAAAACCCATCAGCATAACATCTGGTCATCTGAATATGAAAGTAGAGTCAACTGCCACATCATCTATGTTAAATACACTTCATAAAACAGGCAATGTCCAGTGTACCTGCTATGTCATTCCAGATCCAAAAGTGCAAATTTACGGTGTAAGGAGGTGAAACTATGAGAAAAAAGTATGGTTTTCATATGCTGTGTGTGCAGTACCGAAATTAAATATGATATTAGTGAAAAACCAGCACACTTACCCTGGCTTGTATGTCACTGCCTCATACTTTTTTTTTTTGTATAATGTATCATGTGTTTCTACTTGATTTAATAATCTGGGGTTATATCCCCAAAATTATGTTGGATCAGGATAGTAGTACTGTCTTGATGAACCCATTTGTTAAATGTGTCATAATTATTTGTTTTAGAAGATGCGATATTCTGCATGTTTTGTTTGTTTGGCCAGCGTTTGTGATGTTAGGAGTGGCAAATCTGTACGTTGGTAAATGACATTATTTATTCATTCACATTTTTTAATGTAGCTTATAATGTATCACACAAACTGAAAGTGGATTCCTCTTCCAATTGCTGTGTATGTCAAATGCAGTATATATTTTCCTAAAGAAGTCTGCTCAGCCTCTCCTATTTCTATGCCAACTATTACTGCCATAATAGTTTCCCCATTAATCGTACTGTCTGTCTTCCATTGACAATTTTTTTTCTTGAGTATGATGCCAGATGAAATAAAAATTGTCATTGTCATAGCATCACAATAAACAGAAACATGAAAGCTTTAAGTTCATATTAAATGTTGGTGTGATGGAGCAACAGGATGACTGGTGATATGTATTTGGGCTCCAGTGTATGAACATGCCCTGGAGTTGTCATGTGTGTTGTAATTATTGCTGTAACTATTCCTCCAGCACTGCACAAATGATACTGTATTCAATTTGAACATGTACGTTCATATCCAAATAATAATTGGGACATTCAACATTATCTGTGTTGTATACTGAGAATATCCCCTCCCTTGAGTATTCATATCTTCTCTTACACTTTCATTGGGTGTGTGGTTCCTGACCTTTTCAAGGATGTAATGCCGTTATCTTCAACGATCAAGCAGTCTTTGTGGACTGCTTCACCCTGAACATAAAGGCACTGCTTTCCTTCAAAACATCTGACATCACTCACCCAAATGACTCTGCATCACATCCCAGACCTGACACATAAGCTACACCATTCTGACAACCTCAAATCTCCTGCCTGTTTGAGTTCCATAGTTGTAGCCCCAATTGGCCTGGTTCTAGGCCCATTCAGAACCCACGAATATTTGTTACTAGCCTGCGATAATGTTTTTACTGTCATTTTCAGGCATCCCTGCATGTGATTGGGGAAATGTTTCTAACGAAATGAACAGAGTCCAGTGGCCTGGCAGGATGTGTCGCAGGTCATTAACACCGCTGTCAAAAGAACAAGTCGACAGATATGTCACAATTATTCTTTATGTTCAAAACTATGATGTATAGGATATTTCACAGAAAATGCTGCAGTTTGAATTCCATTTGCAGGTTAGCATCTTTTGAGATGTCATGCCATATAGCTTTGCAGAAAGTTGTCAACATCTTCAAGGACCCTGCTGCCTCCATCTTCAGGACGAGTGTACCCTGAAAATGCAGGCATGTTCTTCTGAAACGCTGGTAATTTCTATCACACAGCATGGCATAACATCCCATATTCACCACTGTGAGAACTTCAAACCTCACATTAAAGAGTATTAATTTACTAACATGCATGGCAAATAGCAGCGTACGATATATCTTTCTACAGCAGCAGTTGGAGAATTCTTGCTGGCCTAATGGCAACATTCAGATCTTTCATTTTGTAATTGATGATGACTTACAATCAATATGTCATACACAATTTGTGTGTGTATCAATAATCTATTTACATGCAAAATTTCATATTAGCACTCATAATGTTTCAATAGCTATCACTGTCTGAAAGCTGAAGATAGTTTCCGAACGGCCGCAATCCATACTAAGTGGTGAGAGTGTCTCTGCCACCAAGTTATTTTTATCAGTTATAGGAAATCGAGAAGTATGAGGTTAGAATGTTTTACAATGGCATGTCATACCAAGTTTCATGAAAACTGGCCATCACTTAAGGGTTTGCAATGTCCTCCAATGGTGTAATGTCCATACCATTTTTTCATGAAAGTCGGGCGACTCATTTAAATGTTGAAACAAGAGACACATAGCATGATCTTGCAAGCCTGCAATTTTCGTAAACAAAATCCGAATTCTAGCCGAATGGAATTAATCCTAGTTCATTTCCTAGTAACATCGACATGTGACAATAGACACAAAGTTTCTTGGTTTACAAATTGATAACCACTTAACTTGGAAGAATCATATTGATCAAATGGTTCATAAGTTAAGTGGAGCATGTTATGCAGTTAGATCAATGTATCATATTAGCAACATCAACACTCTTAAATCAATTTATTTCGCATACTTTCATTCTATTATAAAGTATGGAATAATTTTTTGGGATAATTCCTCCAACAGTAAGAAGATATTCACCTTACAAAAGAAAATCATCAGAATTATGGTCGGTGCACAACCAAGAACTCCATGCAGAAGTCTGTTTAAAAAATTAGAGATTTTACCTATTCCATGTCAATATATATTTTCATTAATGAACTTTATTTTAAACAATCAAGAACATTTTCAAACAAATTCATCTATACACAGTATAGATACCAGGAATAAGCACCACCTGCATAGACCAAATGCCAACCTATCTTTCAAAAAAGTACATTCTATGCCGGTATCAGAATTTTGAACAGACTCCCACTGAGTCTCATAAGTCTTAAGAATGAAAAGACAAAATTTAAAGTAGCATTAAGAAAATACTTAAATACACACACCTTTTACTCAGTATATAAATTTTTTATGTATAAAGATGGTTCATAGTGAGGTATGTAACACATTTATAGTGTTTTAGTTTATAGTGTTCAAATGTAAAATTCTATAGTCTGTATAGCTGTATATTTGTATATTATGACTTATTCCACATCCAGTTGTCAATTTGACAGACTTATGGATTCATGGAATGTATGTATGTATGTATGTACTAATGAAATTAGGAACACTAACCACTGCTGTTGAAGACATCTGAAATCACAGATAACCTTACAAGTTAACAGCGGGCTTACACAAATGGGGTTTACTCACATATATTTGTTCACTCACATTTTCAATCATGCAAATAGTACGTACCTGTTTTGAAGAGTAATGTTCAAAGTAATTCTTCACAAAGTCTTCACAAAGTAAGTCTTCACAAATTCACCCAACAGAAACACTGCACTAACACAAATTAAGTTGCTATAAAGTCCCGGCATTCATACTGTGAGCGTAAAACTGGCGCATGCGCAAACCGTTGTCATAGCTATCAGATAAAGAACAGATGATTAGCTGCTGACTCTGATCTGTAGGTACACGTTAAGAGTGTCGCATGTGTGGAACTGCACAGGTAGACTTGGTAGCTCACAGAAACGCGTACAGCGTTCTTGGCTAAGTGTGTTAATGTGCATGTGCGAAGTAACAGCACTAAGCAAAATTTGATGAAGAGATGGAGAATAAGACAGGCAATATACGTATAACATTGTGGCGTGTTCGTGTAATGTTTATACCTCCTCAGTTATCCTAACAACCTGATATCATTTCACTCAAAGAGAGCGCGTTTGTGGCGATTTCATGTCGCCGGAAACAAAACGTACTTAAGAGTCTTTATGTAGTGTGCCTGATATTTTTGCATGATTTTAACCAAATCTGGATTTTCTCGGCAGTTTCATAAAAGTCCCCAGTTCACGGAAATCTGTCCAGTGGGATCCGCGCTGATGTATGCGGACAGACAGACGGATGGACATGCGCTTTTTGCGACTATACGAACGTGCCTAAAAACGGGCTCTGTGAAGGCCAAACAACGTTTTAGGCTACGATGCGTTTGAAACCCGCAGCTCATTGCCACAATGCAAGCAGCATAACAAATAGTTCTCAGAAATCCAAGGCCTGTCTCGCAGCAAGTCTGCTCAGTGAGTAATGCACAGTTTGTGAAGTGCATCATCTTGTTTGTTACTGCAGTCTGTAACTGGGAGATTGATAGACCAATTGCAATATTTCCTGGCTATACATTAACTGTTAAAACAGTCAGTACTGGGCCACAGAAAACGTTTATCATAACAAACCTCCCACACTTGCCAACACAAGTGCGTGTAGCACATTTCTTTAGCATGTGCACCCAGGGAATTTTATTTTTCATTTTTAAGGCAGACATTTATTGAATACTCATTCATATACGACATTATTTTTATGCATCAAACAAACCAAGGGAACTAAAACTGAACTACACTTTTTTCAATTAACAAATTCTGTAAAAATACATATTTAAAAAATTATACACAAAATACCAAATTTGGAGACATTAGGGCGTACCTGAGCACACCTGGCACACCCCATACAAACGCCTATGCTTGCCAAGATGGAAGCAAACATTCAAGCAGAAACTGAAGTCTTTCGAAAAATTTGGGTTCATAGCACTCAACTGTCTGAGACATGCCCCCCATGTCTGGAAATGGGAGAGGGCACAACCAGCATCTCCCATAGGCAAATGATACAGAATGCTGTATTTCTGTGTAACCACCTTGTAAACGGCACAATTTTCAGAAAAGTGTCATATAAAACATGTATCTGAATTATCCCCGAAACGTGTTGTCAATCCAAGATCAACAAGCAGGATACATGGGGTATGATCATAAATGTATGTAGGTCATCCTGTGAAGCACCAGCTTGTAAACAAAACTGAATATCATTGGCAGACTGCAGTACAAGTCCCTATTATAAAATTTCACGAAAATCCGTCCAGGGGGAGCTGAGTTATTGCATGCGGGGTGAGTATTCACGACGACAGACAGCGCCTAAAAGAAATTATGAACTTCAAAACACACACACTGCATGTGCACATGCATACTGTCACACTGAATGAGTCAGCAAGCTGGATCACTGTACAGTTAAAGCTTTAGACTTATCTTGCAGGATGGTACACCATGCAGCCTTGTGCAAGTGCACTGTTGAGGACAGTCTGCTGGAATGTGATTCTGTGTCTCCACATGAATGGCTCTGGAAGACCTGAATCCTACGAAACATCACTGTCATAACCTCAGGACATTGAAAATTCAAATGGAACATTGTGTCCTCGCATTCAAGAATACTACACAAAATTTGTGCTGTGAAGATTCAGTCAGCAGAAGGAACATGCAGCTTTCATAAAGAGCGGTTTCAAAAAAACATATACATAAAATACAGATTTTTATCTTTGTACTATAGACCAAATTTTGTTTTAGGTGTCATTTGGTCCAATACTTTCGCTTGTAAAATTTTTAAAAGCCGAAAATTGAACTTCAGCTTCAAGAACTGCACAATGTGGATTTCAGGCTTCCGCTGTGATGTTGATGAAATCTGCGGTCTTCTGGGGTATTACGCAGCGTCGTGTGGTAATTGTTTACCAATTACCACACAATGCCGCGTAATACCCCAGAAGACCGCAGATTTCATGCACAATGTGGATTTAAACCCAGCATGTAAGGGTTGCTGGTCACAGAAATTTCTAAAGAAGGCCAATGGTGTATCCGCAGCATCAGCAGGACAGAAATGTTTCCTACATATGAATCTTTTATTAAACGTATAAAAAATCAACAAGTTATGTTACTTATTGTTAAGAAATTCTGTTCAAAGTTCAGAATTATACTTCAAATAATATTAAAATACTGTATTCAGAACACCCACATAATTCAGTTGTCAATAAAATACATATGGAACAACAAAACATGTACAGACAAAAATTCAAGAAAATTAGTAATTACATATATGTATATCCTGAGTGGTGAGAGACGAGTGATGGCACATCTTGCAGTACTTCAGAAGCTAGTCATCTCTGGGGCACCGCTGCTATTTGAATCTAATAAAACTGAAGCTTCACACATCATCTTGGCAGTAGTTCTAACAAGAAACAGCAGATGGCATTCTTCAAATGCTGTCAGCGCCACCCGCGTATGTACAAGACCATGCAGTACTGTGGCCCGTTCAAGATCAAGCCATCGTTGCAACACAAGTTCCCGGTCAGGCGATGGTGTTCCTAACGCCACATCCACAGGACCCCACAGGGAGAACTCTAGCACTGACTTCGCCTGTGATAGAGAAACGGCCCGTTCTCTGCGGAGCAGGTCGCTTATGAGCGGGGTGAGAGGAGCATTAGGGAGCAGCTCCTTCATGGCTGCCAATGCACACTGGCAGAGGGACCCACCCTCACTTGCAAGTCCTACGCCCAGTACGTGCAGAATACAGAGCCTGGGTTGTGAATCGCGTTCCTCGCGGCACAGCACAAAGTTTGACAGTGACAAGGGAGCCTCCTCAATGCCCTGTGCTTGGAGAGTCTTTAGCCCATTCACAAGTTGCAACAACACGAAACTTCCATCCCTCCACTGTTCTTCCTCTGCCACTATGCTGCGCAGCGCTGCACCATATGTCTGTACAGTGTCCACCTGCATTCGGTTCAACACCACCACACATGCTGAAATCATATCCACAGTATGGTTACACTTAAACAAGAAAATGTAAGACTCACCCATCAACAGAAGGAGAAATAAGAAGACTGATCAATAAAAGTGACTCTACAATACAGGGCCTTTCTGTAAAAGTAGTCAGTTCCTCTGCTAAAAAGTGTAATTTCAGTGTGATACAATTTTTTATTCCTGCATTATGAATACATGGAATTAAGCAGGCATTGTTAAGATTATTTACATTAAGCCACCTTCAGGTCTGGGAGACAAAAATAAAGGAATTTTTTATTTTTATTTTAGAGGATTGAGATCTCAATCTTTCACAGAGCTTGTGGTAAATACGGACATATAAGGTTGTTTTGTTATTAATTAGTTGACAGTAAGATGGTGTACAAAAGGTTTGAACAGATTACAGCCAAGCTGTTTGTCATCTCTTTTTGTCAATTAATAATTAATTATAAAACAGTAGTGTGGCTTTGTATGGTAGTTGTAACTTTAAGCTGCATATAAACTAAACACCTACCAGATGGCAACAAGTAGAACACTATAGACACAGTGACAGAGAATTATATTTTTGACAGGGCTCTACGTGTTTTCTCCGCAAGGTAGACCCAGAGATGGACACTACCCACAGTGCCAAGGTCACAGATGTTCTATTGAGTTAACAACAGTACCTTGCACAAGGTCCGTCCTGTCCTTCGGCTGGCCTGACAGGTGGCAGGCAGGCACCAGATCACTGAACTCTGTGATTGGACACAGAGTGAAGCAGCCTCTAGAGGGTATGGTGCTTTGCATGCACTGGTCTGCCGTCAGACTAAGAGTGACACTAAGCCCGCCCCACAATGCTGCATGGAACGAACGTCTGCCAACCACCACAGAATCACAGTCATCGAGGAGGGTGAAATCTGTCCAGCGCAAGCTCACTGCCGTTTTCAGACCACGCAGAGCTGGTGGCACCACTGCACCAACATTCACCTGAAGAGAAAATGATCCTGAAGATAAAGGCACTATGATCCTTCAAAATGTCAAGAACCAATCCCCAAAATAAAGCATTACATCCGATAAGTCCTGAACTCTCTATATGGATTTTATTTTTGCAACAAACCACTTACCTGCTCAAGAACCTGTGCCAACGCTTCATGATTGGCAACAATAACGGCACCATAGTTATCTTCCAAATTCTTATGCACCACACTGCGCCCCTTTCTTGAACGCAACTTGCTCGTCTTCCAAGGGTGTCCAGAAGCAGGGGACCACTCGGACTCATCATCCCCAGCCTGCAAAACACAAATTTGTGACAGTACCACAGCATGGCAAGATTTTGAACACAAATGGTGGAACTATGTAATCCAATTTTCAAGAACTACCCAGTTTTCAAAAACTATTATTTGCACTTCTGTGTACCTCAGTGCCTCTGATGTTCATTTACTGAAAACACAACTCTGTTGCAAAAACCTAACAGCAATACGGATATGGAAGCTTAGTTAAAAAAAAAGTATGTCCACTTTAGAAAGAACTGTGTTATCCATGGGAAACTACATGATGTGCACGTCTAGTACTGGTTACAACTAGTGTAGTCAGTCAGTCTCGACAATGTCTGCTCTATTTCATACATCTGTTTATTGCTTAGCCCTGTGTTCACAACTCAGTTCCCGTCAAAAGTGGATAAACATCTTTTTGAAAATAAGCTCTTCATATAACACTGCAAAGTTATTAATTGTCCCTATTACAAACTTACATTTCATATCATGGACTTCTTTATTACGAACTGTTTCTGAGAAATCACACAAACGTAATTCTAAACTTCAAGTAAAGTACTGATTACATCACAAATCACATAAATGAAAAGCAAATTCAGCAGACATCTTGTACTTCAATACCACATGTCACAGAAGTCTGTTCCTTCGTTGTGCAGTACTTCCACAGCCAGTACACACACCATCACACTTGTTGCAAAATGAACACCTGCCAGCCCACTGTATGCTTATTTTCCTTTTATTTTAAGTTCTTAAATTTTTTCATTAGAGTAACAGCAAGCAAGCTGTCAGTAATAAAGCCCTGCCTATACCTACATAAAAGTATATACACATAGGTTTAGAGACAAGCAAAAGATTATATACAAAACATTTTACACTCACACAACAATTACACTCTGTTAATCACTGGTTTGAAGCACATGTACTCTATCATGTTCACTCACAGTAAAAGATCATGTTTTACTACAGTGCATTTATAACATGTAATGCTTGTTTGCACAATCCCAGGTGATCGTGCAGTCTAAGGAGTAGGTACGTGGCCGCTAGATTGCTAGGATCACTGGTCCCACTGAGGGCATGGATGTTCATCTTTTGCATTTGTTGTTTTGTGTAGGTAAAGGCCTCTGTGATGAGCTGATCACTTGTTCAGCGGAGTCCTGCCAGGTGTGCATATCTGTGTGTGATCTAGAAACCTCAACAATGAGGCGGCCTAGGCCCCAAGTTGGGCTGTTGCACCACAGACAGACTGACAGACAATGGTTGTTTAGCGTGTTATTTAACGACACTGTCAACTGCTAAGGTTAATACAGCATCAGTGACAGATCAATGAGTATGGAGTGCTGCACTTAAGTGTTCCGATATATATACCTGTCCCAGGGCCACTTTGTACACCACAAATCCCACACAGGCTGCCCTTAGGTTTAACCCAGGTTTGATATAACATGTAAGATACCGCATCTGTCACATGGTGAAGCAGAACACATTGGCACTCACATCTTCACTGCTGTAGAAGCTGTATGGGGAGTAGATGTCCGATTCTGTCTCACTACCACAATATGGGAGTGAAGACGAACGCACAAAGCTGCCACGGAACTTGACATAGTCAGGGGAGGTGTCCATGCTGCCCTCTGATCGGCGCTGCTGTACGCTGCTGTATCGAACAGCCTTCAGTGTGTTTACATCAGCAGTGTCACAGTCACTTGAGGAAGCCAAACATTCATACACATTCTCAGTCACCTCCTGAAATATTACATCATCTAACAGATACGTTCACTTGTGGTTTTATGAAAGCAACAAATTGCTTGAAACTAACTACATGCAGGAGAGTCCTTGAAATGCTTCTAATTCTTCAGCTAGTCACGAAATTTGCTGCATTTTATGGAACCCAAAGATGCATTGCTGTTCATAAAAGCCCATCACTTTTCCCTATTCTGAGTCAGATTAATCTAATCCACACCCTCCCCATCATATTTCTTTAAGATCCATTTTGGTATTATCTTCTCATCTATGCCTAGGTCTTTGACAAAATCTCTTTCATAGGTTTTCTTACCAAAACCCTGTACACATTTCTCTTCTCCATACATGCCACACCCATCCAATCCTCCATAATTTGATAACCTGATATGTGGTGAGGAGCATAAATCATAAAGCTCATATTATGCCTTAAAGTAAGTAATGAGAAAAAAATTATTGAACAGAACTGAATTTCCTAGCTAAAGGCAATAATCAGAGATGTGCGATCAACATCCTTGAAATGAACACTAACTTTAAATAAATGGTTCAAATAAAAACAAAAATACAGCATACAGAAGAATGAAAGTAAACATCAATTCTCTAATATCCGTTACTTTCTTTGGACAATCAACCAGTATCCACTACATGTCACTAATGTTAACACTCAGAACATGTAAAAAGACAGAACCTGAAATCACGAAATCAGGCAAGATATGAGGGTAACAAATCGACCAGGAGAATACAAGAAATTATAGACAAAGTGGCACTGGCATGCAGTATGATGTATGACAATAAAATTCCTTTGAAAGCATAATGAAAGAAAATCTAAAACAAATCACTACTGTGGACAGCCTAAGCATGGAAGACTTAAAATTTATTTGGTTTCACTGCGAAATAGATATATGTGCTATTTAATGATACTGTCAATGCCCAAGATTATATACCATTGAGTATGGATGGATGAATGAGGATATGGAGCATTGGTGGAATGTCACTGACAGGCCAAAAAAAAAAGCACTCAGAAAAAAACCTTCCCACTGCAACATTGTCCATCACAAATCCTACACTGACTGGCCTAGGAATGAACCCAACTTCCACAGTGACAGGCCAGCCAGTGGAATGATCCTGACAGGGAACAACCAAAGCAGTTGGAGCAAGACATGTCCCAGTGCCACTCTGTCCACCACAGATCCTGTATGGACTGGCCTGGGATTGAAACCAAGCCGCCACAGTGAGGGACCAGCAACAAACAGCCTAGATAGATATGACTGGTCTCACAACACCTACAGGAGGATACAAAAATGGTCTTGTCAATGCACCAAGGCCACAAAGTGTCACCCAACAACTTGGACCAGACAACAGTGAGACATAATGACCTGTTTCCTCACCAACATGTGCTTTCCATTACTTAGTTCAACAGACTCATAGCCACTGTCATCATTCTGTGGTGCAACTCTCCTTTTGGGTCCTTCCACATTGGTATCCCTGATGCTGGAGGTGCGCTGCGGTTTATTGGGAGTCAGTCCAGATCGGATTTCACCTGAAATGAGGCCTGTCACTAGCAAATCAGACATACTCTGCAAACTGTCACACCGACATACATCAACATCATTCAGTTCACTCAATACCAAACTCTTACAATGAAAATGGTGTTACACATTATGAATAACATAGAGCTGTTACATAATACCCCCTCTGGCAGTATTTGAAGTGACTGTTGTTTAGCTGCATACTGAATTCTGCAGGAGTTAATCACTCATCCTCTATGCTTGGTGACTGAAGTTTCCATTAGCAAATGTAGCAGGTAAGCAGGGGGAAAGGAAAGGTAATAAAGGTATTTGCCTGTGGGGACTGAGAAACACATGAACAAATATACATCAAAGTCCTGATGTTTGTGATTTCAACAGTTCATGATTATGCATTTCAGTACCACTGTTTTGATCTTTTGTGACTGGTTCTGACAATCCAGGATGAGACCACGAGGCTGTACAGTCAGCTTCCCCAACTCTTCTGCTAATGTGCACATCATTTTCAGCTCAGTAAAGCTCTGTCTTTCATTAAATGAGTCTGACTGCTTCACGTTTTATGGAATGAGACTCTCCTTCAATCATGAAATGCATTTTATGGTCCCAAAAAGTGTTTTTTCTTTACTATGCTCAAACTTTCATGCTTTTTATCCTTTCTGTGGTTACTCTATAATTTTATCACTGGTATTTCATAAGTTTTTGGAACCAAATAGGCAATTTACATGGAAATTAATTCTGACGCTTGTGATGGTGTTATCGGTCCCAATTAATCATAAACACGAAGATTCTACTGCAATTCAGTCAGCCCCACGGCTGTGACACTCAGTGCTACATCCTTTACGCACCTAAATTGGCATACAAGGTGTTCACAGGAAGCTGTATCTGCGTGGCTGGCTGTTTCTGCTGCCACAAGAGCTCTGCAGATTTTGGAGGTGGCGGCCTGGCTGGTTTGTTCAATACTTCTATTGCTTTACCCCAAGCATCAAGAGACTGGTTCCGTGGGGGAGGTGGTGGTTTTGCAGGCCGCACTGTGGAGAGAAACAAGCAGCCATTGGAAAGTAGCAGAACTGAACACACCTGTATCTGTGGCTTAAAACACACTGAAGTGTGGAGACCATGTCATTCACTTTGTGACATATAAGAGTCAGCAAATAAACTCTTTGTCAGATTTTCACGAAATTTGGAACAGGGATTTGTTTACAAAAAGTTGTCAAGGAAGCTTAATTTTCAGGATAATCAGTTCAGCACGTCATATGTAACTTAAGGGTATAAATGAACACCTACCTGTATTTTCATATTTTTTTTACATATGGGTGAAATTTGGTACAGCTCTCCACATAATTTCAATGAGTACTTGTGAAATGGGGAAACAATGCAATGAAAACTATACTTTACTTACGGATATAAATAAAATTTTGCCCATATTTTCATCATTTCTCATCTGATTTGGATAAAATTTGGTAAAGGAGACAGTTACAATAAGTTATTGAGCAATTTTGAGTTCCATTAAAATGGATGCAGAGAAGGCAGTATTTTTTAATGAATGTAAATGAAATTACATTTATACATGTATCATAAAACAATATGACATCTGCAATCTTGTTCAGTTTCATGTGAGCTATATCATTCTAACTGTCACTAACCCAAGTATGGGAAATAATTTTCATCCTTCCCTCACCATTCACATGCAGCCAGTACACACAATTTGGTAACCAAACTGCTGGTTGTGATTTTGTTGCAGGTGGCCACATTCCAAAGTTCTGAATTGCATTCAGCTTCTGTAGAAACTTAATTTCACTTTCAGACCATTTTTAAAGACTGAAAGCTATGAGAAGTCTGCAGCAATTAGTGGAAACTCTAGGACGCTTACAGAACAAATCCACAACCACTGGAATTGCTCAGTTGGTACAGTGACTAGACTATAACCTGAACAATCCAGGGTTTAATTCCTGGCAGTGGCAAGAGATCTGTCTTGGCTCCAAAATGTCCAGGCTAGCTCTGGGGCCCACCCAGCCACCTATTCAATGGGTACTGGGAGCTCTCACCCAAGTGGTAAAAGTGGCTGGGTCTTAGGATGACACACTCACCTCCACCTAGTACCAAGGTTAAGAATGACTACAGCTATGCCTCCACTCCCCCCATATGCCTGCATGGTGTGCACAGGGACAACTTTACCTTTACAAATCCACAACCAGTTACAATTTTGATAAATGTAGATCATAAATTAATAAGTGACTTGACACTGGTTTTCACTGCTGTAAAGAGCCATCACAGTCGTAGTCTGCAGACCACTCGTTGAGAACACTGTTGAGTCAATGCAACTAAATGACATCATTACGACATTTACCTGAGGACGCCTGGTTCGGAGTGTTCAGTGACTGCAAAGTTCCAGAGTCAGAAGAAATTTCAATCTCCTGAAAGAAATAATTCTGTCTTAAAACATATATGCACAGCACATTACCACTGAAAGTGCATCAGGAAGGAATTAAAGTCATACTAATAGCAGTGAATGATTATTGGGTCAGCTGTTTGGATTTATGTCTCATTTCAACTGCATAGGCCGTGCAGCATTAGCTTATATGGAATAATGATCATGAATGCTAAGCATCTGGTAGGAGGAAGTGACACACTTGAACACTTCTGCTGCATAATTAAATATCAAGCTGATATCATTGCCAATTCTCCATCAAAATAAAAATGAGGGAGAGTGGAGGTATAGTTCCACTCATTCTTAATACTGGCATTACGTAGAGGTCAGCAGTTGGCCTCATGTCCCTGTCGCTTTACAATGGGAGCCCCTGGTACCCATAAAATACGAAGCTGCGTGGGCTCTGGAGCTGGTTTGGACGTTTTGGAGAAGAGACTCTTGTCCTTGCCGAGATTCGTCCAGCCTGTAGCCTAAGCACTATAGTGATAACACTAGCCACACCCCTATTTCTTGTGTAGAGAGAAAAATTATGAAATATATTAAAAAATGCACAAAACCATGGAAGAGAGCATTTTGTGGTAGGCACATAATAAGTTCCAAACAAGTCTAAAAAGAACTACTGTAGTTACTGATTTCAAAAACTGATAATATTACAAAACACAGTATTGGTTACTCTATGAAATTCCCTTTTATCTTCTCCCTCTCTCTGTTTTATAGCTCATATGTCGCTCACAGCATGGCAGCACCTACCAACTTTGCAAGTCGTGGCAATGTTTCCTACTACTGCACTAGAAGGATAGGGTTTTCTCAAGCTGTAAGGTAAACCCACTTGTTACACTTAACAGTCATAACATGTAAAGTGGAAATATTCCCTTATTGCAGCAAAAGGTTTATGGTGTCAGCCTAGCGTTCTTTGCACACAGTGCAAAGAGGTACAAAACATCTTAGCCATGATAGCTAACAGTCTAGCCAAGATTCAAACTGGGTACTTTTCACGCATATGTCTACAGTAGTGGTTCACAAATTGAGGTCTGCAGATACCAATACTTTATTGATTATTTCTAATATTTTACAAAATATCTTTGTCTAGAATGAACATCTGATACATTTGTTTCCCAGCCAGGGGTGTCTGTGATTTGTGATCACTTTGGGTAGGGATCTGCAGAATTAGTTAAACTTCGTAAGGTCTCCATGGTGCCAGAATGTCTGAGAAACACTGGGCTCGAGCAGTATTGCTGCACCAGCCATATGGTCAGAAACAAGGGGTGTCAATTGCAGCAGTTCTCACCTTGTTATTCTCACTGGAGCTAGAAGCTGTTGAGCTCGAATCTTCTAGGTGCTGCCTCACGTTTCTGGCATCACCTCGCACCACCTCAACGTTACAGCCATTTAGCTCTGACGGATGTATGATCTCAAGTCGTGGGCGAGGCACAGGCAAGCTGGGTCGCATATCCTCATGCCTCTCTGCTGCAACGCTGCTTACAGTTTTGTCTTCCTTACTTACTCCAAAACGCAGGAACTTTCTGAGCGAGAAACGGCCACGGCCATGGGACGGTTTCTTTTTCTCTTGTTCAGGAGGATTGAGAACAGATGCTGTTGTTGACAAGCTCTCCACTGAGAGTGAAAGAGATCTCCGTGGTGCAGGTTCCGGAAAAGGGGCAGGATTAGAACTCACCCCACACGAAGAGTCACTCACCACCTCAGCACGAAGCTTAGGACTACAAGATGAGGCTCGCTCTCTCTTCTCTTTCTCTCCAGAAACAGGTGAAGATGACTTGATGAGGCCAACAGAAGGATTCTGAGTAAACAGAGGACATGACATATCCTCAACAGGGACTGGAGGAGGCTTTGGTGCTTGTCGCTTGTGAGCTCGTGCAGTTTCCAGGGTACTCAAGTCCTGCTGCTGCTGCTGTGGTAAGTGCTCTATGACATCACATTCAACTGCAGACACCTGCAATACAAACATTTCAACATTCGACATGTACACTCCCAAGATTTTCCAAGGAAAGGGATATTTTAAAACATCCAGTGAATGCGTAAGACACAAGCAGGTCACAGCTTAGATACACAATAACATGACAAAAATGGAAGTTGTGTTTATTATATAAGGAATCACATCAACAAACACGAATGCAATAAAACCTTGTGAACTTCAAAATCAGTTAATTCAAAATACCATACAATTCAGCGTATTGTACGTCACACTCATCCACTTTAAACATAGGATTAAGTGTACATATTTTTCAACGTACTCAATCCAAAATATGGTTAATCTGTAATTCAAAGGTACATTACAGCCCCCTTAAATAACTTGAACTAAACCAAAAATCCAACAGCCCAGAATCCAATGATCTGGCATTCCCAATAGCCCAGCATAAAAAGAGGCAAGTGCTAGTGAGTCAGCTTCACAGCAGTGTCCACATAACTGATCAAAGTCAACTCACAACCAACTCACACAAAATCAGTCTGCCCTTTTCCAGTGTTACGATTAAAAGTGCTTGTAATTCTGCAACTGTTTTCAATTTGTATTTCAAATATTTACATCCAACTGGCTGTAATTCTGGCATCAAAGGTGAATGAAGGTGCTTGAAATAGTGAAGGTGTGAAAAAAAAGTGAGGAACACTGACAATTACAAATAAGCATTAAGTTTCACTTGAAGTTGGAGCCCAACATGATGGTTTCAAAATTCAACAAAATAAATTACAGCAGGTAGTGTGCATGGGAACATGATCAATCTCAAATTCTTGAATTCAGTACTCTGAAACACAAAAACCAGTACTTTTAAACAAGGCTCTGAGGAATACAAAAGGTTTCATATGCACAGACCCTGTAAAATACTTCACACATCTTTCAATAAAAATTCTGGATGCAATCCTTGTTTGATATCAAAGAATGAGCCCAATTCTCGGAAAATCTGGTGAAATAAAATCCATGTACATTGAGCCAAAGCATGTATTAAAATCTGTTGGCAATAACGGGTATAAAATTCTGACAGTCACCTGCCATCTATGCCAAACTTACCTGTAGCTGTAGGGTGACTGCTTCGTGATGACCTTCTGACTGCAGATGTTCATCTTTTTTGGGCAGTTTTGGTGACTGAAGCATGACATTTCTTCTTGGAGTTGCTTGCAGAACCTTGGTGCTTGGTTTCATTGGTATCTTAGGCTTGTCCCCTGGCGGCTTCCTCAAAGCACTAGCCTGTGTGAGAGTATGAAGAAAAGAGGGCCGAGGGTCAACTGGCGGAGAGCTGCGAGGTAGAGCAGGAGGTTCTGTCAGTTCATCGGGATCTGCCCGCCCATCCGGTTCTCCTGCAAGCTCTCTGCTCTCTTCCACACAGAACATCTCCACTTCCTTATCCTTCAACATGCCATCACTTGCGACAGTCTGACTTGCTAGTTTGCAATCTGGTAAGTTGTCTGCTTCAGTTGTCAATTTAGCCGGGTTAGTTACTGATGATTCTCCTTCAATTTTACGAAGAGGTAAGTTTGTTGTATCCTTTATTACTTCCTTCTCTGTTATAAGTTCACCTGACAATTTCTTACACATTTCTTCCTTTACATGCATTATGTCACTTGCTCCAGACATCTCTACAGAAACGGTTTCAGTGTTATGTGAATTGCTAAGTGCCTTCTTATCCAGATCCCTGACAGAATTTACATTCTTTTTGTTTTCTTCAGCAACTGTTGCCACTAACAACTCCTTTGGTTTTACCACCATATTGTGTGTTTCTACAACAGCATCAGAGCAATTCAAGTCACTTTGTTTCAATTTGTTATCAACATCTGTTATGTTAACTGGTTTTGAAACAGAATTTCTTCTGTTTGTGAGATTTTCAAAACTTTGCAAAGGCTTCACTTCACTCTGTAACACTGAATCTGAAGAGCTCACTTCAGTA
Organism: Reticulitermes speratus; assembly: GCA_021186555.1. NCBI lineage: Eukaryota > Metazoa > Arthropoda > Insecta > Blattodea > Rhinotermitidae > Reticulitermes > Reticulitermes speratus. Next base: position 1,408,952 of record JAJKFL010000010.1, on the reverse strand, counting down.
TCTTCATTGCCCACCCTTCTGAGGATGTTTTTGAGCTGTCTTCATGCTTCATACTATCATCACTATCCTTGCAAATTCTGTCACCGTTAAGAATCAAATTTGTGGAGTCTTTCTTAGTAGCATCTTCTTCTGTTTTCCTCACAGGCTCATAACTGCTTCTTCGAACTGCTGGTTTTGGTAGTGACAGATCAGGTCTTCCATTAAAAGCTGATGTATGACTCACCACTTTCAATTTCTCTGGAGAAACACGGCTCTTGATCACTGGAATGCGACTCGCTTTACCTTCTGGCGCTTCATTTTCATTTGGTTTTGGAATGTTTTCTCCACTTTCCTTTGATATTTGAGCAACAGATCTAACAGAAGTCAACTTCAAAGACATCTCATGTGTCTTGTTAGGAGATGTTTCTGCTTCTGAAGCTTTGTCATTCAAGTTTTGCAACAACATAACATTCACGCTGTTTTCGACTTCTGCTCCAGTTGCAGCCTTCTCTGGAGTTTGTGTGGCATCGTTTTGTTTCACAAGTGATTTCAGAATAATATCTCTTGAGTTCTGATGAATAATTCCATTGCTTTTAATGAAAGACCTCTTAGTGCCAGTGTCTGCTGGCTTTAAGGAGGTATCATAATTTGTTACACCTGGACTTGTAGTTTTCTCCAGATTTGCTTCCATACTTTTGACTACGGACTTGAGAACAATATCTCCTGTCTTTTCAATTGGAATTTCACTGTACTTCGCCATACAAGACTGTGTTATTTTCTTATTCTTATCCTGTTGTTCAGATGATAGCTTGCCAAGGTTACCCTTCTGACTGACTGCAAATGGTGATGAATCAGTTTCTTCCAGGCCGCCGAACGGAGTAACAGAGACCTGCAAAGTTTTGCGACGCCCTGCAGCATCAGTGAGTGGTTTTCCAAGTAATAACTGGGTATAAGTTCGCTTAGTTTCACTGCTGCCAGTTCCTGAGAGATTTGCTGCTACCGTGTTGAAGTTCGTGTTTGTACGGGTAAGCTTTTGCAAGGCACGATCTTCTTCACCATCAACAATATCATCATCAGAGGCTACGACATTCTCTTCAGGTTCACAGGCATCTTCACCATCTGAAGAGTAGAACTCATCCCCTCCAAATCCAATCACCTGCGATTCCTCAGCTGGAAAGTGAACGGCAGATCCTTTTGATCGCCGAATCTGATGTCCATCCTTCAGGATACCCTGTTAACAGAACACAATCTTAAACTTTATCGTACAGATGTATTCATCTCGTTTTCATTCTCAGATGATGTCATTACACTATGGTGGGTTTTAGTTTGTCATCATTTTGGAAAATATCTTGCAAGGAGAAGTGACAAAAGATATAACAGTCCTGTCCACAAGACAGCACTGAAATTCTATGAAGACAGGGAAGGATATGAAAACTTAGTCCAGTTTCAGGGCCAGCTTTGCCAAATGAGGAACGTCACAGCCAGACACCTGTTTGTGCATTTCACCTTGAAGATGATGCGAGTGTGGTTCTGTGAAACTTCGACAAAAGTTTTCAGGTTTTCAAGATAACTGGTCTCTTTTTAGGAAAGGGTTTCACACCATGTAGTACAGGTCTGTTCTGACGTTTCGGAGGAACACACTGCCTCCATCTTCTGGGCGAATAAATCTGTTCCACGTGGATGCATAATTTGAATACACAAACTAGTCCACCACAATATGTCATCATCCAAGGGTGGAAACAGAATTAGCTCTCATGTCAGGCGACATTTATAATCCTGTCACATATAAGGCAATTTAATCTTAAAATAACTTATGACGACTGTGCAAGTATTAAAAGTAACCTGGATGCTATGTTGTGTCGACTGGTCATGTAGTTACAGACGTTTAGAAGGGCTGTAGAGCCTCCAAAACGTCAATAACCGTCTATCAGTCGACAGAGCATAACATCGCCCAAGACCTTAATCATTAACACTCCTGTCACAGCTTCAGACCTCATCACTTACCAAAAAACACAAACTCCCGGGAGCAGAGTCCTTTTGGAGACACCAAACGTCAGTCAGCTAGACAAGGAATTACTCATCCTTTATAGGACACAGACGCCTATTACCGTGTTCACAACAGTCCACACAAACGTATTAAATAATATACAAAAAACAAGAGGTCTTCCAGTCCACCTTCACGTACAATCAATCTGGTAACTCGCCTTACAATGACACTGATGTGACAAGATATTATTAAAATGGTTTCCACATGCATACCTGAGGTGCCGTGTAATTCTGCCGCCAAGATTGTGCACGGCTGGGGTACATCGTTGCCAGATAGCGACTCTTGCCTTCCGCTGCCACTGATCCATTTGCATTGTGCTCCTCTTTTGACTTGAAGCAATTTGAGCACAAATCTTTCTTCCAAGCATTCTGGACAAAGTGGTGGCACTGGGCTGCCATTGCTTATCTCTGCTTATGGGTGGCCATCATTAGTCCTGCAGACAAGGACACAGTTTAAATCAAAACTAAGTACAGACATAGGAAGACCATTACAACAAGACTGCATATGGTACGTGACTTCACCAAGGCGTTCTTTACTGGGAAAATGTCATACGGTTTCACAGTACACGAGTAAATGTAATTTAATTCACGCCCATAACCAAAGTACTGCCTTCCATGCGCCGATTTTCACGAAACTCACAGATGTTCAACAGCATTATGTGCAGATCTCTTATACCGAATTTCAACCAAATCGGACAATAAATGTGGAAAGTACGGATAGAAGTTCATTTACGCTCCTAAATGCAGTACCATTTTAATTGCACCGATTTTCATGAAACTCATTGTACGATTTTCACTGCATTGATTTTCATGAAACCCATAGTACGATTTTCACTGCACCGATTTTCATGAAACTCATAGTACGACTTTCACTGCACCGATTTTCATGAAACTCACAATTACTCATGGGATCTTCTAGACCTAATTTCACCCAAGTCGATCATGGAATATGAAAAGTATGGGCCGCAATTCACTTACGCCGTCACTGAGCCAATTTTCACGAAAATCACGCTTGCCCGACAATTCTTGTAAAGAACTGCTACATCGAATTACATGAAAATCTGATAAACGGTTTAGTCGCTGATACTAGGTCGGACGGACGAGCGGGCGGGCGGGCGTGGTATCCCCGTAAGACGTTCTTTTTTTAGTTCGTAAAGAACAGAAAAGGTTTAAACCTAATCCATGGAGGAAAGCAAGAAGCGGCCATGCATTTTGATCACAGAAGGACGCTTCTAACTTTGGGCAGTGGAAAGGTACTGGCAAAACGCACCGGAACTAGAAAGCTGCTGCCTCCAACCTCGTTTGTTGTGTTTGTTCATTATGTGGATATTCATCAGGTCAACGACTTGCAGTCAATAGCTCGCGGTGCTGGGAATACACTAGAAAGCTTCGGGGAAACACTGTACACACTTCAACGTACACACGACACTTCGACAAGCAAACTGCGCGAGACTTTGAGCAGTTACAAATTGGTCCGTGGGGTTCCTACTGAAGAGGAGCATGGAAGGGAGAAACGACAAATGGCGTGCGAGAGAGACAGAGAAAACGAAGAAATAAAGAAAGAAATAAAGCAAGAATGAAAATATTTTCAAAAGCACATCATTGATAACTTAAAAAGGTCGCATTCTGGGTTTCATACCGTGTAGTAGAGGTCTAATCCGACGTTTCGGAGGAACTGACTGCCTATATCTTCAATGTGACTGGATGTGGTTGAGGTGGATCAAGAAACGTCGGAACAAACCTTTACTACACTGTGTGAAAACCCCACTAGACCGCAAATGCACTCCGTGACGTAGTACACAAACATTATCAAGGCGTTCCTTACTTTCAGAATGTCACACTGTTTCACGGTACACGCATAAATGTATTTCCGTTTATTCCCATAACAAAAGTGCGGCCTATCCTGCACCGATTTTCACGAAAGTCACAAACGCCCAACAGCATTATGTGCAGATCTCTTATACATAATTTCACACAAATCGGACAATAAATGTGGGAAATACGGGTACAGATTCATTTACGCCCCTAAGAACAGTACGGCGTTCCTTAAATCGATTTTCACGAAACTCACAAATGTTCAACAGCATTATGTGCAGATCTGTTTTACCGAATTTCACACAAATCGGACAATACATGTGGGAAATACAGGTACAGATTAATTTACGCCCCTATGTACAGTACGGCGTTCCATAAATCGATTTTCACGAAACTCAAAACCGCTTAACGACATTCCGTGCAGACCTTCCATACCAAATTTCACCGAAATCGGTCAAAAAATTTAAAACGTATGCGCAGAAATTCACTGACGCTCTTAAATGTGATTCACTGTGCCACCTTGCATGTAAAACTCATGCTACCATAACCACTTTCCGTAAAGAACTGCTATGCCGAATTTCACGAAAATTCGACAGACGGTTTAGTCGCTGATACGGGCGGACGGACACGGTCTCCCCATAAAGCGTTCTCTTTTACTCGCTACAGAACGCCAAAAAAAAATACCATAATTTGAAGATCAACCGCGTTGACAATACGAAAACCTACAGCTTGGCGATAGCCCACCTGAACAACCACAGCTGTTATGGCAGGGGTCCACAAAGTTTCCAAAAATTCAGGGCCACCTCAAAATTCCAGGTACAAGAAAGGTGACGTGAAGCAAGTTGCACACTAAGGACCCACAAATATTTGGTGCCACTGTACAAAATTTAGTCGCCACGGCAATCTGGCGGCCGTGATTTGTGCACCCCTGTGTTAGCGGTTCATCTGTTTTCCTTCCAGCCTTGCAGTTGCAGTTTTTAAACCATGAGGACGCTTTACCTAAAACCCTGGACATAATTAACTCTCATATCACATCTGCGCAAGCACAAACATTCGTTCTATGGTACTGGTGTTGCTGGGATTGTGTCTATCTCTGAGCATGCAGAGGACCGCCATGTTAGTGCCGTGTAAGATTGGCGTCTGGGTGGTCTACAATGGCAGCAACTTGCTTGCCCAGTCAGGGCAACTGGAGTGAACCAGAAAATGTCTAACTCTGACCTCCTCTAGAATTAAAATTTTTATTTGGGTGGGGAGATGTACAGTCTCTCAAAAATTTTCTCCTTTTATTGTCTTCTCAGTATCTGCACCGTGCAGTGGTTACATGATCCGACGTTTCGGAGGAACGTACTGACTTCATCGTCAGAGTGACCAGACTGTTTCAAGTGGATGTTGAAGGTAACGTGCCAGCTATATGAGACTTTTACGGAGTCTGGCCAATCACAGCGACAGACAGGATTGTTCCCAGCGCATGGAAGCTGAGATTTCCGCTAAGGATCCTTTCATCCGGGTCTCACCTGAGGCAGATGCGAAAGTAATTTGGATGGTTACTGTGGTCTGATTTCTCCTTTCACTGCTGAATGACACGACGGGGTGTAAACAGACACGCAGGAAGCACAGTTAGAGGTTCTGACGATACTGCAGCCATACCTACGTTTGACAGTGTACTTAACGACGCACTCTCTAGCAGCATATAAGTCGAGTGACGTGAATGCAACTCAACTCCAGGCACCCCCGCCACATCCACACCAGCTGCAGCCCACACAGCATCACATCTGAGTCATCCCTTTAGCGCCTACGTTAAGAATGGGTGGACCTTTGTCTCCACGCCTCCAATACGCGCCCAAGACTAGGTGCTTAGTCACAGAGCCATGGAGTTATTTATCTTTATCTCTGAGCTGTGTTAGAGCATGCCTGTCACTGGACTGCGGAAGAAGGCCGCGAAACTTTCATGGCCACTTCATGGCACTATCCCAAGGTTTGCCATGGAACGTCGCGGGTGGCTGGCTGTCACTCCAGCTTGATACTCCGAACGTCCCAGGTTTGAATCTCGCCCCGTAAACCGGCTGTCCTCGCCGGGATTTCGAGGTTTTATACCACGGCCGTTTCCATCCACATTATCATCATCCAAAAATCATCCTAGTATCTGATATTATATGACACCTAACATTGAAAGGGCGTCTCATTTTCTGGGCTGCAACATCGCGCAGTCCGGTAACTACGTACAAACACTGGGCAGAACACCCTGCCTTCTTTCTCGAACCGCCAGTTTCCACCTACCAGACTACACGGTGTCACAACCCAGAAGACGACACCATGGAAACAGTTGTGACACGATGGCTGATAACACAGGACACGGACTGATATCAACAGGGAATAGAAAAGCTCGTCACACGATATGATAAATGCCTCAGGTATGGTGGGGACTACGTGGAAATGTAGTGGGACAGCAAAAGTAAAGTTTGCCCAGCATCCCAAGATGGCACAGAGGGGGAGTAGAGGTATAGCTCTACTCTTTCTTTAACCTCGGCGCTAGATGGGGGTTGGCGGTCAACGCCACGCCCCGGCCGCTTTATCCCCGGGAATGACCAGGTATCCATTGTACTGGAGGCTGGTTGGGCCCCAGGGCCGGTCTGGACGGGTGCGGAAAATCTCGCCTCCACCGGGATTCGTCCCCGGACCGTCCAGCCCGTAGCAAGTCACTATACCGACTGAGCTGCCCGGCCCACCAGTAATCGGAGAGCAGTACATTTAATTGTGACCTGTTCTTATTAGGGTACTTTCCCACGACTGGTATATTTGACAACCATTTCTCACATTTGGATACATGCCACGTCGTTGGAACAGTCCAGTTGTACAAATATTTGTCACTTAACTTGATATTGTATATACCGTGCAAAATTATGATAATATAGTACTTACATAACCAACATTTATTGCACAATTGTGCAATAAATGTTGATTATGTAAGTACTATATTTCACTTGTCCGTTTCCCACCGCCTGTCGGTAAATGTGACACAAGTCAAACAAGTCACCAATGTTTGCTTGCTTATAAAGTCGAGACTTGTTTACAGCCCACGTGACAAGCACACAAGTGACGAGTGTGACAATCAGAGTCATTCGATACGTCCAATGACCAAGTACACGAGCCGTGGGAACGCGATCACAATCAGCAAACCAAATTTCGCAAGTGTACATGCGTACATATGTTTGCCAAATAAACCAGTCGTGGGAACAATGTGGCAGTTATTTGTCTGGCTCATTGTACAATGCACAATTATTGGCGCATTTGTCAAATACACCAGGCGTGGGAATACGCCTTAGGAGTTGAAAATAAATAACTCAGAACAGGCACATAGGCACTGTAAATTAACTTTCTGGCCAAAAATCATAAATCCAACATTCTGCTGGACAGACTGAGCAAAATCAAACAAAACTTCCCTTCAAATATAAATCAGGTGTGCAGGATCCTGTTGTGTACATTTGTAACTGCAACGGTCTTGTCGGAAATCAGTCTCAACGGCAAGACGACCGCACGTGACGACATCATCCGATTTCACTTCGCGAAGTTATTGAAATGCTGCATGTAATTACGGCACTGCAGCCGCATCTGGCCTGACTCAGCGGTGCACATCACGGCGTAAGGCTGAAGACCCGAAGAACTGAACAGGGGTGGCCACCACGCGGCTCACGCAAACTGCTCTAAAAATAATATTCAGGTAGTTTATATGCACACGAGACTGGCGTCGAACGGCGTTTTAAAAGATCTTATAAAGGAAAGAGACTCATAACTGACTGAAACTGGCCAACTGTAGCTGGACGAACAAAGACAAGAATCAATCAGAGAAGGTAAACATATCTTACTGTATTACTGCAGTTACAAGTAACAACAGAATGCACAGTTGTTTCAGGATAATTATTTACGAGGTCCAGCAGCTAATGGCCATCTTCATGTACTTGCTTTGCTTTCAGATGCTTTGTGTGCGTCATAGTGGCCAGATCTTGCCTAAGTTGCCTGCTAAAGTGTGGCTCTGGAACTTCGTGCAGCTGGCCACCCCTGCACTAGACCATCTCACAGCACAGTGCAAGTCATATCACCCAACAACGAACAGCTGGTGATACGCTAGACCAGGGGTTCTTAACCTTTTTTGTGCCATGGACCCCTTTGAGTCTGGTGAAACCTAGGGACCCCTTCTCAGAAAAATGTATTTAAATGCATAAAATAAAATCCATAGATGTAGAATCTATATCTATGTATTACAATCTATATTATAGATTATATTACAAAAGAAAGCAATTATGCTCAAATACAGTTCTCAAGATACTAAAAAATAACAAATATGTAATATGGTAATATATGTGCTTCTTTATTAATTCATTACATCAATAACAAGACAATGAATAAATTTAAAAGAGAAGGTACAGGTAAAGCAATCCCATTACAGGCCTGGACAGACCCTTAGGGTTCCAGGAGGTTGAGGCTCCCAGATTTCTAGACAGTCGGCACATGAAGGTGGTAAGGTTGTCAGCCCTACGCACCGGCCGCCTTTATCCCCCAGGAAATACTCCTGGTACTCATTTCTGTTAGAGGCTGAGTCGACCCCAGAGTCAGTGCGGCCGAAAGGATTATGTCAATGAAAAATTCCAATGACACCATCGGGAATTGGAACCGCGACCTTCCGGCATGTAGCGCGGTGTCTCAACCAACTGCGCCACCGCGTGCCCCAATTTAAAAGAGAGGTAAGTTGAAATGAAATTTCATTAAAGAAAAATACATTTTAGTGCGAAGGCAAATTTTGGTTTCCCTTCCTTGGCGTATAATAGTTTTAGATAGTGAAATTTATTGAAGTTAACAAATTTGTTTGGAGTCTACAGGCCATAAATTACTTTGTTGTCTACAGTCATTATTGAATGAAAAGCTAAATTTCAGTTAGAGGTCATTGAAAATAAAGCTGTATTTTTTCCCCCATCCAAGTTCACGGACCCCCTGATATCTATCCGTTGACCCCCAGGTTAAGAACGGCTGCGTTAGACCCTCTCACAGCAAATTGCTAGTGATTTCAGTTACGAATTTAGTACCGATATAAACCGAATGCAGAGGTCAACAGCACCTCAGATGGCCTCACGTGTTAAGTACGACCGGAATCCATGACACGTGATACAGTGATGTCTTCTAAAAGTCCTATCTCGTACTCTGATGCTGAAACAAAGCGCCCGATTTGTGCAGCCAGAAGGAATACCGCCACGTTCTCAAAAGTGCGCCATTCTTCCTTATTCGAACCAGCTGAATTCAGTTCACACTTCCACACGTATGTCTCATAAGATCCTTTTTAATATTATCCTCCCACGTACGTTTCGTACCACGTTACCTCCACACGTATGTCTCATAAGATCCTTTTTAATATTATCCTCCCACGTACGTTTCGTACCACGTTATCTCCACACGTATGTCTCATAAGATCCTTTTAAATATTATCCTCCCACGTACGTTTCGTACCACGTTACCTCCACACGTATGTCTCATAAGATCCTTTTTAATATTATCCTCCCACGTACGTTTCGTACCACGTTACCTCCACACGTATGTCTCATAAGATCCTTTTTAATATTATCCTCCACGTACGTTTCGTACCACGTTACCTCCACACGTATGTCTCATAAGATCCTTTTTAATATTATCCTCCCACGTACGTTTCGTACCACGTTACCTCCACACGTATGTCTCATAAGATCCTTTTTAATATTATCCTCCCACGTACGTTTCGTACCACGTTACCTCCACACGTATGTCTCATAAGATCCTTTTTAATATTATCCTCCCACGTACGTTTCGTACCACGTTACCTCCACACGTATGTCTCATAAGATCCTTTTTAATATTATCCTCCCACGTACGTTCGTACCACGTTACCTCCACACGTATGTCTCATAAGATCCTTTTTAATATTATCATCCCACGTACGTTTCGGTTCCGATGACTGACTAGCAGAGGCACTATTAGCCTCTGAAAAAAAAACTCTGCTCCACGTAGTTAGTTAGTCAGTCAGTTACCTATATTGTTAATAGCTAACAGCACTTGCTGTAGTACGTACTACGAGCAACCTCTGATATGGACGCCAGCTGCAAATGGTTAATTAGCTACCCACTTGGCTGGTTAGCTAGGTACTGTAGCTAGTTGCGTAGTTTCAAGAGACAGCTCGTTTCTTCTTAATCAGCTAACTGCAAACTACCTATCTACGTAGTAGTTACCTACACCGTTAGCTAACTTCGCTAGATAGCTACACAACTACATGTCCATACCATCAACAACCTACATGGCCACTGTGTCAACTCCAACCTACTACATAATCTGTGACTCCAACTAACTCTGCTCATCTGATGCACAAGACACGCAGGCCCACAGATTATCTAGTGGTAGGCCAGCCAGCACGGTTCAGCGTGTCGTGTGTTGTCACGAGCTGCCATCTGCAGGGAACAAGAAACCTTGAGATTCTGCCGCTATGAAAATCAGTTCCACCATTCTTTGTCTCAGCACTCCTAAACGGAACAACAGGCAGCTGGAATAAAGAGCCAGTAAACAGCCCACCTGAGTGCGTAAGACACTGCAGCATAACGGTGACAGGTGACGACACGCTGTAACACCATATCGCCATTAAAGTTATCCCGTACTGAACAGTCACGCTGTTTACTCTGCATCAGACTTCCTACGTCATTTCTCCACACGGTGGCACGCTTGACAGTTGCACATCTCTCGGCACGTCAGATTATGCAAAAGGCGCGCGCGCGTGTAGACACAAAGCACAGTTATTCATAATTCGGCGTAGTTTCCTTCATCCAAAGTACTCATTTTATCTGACAACTATCGTTTATCTCTTCCCGGGCTACTCCGCCGTGCGTGTGGGCGATAGGGTGATTGGGATACGTTAATACGATGAGTTGACGAGAAGTGGCAACAGAGAGAGTTGTCAGATAAAATAATGACTATATATTACTGTAATATGCACTACAATTAATAGGGAAGTTTAATAAATAAAATTTTAGGAAGTGGCAAAGGTTTCACTGAGTGACAAGCGAAATAATGAAGCGAATAATCCGAAAGCAGCAACATACTGCAAAGACAGGTGTAGCAACAGAACAAACGAACAGCACTGCAGAGCGAACAGATAAAAACAGGGCTAAACAAAACGTACTTTTTAAAGTGTGTTGTGTATTTAACGACGCTGATAGTTGCTAAAGTTATATAGCGTCGGCGATAGCTGAGTATGGAGCATTGGTGGAATGATACTGATAGGGGAAAACTGAAGTACTGGGAGAAAAATAGTATACAGCGTCGGTGGTAGATGAAGAATGAGTATGGAGCATTGGTGGAATGATACTGACAGGGGAAAACTGAAGTAGTGTGAGAAAAACATAATACAGCGTTGGTGGTAGATGAATGAATGAGTATGGAGCATTGGTGGAGTGATACTGACAGGGAAAAACTGAAGTACTGGGAGAAAAACATTATACAGCGTTGGTGGCAGATGAATGAACGAGTATGGAGCATTGGTGGAAAGATACTGACAGGGGAAAACTGAAGTACTGGGAGAAAAACATTATACAGCGTCGGTGGTAGATGAATGAACGAGTATGGAGCATTGGTGGAAAGATACTGACAGGGGAAAACTGAAGTACTGGGAGAAAAACATTATACAGCGTCGGTGGTAGATGAATGAATGAGTATGGAGCATTGGTGGAATGATACTGACAGGGGAAAACTGAAGTACTGGGAGAAAAACATTATAGTAGGTGGCAGATGAATGAATGAGTATGGAGCATTGGTGGAATGATACTGACAGGGGAAAACTGAAGTACTGGGAGAAAAACATTATACAGCGTAGGTGGCAGATGAATGAATGAGTATCGAGCATTGGTGGAGTAATACTGACAGGGGAAAACTGAAGTACTGGGAGAAAAACATTATACAGCGTCGGAGGTAGATGAATGAATGAGTATGGAGCATTGGTGGAGTGATACTGACAGGGGAAAACTGAAGTACTGGGAGAAAAACATTATACAGCGTCGGTGGCAGATGAATGAACGAGTATGGAGCATTGGTGGAATGATACTGACAGGGGAAAACTGAAGTACTGGGAGAAAAACATTATACAGCGTCGGTGGTAGATGAATGAATGAGTATGGAGCATTGGTGGAATGATACTGACAGGGGAAAACTGAAGTACTGGGAAAAAAAACATTATACAGCGTCGGTGGTAGATGAATGAATGAGTATGGAGCATTGGTGGAATGATACTGACAGGGGAAAACTGAAGTACTGGGAGAAAAACATTATACAGCGTCGGAGGTAGATGAATGAATGAGTATGGAGTATTGGTGGAGTGATACTGACAGGGGAAAACTGAAGTACTGGGAGAAAAACATTATACAGCGTCGGTGGCAGATGAATGAATGAGTATGGAGCATTGGTGGAGTGATACTGACAGGGGAAAACTGAAGTACTGGGAGAAAAACATTATACAGCGTCGGTGGCAGATAAATGAATGAGTATGGAGCGTTGGTGGAATGACACTGACAGGGGAAAACTGAAGTACTGGGAGAAAAATATTATACAGCGTCGGTTGTAAATGAATGAATGAGTATTGAGCATTGGTGGAATGATACTGACAGGGAAAAGCTGAAGTAGTGGGAGAAAAACATTATTCAGCGTTGGTGGTAGATGAATGAATGAGTATGGAACATCGATGGAATGATACTGACAGAGGAATACTGAAGTACTGGGAGAAAAACATTATAGAGCGTTGGTGGTAGATCAATGAATGAGTATGGAGCATTGGTGGAGTGATACTGACAGGGGAAAACTGAAGTACTGGGAGAAAAACATTATACAGCCTTGGTGATAGATAGGGAACGAGTATGGAGAATTGGTGGAATGATACTGACAGGGGAAAACTGAAGTACTGGGATAGAAGCATTATACAGCGTCGGTGGTAGATGAATGAATGAGTATGGAGCATTGGTGGAATGACACTGACAGGGGAAAACTGAAGTACTGGGAGAAAAACATTATACAGTGTTGGTGGTAGATGAATGAATGGGTATGGAGCATTGGTGGAATGATACTGATAGGGGAAAACTGAAGTACTGGGAGAAAAACATTATACAGTGTTGGTGGTAGATGAATGAATGGGTATGGAGCATTGGTGGAATGATACTGACAGGGGACAACTGAAGTACTGGGAGAAAAACATTATACAGTGTTGGTGGTAGATGAATGAATGAGTATGGAGCATTGGTGGAATGATACTGACAGGGGAAAACTGAAGTACTGGGAGAGAAAAACATTATACAGTGTTGGTGGTAGATGAATGAATGAGTATGGAGCATTGGTGGAATGATGCTGACAGGGGAAAACTGAAGTACTGGGAGAAAAACATTATACAGTGTTGGTGGTAGATGAATGAATGGGTATGGAGCATTGGTGGAATGATACTGATAGGGGAAAACTGAAGTACTGGGAGAAAAACATTATACAGTGTTGGTGGTAGATGAATGAATGAGTATGGAGCATTGGTGGAATGATACTGACAGGGGAAAACTGAAGTACTGGGAGAAAAACATTATACAGTGTTGGTGGTAGATGAATGAATGAGTATGGAGCATTGGTGGAATGATGCTGACAGGGGAAAACTGAAGTACTGGGAGAAAAACATTATACAGTGTTGGTGGTAGATGAATGAATGGGTATGGAGCATTGGTGGAATGATACTGACAGGGGAAAACTGAAGTACTGGGGAGAAAAACATTATACAGTGTTGGTGGTAGATGAATGAATGAGTATGGAGCATTGGTGGAATGATACTGACAGGGGAAAACTGAAGTACTGGGAGAAAAACATTATACAGTGTTGGTGGTAGATGAATGAATGAGTATAGAGCATTGGTGGAATGATGCTGACAGGGGAAAACTGAAGTACTGGGAGAAAAACATTATACAGTGTTGGTGGTAGATGAATGAATGAGTATGGAGCATTGGTGGAATGATACTGACAGGGGAAAACTGAAGTACTGGGAGAAAAACATTATACAGTGTTGGTGGTAGATGAATGAATGAGTATGGAGCATTGGTGGAATGATGCTGACAGGGGAAAACTGAAGTACTGGGAGAAAAACATTATACAGTGTTGGTGGTAGATGAATGAATGGGTATGGAGCATTGGTGGAATGATACTGACAGGGGAAAACTGAAGTACTGGGAGAAAAACATTATACAGTGTTGGTGGTAGATGAATGAATGAGTATGGAGCATTGGTGGAATGATACTGACAGGGAAAAACTGAAGTACTGGGAGAAGAACATTATACAGTGTTGGTGGTAGATGAATGAATGAGTGTGGAGCAATGGTGGAATGATACTGACAGGGGAAAACTGAAGTACTGGGAGAAAAACATTATACAGTGTTGGTGGTAGATGAATGAATGAGTGTGGAGCAATGGTGGAATGATACTGACAGGGGAAAACGGAAACGAACTGCTGAACTGTTGTTAAATACGTATATCAGCGTTTAATTAAAAACACTGCGACCCGCTGGTTGAAGAACAAAGTTCTAAATCAAGGACAGGCAACCTGTGGGTCGTGAGACATGTCTGCTGCCTGCCAGAGCCCTCAACACATTCTGTGGGGCCAAAATGCAGGGTTAAATTGTCGGTATAAGTACTAACCCGTGGGCTGTAAGGCGACAAACGACGATAGCCTTGGTTCATAATATTGCCAGCTGCCTCAGAAATATTTCGTGTCATAAGTATCTGAGACCGTGTTCATTATGACGCGGTCCGTGGTAACGCCGTAAAGTAAGGTCTGGGAAGTGGGCCTTGCGGGCAATAAACCAGTGACCTCGACGTGGGACCACAACGGAAATACAAAAACTTCCATTTAGTGACGTGTCATTGTGTGGGGAAAGTGTGTCTCGTCCTTGCTGTTTGTTCCTTGCAAGTTCTCATACTTTCCGTCTCCATTCACATTACAGACACATTATAGTCACTTTTAAATGTCGACAGTTGACACTTCTACGGACAACTTTTCAGAAAACGGCACAAATTACACAGCGTATATTCCCGAATATAATGAGCATATCTTGAACCCTACATAGCGCAACAGCCCGTAGTGGGCGAGGGCCTCCTCACTGACGAGACTTCACGATCACACTCAGACACACCACACTCGGTAGGACTCCTCTGGACGAGTGATCAGCCCGACGCACAGACCTCTACCTGACAACACACAACACTCACAAGACAGACATCCATGTCCTCGGCGGGATTCGAACCCGCAATCCCAGCAAGCGAGCGGCCGCAGACCCACGCTTTAGACCGCGCGGCCACTCTGAAAACACTGACTGCGAGTTCTACTGACAAGCGTTTAGCCGCGCCGGGCACTTTACCAGAAGCGGAAACACCCGACAAGTCACTCGGTGACTGTCAGACCCGCGACAATGACAGCTATAACTCCAAGTTTCCACGGAAGATTTCCCAAAAAGTTTAACACGACAGAATGTAAGAAAGTACAAGCAATTTTATTTTCAACGAAAACGACAGCGGTAACAAACAGTACACACACACACATACATACATGCACACACACACATACATACGTACGTACACATACACACGTACACATACACATATACTCCTACATACATACATGCACACACATACATATACACACATACATGCACACACACATATACATACACATACATACACACGTACACATACACACATACTCCTACATACATACATGCACACACATACATATACACACATACATGCACACAGACACATACATACATACATGCACACACATACATATACACACATACATACACACACACATACACATACATACGTACGTACATACATACATACATACACATACATGCACACACGTACACATACATACATACATACATACATACACATATATACATACATGCACACATACATACAAACACACATACATACATACATACACACATACACACACACCTACATACATGCATACATACATACATACATGCACACACACATACATACACACATACATACATACATACATACATACATAGACATACATACATGCACACACACATACATAGACATACATACATACATAGATACATGCACACACACACACATATACTCGTATATACATATACAGTATACATTCCGTGGATCCAAAATTTGGTCAAAGTGAAAATACGATGTGGAATGAGCCATGAAAATATATACAGAACTAGTACAATATACAAACATATTATAAGCACTTCACATGCAGTACTCAAATGTCACACTAACTCCAGTACATACAGCAAGCAAGAAGCTTATGAGCCATCTAGCACACTAGAAGTTTATCGACAGAGCAAAAGGAGTGCGTATTGAAGTATCTTTTTAATGCAACTTCATTTTGAGCCTTTTCGTTTGTAAGTCTTGTGCGTCTATATGGTAAAGTGTTGAAAACTGTCACGCCAACATAGTACGTACTGACAACGTGAAAGGTTGACAGTTGGTCTGCGAAGGTGGTGTGTATTACTGCTGTGCACAGATGAATGGTCTGTGGAGGTGGTGTGTATTACTGCTGTGCACAGATGAATGGTCTGTGGAGGTGGTGTGTATTACTGCTGTGCACAGATGAATGGTATGTGGAGGTGGTGTGTATTACTGCTGTGCACAGATGAATGGTCTGTGGAGGTGGTGTGTATTACTGCTGTGCACAGATGAATGGTATGTGGAGGTGGTGTGTATTACTGTTGTGCACAGATGAATGGTCTGTGGAGGTGGTGTGTATTACTGCTGTGCACAGATGAATGGTCTGTGGAGGTGGTGTGTATTACTGTTGTGCACAGATGAATGGTCTGCGAAGGTGGTGTGTATTACTGTTGTGCACAGATGAATGGTCTGTGGAGGTGGTGTGTATTACTGCTGTGCACAGATGAATGGTCTGTGGAGGTGGTGTGTATTACTGTTGTGCACAGATGAATGGTCTGCGAAGGTGGTGTGTATTACTGCTGTGCACAGATGGTCTGCGAAGGTGGTGTGTATTACTGCTGTGCACAGATGGTCTGTGGAGGTGGTGTGTATTACTGCTGTGCACAGATGAATGGTCTGTGGAGGTGGTGTGTATTACTGTTGTGCACAGATGAATGGTCTGCGAAGGTGGTGTGTATTACTGCTGTGCACAAATGAAAGCGTGTTAAATTACAATTGATTATTGACAACGAAGTACAGGCAGGTTCCTGTCTACCTGACTACACGGTGTCAAATCCCACAAGACAACACTGTTCACAATCCCCAACACACATTTCTCCTACTTGCATGTAAAAGTTTGTTTTCAATGCCTCCTCTGTGCCAGCAAAACTGACGCTTGTAACAGCACTGTTCAACTGGCAGAATGAACCACGGAATAAAAAAATTAGTAATTACCAATCTGTGATCAGGGCATGTAAATACTAGCGAAAATTACAGATGAATTGCTTTTCAATATGGCGATAAATGCAGGCGTTAAGGTACAGTTTACGAATGCGTGAAAACACTAAAATGGGGGACGTGTTGATGATTCGTGTTGAGGTTACGGGACAGACAGGGCGTCATATCCGGGACAATCTAAGAATCATCACAAACCCTTCAAAGCTCAGTGGTTATTCTATGTACCGCCACGTTTAACATTCACAAATTCTACGTTCTGCCCACACACTGTAGTTATGTGTTTTGTACGGATCTCAGAACAAACAGCGATTATTTCACTGTACAACATTAACTGACTGGTTTGTATAACTGAGACGGAGTGTGCTTACTGCGCGGTACGGACTGGGTCTTCATATGTACTTCAGGTTAGATTTCATCTTTAAATGGTTTATGACGACGCATCTCAGCATCAGCCACAACAGTCAATTCTAACGGAATCGTGTATACTGCTGACATCTGTACCAAATGCATTTATATTAACGAT
This sequence comes from Reticulitermes speratus, assembly GCA_021186555.1. Classification (NCBI taxonomy): domain Eukaryota; kingdom Metazoa; phylum Arthropoda; class Insecta; order Blattodea; family Rhinotermitidae; genus Reticulitermes; species Reticulitermes speratus. Next base: position 1,391,113 of record JAJKFL010000010.1, on the reverse strand, counting down.
GGAATTAAGAAAATATTAAATTGAGGAAAGGCGTACTAACATCCAGTTTAGGACCTTCCTAACTTTACGTCACCCAAAGTTTGGCTTGTAAAATCCTGAAGATTCATTTTGTGTCACGTTATACAGCGTGTCTCTTTTATGGTGTCCCTGATCACGCAAGGTGTAGCTTCCCGGCGGATGCAGGCTTTCTGTGCGATAAAGCGGACGTGTTCGGTGACACGATAAGACGCACATCTGTGCAGACGTAAAAATGGGTCTGTGGTTGTGACGAGGGACTGCGGAAGATTGAGGATGTCTGCAAGAAGAGACAATACCGGTCGCTCGCGAGTCTATGAGCGGCAAACAACACGCTGCGAAATGTCGGTAAATTAGCGCAGTTCACGCAACGCGGCGCATGTCCCAGTTTCTTCTGCTTATACTGAGAACCCGCAATATAGCACTGGTACTTCTCGATATGGTTGGCGGGTCGGGACATGCAATAGTAGTTGGTCTAGTGAGGTTCTTGGCTGCGTAGATGCTCAACGAAGCGGCAGATGACGGACTGCAATGTCACCTAACTTGAATAAAATAAAATAACTTATGTATATGCATAAAGTATACCTGATTGGCTATATTATTTCATTAAATCGGTGTACAAGGCAACAGCAACCTCTCTTATCTGCGCCTGTCGTAACATTCCGCTACAGGGCCACTGAAGTTACAATCTTCACCCACCATTAATTATCAATTTACTGTATGTGTTGACGTCAGGATAGTAATTAGGCTACGAGTTGAGTTCGAATCTCGGGACATGCAAGATATTTCTCTGTACTCGAAAGGGTCCCGACCGGCTCTGGGGCCCACCCAGCCTCCTATTCAATGGATAACGGACACTACTTCCCCAGGGGTAAAGCGGCCGGGGCGTGAGATGACCATTCATCTCCCTCGCCTGCCGAGGTTAACAATGAGTGCAGCTGTCAACTCCACTCCCCACATACCTTAATGGTGTTAGCAGGGACTTCGCGTTATACTTGGCACTCTTAAACTGAAACAGCATTGTTAAATTACTGAAGAAAAGAGTTAATCTAACAACCCAAATTTAGCCTCCCAGCCTCTCACCGCGGAGGCCAGGGTTCGAATCCAGGTCAGTCCATGTGAGATTTGTGGTGGACAAAGTGGCATTGGGACAAGTATTCATCCGAGTACTTCGGTTTTCCCTTGCCAGTATCATTCGTCCAATACTCCATACTCATTCATTCATCTACCACCGACGCTGTATAATGTTTTTCTCCCAGTACTTCAGTTTTCCCCTGTCAGTAACATTCCATCATTGCTTCATACTCATTCATTCATTCATTCATCTACCACCGACGCTGTATAATGTTTTTCTCCCAGTACTTCAGTTTTCCCCTGTCAGTAACATTCCATCATTGCTCCATACTCATTCATTCATCTACCACCGACGCTGTATAATGTTTTTCTCCCAGTACTTCAGTTTTCCCCTGTCAGCAACATTCCATCATTGCTCCATACTCATTAATTCACTCATTCATCTACCACCGACGCTGTATGTTTTTCTCCCAGTACTTCAGTTTTCCCCTGTCAGTAACATTCCAACATTGCTCCATACTCATTCATTCATCTACCACCGACGCTGTATAATGTTTTTCTCCCAGTACTTCAGTTTTCCCCTGTCAGTAACATTCCATCATTGCTCCATACTCATTCATTCATTCATTCATCTACCACCGACGCTGTATAATGTTTTTCTCCCAGTACTTCAGTTTTCCCCTGTCAGTAACATTCCATCATTGCTCCATACTCATTCAATCATTCATCTACCACCGACGCTGTATAATGTTTTTCTCCCAGTACTTCAGTTTTCCCCTGTCAGTAACATTCCATCATTGCTCCATACTCATTCATTCATTCATCTACCACCGACGCTGTATAATGTTTTTTCTCCCAGTACTTCAGTTTTCCCCTGTCAGTAACATTCCATCATTGCTCCATACTCATTCATCCATTCATCTACCACCGACGCTGTATAATGTTTTTCTCCCAGTACTTCAGTTTTCCCCTGTCAGTATCATTCCACCAATGCTCCATACTCATTCATTCATCTACCACCGACGCTGTATAATGTTTTTGTCCCATTACTTCAGTTTTCCCCTGTCAGTATCACTCCACCAATGCTCCATACTCACATTTCCTTCATACATCACAGACGACATATAATCTAGATACAGGCGTCGTCGCTAAACTGACCACAAAAGAAAGGCGCAGAAGTTGGCAGTCCGTGAAACTATTTCGTCACTCGAGTCCCGTCAATGAGGATCAAGTCTGGCTGCGGGCGAGACGGGTCTAGGACCGGTTGCATGAACTGGATATCCGTGATGTAATTTGGGGCACATCGGCTGTGTCATGCACGGTTCTTGCTTTCTGCAGATTTACGAACGCGTGAATCCGTGAATGACTGCTGAAACGTCTAAAAGAAGACAAAAGACGGGCGAATTCTACTGGATATCAAGACAGGGAAAAGACCTCAGTATCGCAAACTGACTTTAAACACCGAGTTCTAAACATAACGAGATAATGTCAATGAATTAGGAACACAGCCTAACAGAACCACAATTTACTGTGAAACAATATCGTGTTTACAATGCGCTAAACGTCTCGGCCCTGATGGACCAACATCAGGCTTTTTATACAAATACATAAAGATGATATACAAAGTTGACATCAGTCTAAATACAACTAGATTGTATTTTATGTAATAGGACATGTTTCGGCCTAGGGTAGGCCATCCTCACGTTCATAAACTCGCTAAAAAAACTGTAAACAATTGTTGAAAAGCCTCCAACTGACAAGTAATGTTCTAATCCGTAGGTTCCCTAGTAATTTTAACATTTTAAACAAGATGTTAAATATTACACACGTACTTGTACATTTCTACCTTAACATGTGTTTAATACGGTTTGTGAACCTGAGGATGGCCTAGTGTAGGCCGACACATTTCATTCTATTAAGTAAATAGAATCTAGCTGTGTTTAGACTAACATCAACTTAGTACACTGAGTTATATAAAGAAAAGATAACAAAGTGACATTACTTATATTATACAGGGTGTGACATCTCACTGTGTATAAATGCTCTTACAACTTATTTATTGCATCAAAATTGAGCCTTGCTGTCGTACACAACATGTTGTTAGTTGTGCTGCTACTCAGGATCTTAATTTATTGTTTAGTTTTAATGCATTCAAATTAAAGTTTAAAATTATACGTGGCTCAAATTCCTCATAACTATTTTAGTAGTAGTAGTAGTAGTAGTAGTAGTAGTAGTATTACTGGTGGTAGTAGTATTAGTAGTAGTTGAAGTAGCAGAAGTGGTGGTAGTAGTATAGTAGTAGTAGAAGTAGTAATACCCGTAGAGGTAGCTGTAGCAGTAATAGCAGTAGTGGCGGCAGTATTATTATTGTTATTAGTAGTAGTAGTAGTAGTAGTAGTTGAAGTAGTAGAAGTGGTGGTAGTAGTATAGTAGTAGTAGTAGTAGTAGTAGTAGTAGTAGAAGTAGCAATACCCGTAGAAGTAGCTGTAGCAGTAATAGCAGTAGTGGCGGCAGTATTATTATTGTTATTAGTAGTATTAGTATTAGTAGTAGTTGAAGTAGTAGAAGTGGTGGTAGTAGTATAGTAGTAGTAGTAGAAGTAGCAATACCCGTAGAAGTAGCTGTAGCAGTAATAGCAGTAGTGGCGGCAGTATTATTATTGTTATTAGTAGTAGTAGTATTAGTAGTAATACTAGTAGTAGTTGTTGGAATACTTTTCTGATTTTGTACATCGCAAAGTTACAAGACAAGGTAGCATGTGGTGCACTCCATGACGCAGTACATGGACTTTATCAAGGCGCTCTTTACTATCACTGTAATTGCATGTACGCTAATACGAAAAGCAGGGCCATGTGCACAAAACTCGGTGTGTGTGGACCGAATACTATCCTAACATGGCTACAAACAGAACATGCGCGGGAGATACTGTAACATGTCGCACGCACTACAGACGAGATTTCAGTACAAAATTTGTCTGAAAACCTAAACAGAAGACGGTACCTTGAGGTATTATGCCTAAATGGGCGGATAATATTACAGTGGGTCTTCGAGAAGTAGGGTTTGGAAATATGGAGTGGATCCAGCTGGTTCATCAAGATGGGATGCAGGAACGGGCTGTTAGTAACATGGTAATGATCCTTGGGCGTCTGTAGGCAGGGAATTTCATAACAAGCTGAGCAACTATAAGCGTCTAAGGAGGGCCCCTGCACCGTGGACTTTATGCCCTTATAGTGAATCAGAGTAAACCAACATCAAAATCGCCGGCCGAAATTCGGTCTACGTCTACTGTATATAGTTTGATCAAAATCGGTCACTGTTACTTGCTGACAGACAGAGGGACAACTGAAAATATAACGTCGTAGTAGTGCGTTGAAAACTGTTCGTGTAAATTCGTTTAGACAAATCACGTTAAGTGGACAGCAGTGCGGAACTGAGATCAATGGTGCACATTGTGAGTGTGTGCGTGTGAATGTGAGTGTGAGTGCCTCTGTGAGTAAGTTTGGCCTGTCGATGGAAAAACTGCGGGATTTTAAATCCTGTCTGCACCAGGACAGCTGAGTGATGACAAAAACGGAACTGCCGTCAGTACCACCCCCCTCCCACGAACACCATGCTTCACACCCTCATAAAACACCCCGTCTTCTCACCCAGCGTCAACCCTAAGAACATCCGACGCGCTTTGCCTTGCTTTGCTACTGCTCCAATATGCAAAGCTCACTGTGGCAAGTACTGTACAAAGAAATGCCGAGTTATATGGTGTAAACTTCGATTCAACAACAAGTTTTGTGCAACCCTGAGTGGTCTTCTGACGTAGTACTTTTATTTCCTGTTCCCTTCAATTTATTTATTAACCCCCTTCCGGTGCCTTGGCTAGCCCCCCATTGGTATATCACTGTTCCTTACTCAAGAGAATACAGTTGACCTGCACAGCTTGGGTAGAGTCCCTTAACACCCCCATCGACGTTCGGGAGAAAACACACAGCTCTGATAAAAAAAACACGAGTCTCTATCACTGCATGACCTTCTTTGCACTGCTCGCATTTAGATGTTTCGTTTATAACAAGCCTAAAGTCAAATTTATACACAGCTGTACCACACAGAACACTACAGAAAATAACTGTATTATCTCACACGCACAAAACACGACTGCACTTCAGCCCAATGGATTTTTAATTGGAATACATCGGTTATTGGTCACAAACAAGGAAGGGTTATAACCGAACTTTGCTGGTTACTTTTTGTAAATTAATATACATCAATTTACAGGACAGTTCTTTTCTAAGGTTTTAACTTTATTCCATTATAACAATATAAACGTTAACACAATACCATCCGTCCAGTCCATTCCTTTACTGAACACCTACTGACGCGGGACACCTGGTCCCTTGTCCTTAGAAGAGTGGAGAGGGTGAGCCGAACTGCTCCAACAATACTAGTATATAAATGCTCCAATAATGTTCGGCTACAGGGTCGGCTTTCCCCAACGCAAATTACTGCAAAGGTCAACTGCAAACTCCTCGGTTAGTATCACTACATAAAATCGAGGATAAATCTCGTCTTTCACCTTGATATGATCCATAATAGCGTGTATTCGCGGTAATATTTAAATAAACACAGCATACAAAATGTTGTGAATACACAGGTGTTGTTCTACATTTTGTATGTATGCTTCGTGTGATTATTTATTGAATCTTACTTCATATTCCGGAATTCCGGGCTCAATTCCTGAGTACGACGACCTTCTTCCCATCTCGCTCGCATCTAGGACGAACTACCGGTTACCCTGAGAGTAGCGGTCAGTGCGTCTCCTCTAGTGCCAGTGCAGTGCCGTGTAATAAGGTCGTTACACACACTTTCAAACCACTGCCTCTCGTCCATTTGCAATTACCTCATTCTCATATCAACCGACAGCGTAGTTAAATAACCTAAAAATAAAATAATACAGGTCGTCTAGTGTCAGCATCGTCCATCAGTGGACTGGAAGACAACCTGACCATCCGAACTCTCGAATACCATATCCGTTATTACGACAAGCATACGCAAGCAGGCGTTTATGTTGGCATGACTGACGGGTTGCGATATTTTTTAAAGACCACGATAAACCGGAGCCACATTTAAAGAATTCGTTCGTACCGCGCAGTAAATACACTCCGTCTCGGTTATAAAAACTAGTCAGTTAATGCTGTACAGTGAAATAATCGCTGTTTGTTCTGAGATCCACACAAAACACATAAATACAGTCCGTACCGCGCAGTAAACACACTCCGTCTCAGTTACACAAACCGGTCAGTTACTGCTGTACAGTGAAATAATCGCTGTTTGTTCTGAGATCCACACAAAACACATAAATACACTGTGTGGGCAGAACGTAGAATTGTTGAATGTTAAACCTGGTGGTACATATAGTAACCACTGGGCTAATATTAACCCGAATCATATATAAAGACTCAGTCCGTACCACGCAGTAAACACACTCAGTCACGGTTATACAAACCAGTCAGTTAATGCTGTATAGTGAAATAATCGCTGTTTGTTCTGAGATCCACACAAAATACATAAATACACTGTGTGGGCAGAACGTAGAATTGTTGAATGTTAAACATGGCGGTACATATAGTAACCACTGGGCTTTACAGGGCTGACAATAACGTAACTTGGTTTTACTCCAGTGCAGTTGCTCGACATTGCGATGCGACGATGGTAGGTCCGGCCTTCTATGTCGGCTCAATGCCAGTTCCTTGTGCCCACACGAACAGCTTTTACGGGACTATTTCTTTTCTAGCGGAATTTCTCATCATCCACGAAAACGAATACGTTCCAGCAACAAATGCCTAAATTCCTAAAATTCTCTACAAAGAATATACCGCTTCTTGAACATGAGTAACTGTACAACACACTTACCTACCTTCGTGTTAGACTTCGCACACGTGGCTTTGGCTCCTTCCTTCCTATACCATACGAGTTTTCTTGCCGATATACACCAATATTTTGTGTTCTTATGATCCTTCATTATCGATAACAACATCAGAAACAAAACGCTATTGCATTCCTCAACACTAACTACTTTCACACCACGAACCTTCAACCCTCTGACGACTGAACCATGTGAAAGTACTTTCTGTCAAATGTTCCCCGACATCGGGAAGAGCAATGCTTTGTTTGCATGTTCCCAGGCTTTGCCCGCTTGTCCTTCTGATAAGATCAGTATTAAGATATTAGCATAGAGCATTGGTGGAATGATACTGACAGGGGAAACCGAAATCTGAACCATGGCACGACCTTTAAAAGGCTAAAATTAAACTGCATTCGACCATAAAGCCCAGTGGTTACTATATGTACCACTATGTTTAACATTCACAAATTCTACGTTCTGCCCACACAGTGTATTTATGTGTTTTGTGTGGATCTCAGAACAAACAACAAAAATTACCTTCTCTGTCCGTTCGCGTTCCCACAGTGTTGACTGAGCTTTATACAGTGTCTCTGAATGACCCAGGAAGCCCCAAATCACGTCAGTAACCCCCCCCCCCCCCCAGTGCCCAACTCACTACTGGGTCACTTACGATTCCTAACGACTTTTATTTATCTCATCCGTTAACGGACGGACGGACAGGCCATGAATTACGCCCTTCAAAGCATACGCGAGCACGTCTCTTTGTTATTACATGGTGGGAAAATGAGGCAAAATGGACAGGAAGTGCGAGACGTGGCAACGTGGCAGTTGGCTATTGGAACGAGGTCGCCCGGTTTACACAAACCGCGTTTGTCATAGCTATTGCCGTACAGGTATGCTGCGGTATGAATGGAGGTCACTGTAAGCCAGTTGAGTCCACTCCGCATAATGCACAAAAGGTGACATTCAGGCCGATGTGTGGTTCTCAAGGCGGGGTTGACGAAGGTTCAAGTGCTGTTGGATGTGACGTTGTGTCGCAGGGCGAGTGCTTGCCGACGTTTCGAAGGAAAACGCGTTGTACTCCCAAAGGTCTTGTGGAATAGTTTCCTTATAAAACGTCGAGAACCAGCGACCTAAGACTGGACCAAAAATCTTGAAATACCGCGATAAATTCCAAATATCCCACCACACATCGCGGCCAAATTTTTGTCCAGCACTTGGCAATACTGCACTAATATCCCTGCGCTACGAACTACCTCCTTTTTTTTTTTTTTTTTTTTTGTTAGGTGGCCTGTAAATGTTAAACGTTTTCATAGGTGGGGTGGGGGGGGGGAGGTCCTCGGGATTTTAGAAACTAGTTTAGAGGGTTCCGCCACTAAAGAAAGGTTCGGAAACACCGATATACAAGAACGGACCAATCGCAGGGTTATCTGTGGACACCACAGCTACAGATGGCGACTGGCGAAACTTCCGACTGAAAATTTCAATGTCATTTGTGCTAACAGCTCAATAAACTCCGACCTATGGCCCTGGGGTCGACTCAGCCTCTAACAGAAATGAGTACCAGGAATATTTCCTGGGGGGTAAAGGCAGCCGGTGTGTAGGGCTGACAACCTTACCACCTTCATGTGTCGGTTGTCTAGAAATCTGTGAGCCTCAACCTCCTGGAACCCTAAGGGCCTGTCCAGGCCTGTAATGGGATTGCTTTACATTTTTACCTTTTAGGTTCTTGGTTTCCGTTCCTAGTTCGTATGTAGAAATCAAGGAGGATGAGATGGGCGGGACATGTAGCACGTATGGGAAGAAAAATACGTACACAAAAACGCCACTTGAAATACTTCGGCGTAGATGGGAGGATAATATGGAGACAGTTCCTGAATAAACAAGATTTGAGGGCGTGGGGTGGATTTATAGTATAGCTTAGGAAAGCGGTAATTGGTGGGCTCTTGTCAACAGGGTAATGACTTTTTGGATTTCATGAATTGCTGCAAATTCCTTGACTAGCCGCGCAACTACCAGCTGCTGAAGCAGGACTCTGCTCCTGTCCGTATGTGCAACTCGCAATACTCTTGTGCATATTTCATTCATGCTTTTACTCCTCCGCCCATTGTTACGACGGCCTGAAGATGGTCACGCCCAGCTGGTGCCAACACAAGTCTTTTTCACTTTCTGTTTCCTCCATGCGTGGTGGCCCCGTGGCATATTTTCAAAATGGAACACGTCAATCAATTTGTTGTAATAACAGAATATACAAACGTGGGGTATGAAATCTTGAGGCAGGGGGTCCTTTAACCCTTTAAAGCCCAGTGGTTACTATATGTACCACCATGTTTAACATTCAACAATTCTACGTTCAGCCCACACAGTGTATTTATGTGTTTTGTACGGATCTCAGAACAAACAGCGATTATTTCACTGTACAGCATTAACTGATTGGTTTGTATAACTGAGACGGAGTGTGTTTACTGGGCGGTACGGACTGTATTTATGTGTTTTGTGTGGATCTCAGAACAAACAGCGATTATTTCACTGTACAGCATTAACTGACTGGTTTGTATAACTGAGATGGAGTGTGTTTACTGCGCGGTACGGACTGTATTTATGTGTTTTGTGTGGATCTCAGAACAAACAGCGATTATTTCACTGTACAACATTAACTGACTGGTTTGTATAACTGAGACGGAGTGTGTTTACTGCGCAGTACGGACTGTTTTTATGTGTTTTGTGTGGATCTCAGAACAAACAGCGATTATTTCACTGTACAACATTAACTGACTGGTTTGTGTAACTGAGACGGAGTGTGTTTACTGTGCGGTACGGACTGGATCTTTATATGTAATTCAAGTGACTAAGCTGTCGTTACAGCAATAGCTAAGTGAGATTAAAGCATGGTCTGACTGACAGCTGTCATGTGTCTGTACTGTACACTGTACGTCCACAGTTGTTAAGTACTGAATATATGTATACAGTCGGACACGAAACGTGTGTTTACGCAAGAAGATACAGCCGACGAAGACGGTGACTCATGACAAGGCACAGCCTAGCACTATCGTCAGAGGAGGCGCCCCAAGATGACACACAGCAGTATTCAGGGCACAGATCAAAATGCAATCGTGAACCCCAGGAGGGGCTCGACACCAACACTGACTGACCGACCGACAGTCAGCCGTAAGGTGACACTGACTTTGAACTGACGCTGCCAAGGCAAAGCACACCTGACAGTTTGTGATCTTACCAGCCAAGCGTACCTGTCGGAACTGCATACCGAAGGACACAAAGGTCACCTTTGCAGTCTGACCCATAAAAGCAAACACTTGTACCCCACTTCCGGACTGTGTTCCATCTAGTACGTTCCCGCAGTCTTCCTTCTCACAGCAGGTTCCGATAAACGCAGTGTTTATTAAAAGCAGGTTCAACAGACGGGGTTTAACACCTTCAGTTGCAGACAGCTGTTGCACCGTCAGCGGCAGAGAGTCCGTAGCTGACAGTATCAGTGACACGAACCTGAAAACATCTAGCGGACCCCCTACATGCCAGCATTTCCGTTAACTGAGAAAACACATAATGACACAAAGCACTACGACCTCAGAGTCTCCGTATTGACAGAGGAACACAATATATATATATATATATGCAGTTCAGCACAACTATATTTAATATCTACTCAATACACACGTTTCGGTCCTTAGACCATCATAAGGTGTGCCATATAAAAAAACTCTGTACAACGTAAAGGTGTAAAATTTGTGAAATCTCACAAAATATCAACAACGTGTGCAGTTACACTGCCATTAAACGACGTCATCTATTCTTAAATATACTAAAACTGACATCGCATCCGATGGGATAACACATGAGTTGTAAGCTGACAACCATCCTACGTCCTACTGCAAGCGAATAATTAATTAGAAACCAGGAACCAAGGATTTATAGATTTTAAAGTTTTTTGGAACTAAGTTTTTTTTTAAGATTTAAATTTTAAATTTTAATTTAAATATTCTGTCACATCAGACTACGCATCAGAGCTATGACAAGCACAAGTTACAATATACACTGTAACAATTACTCGCATGTTATTTGATGTTTTGTGACATCTCACAAAAATTTCACACTTGTACCTTGTACAGTTTTCTTATATGGCACACCTGATGAAGGTCTAAGCACCGCAACATGTCGTGTACTGAGTAGCTATTAGCTATAGGTGTGCTGAACTGCATATATACAGGGCATACACAAAATAATGGTGCGGTTTTAATAGTGTTCACTATTAAAACCGCACCATTCTTTTGTGTATGCCCTGTATATATATATATATATATATATATATATATAGTGTTGTTTGACTGATTGCGAGAGCACAGCGGCATGGATCACGTCAAATTTAATGACAGAGGAGACCAAGCGCTGGCTGGCCTTACGGCGAAGTTGTGCGAATTCTAGGGGCCCTTCGAATAACCCTGCGACCGCCCCCCCCCCCCCCAGGGGTGAGCAGCCCACAGGTTCGTACCCACTGAACACACTCGACGTACACAAGTAAGTTATGCACGACACAGAATATGGATCGCATTACGACGAAGTCTCTATTTCAAACCTTTGTCGATATGCTACAGACGTAAGGAAATATAAGACATACCTTGCAAGGACTGATTTGTTGTCCATCGCGACCAGCGAGCCACACAAAACAGCAGACAACACATCTTGATACAGCTTCTCTATTCCTGTTACAGACTGCTCGTTCAGAACAGTGAATGTGTTCAAAATGTGACAATGACAGTCAGCGTGCCATATTCATGTATGAGACGGCAACTGTCTCATCCGGAGAATGCGAAAATTAACTTGAATTATATATAAAGATTCAGTCCGTACCGCGCAGTAAACACACCCCGTCTCGGTTATAAAAACCAGCCAGTTAATGTTGTACAGTGAAATAATCGCTGTTTGTTCTGAGATCCATACAAAACACATAAATACACTGTGTGGGCAGAACGTAGAATTTGTGAATGTTAAACCTGGCGGTACATATAGTAACCACTGGGCTTTAGGTGTGTACATATAAAGATACAGTCCGTACCGCGCAGTAAACACACTCCGTCTCAGTTATACAAACCAGTCAGTTAATGCTGTACAGTGAAATAATCGCTGTTTGTTCTGAGATCCACACAAAACACATAAATACAGTCCGTACCGCGCAGTAAACACACTCCGTCTCAGTTATACAAACCAGTCAGTTAATGCTGTACAGTGAAATAATCGCTGTTTGTTCTGAGATCCATATAAAACACATAAATACACTGTGTGGGCAGAACGTAGAATTTGTGAATGTTAAACCTGGCGGTACATATAGTAACCACTGGGCTTTAGGTGTGTACATATAAAGATACAGTCCGTACCGCGCAGTAAACACACTCCGTCTCAGTTATACAAACCAGTCAGTTAATGCTGTATAGTGAAATAATCGCTGTTTGTTCTGAGATCCATACAAAACACATAAATACACTGTGTGGGCACAACGTAGAATTTTTTATTGTTAAACTTGGTGGTACATATAATAACCACTGGGCTTTAAAGGGTTAACAACAGGCAGGGCAGTCACGCCTCGATTTATGAACTTTTGTGTTTAAAACAGAGTTCAAGAACTACTGCGACACTCTGTACAGTGCAGATCAACCCCCCCCCCCCATTCATCCCTCTCAAAGAAGTCTAGAAATAGTCTGAAACAGGAAGCTGAGGGGCGTAGTCCCCAGATAGGTGTGTCGTTAGGGTGATGCCAGCCGGAGACAGTCCTTTTATTCAAATGTATTCTCCAACCGACAGCCTTTGATCACGTCAGAGCACTGTCTGTATTTACAGCACAAACTGGAGGGCCTTGCGAGCATACTTCGAGACAGAAGCTGCAATTGGTTCGTGCAACTGTTTTAAAATTATACTACAGGCTATATTTGCGAACGGGGCAGCCAAATCAGACCGACGGCTGCTGCTATTACTCCTGCTGATGGTGATAATGATGATGATTTAGCAGCCCGTCGGCACACATAAATGTTTAACCGTTCAAGCAAGCGGTCAAGTAGGAAAAGAAACATCCTGTACATTTGAATTAGACGTACGCTGTAAGTCATTTTATAATTAGATGTATGTTTTTGCCATGTTATAATCTGATGCACGACTTTTTGCACAGCAGGTTTTAACAGTGGCCTGGCACCGAGCACAATTCAACTGTATCCACCACCCTGCAAGGAATGTCACAGTAAGGCGGTCAGAATTTTCGCAAACGATACGAATACGACGTCAGCAGTGTTGTCAAAACACTGCATAATAATGAGGCGATATATACACTATTTGATATAATGTCCAATTCAGGGACTTACTCATCAAGCCTGCGTTTCAGCCTCCCACCTCCTTCTGGGCGTGCCAACAGGAACAATCTGAAACAAAAGACAAGCACGTATAATGGCTGTATCCTGGTGACAGGATTACTTGCTAATTGTTGGCGCGGGGGTGAACAGTCAAGCTGGCAAGAGGCGGAGCACTGCGCTGGTACTTGACATATAACGGACGTGGTAAATGGATGGGAAAATGTGGGCTCCATCTGTATTTTATACGTACATATTTAAGAACATAAGATTATGTTAAAAATTTGACAATATACATATCCTGACTACAACACTTGGAGGGATCAGTTAATACACCTCCTGGAAATACGGCTGGTTCTTCTAACACTAAAATTATACCCTTTTACATTTTATGTAAAAATAAGATGTTTTAAAGCAATCCCATTACAGTCCTGGACAGGCCCTTGGGGTTCAAGGGGGTTGAGGCTCCCAGATTTCTAGACAATCGGCACATGAAGGTGGTAAGGTTGTCAGCCCTACGCAACGGCCGCCTTTATCCCCAAGAAACATTCCTGGTACTCACTTTTGTTAGAGGCTGAGTCGACCCCAGGGCCATAGTGCAGCCGAAAGGATTATGTAAATGAAAAATTCCAATGACACCATCGGGAATCAAACCCGCGACCTTCCGGCTTGTAGCGCAGTGCCTCAACCATCTGCGTCACCACGTGTCCTTTAAAAGGTAGTGCCAACAGCATATGGTGTTCCCAGGCGGTCACCCATCCAAGTACTAACCATGCCCAACGTTGCTTAACTGCGGTGATCGGACGAGAACCGGTGTTTTAACGTGGTAAGATCTCTTTGGTCTTTTTATAAAGCTTAATGTTGCAATTAACCTCCCAAGTATTTTGTACATTTTTTGTATTACTTGAAGATGACCAAGTCGACCGAAACATGTTGTAATTAACAGCAAGTACTGACAATAAATTTGAGTCGTGAACTGACGGTAATTTTTAATTCAGTTTATATATCATCACAACGGGGTGTATAGAATAAATGTTATTAAATATTGTTTGTAAAACTGGATATAAAGGTTACATACTGCGGAAAAACCTGCCGTTAGCGGAAACAGTCTTTGTCCCAACTAATAAACATAAATATGAACATGAATATCGACACGGTACTATAGCTATAAGACCGTACAGTAAGGAAGCGTTATGTCAGCAGCAACACGGCAGACAGACGGAGACCTTTGCCCCCCAGTAACGGTTCTGACGTAACGGAACGGAACTTAACTGAACGCGGTTGGTTACCTGTAGACACCACTGCACTTGTCAACAAGCACATTTTAATCTGCTCTTACGATAAATTCGCTAACTTAACGACAGCTATCAATACGTATTTCACACGACATCCGTCTGCCTGTAGCACTTCACAGACGACAGCGGCTATCGACAGAGAAACACAGCGTCCAGACCAGCTATGAGAACCACCCAGCCTCCTATTTAACGGATACCGGGAGTTATTTCTCCGGGGGTAAGGCGCCCGGAGCGTGAAAGTCAGCACTCACCTCCATTTAGTACTGAGGTTAAGAATGAGTGGAACTACTCATATGCCTCTAGTCCCCCATGTCTTCATTACATCCAAAGGAGCAATGTTACATTTCTAGGCGCGTTCGCAAAATTGCGAAAAGCGACTATTAGCTTCGTCGTGTCTGTCAGTCCGCATGGAAAAACTCGGCTCCCACTGGACGGATTTTCATTAAACTTTATATTTGAGAATTTTCGAAAATCTGTCGAGAAAATTCAAGTTTCATTAAAATCGGACAAGAATAACGGGTACTTTACATGAACACCTCTGTACATTTATGATTATATCTCGCTGAATTCTTCTCAGAAGGAGAAATGTTTCAGACAAAAGTTGTAGAGAAAATCAAAACACACCTTTCGTATTCAATTAATTTTCTTTTTCCGAAAATCGTGTCGTTTATGAGATAATGTGAAAAAATATGGTACAGCCAGACAGGCCACAGATGACAATATAATACGGCGCATGCGCTTTGCATGCTGGATAACTAAGGCTGCAGACACACACTCACAATATGTAATACTTATTGCGTTTCCACGGCAACAATGGTTACGCGAACGCGCCTCAATGCCACGTTTATACGTGCATTGCCTCTCGCCTCTCTTGTTTCCTGTTTACCGTTTGCCTAGTACGTTCAACCACAGCCACAGGACACTGCATGCACTCTGTCGTTACACACCAACTGCTGACCCATCTTCGCCGTACAAGCAACAGTTCCTATCTTGCCAGCGCACATCGGGCGCTCGTCAAGCACGCATAGCTTGTCAGTCCTGTCCGAAGTGCCTCTAGCGATACATAACAAAAAACGGAAGACAGACAACAAGAATGATCATGGCCTACTTAGAACACAGAAAAACTGGTCTGTCCGCTTGTCACTGTGTACGTATGTAATTCTGAACTATCAGTGTTAACAACCTCATGCCTAATTAAAAGGCAAGAAATTTCTCTCTTGGAAACTCTATTTTCTCCCAGACGAAAGCGTGTTTGCACGTAAAGTTCTGTGTCGGCCCATACACACTGTGTACACCAGGTGTCACAAAACAAAGATTAGAGGTCACAGCAGAAAGCTTGATAAGTGATACTGACAACGGTATTCTGGGACATGACGCCGTTTACTTTATTGGCTAACAACGTTCTGAATAATGTACAACTTCATACTTCACCCTGAAGATGGAGAAAGTACCTTCCTCCGAAGTGCAGGTACCTATCTACCAAACATCATGACGTCACACCCCACAACACACATTCACCTGATAATCTCCTCAGATCTCATCTAATGTTATCTGCAGTTCCGTATGTGTGTGAAACTGGGTCTGCTTCATGAAGTGAAAGACGCAGATCGAGGGTGGATTCACCTTGTCAATGTACTTGGTAACTAATGTTTAAATAAGCACCACCAAAGCATAGTTATTAAGTGTATTTTATTTACACTCCTGCATGTTTCGATTACTAATTTTTACCATTATCAGGACAAACAAGCTTACATTTTGAACAGGTGAGGCTCATAACTTCTGTACAACAGACTGTACACAGTGGCACAAAAGTTACTAGACAAGGCCTTTCTGTTGTTAAACACCGACTGTCAAGTAACTTTTCCGCCACTCTGTATACTGTATACAAGGTGTGAGCCTCAACTCTTCTATATAAATGGTATATATGAAGGCCCAGAGTGGGAGTAGCTCTACTCTTTCCTTAACCTCGGCGCTAGATAAGGGTGGGTGGTCAACTCCACTCTCCGGCAGCTTTACCCCCGGGAATGACCTGGTACCCATTGTATAGGAGGTTGGGTGGGCCCCAGGGCCAGTCTGGACGGGTGCGGAAAAGCTCGCCCCCACCGGGATTCAATCCCCGGACCGTCCAGCCCGTAGCGAGTCACTATACCGACTGAGCTATCCCGGCCCACACTCTTCTCTCTCTCTCTCTCTCTCTCTCTCTCTATATATATATATAAGCTCGTATGCCTCCCAGGTGATGGTTAAACGATTAATCGAAACATGCAGCAGTGTAAACAGACAGACACTGTTTCACAATTAATGTGTATATTTTGATCGCGAATTTTTATCTTCTTCAAAATGTCCAGACAGGCTCTGGGGCCCACCCCGCCTCCTATTCAATTGGTATGGGGAAGGGGCGCATTCCCTGGGGGTAAAGCAGCCGGGGTATGAAGGTGACAACTCACCTCCATCTAACGCAGAGGTTAAGAATGAGCGGATTTATACCTCTACGCTCCTATATGCCTTCATGGCGTGGATTGGTACGAATTTACCTTTACCTTTTACTTAGACGCTGCTTCAGACGGACGGTGCAGAGCGTATTCAGTATTGTCGTAGCTACCGTCCATTTCTGTAGTCGCCTTCTCGATGAGCGTGGGTCGAGATAGCTCAGTAGGTATAGCGACTTGCTACGAGCTGAACGGTCCGGGGATCGAATCCCGGTGCGGGCGAGATTTTCCGCAGCCGTCCAGACCGGGCCTGGGGCCCACCCAGCCTCCTATACAATGGGTACGGGTCATTCTCGGGGGTAAAGCGGCCGGGGCGTGGAGTTGACCACCCACCCCCCATCTAGCGCCGAGGTTAAAGAAAGATTAGAGCTATACATCTACTCCCCCTCTGGGCCTTCATGGCCCGTTCTAGGGTGAGCTTTACCTTTACCTTACCGATGAGCAAACTGAGGACGCGTCATGCCCTGGTTATGAAGGCGATGAAGAATAGGATTGAGAACAGCACGAGGTACAATAAGAACAGAAATCAGATATAGCGGACAAACACACAACTTTAATTCTGTAGCCGAAGCAGTGAACTACAGCAGCATACAGCTGGTAATGGGCAACAGGGCAGAAATGCCAAGTCGGCACCAGAGACATCTGCTGCTTCAAGCAAGCAACAGAAAATTTATGGCACTTCCTCTTGTTTTGAGTCATTTCGAGCACGTTTCGTGGTCAGCATAACAACTCTGCCAGTCGTGTGAGGAATACTTTATACACTTGTCAGCAGCTCTCGCTACGTTACTGCTGTTTTACGTTACTTTATACACTTGTCAGCAGCTCTCGCTACGTTACTGCTGTTTTACTTTACTTTATACGCTTGTCAGCAGCTCTCGCTACGTTACTGCTGTTTTACGTTACTTTATACGCTTGTCAGCAGCTCTCGCTACGTTACTGCTGTTTTACGTTACTTTATACACTTGTCAGCAGCTCTCGCTACGTTACTGCTGTTTTACGTTACTTTATACACTTGTCAGCAGCTCTCGCTATGTTACTGCTGTTTTACGTTACTTTATACACTTGTCAGCAGCTCTCGCTACGTTACTGCTGTTTTACGTTACTTTATACGCTTGTCAGCAGCTCTCGCTACGTTACTGCTGTTTTACGTTACTTTATACACTTGTCAGCAGCTCTCGCTACGTTACTGCTGTTTTACGTTACTTTATACACTTGTCAGCAGCTCTCGCTACGTTACTGCTGTTTTACGTTACTTTATACACTTGTCAGCAGCTCTCGCTACGTTACTGCTGTTTTGCGTTACTTTATACACTTGTCAGCAGCTCTCGCTACGTTACTGCTGTTTTACGTTACTTTATACACTTGTCAGCAGCTCTCGCTACGTTACTGCTGTTTTACGTTACTTTATACACTTGTCAGCAGCTCTCGCTACGTTACTGCTGTTTTACGTTACTTTATACACTTGTCAGCAGCTCTCGCTACGTTACTGCTGTTTTACGTTACTTTATACACTTGTCAGCAGCTCTCGCTACGTTACTGCTGTTTTACGTTACTTTATACACTTGTCAGCAGCTCTCGCTACGTTACTGCTGTTTTACGTTACTTTATACACTTGTCAGCAGCTCTCGCTACGTTACTGCTGTTTTACGTTACTTTATACAGTTGTCAGCAGCTCTCGCTACGTTACTGCTGTTTTACGTTACTTTATACACTTGTCAGCAGCTCTCGCTACGTTACTGCTGTTTTATGTTACTTTATACACTTGTCAGCAGCTCTCGCTACGTTACTGCTGTTTTATGTTACTTTATACACTTGTCAGCAGCTCTCGCTACGTTACTGCTGTTTTACGTTCGTCTGTCGGTCGTTTCACACAGATGCAGCAAATGCACGGGTCCTACAGACAGCGTTGTCTACACAGACCACAAATAATTTGCGTGAACTTCCTCTTTAAAGTCTCCAAACTTTTCTAAGACATGAAAAAAAAATCCTCCGGGTAGGTAGCTCGGTCGGTATAGTGACTAGGCTACGGGCTAGAGGAGCCCGAGTTCAAATCCTATGAGAAGCAAATTATTTTTCTCTGTTCTAACTCGTCCAGGCAGGATCTGGGGCCCAACCAGCCTCCTACGCAGTTTACCAGGGGTAAGCGGCCGAGGCGTAATGCTGACCACTCACAATCTAGTGCCGAGGTTAAGAATCAGTGGCGCTATATCTCTACTTCCCCTAATGCCTTCATGGCGTGGACATGGACAACTTTACCTTTTAGCTTTACATAACTCAGAAGTCATCCACTTACATTATCATCTTTGCGAACCAAAACACGACTCCACCACTGTGGAACTTAATTTACTTTTCCCTACTGGGGATTCGCAGGTTAGGGTCCACCACGATCCCTTGTCGGCTTTTACTTAGGAGAAACATCCCCACATA
This sequence comes from Reticulitermes speratus, assembly GCA_021186555.1. NCBI lineage: Eukaryota > Metazoa > Arthropoda > Insecta > Blattodea > Rhinotermitidae > Reticulitermes > Reticulitermes speratus. Next base: position 1,371,570 of record JAJKFL010000010.1, on the reverse strand, counting down.
ATTAGGTACGGGCTGTCGACAGTGCCTGCAGATGTAGCAACTGTAGGCGGAAGTTTCACTTGACCGCCACGTTCGGCAATCACTCAAGTCACTACGTGTTTCGTGTAACACGCACGAACTGCTAAAGACACTGCGAACACGACCGCACGACTGTGCGCATCTCGAAAGAACACTGTTCTACCCCACAGGGGTTCCAGCATCAATTCCTGTCACTAACTAGCTCAACATTTTCCGCATCGCAGCACAATAAAAAGTTATAAGAAGTTCCTCTTTTCACGACACACCAAACAATGAGTCGTTACAAAATTCTGTGCTTGATGCATGTGCTTACATAATTTCTAAGTTTTGCTTTAACCTTCGTTATTCTTCCCGTTTGTATTATTTATTTTTGTAATAAAGTCGAACCCGGTTATAACGACATCGGTTTATATAACACCTCGTATTTAGCGTCAGATATTCTGTGGTATCAATTAATTCCTCACTGTTAACCATAACGTTACAGTACTCGGTTATAACGACACTCGTTTATAACGACACAACGTATTCAGTCCCCTTCATGGCGTTATAACCGAGTTCAGCTGTATTTTGTTACGCTTCTTGACACACACCACCAAAAGTTTAACGACACGTAATAAGTGACAAGCCAGGCACTCATAATATGAACATCACAAACGAGTATTCTGGAAAACCGCAACGTTTAGCAAAGAAAGAACACGTCCACAAGACTACAGTGTCGCACTCTGATACACGCAAGTAGTACAGTGTTCGGACAGGAACTAATAACGGATACATTCTAATCCGCATATTTATAGCCATGCGTGCTGTTACTGCTGCTAACATCTCATCACTCTGGTACAGTTTCTCTACAGGCCGGCTCATTACTTTATCTGACAACTATCGGTAGCCACGTGCTGTCGGCTTGTTTTAACGTATTGACGTAGCCCACAAATCCGACCGTCAACACGCCTGGCGGAGTCGCAACAGGAAGTGACAGATGATAGTTGTCAGATAAAATAATGACCCTATACATAATACGAGTGGGGGGCCGGTACTCGGTATGGCGTAGTCTACTGCGATTTTCACCTCTCTACTTATCCGATAATGTCAATTTTCTGAGCAGGAGTTAACACAGTAATTTTTGTCTTCTTTTGTTTTCAGTACACAGTGTTACGTTTTTAACTGGCCAAGGTTGTAATGTTGCACAGGTCTGAGGTCTCAACACAAGGAAGATTGCTGAAGAGTGGCCAGTCAGTACAGCTAAATGCCGACGCAGCATTAAATGGAATGTGCGTGTGTGCGTGGGATCCATCTGCAAATAACTGAAGATTCTAGTGTTGAGGAATGCTACAGCCACGGGCGACAGCAGCATTTAATGATTCATTATATAAAAAAATAAAGATCTACAAAACAAAAACTAAATTTCCTACAGTTCCTACAGTTTTAGTCTGAGGATTAAGCAAGGATCTTAATTAAATGACAACCATGTTACTGTCTTGTCTAGCACAGCTCATTAAAACATATGGTCACTTCAGATATAGGTAATGTGTACCATCGGCCGATCCCGGTGGCCGTGCGGTCTAAGGCGTAGGTCTGAGGCCGCTTGATTGCTGGGATCGCAGGTTCGAATCCCGCTGAGGGCAGGGATGTTCGTGTTTGTGTGTTGTGAACGTAGCGGCCTCTGCAACAGGCTGATCACTCGTTCAGAGAAGTCATACCGGGTGTGTGTGTGTGTGTGTGTGTGTGTCTGGTTGTGTGTGATATAGAAACCTCAACAATGAGGTGGCCTAGGCCCGACTTGGGCTGTTGCGCCAAAGAAAACAAAAGGCGCTCTACCTTGCAAAAATTCCTGTAGGCGCTTTCGGTTACAGGTATTTTTTCGAACTGCTTGACCCTGAAGATGAACGCACAACGATCCTTCGAAACGACAGGAACTAGTCACCCAACGACACTGTCGTATCACAGAAGAATGAGTGGCTCTATACTACTACTCCCCTATACGCCTTCAGGGCGTGCGCTGGCACAACTTTACCCATACCTTTGCCTTTACATAATAATAGCTGTAACAGGAGTCCAACGAACTACTTCTGGGGTTCCGACCCATGCTGCGACCTTCGGTATTCATCTTACATGCATCTTTCCGATCCGTCGGTCGAACAATGCAGACAAAACGCAAAGGAATGCCAAGGTGTGGGACTGCCTTCAGCTGTCACGGAACGAGTGGAAACTTCTGCCATCGGGCGAGTCTCTTCCAGCAGGCTGCGGATGCCAGTAATTACTAACGTTTCTGTCAATCGTTCTGGTGTGAACGAAGCACGAGGAATCTGGTAACGCGAGCTCCAAACTGCACGCATTCATCTGTGCACAGCAGTAATACAAGGAATACGAGTACACACCACCTTCGCAGACCAACTGCTAACATTTCACGTTGTCAGTACGTACTATGTTGGCGTGACAGTTTTCAACACTTTACCATGTAAGTGCGTGGGCCGGGATAGCTCAGTCGGTATAGCGACTCGCTACGAACTGGACGGTCCGGGGGGGCGAGATTTTCCGAACCCGTCCAGACCGGCCCTGGGGCCCACCCAGCCTCCTGTACAATTGGTACCGGGTCATTCCCGGGGGTAAAGCGTCCGAGGCGTGGCGTTGACCACCCACCCTCATCTAGTGCCAGGGTTAAAGAAAGAGTAAAGCTATACCTCTACTCCCCATCTGGGCCTTCATGGCCTGTTCTAGGGAGAACTTTACTTTTACCTGATGTGCTAAATGGCTCATAAGCTTCTTACCTGCTGTATACAGGGTGATTCAAAAGTCACCATGCATGGGGAAAATGGTCTCTTTATCTTCCACTGATGGCGAACTCGCTTTAACACATCTGGTGTTATCCGCGCAATGCATCTCTAATGCGTTATTTTAGGTGGTCCATATTTTGTATTTTCACCTGGTGCACCGTGGCCTTCAAATGTCCCCACAAGTAAAAATCAAGTGCGGTGAGGTCTGGAGACCTCGGAGGCCACTCCACGGGACCATGGCGACCAATCCAATGACCTGGAAACTGCCGATCTAACCGACGGCGCATGCAGATACCATAAATTAATCCATATGTATGGAGACTTTTGAATCATCCTGTATAACGGAGTTAGTGTAACATTTGAATTCTGTATGTGAAATGCTTATACTAGTTCTGTATGTTTTCTGTTTTTATGGCTCATTCCACATCCTGCTGACATTCTGAACAAATTCGGGATCCATGGAAAGCAAGCGTGTAACAATATATGTACGTGTGAATACATGTATGATAAAACAGTTTGTGTTGCGTATCTTGGAGCGCAAGATGCGTGAACTGCGGATGGGGGCAGACACGCGAGGCTCTGTCTTGACTGAGAAGTGTCTGTGTGTTTAAGAAACGCTGTATCAACCGTCGGTATTTGAGAAAAAGCTGACAGGAGCGTATTTGGCCAGAGAAAGAGAAATTATTTGATTTTTTATACTGACTTCATGTGGTCTTCTGTCATGATATCGTGCAGTCTGGTAGATGCGCACCAACGTTTCGGAGGAACAGACTGCCTTCATCTTTAGGGAAGTGAAAAGTCAAATCTCAACTGCGACGTTATTAATTTGGGAACTTCACCTAGTGCAGTTACGATTACATCATTCATGGTAAGATAGACGAAGCTTGTGGAACGAAAGGGGAAGGCCAGAAATGCGAACAGCACGTAAGCTGAAAACCTCAAGGGATGAACCACTTGACATATCTAGGCTAAGATCGGAACGTAGCAAATTATAACAAAAACAGCGTGGGATGTCGTGGTGGTGCATTCCGCTTGTTCTGCCAAGTGTTCATTTAACAAGGTAATATAAAGTTTCTTAAATGAGGGGCTGAGCAATACTGAGAAATGCAGAATGGCGGCGACATCAGTCTCTGTACACCAACGATGCCCGCTCTACGCGAGCAGTCCCGCTGTAAAAACACCCTGTATAATACGGACTGTTAATATACATTCTATGAGCGTGTCCCACTTTAAGGTAGACACCTTCCATAACGTCTACAACTTAAACCAAACCCAAGACTATCACACATGCAAGGACAAACCCCCGGTCACTTTTTGCACGGCTTAAGTAGTGGATGAGACAAATACTGAAACAACTATTCCGGAATTTGACGGGCCTGGGAGCTGTAACCACTAAACTGCAATGCTGATGGCCTGACATAGGGAGTCTTGATTATATCGCGACATTGTTTCAAGTACTGAGGTTAGGTAGTGTGGAAATCTCAGTGAACCAACAGAGCGAACTACGGAGTAGTGTAAGACAGGCAAGGTATGAACTGGGGCCTGCGATGTCAGAAACTGCAGCTGCTAACGAAAGTAGCGTAAGACAGGCAAGGTATGAACTGGGGCCTGCGATGTCAGAAACTACAGCTGCTAACGAAAGTAGCGTAAGACAGGCAAGGTATGAACTGGGGCCTGCGATGTCAGAAACTGCAGCTGCTAACGAAAGTAGTATAAGACAGGCAAGGTATGAACTGGGGCCTGCGATGTCAGAAACTGCAGCTGCTAACGAAAGTAGCGTAAGACAGGCAAGGTATAAACTGAGACCTGCGATGTCAGAAACTGCAGCTGCTAACGAAAGTAGCGTAAGACAGGCAAGGTATGAACTGGGGCCTGCGATGTCAGAAACTGCAGCTGCTAACGAAAGTAGTATAAGACAGGCAAGGTACGAACTGGGGCCTGCGATGTCAGAAACTGCAGCTGCTAACGAAAGTAGCGTAAGACAGGCAAGGTATGAACTGGGGCCTGCGATGTCAGAAACTGCAGCTGCTAACGAAAGTAGCGTAAGACAGGCAAGGTATGAACTGGGACCTGCGATGTCAGAAACTGCAGCTGCTAACGAAAGTAGCGTAAGACAGGCAAGGTATAAACTGGGGCCTGCGATGTCAGAAACTGCAGCTGCTAACGAAAGTAGCGTAAGACAGGCAAGGTATGAACTGGGACCTGCGATGTCAGAAACTGCAGCTGCTAACGAAAGTAGTGTAAGACAGGCAAGGTATGAACTGGGACCTGCGATGTCAGAAACTGCAGCTGCTAACGAAAGTAGTGTAAGACAGGCAAGGTATGAACTGGGGCCTGCGATGTCAGAAACTGCAGCTGCTAACGAAAGCTCCAGTAACTCCATCGTGCGAGATTTGACAAGGGGATAAAAAGGTAAAGGTAAAGTTCTCCCTAGAACAGGCCATGAAGGCCCAGAGGGGGAGTAGAGGTATAGCTTTACTCTTTCTTTAACCCTGGCACTGGATGAGGGTGGGTGGTCAACTCCACGCCCCGGCAGATTTACCCCCGGGAAAGAGACCCGGTAACCGTTGTATAGGAGGCTGGGTAGGCCCCAGGGCCGGTCTGGACGGGTGCTGAAGATCTCGCCCCCACCGGTATTCGATCCCCGGACCGTCCAGCTCGTAGCAAGTCGCTATACCGACTGAGCTATCCCGGCCCACTGAGAAAGGGATAACAGAATGCAAACAAAACGGGAGAAACAAAGAAGGAATGAAGGAAAAAGGGTCGGTAAGCACAACAATTATGTGCTACAGCTTGTGTCGGTCAGCATACGCCGAATTTCATAAAAATATATCCAACAGTTTCGCCGGTGCAATCGTAATGCGGAGAAAACTTCTTCTAAAAGCGCTGCTTTGTGCGCTTTACAAAGAGAACACACAAACAAGGCCAAACCCTTTAAGATACACGAACACTCACGTGAAGAGTAACGAGGGAAGTCTCACTTAACACTTCCACGCCAGACACGCCATATTTAGAGGCGCTATTCTCGGCAGGGATGCGCCTTATCTCACTCGTTGTTCGGGTGGTGATGCACGTGTTGCTGTTCTGGGCAGACAGCAACTGAGGGGTCCAGCGGAGGCTGCGCCGTACCCTGCACCGTGTTGCCAGTCCGGCCGGCGGCATCTGCTAGCAAGGTGGCAGATTCCTGCCACCGAGTTGACAATATGCAGACACAAACTGGGCAGCAACTGTTGAAGCACGTCAATATCTCCTGTAGCCGGTTGCAAACGTGAAGCAATACCAGGCTTCGTAACAATATTGGCCGAAATGAACGACACTGCCTCTATTATATCGGCCTTCTTAAAGGCGTCGGTGAGGCTGAGGAACTCGGTTAGCTTAGTGACTACAATACTGGCTGGACTATCGAGGGATTTCGGTTCGATTCCTGAGACGGATAAGACATTTTTTTGGTCACCAGGGCGTCCAGACCGGCTTTAAAATTCAGCAGTATGCAGTGGGTACCGGGGGGGGGGGGGGTGGCTTTCTACGCGGGAAAAAGGAACGCGGCCTGGGAAATGACCAGTCACTCCAGCCAGTGGCGAGGTTAGAAATGCGCGGTCACTATACCGACTGAGCTACCCGACACCACATTTATATAAACAGTTACGGAAACAATGAGAAAACTGTACAAAGGTGACGTGATGCTTCTACCGCAAATCTGTAGACAAGAAATGGAACATTCAAGCGTCTAGCATGGCGCCGGATACAGATGATAGGTAAAGCAATCCCATTACAGGCCTGGACAGGCCTTTAGGGTTCCAGGAGGTTGAGGCTCCCAGATTTCCAGACAATCGGCACATGAAGGTGGTAAGGTTGTCAGCCCTACGCACCGGCCGCCTTTACCCCCCAGGAAATATTCCTGGTACTCATTTCTGTTGGAGGCTCAGTCCATCCCAGGGCCATAGTGCGGCCGAAAGGATTATGTCAATGAAAAATTCCATTGGCACAAATGCTGGCCTCCGAAATTTGTGATGGTACGGAATAATGTGGGGGGATTAGGTCCCCCAAACACGCCTATTTTTTCGAGCCCGATGTTAGTAAACCGCCCAAAATAAAATTTCAGAAAAATCCTTCCGGCGGGAGCCGAGTTGTTCCATACGCCTTGGCAGAATGCAGGATATGACGAAGCTGATAGCAGTTTTTCGCGATTTTGCGAACGCGCCTAAAATTATTACTATTATTATCATCATAAGACATGGCCCCGTCGTATGAGAGGGTGACATATTCACGCGCTACCCCCGGTGACCCCACTGAGCTCTATCGTGGCCATGGAAGCCCGGTAACCAACGCAACAACGTGACTGCTACACAGAAGGGTAGGATGTTATGTTTGTTGCTGGTCTGTGCCCGGAGGGCAGTTCAACCCCAATGGGCCCTATCACACAGTACTTCATGACGGGCTTTTGTGAACACGTTGCAGAGCCAGCTTCCATATGGCAGTTCATCGTTACACGTGTAACGCTCATGTTGGCAGCACTGCCAGCTGCTAGACGAACTGCCTTTTGCACAATTATATTTGTGAAAGTTACGACTGCAGTCGGGAAAGTTCGCACTGAAAGTGTCTGAAACACGAATTTCCTCTACGGGTCTGAGCAGCCGGCCGCAGGGCTGACGACCATGGACAGGTCATGCCGTCTTCACCACCGTTTTCAGAACGAATCTCAGCGCTGTCTATCCTCCTACCCAATGACCACGGGGTTCTTCTGTCCACGAACAGAAACTGACTACAAGACGTCAAAACCCAGCCACACACCTCCACCCCGAGGCGAGGCAATATCTTTACCTTCACGCCCCCATACACTTTTATTATGTGGTAGGACCACTTGTAAGACAGGCACAATGTCTGGGGCCATGCTGAAAGAAACAGATGTGCTCATGTGGTCTAGTACAGAGCAGCACAACGCGTGAAAACATGCGAGGCACTCGGCTTTACAAGCATAAAAGCCAGCGTCCAAACTCTGTCTTACACCTATATTAACCATTCAGAGACTGGCCTTAATGTTATAAGACTCAGCCCGTACCGCGCAGTAAACACACTACCATTCTATTATACAAACCAATCAGTTAATGCTGTACAGGGAAATAATCGCTGTTTGTTCTGAGATCCACACAAAACACATAAATACACTGTGTGGGCAGAACGTAGAATTTGTGAATGTTAAACGTGGTGGTACATATAGTAACCATTCGGGTTTACAGGGTAAAAGGACCCCGTGCCTCAAGATTTCATACCCCACGTTTGTTTCTTCTGTTACTACAAGAAATTGATTGACGTGGTCCATTTTGAAACTAAGCCACGGGGCCACCACGTATAAAATTAATCTGAATTACATTTAAAGGCCCAGTCCGTACCGCGCAGTAAACACACTCCGTCTCAGTTATACAAACCAGTCAGTTAATGCTGTACAGTGAATTAATCGCTGTTTGTTCTGAGATCCACACAAAACACATAAATACAGTCCGTACCGCGCAGTAAACACACTCCGTCTCAGTTATACAAACCAGTCAGTTAATGCTGTACAGTGAAATAATCGCTGTTTGTTCTGAGATCCACACAAAACACATAAATACAGTCCGTACCGCGCAGTAAACACACTCCGTCTCAGTTATACAAACCAGTCAGTTAATGCTGTACAGTGAAATAATCGCTGTTTGTTCTGAGATCCACACAAAACACATAAATACAGTCCGTACCGCGCAGTAAACACACTCCGTCTCAGTTATACAAACCAGTCAGTTAATGTTGTACAGTGAAATAATCGCTGTTTGTTCTGAGATCCACACAAAACACATAAATACAGTCCGTACCGCGCAGTAAACACACTCCGTCTCAGTTATACAAACCAGTCAGTTAATGCTGTACAGTGAAATAATCGCTGTTTGTTCTGAGATCCACACAAAACACATAAATACACTGTGTGGGCAGAACGTAGAATTTGTGAACGTAAAACGTGGCGGTACATATAGTAACCACTGGGCGTTTAAGGGGTTAACGTACGAGATGTGACGTAACGAAACAGGTTCATTACGTCAGGTAGGTAGGCAAGTAAGAGAGTAGTCAGTTTTCTTCCTGACAATACACCAATCCAACTCCTCTCTAACCGCAACCACACACCCCGTGCCCTCACCGCCCCCCCCCCCAAATTCACATGCAAGCTCCATTGTTCACATCGACTGTGCTACCTTCTTTTGTCACTCAGCTGCGACTCAAACCAGACCACTAAGCCCGCCATTTTATTGTACTGTTGCCAACTGCCTAAGTACGCGCTACATTTGTCCGCCATAACCTCAAAGTTACACATCCTTACTATGAGTGCAATGGTGGACGTACAAACAACATTCCATACACAATGCAAGTGTATGTTTATGGCCCATTCTCGTATCTAATTTCACACTCCTAGCTTCAATGGCTCGTTAGTTACCGCCATCAAAAGGAAAGCTGAAAAAGTATTCGAATGGCTTCCACGTTCTTCTTTTACGTTCTACAAAAATATTACAGCCACAAAGCTGCAAATTTTTTGCGATATCTATTACCGCACATGACATCAGAACCATAAAATTCAAGGCGGTGAATTAAGTGGTGCTAATATCGTTTTCCGCCTCAGAAGTTCGCTCTTCCGCCATGTCTTCATTCATGAGCCTAGGAAATTAAAGGGCACTGCGTGGGGTGGTCTCCAACAGCATAACGTTCATACGAAATTTCGTGAAAATCGGCGAATTGGTGGAAGGGCTTGAACGGAGAAACACACACTCAGCACGATGATACAGAGACTGCTTCTTTCTTCTTTTTGGGAAGGAAAGTAAACAAAAAGTGAATGGTTAAAAATGTGTAACAAAATCAGCAGTGTAATGGTGTGGAATGTGCTGCTGCGATTACATCAGCGGAAGAAGAAAGTGCGGACTGAGCAGAAAATGACAGACGACACGCTTTCCACAGCAACGACTTACCGACAACACGGAGATACAAGACCTGGGGCTACTTCTGAAACACGGAGACAGCAGACGGGAAAGTAATTAATCAGAAGACAGCAGGTTCGAACACTGCTCTCGTTAGTTTAAGTTAAACAAACCGATGCACAAGAATTATAAACAAAGTAAGGTACATTTGTAACCCCTACATACGTTTCGGCACTCACGTTGTCATCACGACACTTCACGAGACACACAACGTCCCAAGACACAGCATGAGATCGACGAAGATCGACTACATGATTGTATACATGGCCAGCGCCGATCCCAGTGGCCGTGCGGTCTAAGGCGTGGGTCTGCGGCCGCTCGCTTACTAGGATCGTGGGTTCGAATCCCACCGGGGGCATGGATGTTTGTGTTGTGTTTGTTGTAAGGACGGTAGTATGGAACGTAAAGTGACATGAAGGACGAAAGGATTTAAACAGTACAAAAATGGATCAAAGGGGAAAAACCCCCGGACAGGCAAAAAAAAAACCCCCCGAGGGCATGGATGTCTGTCTCTTGTGAGTGTTGTGTGTTGTTAGGTAGAGGTCTCTGCGACGGGCTGATCACTCGTCCAGAGGAGTCCTACCGAGTGTGGTGTGTCTAATTGAGTGTGATCGTGAAGCCTCGAACAACGAGGCTGCCTAGGCCCCCAAGGGGCTGTCGAGCCATTGTAAAAAACAAGGCCAACAGCCAGTTAAACCCTTTATAAAAAAACTTTTATATGTTTTAAACGTCTAAGTCGAATCATGTAACAATATTTGTATATAATAATTTTTACTGTGTTATATGAAGTATCAGCTTACATCACTGACTTAGACACATTGTATTATTTACTGTTAACGTTTAGTTTTATGACTATAGGCATCTATTCATTTTAATATTGTGAGCAGCATGTGTACTTCCATTATAATGCCAAATGTATGTGTATCTGGATACCATAGATACTTGTGATTCTTTGATGCGCCCCCTGAGGATGGCAACTTGATTGCCGAAACGTATGTAAAGGTAAAAGGTAAAACAGTCCCTATAAGGGCTTGGACAGGCCCTGAGAGTTCCAGGAAGTTGAGGCTCACAGATTTCTAGACAATCGGCACATGAAGGTGGTGAGGTTGTCAGCCCTACGCACCGGCCGCCTTTACTCCCAGGAAATATTCCTGGTACTCATTTCTGTTAGAGGCTGAGTCGACCCCAGGGCCACAGTGCGAAACGTATGTAGGGGTTACAAATATACGTTGTTAATAATTATTGTGCGTTGGTTGGTTTGACTTAACCTTATCACAAAATGCACGGTACAGACATAAAATAATGCTCTCGTTGCCTAACGAAACACAGTGACGTCACGCTGTCTAAAGTGGGAGCCCCAAACTCAAATCGCGCACGGGCCGAACGAATAATTTTGAAAATTCAGGTGGGCCACGCGTCATTTTAAGCATTAAATAGGTTAAACATTTTGTTTGAAATTAAATTAAAAATAGCTCATACTTTTAGTAATAAAACTGAAATGTATTACAATTCCTTACTTTAAAAGTTTACTGCACTGTTATCTCTCTGCCGACGTGTGTTCTGCCTCTCTCACATCCCAGGTTACGTTCTACCAGACTGCACGGTATCACAGCATTCACCAAAGTGGCAGTCGTCGAAACTTTGAATTTCACTTACATCAGGGGGGCACAAATTTTCCAGAAATCTAAGACAAACCTCATAATCCTAGGCGCCAGAAGGGTGACACGAAGCAAGTTCCATGGTCAGGACCGACACACAATCGGCGCCACAGAACAAAATTCAGTCGCCACGGCGACCTGGCACTCTGGTTTGTGTACCCGTCTTACACTATGTGAAGTCATATGTCCCACTGCCAGCTTCTGCTATGGTTGTGGCCCAACACTGAACACTATACATCCACAGAGCTCCGGAAATGAACAATTTAAGCTAACCGTCTCACAATTCCGTCTCTCGGAACACTGACTGGCAGTGCAGAGTGTCTTGTGGACATGCATCACGCGGATCAACGGTCCAGAGGCACAACGGCTAAGCCTCACAAGCTTCTCGCCGGAACACCGCAACTGTGCACGACACGAAGACATGACCACGTTGCTTCACTCTTTGCGTTACTTCATGTACCACCAGGTTTAACACTGAGGAATTCTAGGTTCTGCCTACACAGTGTCTTCCCCGGCCGCATTATCCTACGAGAAATACCTCCCACTAGTCGCTGGGACAAAGAGCAAGTGCCAGTGGCCGTAAAGTTAAAAATACTGTCGGGAATCGAACCCCGATCACTTCAGTGACGAAACTGACCGGCCGGTGCGTAGGGCTGACAACCTTACCACCGTCATGTGCCGATTATCTTCAAATCTGGGAGCCTCAACCTCCTGGAACCCTCAGGGCCTGTCCAGGCCTGTAATGGGATTGCTTTACTTAGCATTATAACTACGGACGGTCACAGCAATTAAATGCAGACTTTACCTTAAACGGGAGAAGAAATGATTCTGGACCGAATGGTAATTCGGTCCAGAATCATTTCTTCTCCCGTTTAAGGTAAAGTTCTCCCTAGAACAGGCCATGAAGGCCCAGAGGGGGAGTAGAGGTATAGCTCTACTCTTTCTTTAACCTGGCACTAGATGAGGGTGGGACTTCTTCTCCCGTTTGCCATCTAAAAATATAAAGATCACAATATAAAGAACTATAAATTTATTTTGTTTTTTCTTGCTTTATACGGGTGTGCAATTTGGTCTCTCACAGACTGAGAAAGTCCGAAAATAAGGCGCTGAGAAACATATTTGGGCCTAAGTGGAGGAAGTAACAGGAGACTGGAGAAAATTACATAATGAGGAGCTTCATGAGAATGAGACGGACGGAGCATGTGGCACGTATGGCGTAGGAGACAAAAAAAAACAGGGCTTTGGTGGGGAAACCTGAATGAAGGAGACCATTTTGAAGACCTATACACAGATGGGAAGATAATATTAAAATGGATGTTACAGGAACACAATGGAAGGACGTGCACAGGACTGATCTGGCTCAGGATGCGGACAAGTGGGCACGATAAGGAACAAGATTTCAGGTTTCCACCGCGGCGTAGTTGAGTCCTTCGTCCTTCTGAGATGTTACACGGCGCAGTGTGGTAGCTGGCTACACACGGTTCAATAACCATTTGCCAACCTACGTGGCGTAACTTCCCAGAACAGCGAAGGCCTCAACAGTAATGAAAGTTCTGGTTGCACAAAGTGCGGTGTGTTTTTTTAATACCTCAGGAGCCATCAGCTGCTCAAGGACTGCTGCACAAAGGTTGTTAGCTGAGCAATAGAGTAAACTGTGTCTATGCAGTGCCGTTTTTTGCCTATTAATTTCGTCACCGTATGAAATGACCCTATCACCCGCCTCCATCTACATGTATTTATTTATTTATTTATTTACTGACAATAAATTGCCATGGCTAAAGCAGCATTCAAGAAGAAGACTCTTTTCACCAGCAAACTGGACTTAAATTTAAGGAAGAAACTAGTAAAGTGCTACATTTGGAGCATAGCTTTGTGAGGCGCTGAAACGTGGACACTTCGGAAAGTAGATCAGAAGTATCTGGAAAGTTTTGAAATATGGTGCTGGAGAAGAATGGAGAAGATCAGTTGGACCGATCGTGTGAGAAATGAAGAAGTATTACACAGAGTGAAGGAGGAGAGGAATATCGTACATACAATAAAATTAAGAAAGGCTAACTGGATTGGTCACATCTTGCACAAAAACTGCCTTCTGAAACACGTGATTGAAGGAAAGGTAGAAGGAAGGATAGAAATGACGGGAAGACGAGGATGAAGGCGTAAGCAGCTACTGGATGACCTTAAGGAAAAGAGAAGATACTAGAAATTGAAAGAGGAAGCACTGGATCGCACCCTGTGGAGAACTCGCTTTGGAAGAGGCTACGGACCTGTCGTAAGACAGACTGCAGAATGAATGAATGAATGAATAACCCAGACTATATTGCGTCCAGCCGATCCCAGTGGCCGCGCGGTCTAAGGCGTGGGTCTGCGGCCGCTCGCTTACTGGGACTGCGGGTTTGAATCCCGCCGGAGGCATGGATGTGTCTCTTGTGAGTGTTGTGTGTTGTAAGGTAAAGGTTTCTGTGTCGGGCTGATCACTCGTCCAGAGGAGTCTTACCGAGTGTGGTGTGTCTAAAGTGTGATTGTGAAGCCTCGATAATGAGCAGGCCATGGCCCACTAGGGGCTGTTGCGCCATGGGAAAAAATATATTGCGTCCAAATAACTGGAAGACGGTCGGTCGGTCTTATACTTGGAAAGCATGTGGAGCACAAGACGGCCGTAACCACAATTACGGTACTGTGCGTGCTGTGCGGAGGATTATGGAAAAACACGATCGACAGCCGTCAGGACAGTTCGTGTCCCGACAGTTACTGGGGCACAAGTCACAAGCATTACCGCTGGAGTCAACTAGGATCCGATTCGCACTGCAGACACAGTCACGTTGCAGTCACATCCTTCACTGTGTCTCAGTAGCAGTGTCCACACTGGCGTCACGAACACACGCATTTAAATACGGGCAAGGACTATTTTCCCTGACGGTGATCAGACCGTGAGTGACCCGTGAGCGAACTGTGATCGGACCGTGAGTGACCCGTGAGCGAACTGTGATCGGACCGTTAGTGACCCGTGAGCGAACTGTGATTGGACCTTTAGCGACCCGTGAGCGAACTGTGATCGGACCGTGAGTGACCCGTGTGCGAACCGTGAACGGATCCACTGCAGCAATCGGACCTTACTCGGTCCCATCTACGCACAGTACAGGCATTAAGCTTGCATAGAGTTTTCCCCATACTTCCTCACGATGTGGTGCTTAGACGTGCTGCATGCAGCTTATACTGACACTGCGCAGTTGTGCAGTTGTGGGCGTATTTCTGTAGAATGAGTCAGTGGTCTCGGCACTTCACACAACGCTAATAAAACACTACAGCGTTAAACCACAAATCATTTTGTCTACAAGCAAACGTTAGGAAATACTGTACTTGCGAACAGGCACAGCCTGAGTTACTGTGTGTCACGTGCACCATGTAGGCGCATGTGGACTGTGGAAACAAGGAGGAAGCGCCTGCAGTGGTCTTTTGCTGCAGCAACATCGACCAAATATAACACAAAATTAAATCTACGGATGTGACTATTATGCTTATAAGACTGTAAACCTTTAGATACTCAATGAAAGTATTTTTCTGTCCAACGATCCCCGATTTCCGAAAGAGCATTCCTTTGTTTGAAGGTTACTAGGCTTCGCTCGTTTGTCCTGATGACAGCAACATGCAGATGAAAATTCGTATGCAGCATTGGTAGACCGTGAATTATATCTAAAGACTCAGTCCGTACCGCGCAGTAAACACATTTCGTCTCAGTTTTAAAAACCAGTCAGTTAATGTTGTACAGTGAAATAATCGCTGTTTGTTCTGAGATCCACACAAAACACATAAATACACTGTGTGGGCAGAACGCAGAATTTGTGAATGTTAAACGTGATGGTACATACAGAAACCACAGGGCTAATATTAACCTCAATTATATATAAATATTCAGTCCGTACCGCGCAGTAAACACACTCCGTCTCGGTTATACAAACCAGTCAGTTAATGCTGTATAGTGAAATAATCGCTGTTTGTTCTGAGATCCACACAAAACACATAAATACACTGTGTGGGCAGAACGCAGAATTTGTGAATGTTAAACGTGATGGTACATATAGAAACCACAGGGCTAATATTAACCTGAATTATATATAAATATTCAGTCCGTACCGCGCAGTAAACACACTCCGTCTTGGTTATACAAACCAGTCAGTTAATGCTGTATAGTGAAATAATCGCTGTTTGTTCTGAGATCCACACAAAACACATAAATACAGTCCGTACCGCGCAGTAAACACACTCCGTCTCAGTTATACAAACCAGTCAGTTAATGCTGTACAGTGAAATAATCGCTGTTTGTTCTGAGATCCACACAAAACACATAAATACAGTCCGTACCGCGCAGTAAACACACTCCGTCTCAGTTATACAAACCAGTCAGTTAATGCTGTACAGTGAAATAATCGCTGTTTGTTCTGAGATCCACACAAAACACATAAATACAGTCCGTACCGCGCAGTAAACACACTCCGTCTCAGTTATACAAACCAGTCAGTTAATGCTGTACAGTGAAATAATCGCTGTTTGTTCTGAGATCCACACAAAACACATAAATACAGTCCGTACCGCGCTGTAAACACACTCCGTCTCAGTTATACAAACCAGTCAGTTAATGCTGTACAGTGAAATAATCGCTGTTTGTTCTGAGATCCACACAAAACACATAAATACAGTCCGTACCGCGCTGTAAACACACTCCGTCTCAGTTATACAAACCAGTCAGTTAATGCTGTACAGTGAAATAATCGCTGTTTGTTCTGAGATCCACACAAAACACATAAATACAGTCCGTACCGCGCAGTAAACACACTCCGTCTCAGTTATACAAACCAGTCAGTTAATGCTGTACAGTGAAATAATCGCTGTTTGTTCTGAGATCCACACAAAACACATAAATACAGTCCGTACCGCGCTGTAAACACACTCCGTCTCAGTTATACAAACCAGTCAGTTAATGCTGTACAGTGAAATAATCGCTGTTTGTTCTGAGATCCACACAAAACACATAAATACAGTCCGTACCGCGCAGTAAACACACTCCGTCTCAGTTATACAAACCAGTCAGTTAATGCTGTACAGTGAAATAATCGCTGTTTGTTCTGAGACCCACACAAAACACATAAATACAGTCCGTACCGCGCAGTAAACACACTCCGTCTCAGTTATACAAACCAGTCAGTTAATGCTGTACAGTGAAATAATCGCTGTTTGTTCTGAGATCCACACAAAACACATAAATACAGTCCGTACCGCGCAGTAAACACACTCCGTCTCAGTTATACAAACCAGTCAGTTAATGCTGTACAGTGAAATAATCGCTGTTTGTTCTGAGATCCACACAAAACACATAAATACAGTCCGTACCGCGCAGTAAACACACTCCGTCTCAGTTATACAAACCAGTCAGTTAATGCTGTACAGTGAAATAATCGCTGTTTGTTCTGAGATCCACACAAAACACATAAATACACTGTGTGGGCAGAACGTGGAATGTGTTTAGTGTTAAAGTCCGTGGTACGAGAACATACAGAAGCCAATGGGCCGTAAAGGGTTTTGGTGAGAAAACCTGAAGGAAAAAGATCGCTTTGAAGACCTATACGCTTCTGAGCTCAAGTACAGCGTCTCGTCAAATTAGTGCTTATCGGAGCAAAAAAAAATTGAACATTCTTTGTAGAGAAAAGCGAACGCTTTATGCGGAACACACATGTTGCCAAGTCTTACGCCTTAGTCAAGCCATAACTGAACTCCAGAGCCGTTGAAGCGATGTTTGCACAATGTTACACTGAAGGTCCTCGCAAAAATCTGCAGAACCGTCTCGTGCCTATAAAATTGGAGCAGACAAGGCGTACTTTTCTTACGGGTGTAACTGTAATTACATTTACTCGTGTACCGTGAAACCGTATGATATTTTGAGAGTAAAGAACGCCTTGGCGAAGTCTCTGTACTACGTCACGGAGTACACTACTGTGACTGTGCCAGTGACTGCAAAAGCGATATAAATGTTACGCTATGTATTCTGGTACCAGCTTGTTTTATTTTGACTGTCTTGTTCGCCCCACAGCCAACGTGCAACGTGATCGTTCGCACCGGCTTAGACCCGCTTCTGGGTCTCCAATAGGGTCCCAGAACAGTTTCGGATATATCGATGTTCACAAAAAAAATTATCGAAATGTCACGTCATGGCAGTATATCGCATGACACATACACGGGCCGATATTTGCAGCAAAGACAACCAGACGTTGGCCTCGCACTGATGTCGAAAGGTCTGACAGTTCCTTGCTAGGGCTTTCGCCCGCCCACTGCTCTGACTATTTTGTGCGAACAAGTGAATGTCATGCGGCGGGCGTCTGCATTCGTGTGTCGAGAGAGGCGCGGTGCTGTTAGTGTTTAACAGAGCGGCTGCAGCGTCTGATACAGTCGCTGCTACAACAGCATTGCAGTATTTTATATTATATATACCGTGCATTTTGATAATCAATTAATTTTATTTCAATCCAACAAATGCACTACACTTTCTTTCAATGATTTCTTGTCCCTACATATGTTTCGGCATACCTTGTGCCATCCTCTGGGGGGTCGTCGAGAGTTCACAGTATTCAAAACATCCAATTGGATGTATTGAAGATGGTGAACAATTCTATGTATTGAAGATTGTGAACAATGGATGTATTGAAGATTGTGAACAATTGTATGTACTGAAGATTGTGAACAATTGGATGTATTGAAGATTGTGAACAATTGTATGTATTGAAGATTGTGAACAATTGTATGTATTAAAGATTGTGAACAATTGGATGTATTGAAGATTGTGAACAATTGTATGTATTGAAGATTGTGAACAATTGTATGTATTGAAGATTGTGAACAATTAGATGTATTGAAGATTGTGAACAATTGTATGTATTGAAGATTGTGAACAATTGTATGTATTAAAGATTGTGAACAATTGGATGTATTGAAGATTGTGAACAATTGTATGTATTGAAGATTGTGAACAATTAGATGTATTGAAGATTGTGAACAATTGTATGCATTAAAGATTGTGAACAATTGGATGTATTGAAGATTGTGAACAATTGTATGTATTGAAGATTGTGAACAATTGTATGTACTGAAGATTGCGAACAATTGGATGTATTGAAGACTGTGAACAATTGTATGTATTGAAGACTGTGAACAATTGGATGTATTGAAGACTGTGAACAATTGGATGTATTGAAGATTGTGAACAATTGTATGTATTGAAGATTGTAAACAATTGGATGTATTGAAGATTGTGAACTCTCGACGACACCCCTGAGGATGGCACAAGGTATGCCGAAACATATGTAGGGACAAGAAATCATTGAAAGAAAGTGTAGTGCATTTGTTGGATTGGAACAGCATTGCAGTATGTCTGGGTCCATTACTGCGTCAACGGCAACGATTGTTCTCGCTGCCGGACATCTTCAGCAGCAA
The DNA here is from genome assembly GCA_021186555.1 of Reticulitermes speratus. Classification (NCBI taxonomy): domain Eukaryota; kingdom Metazoa; phylum Arthropoda; class Insecta; order Blattodea; family Rhinotermitidae; genus Reticulitermes; species Reticulitermes speratus. The sequence goes on along the minus strand of JAJKFL010000010.1, from coordinate 1,352,649 downwards.
AGTGTGTTCTTGCGTTACGCACATGTTGTGTTCAGTAATGACTGGTGACTGTTTGCTGGTAACAGCGATGCCAGTCTGGTGCAGTCCGTACCATATAAAGAACGTTTTGAAGAACGAGATGAGGGAGAAAACATTCAGAACTGTAATTCTATTTGCAGTAGTAAGAGTAGATGGTGAGCTAACTAAACCATTTAATATTAATATGGGAGTTAGACAAGGAGACGCTCTCTCAACAATGCTTTTCAACCTGACGCTGGAAGCATCTATTCGGAAACTTGAGATCTCAGGCCATATAGGCATAAAATTAACACAAGTAAGTGTGTATGCAGATGATATAGCTATAATCAGTAGAAATAAAGCTGCATTGGGAGAAATAGTATTAAAATTGATAGAAGAAACACAATTAAGAGGGCTAAAAATAAACGAAGCTAAAACAAAATATATGGAAGTCACAAGGACAGCAAGAAATATCACAAATAAATTGAGAATAGGAGATTATAATTTTGAACAAGTGCAGAATTTTAGTTATCTGGGTTCACAGATTAACACAATAAACTCAGTAATTAATGAAATAAAAGCCCGTATTGTGAGTGGAAATAGATGTTATTATGCCTATCAGAATTTAATGAAGTCTAGAATAATAGGGAGACAACTTAAACTAAGAATCTATAAAGTCCTGATAAGACCAATAGTCACATGTGGCTGTGAAACCTGGACATTAACTAGCTTTGACGAGCAACTTAGAATATTTGAACGTAAAATATTACGGAAACTTTTGGCCCAATACAGAATAGTGATGGCTCCTGGAGAATTAGAATGAATCATGAACTAGATTATCTTATACAGGGAGCAGATATTGTGAGGCTAAAAAAAAGCAGAAGGTTAGCCTGGCTCGGACATGTTGCAAGAATGGAAGGAAATAGGGTAACTAGAAGAGTGATGGAATGGAAACCGATGGGAAGGAGGATGAGAGGGAGACCACGTAAACGATGGATAGACGATGTAGAAGAGGATATGAGGACGATGGGAGTGAGAGGCTGGAGAAAAATTGTGAATGATAGGACAGAATGGAAAAAATTCATCGAACAGGCTAAGACCCACACAGGGTTATAACGCCATAAGAAGAAGAAGAATTCTATTTAGTGAATGTTTCTTAGCCTGATACTTCACCCAAATGATCGACTTTCAAGAAACTGGGTACGAACGTATGTCACACGACGTCACCTCCAACGTCGCATATCTTAATTTTCTTTAATCCACAACAAGAACATGGCGGACACGCGAACTGGTGAGGAACGAGCGATACTTAATTCATGCCTTGAAATGATACACGGTAATAGATTTCTGAAATATATACAACTTATGGAAAGCAAGGAATTTTCTTTTGTAGAAATGCTGTGTCGGACCGAGGCCTTCGTAAAAGTTCGTGTGGCAGCCGGAAACAGCCGAACCTCTTCGAGCAATACTATGTCGCCCGCACACCGCCGTATCTCAGTTCGCAAACATAAGACTGGATTCTGACTGTCCTGTGTCGGACCGTGCCCTTAAGCAATCACAAAGCGGTCCATTGCAACGCGGGGCACGGTCCCAGTCCAGTTCTCTATGTACGAATTGGTCTTCAGAGGCTCAGATCAGAGCCCTTAAACTGCTGTCATTTCGCATGACTAACGCAGGGAAAATCTTGGTAGATGCAAACATATCGATTTTGTTTACGTGACAGATTTTATTTCTGGTTCGTCGTCACAATCCGTGATTTAAAACTATCTTATTCGTCAGACACACAGATCTAATGTGCGTGCACGTTTCTGTTATTTTGATGCAATTCTCCATCGCAGTGAGAAGTAATCGATGCTATGCTGCGCACGACCGCCTCGCTTTCTAATTTCCATTGTCCAGCAATTACAGCCTATTCATCGCGGTCTTCAAAGCCCCACGCTTTTCAAATGTGTTACTTAACCCTTCAATCACACTGTGATTTAAATTCCAACTACCGTCCTGGTCGGAGAGGTTTCAGATATTATAGGGTCCTGAAACACACTCGCGACTGCACCGTGCATCGAGGACGACAGTACGTGAGGAATTAAAGGTCCGTACAGTGCACCGAGGCCGGCACTGAACGGTTATCGACGCTGTAAATTGCTATGATTGGATACCGTCGGTGGTAGATTAATGAATGTACACGGAGCATTGGTGGAATGATACTGACAGGGTAAACAGAAGTACTGGGAACACAAACCCCAAATGGATTGGCTTGGGATTGAACCCGGGCCGCCGCGACAAGTGGCTGGCGACTAACCGCCTGATCTACGGCACGGTCCCAAGCCCCATCTTAAGTGGGCCCCTGTCAGCACAGCAAGGTGTGTCCTCAAGTCGCGGGTAGTAAAGATGGCCTCTAGAAACGGAATGTAGCTGCCAATATATGGAACATAAAAAGTCCAGAGCAGCCGACAAAAGGTGGTCCTCCAGCTTGGGGTTTGGATGAGAGGTAACTCCTCCCACCTTAACACAGGTCAACATTTTATGGAACCTGAAGGTTTATTGCGGCATTCACAACAGCCCGCCACCTGTGCCTATCCTGAGCCATATTAATCCAGTCCGTGCCTCCCCATCCCACTTCTTGAAGATCCATTTTCATATTATCCTCCCAACTACGCGTAGGTGTTCCAAGTTGTCTCTTTCCCTCAGGTCTCCCCACCACACCCCAGTATGCACCACTCCTGTCCCCATACGTGCCACATGCCCTGCCCATCTCATTCTTCTTGATCGCCCGAATATTTTGTAAGGATGTATCAGACCCTATTGGACGAAATATCAGCACAGACGTTTCGGTTACTTAAGTATACAGTGAGACTATTCCTTCATTTTGGTTTCGAAGTGAAGTGAATTAAGTTTTTGGGGATAAAAGTATCATGTACTTTGGTCTGACTTTATACTGAGGATACTGTAACGTATTGAGATTATTTAATGTGTGGGTGTTATTGTAATGTGTGGATGTTTTTGTTAAGGTGTGGATGTTTTTGTTAAGGTGTGGATGTTTTTGTTAAGGTATGGATGTTTTGTAAGGTGTGGATGTTTTTGTTAAGGTGTGGATGTTTTTGTTAAGGTGTGGATGTTTTTGTTAAGGTATGGATGTTTTTGTTAAGGTATGGATGTTTTTGTTAAGGTGTGGATGTTTTTGTTAAGGTGTGGATGTTTTTGTTAAGGTGTGGATGTTTTTGTTAAGGTGTGGATGTTTCTGTTAAGGTGTGGATGTTTTTGTTAAGGTGTGGATGTTTTTGTTAAGGTGTGGATGTTTTTGTTAAGGTGTGGATGTTTTTGTAAGGTGTGGATGTTTTTGTAAGGTGTGGGTGTTTTTGTAAGGTGTGGATGTTTTTGTTAAGGTGTGGATGTGTTAAGGTGTGGATGTTTATGTTAAGGTGTGGATGTTTTTGTTAAGGTGTGGATGTTTTTGTAAGGTGTGGATGTTTTTGTTAAGGTGTGGATGTTTTGTTCAGGTGTGGATGTTTTTGTTAAGGTGTGGATGTTTTTGTAAGGTGGGGTGTTTTTGTAAGGTGTGGATGTTTTTGTTAAGGTGTGGATGTGTTAAGGTGTGGATGTGTTAAGGTGTGGATGTGTTAAGGTGTGGATGTTTTTGTTAAGGTGTGCATGTTTTTGTAATGTGTGTACGGTGTTCTAATGTGTGTACTTGTATTTACTGTATGTATTTTGTTTTGTAATTGTGTACAGTTTGTTTTGTATTGTTACTTTTATGTATATTATATGTCCATTTGTATTGAGTGTAATAGTGTAAGGACTACTGCCACCGGGTGAAAACATTTGTATTGTGTATATTAGTGTAAGGACTACTGCCACCGGGTGAAAACATTTGTATTGTGTGTACTTGTGTAAGGACTACTGCCACCGGGTGAAAACATTTGTATTGTGTGTACTAGTGTAAGGACTACTGCCACCGTGTGAAAACATTTGTATTGTGTGTACTAGTGTAAGGACTACTGCCACCGTGTGAAAACATTTGTATTGTGTGTACTAGTGTAAGGACTACTGCCACCGTGTGAAAACATTTGTATTGTGTGTACTCGTGTAAGGACTACTGCCACCGGGTGAAAACATTTGTATTGTGTGTACTAGTGTAAGGACTACTGCCACCGTGTGAAAACATTTGTATTGTGTGTACTAGTGTAAGGACTACTGCCACCGTATGAAAACATTTGTATTGTGTGTACTAGTGTAAGGACTAGTGCCACCGTGTGAAAACATTTGTACTGTGTGTACTAGTGTAAGGACTACTGCCACCGGGTGAAAACATTTGTATTGTGTGTACTAGTGCAAGGACTACTGCCACCGGGTGAAAACATTTGTATTGTGTGTACTAGTGTAAGGACTACTGCCACCGGTGAAAACATTTGTATTGTGTGTACTAGTGTAAGGACTACTGCCACCGGGTGAAAACATTTGTATTGTGTGTACTAGTGTAAGGACTACTGCCACCGGGTGAAAACATTTGTATTGTGTGTACTAGTGTAAGGACTACTGCCACCGGGTGAAAACATTTGTATTGTGTGTACTAGTGTAAGGACTACTGCCACCGTGTGAAAACATTTGTATTGTGTGTACTAGTGTAAGGACTACTGCCACCGTGTGAAAACATCTGTATTGTGTGTACTAGTGTAAGGACTACTGCCACCGGGTGAAAACATTTGTATTGTGTACTAGTGTAAGGACTACTGCCACCGGGTGAAAACATTTGTATTGTGTGTACTAGTGTAAGGACTACTGCCACCGGGTGAAAACATTTGTATTGTGTGTACTAGTGTAAGGACTACTGCCACAGGGTGAAAACATTTGTATTGTGTGTACTAGTGTAAGGACTACTGCCACCGTATGAAAACATTTGTATTGTGTGTACTAGTGTAAGGACTAGTGCCACCGTGTGAAAACATTTGTATTGTGTGTACTAGTGTAAGGACTACTGCCACCGGGTGAAAACATTTGTATTGTGTGTACTAGTGTAAGGACTACTGCCACCGGGTGAAAACATTTGTATTGTGTACTAGTGTAAGGACTACTGCCACCGGGTGAAAACATTTGTATTGTGTGTACTAGTGTAAGGACTACTGCCACCGGGTGAAAACATTTGTATTGTGTGTACTAGTGTAATGACTACTGCCACCGGGTGAAAACATTTGTATTGTGTGTACTAGTGTAAGGACTACTGCCACCGGGTGAAAACATTTGTATTGTGTGTACTAGTGTAAGGACTACTGCCACCTGGTGAAAACATTTGTATTGTGTGTACTAGTGTAAGGACTACTGCCACCGGGTGAAAACATTTGTATTGTGTGTACTAGTGTAAGGACTACTGCCACCGGGTGAAAACATTTTTATTGTGTGTACTAGTGTAAGGACTACTGCCACCGGTGAAAACATTTGTATTGTGTGTACTAGTGTAAGGACTACTGCCACCGGGTGAAAACATTTTTATTGTGTGTACTAGTGTAAGGACTACTGCCACCGGGTGAAAACATTTTTATTGTGTGTACTAGTGTAAGGACTACTGCCACCGGGTGAAAACCCAGTTGCAGTAAGTAATAATAATAATGAAACTAATTACAGGTATTGTACTGCTTGCCGTGCACCACTGCAGACACCACATACAGCCTGTCAGGATAACCGGTCTATGGTCGAACAGGCAACTCCCGAATACAAAGCAGGAGTGCTAGATATTCCAGTGCGATCTTCTATTCGGTATTTTCCCTCCACTGCCCCTACACGCCTTCACAGGGTAATCAGACATGGACACAAATGTATCTCCCTATAATTTGTATCGTAACGAGAGTTAGATTGCGGACGTTACAAATTAGGATAGACATCCTCGTTTCGTTCCTTAACTCCCTAAGTAAGTCGCAACAGAGTTAGTGCCTTCATTGTCCCCACAGCAAAACGATGAGACGTGCAATGCGGAGAACAGGCGTATGTCATGTCATGTGTCACCGTATGAATCACTCCGAAATCGACAGTTTCGCAGAAACCACTTGAAATGTTGGTTTTCGTGTTTTGAACCTCGTCGTCTGTATTCACACAGCAATGCTCACTTCACCGCCTCAATGCCTTCCTCTACAACTGCTAGGAAAGTAAAAACTCGTAAGACGAAAATTAACTTTCTATCACTTCCCACGTTGAAATTAAGTTTTCAGAGGTCATAACTTTGTTCCTAGACCTACAAAGTTCGCCTTAATACAATACAGAACGGAACGTCTTATATAAATAATAACATTAAGAGTCGCAGCGTCGAGTGGTTATCCTTTACCGACGTTTCGGGACAATGTATCGGTCTCATCTTCAAGGTTCAAGAAGTCCAAGAAGAAAAGAAAGGTAAAATATTACCACTCAAGGTGCGTAACATCCCAGAAGAGCGCAGATTTCATCTACATCACGGCGGAAGCCTGAAAACACTAGAGTAAATTACTGTATTTAAACAACATTACTAGCCATTAATGTACGCAAAAACAATACATTATTAAAGTGGTATAGAAAATACATAATTTTTAGGTGTCGTCCTTAGTATAAACATGATATACGAAAGTTTCTTTACATTTCATCGATGCAAGATGATCAACACCGAGAAGATCGAACTTCACCACAAAAATCAACAGTACAACTTTCTGTTGGGGTTCTACCTAGTTACAGCTATGCATAAGGTTGGACTTTAGGCCCGTTTTAAACTGAACATGCAGCAAACAGCGACCAGTGGAAAGTGACTCATGGAGTGAGAGAAAATAATGTTTTTGACAGGACCTGTACGTTTTCTCCTCGAGGTTAGCCAGCAGATACGGCACTCTATCGATGCTGTCAGGGCCAAACCTTTCCTCGTCAGTCGAGGACAGTAGGCAAAATGTGCACAGCACGTGCTAAATATAAAATTCGCCTTTCCTTTTTTGTTACAATCCAGAGTTGCAAGACCATCTGTCCGGTCGGACCGGAATTGCTTCATGCCAGCCAAAGCAACCAAAGCATCAAGCAGTCGCTATGTAGGTCAAGTTTATTTGAACACGTCAGAACTATTTGGATCATAACATAGCGGTCGATACAATTAATCTCTGCAGGCAGTCTGTTATACATGGCTGAATCGCATTTTTCTAAAACGACACACGTCACTGTGAGGCTAAAGGTGCGACACGCTGGCTACCGCGAGATACACCGGGGGCTCACTCATGGTCATTCAGGAAGTACCATACAGCCACCGATGGTCCGACGCCATGCAGAAGTTAATGGCGCGGCAAACACTACGGTATGTTACTAACGGTGTGTAACTCCGGCATCGGCACGTACAGAAGAAAACTAACCGCAGATGATGTGGGACCGGCCGGTGACTCTCGTAAGTGCGGAACAACATTAGCAAACACAAGAGACATTACTTTAAAACTGTTCTGTCCGTGCACTGTCTTGATCAACACAGTCAGTTTATTACACCAACCAAATGCACTCTAATATTCACATACAGTGTTATACATAAAGCTGCGACATGTTTCGGTGCTAATGCACCATCCTCAGGGAGCACAGGCTGCCAAATCTAAAACCAACCGTCATTGACAAGCCACTGTTTGTATGGTTCCACAATCTGTTGTAGGCTGCGTTAATATCTGTATCGCATAAAAGGTAATTAACCAGGATGTTTCTCTTATTTACCTCAAAACTAGCCTTTCTTGATATGTCTTTTATTAAAAAAACCGATCCAGTTGTCATAATGGTACATCAGGCCTAGTTATGTCAGCGCACAATAGCATTATACCGCCTTCTGTTAGTACATAACCTATTCATGACAACCTGAATACAACACACAGCGATGAAATGCATATGATACACTATTGCACTACCTTACACAAACAGAAGGCAACAAACACAGCCTATAGCCTCACTGACACCATAACAACGACAGTTATATGCCATGGTATGTGGGTGCTGGGTCACCACGGCATGGCATGGCGTGTCTTACAGGCTGCGTAGTTCGTACCGCGCAGTAAACACACTCCGTCTCTGTTATAAAAACCAGTCAGTTAATGCTGTATAGTGAAATAATCGCTGTTTGTTCTGAGATCCACACAAAACACATAAATACAGTCCGTACCGCGCAGTAAACACACTCCGTCTCAGTTATACAAACCAGTCAGTTAATGCTGTACAGTGAAATAATCGCTGTTTGTTCTGAGATCCACACAAAACACATAAATACAGTTCGTACCGCGCAGTAAACACACTCCGTCTCAGTTATACAAACCAGTCAGTTAATGCTGTACAGTGAAATAATCGCTGTTTGTTCTGAGATCCACACAAAACACATAAATACACTGTGTGGGCAGAACGTAGAATTTGTGAGTGTTAAATATGGTGGTACATAAAGTAACCACTGGGCTAATATTAACCCGCATCATATATACAGACTCAGTCCGTACCGCGCAGTAAACACACTCCGTCTCGGTTATACAAACCAGTCAGTTAATGCTGTACAGTGAAATAATCGCTGTTTGTTCTGAGATCCACACAAAACACATAAATTCAGTCCGTACCGCGCAGTAAACACACTCCGTCTCAGTTATACAAACCAGTCAGTTAATGCTGTACAGTGAAATAATCGCTGTTTGTTCTGAGATCCACACAAAACACATAAATACAGTCCGTACCGCGCAGTAAACACACTCCGTCTCAGTTATACATACCAGTCAGTTAATGTTGTACAGTGAAATAATCGCTGTTTGTTCTGAGATCCACACAAAACACATAAATACACTGTGTGGGCAGAACGTAGAATTTGTGAGTGTTAAATATGGTGGTACATAAAGTAACCACTGGACGTTAAACGGTTAAATAAAGGAAGCTTCTTTTTCAGTACATTTACACGCGAACGTGTAATTTCTATTGCGGAAAAGAACTGAACACCTAACTGCAGCCGTTGGCAAATGGCAGGGTACGTACTTTAAGCAAGGTAACTCACGCCTGGTAATTTCAACGTATGTATCTAGACCACCGCGACTTTAAACACGACACACAACTGACAGCAATGTACAAATACTGCCTGCAACACACACTCCAGTTACATTAGCTGACACGCAGAACACAGCAACCCTAAAACGATTTACGACACACATCACATACTTTCAAAGGAAAAACTACATATAACCCACTAGCTCCATGAAGCAGCGTCCTTCTTCAGAAGCTAACAGTTTCTTAGCTAGTCAAATTCCCCGCATTTTATGGAATCCGAAGTTTCATTTCCGTGTTCACTAAAGCTCGCCACTAGTCCTATCCTAAGACCCTGTGTAACATTTCGTAACCTTTTTTTAACACAGTAACGAGTCCTTAGTCCCCCGCCCAAACCCGACCCCAGTCCTTAGTCCCCCGCCCAAACCCGACCCCAGTCCTTAGTCCCCCGCCCAAACCCGACCCCAGTCCTTAGTCCCCCGCCCAAACCCGACCCCAGTCCTTAGTCCCCGCCCAAACCCGACCCCAGTCCTTAGTCCCCCGCCCAAACCCGACCCCAGTCCTTAATCCCCCGCCCAAACCCGACCCCAGTCCTTAGTCCCCCGCCCAAACCCGACCCCAGTCCTTAGTCCCCCGCCCAAACCCGACCCCAGTCCTTAGTCCCCCGCCCAAACCCGACCCCAGTCCTTAGTCCCCCGCCCAAACCCGACCCCAGTCCTTAGTCCCCCGCCCAAACCCGACCCCAGGCCCTGACGGCTGTCCGCCACCCCTTATTCAACACAGCCCCATTCACAGCTACCCTCCATGCATACAGGCAGTCTGCTGCGTCTGCAACTTGAGGACACTGCCGTCACTGGGTTAGTGCTTCCCGACGTTTCGAAAGAACGCAGTGCCTTCATTTTCAGATATGTTGGCACTACGTTCCTTCGAAACGTCGCGAACCGCTAACCCTGTGACAGCATCACACCCCGGAAGACCAGAATCCCCAGATAGGAAGACTAATTTAACTATAAATAGGTTACACACACCAGTTCTAGATGAGGTGTAAGACACGATGATCCCATTAGGTCACAGTACGTAACAATGTCAGCATTTTTCAATCTTTCCTGTTGAACTGTCAGTCACTTTACGACGTACGGCCGGTCAACACCTCATAACACCTCAACACTTCAATATATATGTACAGTTATGTGCGTGTGTGTTCATCTGAAGTACAGTACTTCTTGTGACATGCATTACAGTTCACAGTAACAAGCAGAACACTAGCAATATTTTGGACACAGCAGTCAATGACAAAGGTGACAGCAAAACACACACATTAAGAGTAGTTACTTTGTAGAGCGCAGTATGCAACAAGTGTTTGACAGGTATAAATGACATCGAGACAGCAACAACGTGGGCACACGCCGAACCGATTGCTAAACGCGGCTGCATAAAATGTCACACTTCATGAACGAGTTCGAAACCGGAATGCTGTGGCGGGAAGATGTGGATTGAATTTATCTGGCTCAGGATCTAAATACAGTAGAACCTTGATTATTCGAAATAAAGGGGGCGGACCCGATTTCGGATAATTCGGAAATTCTGCTTGACGTGATAAGGTGCAATAAAAATAACATTTATTCAGACACACGTCTTATGTTAATAAAATTTATTGCACAACAAAGTGTACGATATTTACAGATACGATACAATACAACACTACAAATTTCTACAAAAAAAATCCGATATTTTAGTTTTAACTTTTTTTTCACAACGTTTTTCGGTTGCAATGTCCCTCCATTCGGCATTTTAGACGAATGTTCTCGAGTTTCGATTTTACCCAATCTGAAACCGTTGATATGCCAACACCGAAATCCGCCGCGACATTTCGCAAGATCTCGCCATTTTCAATTCGTCTCACAGCCTCCAATTTCTGTTCAATTGTCATTACAACACGTTGTCGTCTAGCCGACACTGTTTGCAATCACTGTTAAATGAAATGTTAAAACCGCACTGTAAGCAGCACACACACGTCAGTTTGCCACTCGTCCGCACACGTCAACTTTTCACAACAAACTGACGAGGAGAGGCTCAGAGGTGTCTCGCGGCAGGCAGTTCTGGGAATCGGAGCGCCTGACAGGCGTTTCGGTTAAGCGATGTTCGGATAACCGAGGTTCTACTGTAAGTGGTGGGCTGCTGTGAACACGGTAATGGGCCTTCGGGTTCCACAACACGCCGAAATTTCTCGAGGACCTGTAAGCTGAAGACTCTGGTCCATGGGGTGGCTGTTGATATGTGACCAAGTACAGTCTTTCTTTCATCTTTCCCCGAGCACCGCATAGGAAGCCTTCATCTGCCGTGACGGCTGCGGTGCGGGGGCAGCTATTAAAGAAACACAGTGTATGTTCATAGCAAACACTACAGCGTCAAAACTCACCTTTCGTGCCCAACGTGAGTGTCCACTGTGTCCACAGCTAACAACACCAACACCACACACTCTACGCCGCCAGCGCTGCCGCACGACTGCTCCAGCAGCCCGCACGCTGAACTGCGGGTACCAGAGTCCGTTGGCAGGGCCAGCGAGGAGGGGAGACCTGAATCTCTTCGCCCCTCTTTAACTTTTTGTGCTGCATCTCTCGCGTCGGCAGCACCGTCAAAAGAACCCGGGTCGAGGTCAATCTGCATTCAAGCAAACAGCTGTTAATTCTTTGTGTGGACTTTCATCAACTGATGAGGTTATTGTAGCACCTCGCCGTGTAACCCAACGGTGCAACTGCGGATTTGCTGTTTTGACGGTCATTGCGAGATACCCCTCCAGGGGCGCGGAACATGCCAAATTCTTCTTAATTTTACTGTGAAATTTAAATAAATATTAACTAACTCCATGGAGCAGAGTCCTTCTTGAGAAGCTAGCAGGTCCTCAGCTAGTCAAGAAATTCCCCGCGTTTTATGGAACCTGAAGGTTCATTGCCGCATTCACAAGCGCCCGCCACCTGTCCCTGTCTTGAGCCATATCAATCCAGTCCATGCCTCCCCATCCCACTTCTTGAACAGCTATTTTTAATATTATCCTCCCATCTACACCTGGGTCTTCCAAGTGGTCTCCTTCCCTCTCAGGTCTCCCCACCAAAATCCTGCATGCACCTCTCCCGTCACCCATACGTGCTACATGCCCCGCCCACCTCATTCTTCTTGATTTGATCACCCAAATAATATTTGGTGATGAGTACAGATCATTAAGTTCCTCGTTGTGTAGTCTTCTCCACTCCCCTGTTATCTTGTCCCTCTTAGGCCCAAATATCCTCCTCAGCACCCTATTCTCGAACACCCTCAGCCTATGTTCCACCCTCGGTGTGAGAGACCAAGTTTCACACCCATACAAAACAACAGTCAAAATTATACTTCTGCATATTTTAATCTCTGTATTTTTGGATAGCAAACTGGAAGACAGAAGATCCTGCACCGAATGATAACAAGCATTCCCCAACTACATTCTGCTCTTAATTTCTTCCTGTATGGAATATCGATTTGTTAGGGTTGTTCCCAAATATTTGAACTGTTCCACCCTTTCAAAGGATTTATTATCTATCTTTATGTTGTGATTTTGTCCTGCATTCTGATCTCGAGACATGACCATGTACTTACTTTTCTCAGCATTTACTTCTAGACCAATCTCCTTACTAGCTACTACTAAAGCTTCTGTGTTTCTTTATAGCATGTACGCTTCCGCCCAATATATTAACATCAGCATAAACTAGAAGCTGATGTGTACCATTTAATTTAATACCCTCCTGGTTTGCCTGAACCCTCCTAATGGCATATTCCAAAGCAAAGTTGAAAAGCAATGGCTAATTACATTAATTAAGGATTTTGATAGGGACAGGTGGCGGGCTCCTGTGAATGCGGTAATGAACCTTCGGGTTCCATAAAACGCGGGGAATTTCTTGACTAGCTGACGACCTGTTAGCTTCCCAAGAAGGACTCTGCTCCATAGAGTTAGTTAGTTAATTAAGGATTTTAATTAAACAACAACTATGTTGCTGTGTTGTCCAGCACTGACCATTAAACAAGCTGGTCACTTTACATGTCAATGTACACCACCTTCCAGAACATCCTGCCGACGCCGATGGTCAACAGCTGATGTTCTAGAGGCCTGTATCCAAAATTCCTTACAATTGCCAAGCAGAATGTTCTCAAGAACTGAACCGAACAGTATTACCGGGTGTGCACTGTCAAGGCCCCTGTAGCATTGTGCTACAGAACTGATCAGCGAGAAAAATGGAAAAGAACACGGCGTCAGTCAAGCCTGACGGTGACCCGCGTATGGGAGGGGCCGACACTACACCGGTAAGGGCTCTTGCTGGCTTACAAGACTGCAAATGGTGTAGGCAGTACACAGATTTTACCAAGGCGTTCTTTGTTTTGAAAATATTACAGGGTTTCACGGTACACATCTAAATGTCATTTTATTTATGCGATAAGAAAAGAACGGCCTTCTCTGCGCCAATTTTGACGAAACTCACAACTATTTAATAAATTTCTGTGGACATTGCTGTATTGAATTTTACACAAATCGTTCAAACACGTGCAAATGTACGGATATGTTTGGCGGTCAATGGAACAGCTGCCTGTAGACAACCCCTATACCGAATTTGATGAAAATTCGACAAACGGTTTAGTCGCTGATTCTAAGTCACAGACGCATGGACGGACGCGGACTCCACATAAGACGTTACTCAGTTCATAAGCAACGCCTACAAATCTACACATCGCTTACCTAGAAACTTTACCGTTTACATTCCCCGTTCATGAATCTTTAGGCGCGTTCGCATAGTCGCGAAAAGCTACTATAAGCTTCGTCATGTCCGTCCGTCTGTCCGCATGTATCAGCGCGGCTCCCACTGGACGGATATCTGTGAAATTTGATACTGGGGACTTTGACGAAAATCTGTCAGGAAAGTACAAATTTGGTTAATCAGATAAAGCTTGGGCACTTTACGTTTAGACCTAAGTACGTTTTATTTTTGCCGGCCACATTAAATCGCCATAAAAGCGCTCTCTTCGAGCGAAATGGTATCGGGTTAAGATAGCTGAGGAGGTATAAACATTACGCGAACGCGCCACAGTGTTACGTTATACGTACATTGCCTATCTTGTTTTATATATTCGTTTACATACACACTTTTATTGTCACAAACATGAACAACTTCATTTCACTAAGACGTCGCTATGCTTCAGCCCCATGTCTTAACATCGCATTACGGAGCGACGGCACCTCTCGGCACTCAGACCGGTTTCAGACGAACATAAATGTCTCGTAGTCTGCGAGATTTGAGGTTCCTGCGGCGGTTGTGTGACGTTTCAGGTCTTCTGAGATACGACGCGGTGTCGCTGGGTGTTTCCCGACGTTTCGGGACGTAATACCGCCGTTTTCTTGGAACCCTCGACCCTTGAAGATGAAGGTATTACGTTCCTTCGAAACGTCGGTAAACAGTAACCCAGCGACGCGGCGCCCCAGAAGACCTGAATTGCCTTGGTATGCATTGGACAGGCGTCTAGGCAAACGCGTCAGATACAGTAGTGCCGTCTCTGCAGGGAACCGAATGTGGATACTGTAACCCAGGGCTGGCCAACTTCAACACACAGGAGGGCCACACAGTTCGCTTAGAACTCGCCCCAGGGCCTCGCTTGTGTGTACATATATCGAAGAGGGGAGGTACTGAATTCCCTAGAACGCCGTCATTACAAACCGTAAGTTACGCTAAAGCTACTGTTGAACGACAAGGCAGCAGGCCGTACTGAACAGGTAAAACACAGAGGAACATTGCCTTACTGTGTGCTGTCTTATAAGTGATGAGTTACAGTTTGTAGACATTTACAAACCGTAAGTTACGCTAAAGCTACTGTTGAACGACAAGGCAGCAGGCCGTACTGAACAGGTAAAACACAGAGGAACATTGCCTTACTGTGTGCTGTCTTGTAAGTGATGAGTTACAGTTTGTAGACATTTACAAACCGTAAGTTACGCTAAAGCTACTGTTGAACGACAAGGCAGCAGGCCGTACTGAACAGGTAAAACACAGAGGAACATTGCCTTACTGTGTGCTGTCTTATAAGTGCTGAGTTACAGTTTGTAGACATTTTCTCTGCCAATAAATTTGCCACATTACGTTCTGTAGACCTATTGTATTATGTCTGTTAAATTGCATATATATTTTTCCCTATGGCTCGACAACCCCTAGGGGGCCTAGGCCTCCTATTTTTCGAGGTTTCGCGATCACACAATTTAGACACACCACACTCGGCAGGACTCCTCTGAACGAGTGAGCAGCCCATCGCAGAGACCTCTACCTGGCAACACACAACACTCACCAGAGACAGACATCCATGACCCCGGCGGGATTTGAACCCACAATCCCAGCAAGAGAGCGGCCGCAGACCCACGCCTTAGACCGCGCGGTCACTGGGATCGGCGTTAAACTGCATTACTGAGACTATTCAGGTGACCGAGGGCCGCAGATACTTTCTTCGAGGGACGCATGTTGGCCAGCCCTGCTCTAATTATCGGCCAATTACATTACTCACTGAGCTAACCCTGCTCATTCATATGAACAACAGTGTTTAACGACAGCTACAAGAACTAGTGCTTACAAATGTGACTATCTTGCTTTCAGCATCAAAACAATTCCCACCAACGACACCATTACGTAACATGCAATAACGGCCAGGATCATCGTAGTCCCAGAAACACAATTAAAACAAGAACACATGCATATAAGCGTAACAACAAACGACGCACGTTACCTCAAAATACAAATACGAAGAACAAAACACAGTAGAAAGGAACTTCAAACAGCATCAGTGGAACGGTCAAACAGACAGCACGGACCACTTCGACAACAAAACGCGGACTTCCACATTGACAGCCTGACGTAAATTGCGTAAAAATGAAAGCAACGAATGACTTCATACAGAGCTGCACCCCGTGGCAGTTTTATCGTTTTGTATTTCGCTGTTTTACTACAAAATTTAAGAACACATTCAACGGACTACGGAGAAATATTTTCACCTGATGAAGGCACAGTAATGCCGAAACATGTAGCGAATCAGAAATATGAAAAATATGAAATATGTTCTATATTACCGAATCATATAGTAGTAGTAAAAGGTAAAGCAATCCCATTACAGGCCTGGACAGGCCCTGAGGGTTCCAGGAGGTTGAGGCTCCCAGATTTCTAGACAATCGGCACATCAGGGTGGTAAGGTTGTCAGCCCTACGCACCGGCCGCCTTTATCCCCAGGAAATACTCCTGGTACTCATTTATGAGTCGACCCCAGGGCCATAGTGCGACCAGAAGGATTATGTCAATGAAAAATTCCAATGACCATCGGGAATCGAACCCACGACCTTCCGGCTTGTAGCGCAGTGCCTCAACCAACTGCGCCACCGCGTGTCCCCTAGTAGTAGTAGTAGTAGTAGTAGTAGTAGTAGTAGTAGTAGTAGTAGTAGTAGTAGTATAGTAGTAGTAGTAGTAGTAGTAGTAGTAGTAGGTTGTAACAATGCGTTAACACATCAAAAGAGTAGAATTTTCAGTTGATGGTCAAGGTGAATACTAACAATTCCCTACAATGAATGATTCGTAACACATTTTATGATGCTGCTTCAACCACACACGATCGAATGCGATGGGAAGATGATTATGAAGGATGATAGAATAAGGTGTGGAAGCTATCGGCCATAGGCCGTCTAAATGTAGACTTATTAGCCCGAATTAGCTTCGAGAGACTGGGGGAAACATAAAAGCCACGGCCCACATACATGTACAGTGTTGTCAGTATATCAGCCTCTAGTGTAGGAAGGCTAAGCAAAACGCAGCGCACTACGAACGACAAACACCATATTCATGCGCTAACCCAGGGCTTTTCTGGCTATGACTACCACACATAACCTTCAGTTTCTCTCTTCGTACACGTTATAATCCTGTACGGACAATACGAAATTACAGTTTCACTTGAGACAGCTTCGTAGAGGTTATCGGCAGAGTAGAACGCTGCAATGACGACCGAAGCATAGGTACCTAAGGACTGCCATCTGGCACGTGAACTATAAGAATAGCTTCACGCGCTCGCTCACAAACCAATGATTTTGTTACTTATATAAGGTAGACGTGAATGCAGAACAAATAGGTTTTATGTCATCTGGGCAATACGGACGAACATTGTTCTCTGCAACCACTTGCCACAATTTAGATGCAAAGAAATCGATTTCTAGCAGCTTAGCCCGGTCAGATGCCAGCCTGGTTAACCGTTACTCTGCCGTAAGTGCTCAACGCCTTTCGAATCGTTTCAAAGAACCTACAAAGAAACTACAAAAGAAGAAGTAGGCATACTACACAGAGTCAAGGAAGAAAGGAACATCCCACATACAATCAAATGAAGGCTAACTGGATTGGTCACATCTTGCGTAGGAACTGCCTTGTAAAACGTGTTGTTGCAGGAAAGATGGAAGACGAGGAAGAAGACGTAAGCAGCTACTGTATGATATTAAGGAAAACGGGATATACTGGAATCTGAAAGAGGAAGGACTAAATCGGACTCTCTCCAGAGCTCGCTTTGGAAAAAGCTATGGATCTATCGCAAGACCGACGACACAGTGAATAACCACATCTTCCTTTTAAATAAGTGAAGTGTAAGGCCATCTGTCTTTTGATAAACCAGAAAACAAATGGCATATCTAGGGGAGGGGGGGGCTGAATTCAACAAAAACACTGTTATCACGGTTTGTTTGGAAAGAGTCCTGCTGTACCGTTTAATTTCGTAAAGGGAGTCAACAGAGGGTCCGCGGATCTCAAGGTGGGAATCACCAAGCTATCTGGCAGTTAAGTAACATATCACGATATGGAGTTTGATCACCAGAGCATGTATAAGAGAAAGCCAATCACTTCTGCATCCTCTGGAAACACTGCGAAATTTGAGATGCGGAGCAGAACTGAAGACAAACCTCTGTAATCCGAGCTGCTGAGAAAGCAGAACTTTTCCCCACGCTGTATCGTTCAATGGTGGCCCTGGCGTGGCATCATAGACGACAACGGACAGTTACTGTCAGTGCATATAATTTAAACAACTGCGAAACACGAATGTCCTGTAAAACTAAAGACAATGTGATGTTGAATTTTGGCCGTGGATGAATTAGCTCAGTCGGTATAGTGACTACGCTATGAGCTGGACAACCAAGAAATCGTGTTCAATTCCCGGCAGAGACAAAAGGTTAAACTCTTCTGCAAAAGTCCCGATTGACTCTGGGGTCCACACAGCCTCCCATTCAATGGCTACCGTGGGCTCTATTCCCGCGGGTACAGCGACCGGAACGTGAAACTAACCACTCACCTCCATGTAGTGGTGAGGTTAGGAATGAGTGCAGTATAGTTCATTATCCCATATGCCTAATGGCGTGCACAGGGACAACTTTCTTACTTTATGGATTTGCTTAAGCTATATGGCGTCGAATGGCAGAATGATTACAAATAAGGAATTAGGAGGGATTTGAGAGGAAGTGGTTCCGAGGTATTCTAATACACACACGCATGGTTTGGGTGAAGAAACACAGAAATTACGACAGACCTCAGACGTCATGGCCAGCCTTCCCGAATGTGAAGACTGTAAGTGTAACGAGCACGGACAGACATTTATTTACATCCCCAAAAGTAAAGGTCTGGCTTTCACTGGGCCGATTTTAACGACGCTCGCTATCACTCAGTACATTCTGTGGACATTCCTGTAGCGCAGTTATCCAAATCACACGCAAAATGCACTAAAAAAGATAAAGCAATACCTTGACAGGCCCTCAGGGTTCCAGGAAATTGAGGTTCCCAGATTTCCAGACAGTCGGCAGATGTAGGTGGCAAGGTTATCAGCCCTACGCACCGGCCGCCTTTACCCCGAGGAAATATTCCTGGTACTTATTTCTGTTAGAGGCTGAGTCGACCCCAGGGCCATAGTGCGGCCGGAAGGATATGAATGAAAAATTCCAATGACACCATCGGGAATCGAACCCGCGACCTTCCGGCTTGTAGCGCAGTGCCTCAACCAACCATTCACAACTGTTCAACGTCATTACGTGCAGATCTGCACCGAAATTCGACCAAATCGGTCAGAAATATGGAAAATGGGTAGAAATCTAATTACGCCCTTAAATGAAATATGACTCACTGAGCCGAGCCGATTTGCGCGAAACTAAGGCTTACTAGGCAAATTTTCGTAAATAACTCATGTACCGAATTTCATGAAAATCAGACAAACTGCTTAGCCGCTGATACAAGATCGCAGACGGACAGACTCCACCTAATGCTGTCTTCTATGCTTCGTAAAGAACGCCTGAAAACGAAAGACACGAACTTGTATCGAAGTCACAAAGAAACATGAACTCAAAAACACATTTGCAAGTCTGTGTACCGCACTCGAGTACACGATAGGTGACATGGAAGAGCACAGCAATCCTGGCCAGCGAACGAGGGCACTCGATGGGGGTCACTTGGCCCCAAGGTGCGCCCTTCTCCGAACCCGAAGTAGGCCGTCTCTGTTTGTTCAACTCCTGAGAACACTTCCCACCATCACTGTCAAGTTCTAGGCCAACTCCCCATATGTACGAGTACTTTTCTTCAGAGGCGATCCAACTTTCATTTACTTCCGGTATGTCCTCAAAATGTGCCCCTGACGCCAATAATGTGTAATGTAAACGGTGAATAAATGAACGCGTAATGGGGACGGCGTGTTCATCCCTCCGTATGCATGTTTCGTGTCTAAAATACTGCACCCATATCGATACAATGTGATATAGACAATCCACGTCAAAAATCGGCAATTAGTTCTGGTCCTTACAAATACAATAAAATCCTTACTTTACATGAACCTCAAATCAAACTTTATCAAGTACTTTAAAAAGCCTCGAAGTAAAAAAAAGACGATTTTTTCAAGTGTGTTATTTGATAATACAGCATCGGGTATATGTAGCAATGGTGGAATGATACTGACAGGGAAAAACCTGTCCCAGTGTCACTTTGTACACCACAAATCTCACATGGACTGACATGATATCGAGCCCAGGCCTCTGCTGTGACAGGCCGGCATCAAACTGTTAAGGCACACACCTTAAATTGAAACTATGTAATGGAGTACAAACAACATACACATTCCCAATCAAAAATTCCGTCATATTTGCTTTTAACATTACTCTCGGAGAAAGAGGCCTCAGCACCCATTCGAAAGGACGCTGGATGTGACTCAGACAAGGTCTGGTGCTTCCACATCGTTGAGGTTCTTGCATGGTGAACGTTTCATTATCCCCCCCACCCAACCCCCACTTTGTGACACTGTCCTCTTGTTACACCATCACAGTACACTCTATCAACTCGCTGCGAATTTCGATGGGGAAAATTGTTCTGGCTGCAAAAACAGACTCTCGCTATGAACTTCTTCATGGGGCCAAGTTTACAATGTCCTTGCCACCACAGATCAACCTACACCATGAACAGCATTTGACTGACTATTGTGTCACCTGTTAAATACTTGCATACATGTTACATCTCTTACATCCAAAAAACATGGAACAAGACAGCTGGATAAGAAACGACTCATAACAATACATCACAAATCACAATACACATAAAATTAATCAATATACCACAATATAAGAACATTTCTACAATGTCACCCTAAAACATAAAGGTAAAGGTAAAGTTCTCCCTAGAACGGCCCAGAAGGGGAGCAGATGTATAGCTCTACTCTTTCTTCAACCCCGGCACTAGATGAGGGTGGGTGGTCAACGCCACGCCCCAGCCACTTTACCCGGTACCCATTGTATAGGAGGATGGGTTGGCCCCAGGGCCGGTCTGGACAGGTACGAAAAATCTCGCCCCCACCGGGATTCGATCCCCGGACCGTCCAGCCCGTAGCGAGTCGCTATACCGACTATGCTATCCCGGCCCACCCCTAAAACATAACACAATTTTATACGTTTCTGGTACATTATGATTCATAAATTAGAAATAATAATACCAGCATAGGAAACATGAGACTGGTAACAGGTCTAGAAGTTGAAAAATGTGTTTCCTGTATCCACATCATGTTATGCCTATGCTAGTGTTAACACCTACTGATAAATGAAGTGTATGATTAACATACAAGTTACAGGCTAGGGAACCTCATCCTCTGAAAATGCCTTGTACCATACTTGCACACATTGTCAGAGTAAGTGTGCTTAATAGATCAGAGAAACAAAGATTAAAAAAAAAATATGCTCCTTGGAACATATGTGGCTGGGCTGCAAAAATCGGCTGGACAATGTGAAGCTACTTCTGAATATGCTCACAGACTGAGGCACACAACAATGATACACTCCTACCTCAGTCTTGCACAAATCAAATAAAAGAGGCCTTACATAATAAACTGACATGAAAATCACTACACTGGAAAAAGAGACAAATTGATGGGTGGCAGTCAGATGTGAAGCACTAATGTTGTTATGCAGTGAAAGCTAAATCAATCAGCCTTGCTGTAGTTACCATACACTTCCTTTCACTGGCACACAAAATTGCAAAGTCACACCCTTCAGACAGCACCATGACAGTGAAATATATTATTAACTGGAAGGAACTCTTAACAGAAATACATGATGTTTCTGTTTTCTCACAATGGGCAGTAATGTACAGCATGGCTAAGAACTACCTACCTACTTACCTACCTAACTAACTCCATTGAGCAGAGTCCTTCCAGAGAAGCCAACATGTCCTCAGCTAGTCAAGAAATTCCCTACACTTTATGGAGCCTGAATGTTCATTATCGCACTCACAAGAGCCTGCCACCTGTCCCTATCTTGAGGAAGATCAATCCAGTCCATGCTTCCCCATCCCACTTCTTGAATAGCTATTTTAATATTATCCTCCCATCTATGCCAAAGTCTCCCAAGTGGTCTCTTTCCCTCAGGTCTCCCCACCAAAATCCTGTATGCACCTCTCCCCTCCCCCATACTTGCTACATGCCCCACCCATCTCATTCTTCTTGATTTGATCACCTGAATAATATTTGGTGATGAGCACAGATCATAAAGCTGCTCGTTATGTAGTCTTCTCCACTCCCTTTACCCCTCTTAGGCCCAAATATCATGGCTCAGAATTAACTGTACCAAACAGTTTACGCTGTACATCCTTACAATTTACAGTAACTGCAGAAGCACACAGTTACACACACATATGTACGTAAAATGTCCTCCATCACATTTCAAATGATGTGTCATATGGGCACTGAAAGTTTAAAAACATTTCATGGACCACATTTTCCTTCCAGGTGATGCGGCCATTCCATAGCTCAGGCAGTCAGTCACTGGCCTCTCACTGCAGAGGCCTGGATTCAATTCCAGGCCAGTCCCATGTGGGATCTGCGGAGGGCAAAGTGTCACTGCAACAAGTTTTCCTCCAAGTACTTCAGTTTTCCAGTCACTATCATTCCACCAATGTTCCATTCTCATTCGTGCATCTACTACCAATGCAACAGAACCTTAGCATAGCATCGTCAACACACTGAAAAAACAGACTTCCAAGTAAACAAAGTTGTAGGACAAATAGATCCTGTTGCACCCCTTTCTTCAGCATTCCCCAAAAGTATGAACAGATAGCGAAGTCACATGAACGGCGAGGGAAAGGTAATCAGTTTCTTGTCGTACAACATACCATGGAAGAGATACAGTATTTGCTGGACAGGATGTGATATCACATCACGCTGGTACAACCACTGTTCCAGCAATGACAAATTTCTAGCACAACAGAAGCACAAAGGCCCTAAAGGAAGTTCAGGATGATTTTCTGTTGGTAGCTGTTCTCATTATCATATACTCGTATTCAACAAAGGACCAATGGTGCTGTGACCTGAGGTGGTTTGGCACACAGTAAATTTCCCACTGTAACAGGTGAGCTCCATATACTTAATGCACTTGTTCAAAACCCATAAGTTGTGTTACTTTGTTTATAAATCTGGACAGTTGAACACAGCATTTTTCTGAACCCCAGACACTGTGAAAAGTTTGTTTCCACAGACATTCACAAGACTGCCATCAGATATAAGGTCTCTGTATTTTTATCAGCTGGACGTGTAACTAACCTGTACCTGGAACAACTCGCTCCCAACAACTCCACTTACTGTATTGCCTTCTTCATTCCATATTCATTCACAATCCAACTCCCTTTTGGGACTGCAAGATTTTGTAAACACATTGTCCAGTCTGCATAGTTTCATGCAGTTCAATGGCCATGTGCAGTCAACACGCTAAGTCAATTTATGCCTTTATAGACACGAGTTTTCCTAGAGTGCTGCCGACAGCTCTTCGTGTATTTCATTCACAATACAACGTAATTATGCCTGAGGCAGAGGCTCTACAGAAGTGTAAGGTACATGTCTTTTATTCCTACATCTGTCCATTATGAGCAATAGTGGAAGTACTAACATACTTTCAGGCTGAACGAGCTTATGGATATGGTCCCCAGAACACGCCAGCCAGATAACCACATCCAGTGGAGGTCGTTCATTAAAATGTTCTTCTCCCCTTCTGTTTCTTTAAGATCCATTTTAACATCATCCTCCCATCTATGCCTAAGTCTTCTATGTGGTCTCCTTCCTTCAGGTTTCCCCACCTAAACCCTGCATGCACATCTCTGCCCACCACAAATGCCACACACCCACCTCATTCTTCACCCTCAATCAATAGGATGTTTCTTGTCACTAGCCGCCAGTGATACAGTTAAACAGTACCCAGTAAATCATGCACCCAACAGCTAAAGAACAGCCACTGTGACAATAATATTAGACATATTAAGAGGCCCATGCCGTCACCCATAAACTTACAACCTTTTGCTTTGCACAGCATGTACATGATGCACCAAATGTACTGCAATACTGTCATTTGATTAGATTGAAGGGGTGGGTGTGAATCATCCCTTGAACTGCGACCATCTATGATTACTGTGCACAATCATTTAATTCTCACTGAATATCCTGCACACAATATCAAGGAGACATTTATTGTTTTGTAAGCCTCTTGATTATCAGTGTACATTTTTAGGCATTCTTTATGAAGTACCAGAAAACCTCACACAGAGACCATGTATGTCTGCCTGGCTGGCTTACTGTGATGTAGTATCAGTGACTAAACTGTCAGACTGCAATTTTGCCTGTATGTTCTAATTTTTTCATCCAATGTGGATAAAACTTGGCACAAAAGACCTCCATAAGAAATTAACTGATTACGAGTTTTGTAAAAACAGGCATAGTGAAAAGCATGCTTTAATGAGGGGCATAAATAAATTACTATCCATACTTTCCACATTTACTCTCTGACTTGGCTGAAAATTAGCATAAGAGATCTGCATATAAGGCTGCTCAGTGTTTGCGAGTTCCTTGAAAAGCAGCACAGGGAAGGCCATACTACTGTTATGGGAGTAAATAATATTACATTTACACATGTACCATGAAGAAATTAAGACATTTTAAAAGTAAAAAAAACCCTTGATAAAGTCTGTATATTACATCTCAGAGTACACCATTTACAATCTTCTAAAATTAAGTAAAAATTCTCTACATGAGAATTAAATAAACTAGGAGAATATTGCACTGAATGCTGCTCTGACAGTTCTCAGTAGACACCAGGACAGACTGCAGGGCTTAGGCACTGGTACAAAGGAAAGCCCTTCAAGGTACAGGGACACACTGCTTGGTTCATAGGTGGGTACTCATAGCTAGAAAATTATGTGACAATATGGGGCCAAACAAAAACACCTATGTGACTACATGGGGCTGAAAAAGGGAACTATGTGATGTCACGGGGCTCAACAAAGGAAACTGTAATGACATGGGGCTGAACAGAGGAACCTTATGTGATTACATCGGACTGAAGAAAGGACACACTGTGATATGGGACTAAGCAAAGGTAATCCATTCATGCAATGATGGCAGGAAAGGGGGATTTTGTTCGAGCAATAAAAGACACACCAAGAGGAACACATTTTATTGAACACTTGGACTGTTTTTTGAAACAGTTTTGATATAGTTTTAAAGAGGATGAACTCTCAAAACTTCAGGGAGTAGGAACCTTAAGGTGAAATTAACATTTTGCTACCTTTTCTGATATTATAAAGGTAAAGTTGGCCATGTGTATGCCATAAAGATGTTTGGAGAGTTGACAAATAGCTCCATCATTCTTAAACTTGGCACTAGAGGGGGGTGAGTGGTCAGCTATGCACCCCAGCCACTTCATCTCCACGGTAACAGCTCCCAGTACCCATTCAATAGGAGGTTGGGTGGGCCCCAGAGCTGGTCTGGACACTTGGAGAAGAGAAAAAAACTATTCTCTGCTGTCAATATGAGGACAAAGTATAATTTAAAAAAAAGACGAGCTGAGAACTCAGATCTTCTGGGATGTGATGCTGTCACTGGGCAAGTGGTTCAAAACATTTTGAAGGCACTCACTCAACAACAAAGCATCACATTCCAAACATCTGAATTGTATGCAACACCACTGTCAGAACCTCATACCTTGCAACAAACTATGAGGTGCTATTTCACCAATGACACTGATATTTGAGAGACCATTCCTGAAAACAAAATGCATGCTCATCAGTCACACTAAAACACCGTTTGGTCTGGGGCTGCATATTCAATCAATTTCACAACTATATTACTTCAATAACAATTACAACCACTTGATAAATTTTTGACTTCTACATAATATAGTTAATACAGTGACTGGACTACAGGCTGCATGAGTGTGGAATAGGGGTCTGATTACTGGCAGCAGCAATGGCAAAACTTCTTCTCTTCCCCAGTTTCCAGACCACCTGTCTTATGGTGGAGGGTTCTCTTTCCCTAAAAATGGGTAAAATGGCTGAAGCATGAAGCTGACCATTCACCTCCATCTAATGCTGAGATTAAGGAAGTTTACAGCTATGAATCTGCTTCCACATATATCTTCATCGCACAGTACATAATTATGCAAAATGGCGAACAACTTTAAATTTAAAAAAATGCATTATGGTGACCTCACTTACAAAAATTATTCAAAGGGGTACAATAAAATTAAATAAAATGAGAACTCAGCCCAGCCTAGAGGGCATTATCATACAAATCTGGAAACCTGAGCCTTATGGCATCACCCCAGTTCAGGTGTCTCTTTTCTTCCAATAAATCTTGAATCAGCTGAGTTAATGGGAAAGTCCTGAATTAAGTGTAGTAACAGTTTGAAAAAATATGCAACTTGTGTTAAGACAAACTTTTATAGATTTTGAAACAACACAGCTGTAGTTCAAAATCAACACTTTGATTTTGCTAGCAGTTTGATGTGATAACTAATGAACGGGACAATGATGTCCCATCAAATGCACACCCTTTCTGTCCAAAACGGAAGACACTGTCCTGCAATGGGCACTTACATTGAACAGTACTTTGGACAGCAGCAGAAATCTGGTATTTAAAAGGCTGTAGCTAAAGGTTACATTTTGTATAGAAACAGATTCTGATACATAATCTGATTGTTATATGTGGCAAGTATAGTGCAGTTCCAGTATGTAATACTGGTCACTATACATAGATATTACCGTATTTATTTTAATGCAAGATGCTTTTTTTTTAAATCTGGCACTTAAATATGTGAGGTCATCTTAAATTTGCATATGAAGTGCCGAACCGGACCATGCGGAGCCAAACCAAGGCCTGCATCATCAAATTGTCATGTATAAACAAATGAAAGAACACAGCACAACTAAACTTGACTGATACAATCTTCTTTTTTTGGAACTTCATCCAAAGTATTATATTTTACAAAAGCATGACTTCTGAAAGCAGGCTCCGTTTCCGTTTTCAGGCAAAGAAGCACCTAACCTGGTGTACCCCTTAGATCAAGTTATTCTGAGTCACTGTGTAAGTCCAAGGGTAATAACAGGAAAATGGCTATTGAAAAATTAAAACTTAATTACAAGACTCAAAAATAAAACCTGGACGAATCTACAAACTAAGAACCATACAAAGAGCCATGAACTCGAGCTGATCAGACCACAGACACAACACATAAATCCCGAACCACATGTGTTTATAATTCTAAACACCACTAACATTATCTGTAGAGAAAATTGTGACTCTTTATGGGTTCAAGTAAGTTCATAAACCAAGTAATATAAATGTATTATTTAGTCTGTTTGGATCACAATGGCGTGGCAGTGCATCTCACCAGAAATGACTGTGAAGGGTTTTAACAAGTGCTGTATATCCAATATGGTGGATGGGACTGATGATGATATGCTATGCAATGACAGTGAAGAGGATGGGGATGTTAAGTGAGTGTGAGGAAGATGATGACACTGACTGTGAAGATGGAGACAGTGACACTGATTGGTAAAGGTAGATAGAATCTGACATGCTTTGTGTATTAAGTGTATGAAACTAATAGTAAAATATTCTTTCTTAGCAGACTTTTATTTCTGGGGGGTCATCTTAGATTTGGATAAATGAATTTTCCCTTGGCAACGTGTTTTATTTGGGGAGGGGGGTTGTCTTAGATTGGAGTTGTCTTTGATTCAGATAAATTTGGTATATCATCAGCCCATTCGCTGCAGGGCAGGCAACATCACTGCTTCATAGTCACCAACAATATGATGTTGCCTTCTGTGCAGTGCTAAGTCTGTGCTGCCCCCCCCCCCCCCCAAAATCTCTGTGTCATTATTATGTTATCTGAAGGACACGTGGTATCACATATGTTACAGAACTTCTGTTTAAGCAACAGCATGGAATGTGTTACTGCTTCATCCTTCCATTACAAATCATACAGCTGTGAATTTGTGGGCCGGGATAGCTCAGTCGGTATAGCAACTCGCTACGAACTGGACGGTCCTGGGATCGAATCCCGGTGGGGGCGAGATTTTCAGCACCTGTCCAGACCGGCCCTGGGGCCTACCCAGCCTCCTGTACAATGGATACCGTCTCTTTCCCGAGGGTAAAGCGGCCGGGGCGTGGCATTGACCACCCACCCCCATCTAGTGCCGAGGTTAAAGAAAGAGTACAGCTATACCTCTACTCCCCCTCTGGGCCATCATGGTCTGTTCTAGGGAGAACTTTACTTTTACTTGTTTACAGCTGTGAATTTGGCAATGGCAAGAATTATGCAAGGAAATATGGTACACAGATTGAGTGTTATGAACAATGATCACAGTACACATCACAAGGGTAGTTTGCCCTCACAATAAGCGACAACACGATTGGGATAGCATTCTATTCGAGACTGGGCGCCCGTTCAATGGCAGAGAGTAAGTGAGAAGTGCTGTCGCCTGAAGAGTTTTCCGTCAGTTTTGACAAAAAAGATGTAATCACTTGGTTTGTCAAAGTTGTAGTCTCACCTGTGCTGGTGTCTGGTTTGTGAGTGGCACCATCACTGGGCTGCATAAAAAGATTCCACTGTTCATAAGAGTACAGATTATTTATGCAACTTATGTAAGGAACTTATTCAATCTCAGCCATATACATAGACTGTCTTCATTTCATTATTCTTCCTCAATCTAAATAAATTGCAGATGTCAAGGGCATACATGGCACACAGAAATAAACTCCATCTGTGTTATTATAATTCCTGCAAGTTAACATTATTCTCATTCTTCCCCGGCACCCCCGCCCCCCCAACACATACTACTATTATGCTACGAGTAATAAAATAACGTAAAAACACATACAATCTAACCTACCTTGCTGGAACAACAAGTTATGCATGTCACATATTTCCAGTTTACATTGTTAGGTATATACAGTTCATTGTATCAATTATTTTAAATTATCTTGTATATATCTCAAACATTTCACTACATAATCATCCTGTACCTGTTGCAACAAATCACTATTTCTCAGTTGTACTCACTTTCTGTTACAAGAAGAAATATAATTTGCAATATACAAGTTTATTTGTCACCAACTACTGCACAATAGTTATACATACTCCTGCTTGTTTCGGCTGAAGTACTCAGCCATCATCAGAAGTCAAGATGATGGCTGAGTACTTCAGCCGAAACAAGCAGGAGTATGTATAACTATTGTGCTGTAGTTGGTAACAAATAAACTTGTATATACAAAACAATTGCATGGAAAATGTATAATATTCAATATACTTTGCACTGTTTTACACATGCGCACACATGCACAAGTCTTTGTGCCCATGTTGAAATATCTCACACTACAACTTCCGAATTCCATACCATGCTCACAAAAGACATGTTCAACAAGTAAGGTTCCTTAAGACTATAACTCTTGTGTTAATCAAGAACTTTGTTTTTTGCCAGAGGTAGTACCTGCAACAGGTGGCACAAGTGTCAGTCAGATGAGACATCAATGGCAATGTTGGCAACTTGGTCCCACAAAGCAGTAGTGTGATTAAGTTTTCATGCGCAAAATGTGTTTCTTTAATTTAAATTAATTGGCAATTGAGAATTGCGCAGGGTGATGGCATAAAGAACTATGAAGCATGCCAGAAAATTGTGCAGAGAGTTAAAAAATGGATGATACACATCCATGATGATGACCGCACTGGTGGGCCCAGCACATCAGAGACAGATGTGAATGCAACAGAGGTGGAATAAATGATTTTGAAAAACAGAAGAGTCAACATTACAGATTCATCCACTGCACTGGAGTCACTGGCTAAACAGTAATGAGGTAGTGGAAATGGCTGTTGAAGAATGGTTGCAAATTCAAGAGCCTGATGGAATTTTTTAACTTGTGCCATGGACAATGATGTTTCTTCATTTGAATATATGAGTTACTTTTAATGTTGTAACAACTTTTCATTTAAAATTTGTGATGGTGAGGGAACCTTATGGACTGAACACTGTACAAACTATCAGGCTAAATCTCGAATTTTGCAGATAATAATGGCATAACCTGTATTTCAGAGTGACACTTCAGAATTAAAAATGCTGATAATTTTACATTGCTCCATCCTGAGATTAACCTGCATTGTGACCAGAATAACGTCCACCAAATCCTTATCATTAATTAGAAAATTTGTTATTCATACAGGTCACTCAGTATTGTTAGGGCAGTGAACCCTAGGCTACATTGGGCTGGGCATGTAGCTAGGATGGGACAGACAAGCAACGCACACAGAATTCTGGTGGACAAGTCTCTAGGTAACATCTAGTCGTAAGATGAGAAATCGATGGGAGAATAACGTGGGACAGATGTTACGAGAGTGATTTGTACATGGAACTTCATAAAGATCATATCCCATTACACACTGCTATCAGCAGCATTTGGATTCTACTACTACAGTATTGAAAAGTCAGAGATTTCTGGTATGTTAAGCTGTGTTGACTGGTAAACAGTTACTCGTGTTTCGAAGGAGCACAGTGTCTCCATTTCCATGGTCAAGCAATCTACGGGACTCCATCACCTTGAACATGGACAATAATAAGAGTTCTATAAATACATAACAACAGAGCTGGTCTTACCACTGTTATCGCATGTTGAGTTTTTTGCTCATACTCTGTCCGTGCTCCTGCTAGACTCTCCATCACATCCATGAAGTTTCTCTGCAAAAACACACACTATTTACTTTAATACACACCACAAGCAGTTTACATCATCAGTATTTTGAGCAGCAGGGAACAGTTACACGAAGGTGCAAGTTTGGCTCATGTAGTTGTTTGTATAACTTAACTAATGGTTGTGGCAACAGTGATAGTACAAGCATATGGGTGAGGCAAAAGAAACAGTCACATTACAGTAACAACTTGTTCTTCTATTACTGCAGAAAACACCGAACACCAATGTTAAAATCTAAATATTTTGTTGTGAACGTGGCTTGGGAAGATGTAGCACGTGTGTTACCCCTTCTACTTGTAGAACAGACATGTGAGATTTGGAGTTCACACAACAGTACTGAAGACTCACGTCAACTAGCATGTGATGCTGTGTTGTAGGGCGACAATTTCCCACACTTTGAAGGCAACAAGTGCATTCATCTTCAGGCTCTAGTGGTCCAAAAAGAACAACCATGCAAAAACAAAGGGTGTACGTATCGTACAGATCTGGCTGCAGAAAGAACAGAATGAGTGTGCATGTGGTGTGGGAGTGGTACTGACATGCACTGAGCAGTGACTTGTAAGAGCTTCCGTACAGCCATCCAGCCATCAGAGCAAGGCTCCATCCAGTGCAGATAATTACCAACCCTATTCGCTTGGCAGTCAATCTGTCCATTTTCCATCCAGACTTGTCCTGGACATGCTATCTTTCTGCATGGCTATTCTTCAAGGACTGTTGGCCCCAGACGCTGAGGAGATACCTGCCCAATAACAGAGTCACATCCCAGAAGACTTCAATCTTCCAGAATAAATATTGTTATGATTCCTTGATTTAAAAATTCTGAAAGTACTGAGAAGCAAACCAATGAAGCCAGTATCAACCACTCTTGATAAACAACACATTATAACAATACTCCATACATAACTACAATCTTCATGCAAACTAGGTCATTAGCAGGCAGCAACCCCGTATCAGAAATACAGATTAAAAAAAGTATTCACAGCAGAGACTCCAAGGAACAAGGTGCATTTTCTAAACTGCAACCAACAATTACAACAATATTTATACACTATGTTTTATGTTCAAGTTCATCTTGTTGGCAAATAAGTAGAAAATATTAACCACTACACAGGCAAGTATACTATGCACCTAACAAATTTTTCTACATGAAACAGCAAAACTGTGGATCTAGAGACTGACATATTCCCTGTTAAGACAGGCAGGCACACTGCTGGTATGAAGACAAAGCTGCAAACATTATACTACTGGCTTCACAGGTTATGGAAAACATCCCAGATAAATAAGTGATGGGACAATGGGTGAATAGTAACACTGCAGTAAAGGTAAAAATCTGTGCACTTTGTAGGAGTCAAATTTCAGATGTCCAACCTCTCTGGCACCTCCCAAATCAATCACAAAATAGGTGGCCTGCAGCGTACATGCACGTGTGGCATCCCCTGCATCAGTTAAAAAAAGCTACTACTTGCCAGCATTGCTATGTTGCAATACACACCTCTGAGCCCTCATAGCTACAGATGCCAATGCAGCTGACCCCAACTTTCTTGAAAGTCAAATAGCCCAGTTCTCTACGAGAGAGAGCAAACAGACATGGCAGTCCTTGGGCTGTGGATTCTTCTTTCAGTTGTGATATGATATCATAAATTCCTCCTGAAACAACCAACATGACTTTGGTGTCACAGAAACATTATGATAATGCAATACTTTACAGAAACTGCAGTCCAACTTTAATGATTAAGTTATTCACGGTTCTCCCAGTTCCAACAGCAAAATGTCAAGACAGCATAATACCTTGAAACAGGACATGACCACTTGCTTCTCTGTCCTTTCAAATTT
The DNA here is from genome assembly GCA_021186555.1 of Reticulitermes speratus. Taxonomy (NCBI): domain Eukaryota; kingdom Metazoa; phylum Arthropoda; class Insecta; order Blattodea; family Rhinotermitidae; genus Reticulitermes; species Reticulitermes speratus. Next base: position 1,320,240 of record JAJKFL010000010.1, on the reverse strand, counting down.
GTAACTCATCCCACCAACTGATACTACATAACCTACAAGGACAAGAAAGATTTTCTAACTAAACCAAGAACTATCAACAGTACACACCTGTTAGCAGGTCCTAACGCTTGTTACATCAGCTACCTCACATCCCTTCAGCAAAGATGTTCTCATTGCTTCTGACACATTTTCCATGTGGTGGTTCCTTCATTGAGAACTAATGGGTTTCTGGACTTGTCCATCGTGTGGAAATCTAAAAAAATAGATAACACAACATTTTGGAAACTGGATCTGCTTCCATCCTCAGGTGAAGGGGGACACCTATTCTGTTGAGTCCCTTAGACCGAGCTAACCTCAATCACTGGATAACCTAAGTTGGTTAAACCACAGCTATATGATTACCTGAGACCAGGCTATGTCAGAAGAAGATAACAGATCAATAAGCTGTAAAAAAATTGTCCACGTCTGTTCTTATGTACGACAGTTTTTTACGGCTTATTGATCTGTTATCTTCTTCTGACATAGCCTGGTCTCAAATACTCATATACCTGTGGTTTAACCAGCTTCGATTGTCCAGTGATTGAGGTTAGCTCTGTCTAAGGGACCCAACAGAGTAAGTGTCCCCCTCCCCCTGAGGACAGAAGCAGATCCAGTTTCTGAAACGTCATGTTATCTATTTTTTTTAGATCTCCGCACGATGGACAAAGTACAGAAACCCATTAGTTCTCTGTATTACATACCATCGTCAGAACCTTTCAGAATTTATTTGGTTCCTTCATCTTTGAAAAAAGAACTGTAGTCTGGTTAAGCCCCACTGAAGTGCTACCGGGACTCAGTGGAGGGTTGAGAAGCCCAGACTGTCTGCACGACATGTGGCATGAAAACGCTGGTCTGAAGATATCAGCTATTGGTGTGAATTTGCAGGCGGAAGGAGAGGCTGTTAAAATGTTGGCTTGGTGAGCAATTACCTCACGTAACATGCAACATCTTCAGAAAGGCTGTTGATGCTAACCACTAACATGTTCTTTTCTGTTAACCACCTCCCACACCTTGGATAATTTACAATGATTCCACGAATAACACAGAAGCATAATGCATCCTGCCTCTCCACCCCCCCCCCCCCCCCCCCCCAGATTCAGTACACATGCAGAGCAATACAAAAGAGGATCCATATGCCTGCCTCTGTCTCAGTAGCTAACTAGGTATCATAGAGTTTGGAATGCGCTTCGACTGTAATTAATCGGCATGCCTTTAGTTACATATGGAGCGAAACTGCATGAGCAAAATGTTACTATCCCTGCTTCTAAAACCTGTAGATTTATTTCAGCAACTTTAATAGGTTTGTAACACATTACTCAAGCCAAACTCAGACAAAAATCAAAATCTTAACCACACCTTTCTCTTTAACGACCTCAAGATCAGGCGCTACTATGATCAGTTTCAATTTCTTCAAGTGCAGGTACTTCATGACCTCATGAAATCCCAGTACATATCTGCGTTTGGCAAATGCTTTCACAGGATCGCGGTGGTACAGACGATCTTGAAACTTTACTATGTCCTTAAGCAGCAGCCTTACAGCACTGTTGAGTGGGACAGTCGCAAAATTATCACAGTACCTGCACATACACACAAATGTGTATCACTTTACCAATCACTGGGACATTAGAAAACAGGTAGTAATATGAGGTGTTGCCATATGAATGAAGCAAATTCAGTGCAGTACACACACACACACATATATATGAATTTATAGCGGTAGAGCTTTCTATGTAAAAACATGTTAGTAAATAAAACCTAAAAGAAAACACAAAGCATTGCTGCCCACAAATAATGTTTACACTATAACAAACATAAAATGGAAGACATATTCTTACAGCTTAAGAACTGTGCATCTGTATGCAATGCACATAACATATTTACCTCAATACAAGACAATTTTTTTTCCTAATTCATCATCTCAAAAGTGAGGGGTCACCTTACAAAATGGGAAAAATTTAAAACACATTCTGTACAGGATTTTCTGAATAATGAAGATTATGAAAGGGGGGTGTCATCTTCCATGTAGTGTCATCTTATATACAGGTAAATACGGTATGTAAACGATCGTGATTACTCCACCTCAATATGATGCCACAGCACCTAAACATGTCATAGACAAAGATAATGTAGCGCAAACTATGTTAAATAATCACACTGCAAAATATGGTATGATATATGCATACAGCATTAACGATGAAAAACATGTACGACTGTGTTCTGATATTGCAGCGACAAACTGCACTATCTGATCCAGATTCAACTGAGTAAGTCAGTGTAAAAGATAAGAAACTTCATTTGAAGTAAAAATTGGTTCTGGAAACAACCTACACCAACTACTTTTCTTGAAATGCTTTGGTCTACATGGAGTGGTGAGCAAGACTATAAACTTATAACTCAACAAAATGATCAATTTCTGTGTAAACTTCCATTTAGTACAGACTTTGGCTATGTTAAATTTCTTCTAAGTGTGACATCCTGTCGTGACATAAATATACGAAGGCAAGGAGAGTACTGTCCATCACAACAAATCTTCGGATATTAATCAAGTTAAAATTTATTAAGCTGTATCTGTTGATGTATGAGGCGTGACTGGCAGGGAATATCTTTAAGTGTTACATCCCACTGTGATATCAATATGCTAAGGTAGGGAGAGTACCATCGATCACAACAACCTTCATACATTATAATAAAGTTGAAACAAATGTCAACTTAATTATATATGAAGATTGTTGTGATTGACAGTACTCTCCTTATCTTTGGATGTTAAATTTATCAGATACACAACTATAACTTCCAAAATGTGCTCTATGAGCATGTTTGTAAATTTTAATATATGAAAAATCCCTCATACAAAATTTGTCAGTATGTTCATGATCTACCACCATACAACATTTGTTGGTCTATCGCCCTAAAATTTCATATGCCCAGCTCGAATGATTTATTGGTTATGGTAAATGCAGATTTCGAGACTTGGTGTCGTTTCATTATGTATGGGTGTGAAAGAATTAACACAACAAGAACTGCACAATTTCCAAAGCTCTATTACCACACCAAAATTCAGAGCTTTACAGTAGATGGTGCTACCTTCCAGTTCTTCGGGTGTTAAAATTAAGAAGAATGAGATGGGCGGGGCATGTGGCATGTATGGGAGGCAGGCAAGGTGCACACAAGATTTTGGTGGGGAAACGTGAGGCAAAGAGAATTCTTGGAAGACCCAGATGGAGAAGGGAGGATAATATTAAAATCAATCTTCAAGAAGTGGAATGTGGAGGGGGGCATGGACTGGATTGGTCTGGCTCAGGATAGGGACAGGTGGCTGGCTCTTGTGAATGTGGTAATGAACCTTCGGGTTCCACAAAACGCAGGAAATTTCTCGACTAGCTGAGGACCAGATAGCTTCTCTGGAAGGATTCTGCTCCATTCAGTTAATTAGTCACCTTTCAGTTCACATGGCCACCAAGCTGGGTTTAATGATGGCTAGATATAATGAGTATATAGAGGCATGACAGTTGTACAACATTTGATAAAAATCAATTAACTAACTTCAAAATTTACTGGGGTTGGGGTAGAGGAGTGGCAGGTCAGAGCCATGATCAAAGTCTTTCCCCGTAAAATATAGAAAGTAGTTTAAAACCACTAACAAAGAATGGATGTTACACAGAAGTGGTTTAAAGTGACTCAGTGATTATGATATAATTTGTAATAAATAATGCACATAATTTACTTTCTACTGTACTTCCCTCAACCTTGTGGTGCATCAGTGATGAATTTCTAATGTTTAAAAATAATGCATAATCTTATTATCTGGTCTATATAACGGATTTAGTGTAACATTTTAACACTTTACATGAAATCCCTACTGACTTTAAGAAATAGAGAAGATACTGCAATTTGAAATGGAGAACTTGCTTTGGTAGAGGCTATGTACTTGTTGCAAGACAGACTATGCAATGAACAAACGAATGAATGAATGAAGTCCTGTATACATATTTTTATGACTTATTCCACATCCCACTGTCCCTCTGACTACATCTTGGATCCACTGAATATACTATATGTCTATGTATGCAGAAATTACATTAAAATTCTTAACCCCAACAGCCACATGTTCATATAGTACAATGTGATAGGCAAGAAATAATGACCAAATTTGCATGATTTTGCATTCAAGTTTTGACAGGGCTTACACTTACTCTCTAAACTTGCGGCTATGGAACGGAAGTCTCCAGAGCTCTTCCATGCAGCCATGTGGCAGTAATCCAGAAGGAACCACGGTACAGTTACCCTCTCCTCTTTCAACCTTGCACATCATCTCTTCAGTAGATTCCAGTCCATCTGACACATCTTCTGAAAGTGTTGTGCCTTGACAACTTGTACTTAAACTCAAGTTCTCCTTTAAGGATTCTGTTAAATTCAAGACTTCTGTAATATTTACACCTTCATCCTTCCTAACATTATCACCTGTCACTGCCCCAGTTTCACTGACACTCAAACTCTGTATCTCCTCAGCTGTTGACAGAACTGTATCATTTATACAAGCACTGCTGTCCACAGTAACACCATCTTCCTTCTGCATGTCCACACTCCCTGACTGCTCTTGAAAAGCCTGGCATTGTCGTCGCAGTGCCCTTTCCTCAAGTATCACACTTTTCAGTACAGAGATCTTCTTTTTCTTAGCAACTCTCTTTTCTTGCCTCGCTTCCTTTCAGGATTTGAAGCGTCCAACTGGTTTCCAGAGTAACGAATTAGATCATCCCTCTTCTGAGTCCGACTGTTCATGTTTGACACACTTCCCTTCTCCACATGCCCCTTATTATGTCTTGATGGCTGAGCCTGTAAGAGAAAACCTAACCTTAACTAAAAGCCTGCAGACTCTCAAGACAATGCGTAGCTGCTCTTGATGCCTTTCTTTTGAGTGATGACATAATGTGGTAGACTGCTTTCTTGATGAATTAATTTTATTTCAATCCAACAAATGCACTACTTATTTTTAATGATTTCTTGTCCCTACATACGTTTCGGCACACCTTGTGCCATCCTCAGGGGTGTCGTCGAGAGTTCACAATCTTCAATACATCCAATACATACAATTGGATGTATTGATGATTGTGAACTCTCGACGACACCCCTGAGGATGGCACAAGGTGTGCCGAAACGTATGTAGGGACAAGAAATCATTAAAAATATGTGTAGTGCATTTTTTGGATTGAAATAAAATTAATTAATTATCAAAATGCACGGTATATATAATAAAACAATGCTTTCTTGATGTTTGGTCAATCTGGGTGTCTACATCTTCAGGGTGAACTGAGCACATGGTGGGGCAACAATGTACACTACAGGGCAGTATTAATATTGGGCAAAAGCTGTCCTTGTACACATCAAGAAGGCAGATGGGGCAGTGGAGGTATACCTCCACTCATTCTTAACCTTAGCACTAGATGGAGGCAAGTGGTCAGCCTCACCCTCAGCTGCTTTACCCCCAGGGAAAGAGTCCCCAGTACTCACTAAAAAAGAAGGCTGGGTAAGCCCCAGTGATGGTCTGGAGGTTCTGAAGAAGAAAAAATTTTGAGGATTCAGGTTTTCTGGCTTGTTACATTCAGCAGTAACGATGCTGATTATCGGCATTCTGAAGGAACCTACCACCTTCATCTTCTAGGGTCCCAGACTCCTTGATTTTGAAGATGATGGCAGTAGGTACATTCTTTCAAAATGTCGGGAACAATAACACTGCTACTCAGCTTAACAACCCTGAAAACCTGAATCCTGAACTTCAACACTGTGGAAACCTCACATCCTGAAAAATCTCAAGCCACTGCCTGGATTTGAACCCTGGATCATCCAGTCTGCAGCCTAGTCAAGATACCAACGAAGCTGTCTTAGCTCTTTGTGCAGTAGGATATATGCATTATTACTGACAAATGCATCTTACTAGCAACCTTCTGCATAAAACTGGTACAAAAGAAGACCAAGTTCTGATCTCCTTTCCTACAGACCATAAATTCACCAACCAGAGGGCAATTTCCTTACTAACTTGTGGATCAGACATACAAATATTGGTACAGTAACTCTGTTCAGTTACATCACCTTGTAGATGAAGACAGCCACTTTCTATAAACATCAGTGAACCAACCCAGCACAACAAAGTGCCATAACTTTCACATAACATTTATTGAAATTAACTGTGTATATGTACTTGTGATAAAGGGTCTGAAACAAGCAATTTTTATCACGTGCACAAGATCCTTAGAACAAGACTAAAAAATTCTGATGTCTGAAATATGTTCACTGGTATAAAGTAAGCCATTCAAATTCATACATTACAGATGCATGATCGGCTACTGTGAGAGGTGAATGTAATTATGCCGGCAGTTCTGAAAGTACTGGATTTTTTTTTCACCGCCTACCACAGGAGCATTAAAATTTGTGGGCTAATGTTTCAAACCTCTGCTTGGGTAGCCTCGGACTCTGTGCATCAGTTTCATGTAGACTGTGAACATGCGTGCACCAGTCAATTTGCAACAAAGAAAAACAAAGGGGTGTCATTCATTCTTTATGGGCAGAAAGTGTGAATGCAGTTAAAAATTACAGGCATTAATCTGCTCAGATTGGGTATATGTCACCTCAGCAGGGAGTGTATGAATGGGCTGAAATTTTCAAGAATGTGTGAACAAGTGTTACGAATCCAGACAGTTCAGGATGGCTGTCCACATCAACCAAAAATGGCAACTTGGAAAAAGTCAACGTTCAACTCCACTAATAGAAACCCACAATATGTGTAACTTACAATTGTGATAATATGATGATGACACACCCAATACTGTCACAAATGATTAAACTCACTCTCACAGGCTTTACTACTCAAGCACTTCATTACCACTGTTAACATTCTTGCTGTGGTTATGTTACAGTTTTGGTTGTCATGATTTAATGTGAGTAGCTTCGGTTAGGACTTCTTGGGGTTTCAGTTGTGCCAGTTTAATATACTTGGGTAAAATCAGGGTTTGTGTTATTCACTGTCATCTCACTATCTACAGGTGTCATTTGTTGACACTTTAATACACATAGGTTAAGTTACAGGTACCATTACTTGTCATATCACTGCTTTTGTTCCTCAATTGGGTGTCATCGTGGCATTTATAGATCTGTAGACATGTGGAGCCCTAATAGTGGAGTTGCTCCCCAGTCAAGATCCTGATTCTCACTGACATAAGAATGATATCAGGGATACTGCACACAAATTAGTACACTGTAATAATAAGACTATGCTATGAAAATACCAACCTTAATCAAGTTCATGAGATTGATCTGGACTGGGTCCTTCCTCTTTCTGTTTCTCACAGACACACTGTTTACCATCTCAACAACCTCCCTGTCTGCATTTGAAATTTTAACACAATCATCACTGTCACTTCCCTCATGCTTTAGTTTAACTTGTGTTACATGACTTGGGATTCTTTCTTGAACATCAACATGTTGACCTGCACAGGAATACCCCTCATTTATCCTCATTCTTGGCTTTCTTGATTCCTCCACAGTTGGAAATTCCTTCTCGTTCATAGCTGGTGCTGCTGTTTGATACCTAGAAAATGACATGCTCTTAGGGTTACCAATCAGTAACTCTTCCGCCATCTTTTGGCTCACCAACCTCACTGCCTGTCCTTTTGGGGCAAGCATCCTTCTTCTTATTTCCTCTTCTCGCAATCGTCTCTTCTCCTCTTTCAAAGTTTTCATTCTTTGACTGGATCTTCTTGTACGTAAGGCATTACCACTCTCACCAATTGTGATGCCTTGTTCTTGTAAGTTGGTCTGTGATAAATTTGTTGTCTGCATATGTTTGAAGACCAACTGCATCTTCCTACCAGATGGGTCACAAAACATCCTGGATGTTCCAGTGGTATCCAAGTAACTATCATGTATCTGTCCTTCTTCGCATGCAACTCCTCTAACATCACCACAAGTGGTGTACTTCTCAGATTCATTTGTGTGATTATAAATGCCGGCAACATCTTTTGGGTTCCTGCATGAACTCATACAAACCTGACGAGTATTTTTGACACATTTCTCCAGTCCAGCCATAGTTCCTGAGTTATTAACGCATCTTTCTTCAACAGAATTGCATCCTTCGGTCTTATATGAATAACTTGTGGCCTGGAGTGGGGTATCCTTACTATTATCTTGTACAGTTAACACGCTATTGGCATTGTCTGATTTACTTGCGTTACTTAGTAAATCTTTCAGTGTTTTCACTTCAGTTCTACGTCTGATACTTTCTTTTACTATCTGATCAATGACAGTCGTATCAGGCAATTTTGATTTATTTCCACGTCGCTGGAACTTGACAGATTTCGTTAATTCTGGCCATGAAGTCCTTAAACTGTCACTAGAATTTGAACCACCTGCCGTGGAGGCTTGTTTCTCCACTTTATTTGCAACGAGTTTGCGTAAATGGATGTAGTTAGGAACAGAACCGATATTTCCCTTGCACTCGTCTACTGACGCTGCACATGCAATGCTTTTTCTTCTTGTATCCCCAAACGTATCCATAACTACGCAACGGTCATTCCTCCACGATGGACTGGTTTCAGAAATGTCCATGCATTATCAGTATAACTAACTGACAACTCGTATTAATAGCTACAGCTGTATAACATATTTATATCGCAACACATACTTCCTGACCACCTCTTCCTCGTATTTAACAACAAAAATAACAATACAACACTGCGGTAAAAATTGTAATACACACATACCACACCAAATACCGCCAACACCATATCGAACACGGAGTACATCCGTCGGTTATCTGTGGCACAGATTAATACCTCCAACAGATTAGAAACTCCGAGACCTTCGAGTTACTGTAGCCGGCACGGATCACTGGCTGTGGGTAAAGCTTGCTCCTGGTGGTAACTTATCGAATTATTTTCATGTGGTATTCACCGTGCATCTTGATAACTAATTAAAAGTTTCAGACACCAACATATGCACTATATTCTCATAAGTAAGTCAATTACCCCTACATATGTTTCGGCTTTTAACAAGCCATGCTCAGGGGGTCAAAGTTTTACATATGTACGAGTTGTTTAAAAATTGAACTAAATGTTGTAAAGCATATGTAAAACTTTGACCCCTGAGGATGGCTTGTTATAAGCCGAAACATATATAGGGGTAATTGACTTACTTATGACAATATAGTGCATATGTTGGTGTCTAAAACTTTTAATTAATTATGGATATATGTTGCATGATATCGGCAAAGTAGCCTCCTGCTTTGCCATACCCGCTCCTCCCCCTGTTCAATATATAATGCCGCTACAAAAAAATTACAAACCTACCAAATATACATATTAGGAAATATTATTTTACATTATATTTTCTCCGACATATCTCTGCTCACATCAAAATATAATGTAAAATAGTAAGGTATATTTATTGCCTATTATGTTTATTCAGTTGGTTTGTAATAGTGATACAATGCATGGAAAATGCAGAATATTAGGATTAAAAATAATAGTCTTCCGAGTTATGGGACTGTGTGGTCTGACTGGTAGGTACTAAGGTTTCAGTCAGGACATACTGCCTCCATCTTCCTACTGCCTGTGAAGACACACCCAGAATGCTCCTCAAAAACATTCATAACGATGTACCAAACTATACGCTGTCCTAACCCAGACCTCATTATGAATTCTCACTACTGTGAGCACCTCAAATACTGTGCCAAAGAATATAAAGGACAAATGAAGCATGGATGGAAATGTCATGTTGGGAAAACTGAATTACAGGAAGTGCAGTATATTATTAAAGACACAGTATTTAATATCACATTCGTTTCCACCAACTCTGTACACTTTTCTCATATTTTGCCTCTCGAACAAATTGAGGAATCAAGATCTGGAACACTTCACGGTTACAAACATTATCAGTATAAATACACATTTTAGGGTCAGGACAACATACAATGAATTTCAAAGTTCTACTAAAATGATATCACAAGGACAATCACACACTCAAAACTACTTACAATGTTGAACGTTCTCGAAGAAAAACAACTGCCTCCATTATACACAACTGTCAGCACATGAAATAAATTAAATACATATGCCACAACTACGATTACATGAACAAAAACCTTCATTTCTAATGGTGATATTTTCTTCACAGTACACACAACGCTAATAACTATAGGTGCAGCATTGCCCAGTGTTACACAACAGTCAACACTCAAAACAACAACACAAAGTGCAATACAAATTACAAGTTCAAGATGAAGTCTCTGAGGTCCCAGATGACAATGTGCACAGACAACAACCACATGGTCATTCTTCATCATTTGGAACAACATTTTGTCACTGTTGTCTGTGAACAAGTACATGATTTAAAATGGTAATCCACCTCCTATTCTTCACACAACAGTTTGTGCTGTGAACAAAACAAGTCATTAACATGAAGAAAACACTTCATGTATGGGTGAAGGGAGAGGTGCATACAGGATTTTGGTGGGAAGACCTGAGGGAAGGAGACCACTTGGAAGACCCAGGCATAGATGGGAGGATAATATTAAAATGGATCTTCAAGAAGTAGGATGGGGGAGCATGCACTGGACTGATATGGCTCAGGACAGGGACAGGTGGTGGGCTCTTGTGAATGCAGTAATGAACCTTCGGGTTCAATGAAACACGGGGAATTTCTTGAGTAGCTGACGACCTGCTAACTTCTCAAGAAGGACTCTGCTCTATGGAGTTAGTTTAATTAGCATAGTTAATCCACCTCCTATTGTTCATACAACAGTTTGTGCTGTGAGCAACACAATCATTGAAATGAAGAAAGCACTTCATGTAAGGTATAGCTGGTTCCATATTTCATTAAGCACCACACAGTGGGACGGGATAGTGTAGTCGGTATAGCGACTCTCTACAAGCTGGACGGTCCGGGGATCGAATCCCGGTGGGGCGAGATTATCAGCACCCATTCAGACCGGCCCTGGGGCCTACCCAGCCTCCTGTACAATGGGTACCGGGTCATTCCCGGGGGTAAAGCGGCCGGGTCGTGGCGTTGAACACCCACCCCATCTAGCGCCGAGGTTAAAGAAACAGTACAGCCATACCTGTACTCCCCATCTCTGCCTTCATGGCCTGTTCTAGGGTGAACTTTACCTTTACTTTTACCACACAGTGAAGGTATAAAGGTATGTGGAGGTACAGCACATACAGCTCCACACGTTCTTCCCCTGAAAATAAGTAAATATTTTGAACAAATGTTTAATTTTAAAATTGTCTTGCTTTATAACCAAGCTGCGGCTTTATTCTTAAATCGCATATAAATGAAATAGTTGTGCCAATTATTTGCGTTTAAATTCGCCAATAACATGGCGTGTCATGTAATCGCTCCCGCATGACATCACGGGACGAATTCAAAACCAATCAGAATGCTCTATCTTATGACGTCACCCATCTTATATATACATATATCACAAAGTTCCGCCATCAATGCTAGTGTTTGTGTTGAGAAGTGTCATCACAAGGTAGTGGAAAAATATCGTGAAATTTCCTAACTTTTGTGATATAAATCAAAAGTCTCTGCCAAAATGGTGAGTATTATTGTGACCAGATTCAAGAAAATGCGTATAACAATAAAAGGTCGTTTAATTTACTCCTCACCGTAAAGAAATTATCATGTTACGAAACAAATCACAAAGCCTCGGACCTGGACTGATTCTTTGGTACAACTTAAGCCACGGACAAGGAACATGGGATTTGGAACATAGAGCGTGAGGAGCCTGTATAGGTCAGGGTCTCTTATGACAGTGGCCAGGGAATTAGCTAGGTATAAATTAGTTTTAGTGGGTGTACAGGAGGTTAAGTGGGTTAAAGGAGGCACAGTAAGAGCAGGGGATTATACTTTTTTCTATGGAAAAGGAAATTAAAGTCACCAACTAGGAACAGGTTTTTTTGTACATCAGAGAATAGTATTAGCTATTAAATTCTATCCAACATCCTTCTGTCAAGGTTGAACTCCATATGCAGAGGAAATTATTGGGATCAAAAGTGTGGATTTAGACATAACAGGTCGACTACTGGTCATATATTCTGCATTCGTCAAATACTTGAGGAGAAATGGGTATACAATGAGGCAGTGCATCAGCTATTTATAGACTTCAAGAAAGCCTATGACTCAGTTAGGAGGGAGGTCTTGTATAATATTCTCATTGAATTTGGTATCCCTATGAAACTAGTAAGGCTAATAAAAATGTCTAAATGAAACCTATAGCAGAGTCCGGGTAGGCAAACATTTGTCTTGACATATATCCTATTAAGAATGGTTTGAAACAAGGAGATGCTTTATCGCCATTGCTTTTCAACTTTGCTTTGGAATATGCCATTAGGAGGGTTCAGGAAAACCAGGAGGGCTTGAAATTAAATGGTACACATCAGCTTCTAGTTTATGCTGATGATGTTAATATATTGGGTGGAAGCGTACATGCTATAAAGAAAAACACAGAAGCTTTAGTAGTTGCTAGTAAGGAGGTTGGTCTAGAAGTAAGTGCTGAGAAAACTAAGTATATGGTCATGTCTCGCAATCAGAATGCAGGACAAAATCACAACATAAAGTTAGATAATAAATCCTTTGAAAGGGTGGAACAGTTCAAATATCTGGGAACAACCCTAACAAATCGAAATTCCATTCAGGAAGAAATTAAGAGCAGATTGAAGTCGGGGGAATGCTGTTTATCATTCGGTGCAGGATCTTCTGTCTTCCAGTTTGCTATCCAAAAATACAAAGATTAAGATATACAGAAGTATAATTTTGCCTGTTGTTTTGTATGGTTGTGAAACTTGGTCTCTCACACTGAGGGAAGAACATAGGCTGAGGGTGTTCGAGAATAGGGTGCTGAGGAGGATATTTGGGCCTAAGACGGACAAGGTAACAGGGGAGTGGAGAAGAATACATAACGAGGAACTTAATGATCTGTACTCATCACCAACTATTATTCAGGTGATCAAATCAAGAAGAATGAGGTGGGCGGGGCATGTAGCACGTATGGGTGAGGGGAGAGGTGCATACAGGATTTTGGTGGGGAGACCTGAGGGAAGGAGACCACTTGGAAGGCCCAGGCGTAGATGGGAGGATAATATTAAAATGGATCTTCAAGAAGTGTGATGGGGGGGGGGCATGGACTGGATTGATATGGCTCAGGATAGGGACAGGTGGCGGGCTCTTGTGAATGTGGTAATGAACCTTCGGGTTCCATAAAACGTGGAGAATTTCTTGACTAGCTGAGGACCTGTTAGCTTCTGAAGAAGGACTCTGCTCCATGGAGTTAGTTAGTTATAGCAAACTTTGTTCTTTGTTGGGAGTAGACTTGAGTGCAAGAAATGCCATTATTTTGCGGGTAGGTTTTTTTGTATTGCAAAATGTACATTACAGTACAGTTCTTGTAATATGTGTGGGATAAGCACATTTCTTTATGTCCGTAAAAAACAAGTGTGTTGCTAGTATTATGTATTTCAGCACGTGAAACTTGAGTACGATTTAATGAAACGGGTTAATACTTGGGAATGGGCTGATAATTGGGACTGATACATTTGTCCCTTGTGACTTCTTGGATGGAACCGGTAATTTCATGACATGAACTATAGATTAATAAAATAGAAAATTATGAACTACACCTTAATAAGTTTGGAAATAGAACGTCAAATTGTAAGAACGTTTCCACCGTGTGACTAGCTCTGCCAGGATTTTGATTCGTGAAGTGCACTGTGTTTTTATTAAGTAGTGATGGTGCTGTAACATGTTATGTATGAAATATTGGTGTGTTGCAGCGTGAGTGTATCTCCATCCATGTGGGCCAAGCTGGAGTGCAGATTGGCAATGCGTGCTGGGAATTATACTGCCTAGAACATGGTATTCAGCCAGATGGCCAGATGCCATCTGACAAGACTCTGGGTGGCGGTGATGACAGCTTTAACACATTCTTCTGTGAGACTGGAGCAGGAAAACATGTTCCAAGGGCTGTGTTCGTGGATTTGGAACCCACAGTAGTTGGTATGTACATTAAAATCTGCGTTTTGTACAATTATGACATACTGGTCATAGCTGATCAGCAATTTAGTATACTGATTTTGGTAGCAGTATCATTGGAACATAAAACAGGATGATGCAGGCACTATATGCCAATACCTTTATTTTTATTGGGGCTGGATTCTGTGAAAATGCAATTCCAACTGTAACACACAGGGCTCTGTTTTGTGTAGTATGATGCATCCAAACCTGTCTGCAGTCTTCTCACCAGATTAATGCAACTGTACATGTAGTTCGACCTCAAATATGAGTCTGTTTTGTTTGCTACAGCACATACTCCACCAGTTTCGCCACCTGAAAGTAGTGAAATATTCATTGCTTAGAGTATTGGGCCTTGTGTACCTAACCTTTGGTCTGCCATTGTAGTTACCTATAGGAAGGAGTGAGTTTGCTTGCTCTTAAAAGTCCGTAATATGGGTTAGGCTAATGTTTGGTAAAACATCACCTCGTGTCCCTTTCTGAGAGTAGGTGAAGTCGTGTTACCGGACTTCACAAGAAGTATGAGCAATGTTCATACACATGACGTGGCATTATTAGGGGATTCCTGATGTGCGAACTGAAATTTAAGGGCTGCACATAAACATCAAAGTACAAGTGTACCTTTATTATGGACACAGCAATTATTGTGTACAATTCTTAAGGATGTTTTGAATATTGCACGCTAGGAATTTGATGCGAATAAAAGATTTATATTTGGTGTTACGATAAAAATTATGTCTAGAAGATGAAATGTTGATGTTGACAGTAATGTGGATAAAATTATGCTGCCAGATTAAGACAGTCTGAATTTAAGATACTGAAGGCACCATTAATTGATGCAGCTAGTGACTCCAAGTGAAAGTTTTTAATTCTGTTAATTGTGCTTTGTACATGTCTAGCATGGAGTAGGTAGACATGGAACTGTCAACCATAGGAAAGATACCTTGTTTGGCATTTAACATAAAATAGGCCAGTAATGTGGCCTGTATGTTTCAGGACATATTTATGTTGGATTAAATGTAGTGGTGTTTGAGCACAGACTCATGTGTCCACAGATGAGGTGCGTACTGGCACATACCGTCAACTCTTTCATCCCGAGCAGCTGATTACTGGAAAGGAAGATGCAGCCAACAACTATGCCCGGGGCCACTACACTATCGGCAAAGAGATTGTGGATGTGGTTCTGGACCGCATCCGAAAGCTGTCTGACCAGTGCACTGGTCTTCAAGGCTTCCTCATCTTCCATTCCTTTGGCGGTGGTACTGGATCCGGTTTCACGTCTCTGCTGATGGAAAGGCTGTCTGTTGACTATGGAAAGAAGAGCAAGCTCGAATTTGCGATCTACCCAGCACCGCAGGTTTCCACTGCTGTAGTTGAGCCTTACAATTCTATCCTCACCACCCACACTACCCTGGAACATTCAGACTGTGCTTTCATGGTTGACAATGAAGCCATTTACGACATCTGCCGACGTAACTTGGACATAGAGCGCCCCACGTACACGAATCTCAACAGACTCATTGGCCAGATTGTGTCCTCAATCACTGCCTCTCTTCGGTTTGATGGTGCACTGAATGTTGACCTGACTGAATTCCAGACCAACTTGGTGCCCTACCCACGTATCCATTTCCCTCTGGTCACTTACGCTCCCGTCATCTCTGCTGAGAAGGCATACCATGAGCAGCTGTCTGTGGCAGAAATTACAAACGCCTGTTTTGAGCCTGCCAACCAGATGGTGAAATGCGACCCACGACACGGGAAGTACATGGCATGCTGCATGCTGTACCGCGGTGATGTCGTGCCCAAGGACGTTAATGCAGCCATTGCGACCATCAAGACCAAGCGTAGTATCCAGTTCGTAGACTGGTGTCCCACCGGCTTCAAGGTTGGCATCAACTACCAACCGCCAACCGTTGTTCCTGGAGGTGACTTGGCAAAGGTTCAGCGGGCCGTGTGCATGTTGTCCAACACGACAGCCATTGCTGAGGCCTGGGCTCGCCTGGACCACAAGTTTGACCTCATGTATGCTAAGCGTGCATTTGTGCACTGGTATGTGGGCGAGGGCATGGAGGAAGGAGAATTTTCAGAAGCTCGAGAGGATCTTGCTGCTCTGGAGAAGGATTATGAAGAAGTTGGTATGGATTCAGTTGAAGGAGAGGGAGAGGGGGCTGAAGAGTACTGAGTGGTGGCTGTTAATTGAAATATTGCCACAAACTTTGACGTTATTTGAATTCTGTTTATATTTTGTTCAATGTGAGTTTATGACCATTCTCAAATCTGATTGATATGTGTTCTAATCTGTGTTCAGAGCATTTTAATTCCATGTTTGTATAATACAGTTGGTTTGGCAGAGAACTGATTGTGATTTATTTTACCTTCATTGCAAATTTAGGTAACATCTCTTGTGCTAGTTAATATAGATTTATTGTCCAAACACAACAAGTGTTCAAGTGTTGTGTTTGTCTGGACAGTAAATCGGTATTACCTTTAGTCCTTTGTTGAATTTTACCGAACATGTGGTTCAAGAAGAAGCTTAAATTTAGAAGAATTCCTTTTAAAAGATGGGCAGGGTAGGGCTAGGGTAAATTTTCTTTGGGTTAAGATGTAGAATGTTGTGGGAGGTTTGAAATGTGTGGAACCCTGTTCATTTTTATTTGAAATGGCTGTGAATTTGTTTTCTAAACACTTTGCTGTAGATTTGAACATCAGTATTTGAAGTGTGCAGAACATAGGGAAAGAATTACAGATTGTGTAATATTGACTGATAAGAATGGGCTGATTTGGAAAGTAGTGGAAACTTACCTGGTGATTGCTTGATGGCTTCCAGCTCATAGTTGCTGGCTGTGCATTAGTATGTTGAGACATATCACCTAATTTGAAGGGGTATTTGTAATGCAGACACAGTAAAAGAGGGTAGAGCACTGAATTTGTGGTATAATGTGGCCTGAAGCTTTGGTAGTAAATTGTAGGGGTATTAAAATGTTGGTGCCTAAATTCCCACATTCCTTGAAAGCTTCTCATAGAGGTGTTTATACCTTCCTTCTTGTTTGCAATTCCTGAACTGTAAGTGTAACCACATATCACAAGAGAACCATGTTCAGTTTGGCAGCAACAACTTGTGCTGATGTGGTACAAAAATCCTGAAAAATTTGGTTGCTTCAGGCTTAATCATAAAAATGGTAAATTTAGCTTATTTTATCATTTCAGAGGGACCAGCAGTTAATCTGTGAAATGTAAGTGGCTATAATGTGAAGTAATATGGTGCTTCAAAAATTGCGGTTGATCTTTGCCATCACAACTTTAGTTCTACATAGCTGAAGTCAAATTGGGGAAGTAAGGGATTACTACCAGTCCCTGCTGTACAAATTTATACATAACCTTGGTTTAAAACGTCAATATTTTATGATCAGCATTGGAAACTAAAATCAAAGGGTTGTGCCATGACATTTTTGGGCAAATGCTGATAGTGATAGCTCAGGTATAAGTTGAACAAAATGATTTTTCAGTGTTTTGTGAACTGGAGTGAAGGTGCAGCTAATTAACGGCTGGTACATGTATGGGTGCCAATCCCAGTAGCCGCGCGGTTTAAGGCATGGGTCTACGGCTTCTTACTGGGATTGTGGGTTTGAATCCTGCCGGGGGCATGGATGTCTGTCTTGTGAGTGTAGTGTGTTGTCAAGTAGAGGTCTCTGCGACAGGCTGATCACTCATCAAGAAGAGGAGTCCTACCGAGTGTGGTGTGTCTAAAGTGTGTGATCACGAAACCTCGAAAAATGAGGAGGCCTAGGCCCCCTAGGGGCTGTCGAGCCATAAAATATATGGCAGGGGGTAATAGGATCTACATAACTCAGCTTTATAACAAAATAATTGTAAACTTATAATTCCATAATCTTCCAAAACTGGCTATACAATTATCAAGGTTCATATAAAGATCTCCCTTAGCAATTGTGGAGTAATGGAAGCTGCAAAAACTGGTTTAGAAATTTCATGTAAAAATTTAGTGATTAAAACAACAGGATGATATAACCTGTTGAAAAGTGATGAATAATTAGTGGGGCTTGGGGGTTTACACCATTTTTATAACAGTATCTTACAATGTATATATCAGAACTTTTTAAAACAAATTCATACAATTCACATTGTAAAACTTGGGGATCCCACAGCTACTGCAAGACAACTGGCACTGCACATTGAATACTTATTTACATTAAGCATGGATTGCCTGATAATGTCTTACAGCTGAAACATGTAGCAAAATACCAAAAACGAATCTGTTACTTGTGCCAAATGTATTATATTTGACTGTGAGCTGCATATTCATATAGGGTCTAAACCAGTCTTGGGGTCAAAGGCTATCATTCCAAAGGTAGTAGAACTAGACAAGTTACAAAGTTTAGTCTTTGTCTATATACGTGGCTGAACAGGCAGCCGTAAGACAAGAAGTTAATTAAATAGCGCTTTGATTCTGGGCTGACATTTCCCTTTTGTTTAACAATGATATATACTCTTCGCACAAATAAATGGTGCCTACTTGCCTGGTGGATCCGGGACAACATAGTCAGTATAGTGACCAGGCTACCGCCTGGATTATCCAGGGTTTGAATCCTGGCAGGGCC
This sequence comes from Reticulitermes speratus, assembly GCA_021186555.1. Classification (NCBI taxonomy): domain Eukaryota; kingdom Metazoa; phylum Arthropoda; class Insecta; order Blattodea; family Rhinotermitidae; genus Reticulitermes; species Reticulitermes speratus. Next base: position 1,301,545 of record JAJKFL010000010.1, on the reverse strand, counting down.
AAGAGAGTTTTCTGTTCTCCAAAGTGACTCTGGGGTCCACCCTGCATCCTATTCTATGGGCACCAGAGGCTCCTTCCCGGGGGGGTAAATTGGCAAAGATGTGAAACTGACCGCTCATCTCCATTTAGTGCTGAGGTTAAGAATGAGTGGGGCTATGCCTCCACTCCCCTTAAATGCCTTCATGATGTGTACAGTGACAAATGTAACTTTTTTTTTTTTTTTTTTACTTGCTTGCCAATGGTACTATACCAAACTTTAAGACAGTTTTATTCACCTGAGGTAAGTTGATGCTGGGAAGTTATTAATGTAAATAATAATAATGATAATTATAATACAATATAATAATATTAATTATTAATATAAATAAATCTAGGGGCTGTTGTACCATGGAGGGGGGAAATTCTATACATCACACAAACCATAACAGAACCTTACAACTTTATTAAATGAAAAACTTTGTCAAAGCAAACAAGAGAATGAAATTTAAAACCACATTTTTTCATGCTGCAGATGAGTGTGTTTAATTTTGTATAATTCTTGAACACTGGTTGTCACCTTTGAGAAAAGCACTCCCTTCTGTCATTCCACATTTACTTTTGATCGATTATTTGTTTTTAAAAAAGACAACTGCACAACACACACTCACACAAACAGGACATGGCAAATGGAATCAGTATGCTCATAGCCTTCTTGCTTAATTATTTGTTGTCATTTTGCACCCTGATCTATAATTAAGGAAAAGACATTTTCAGGAACTGTATTTTCAAAGAAGTATCAGAAGAGACATCAATGAATTGCTGTTCCTTAGTACTTAGTGTACCAGTTGTCAATTCAGCATCAAATGATTTCCTTATCCAATCAAATGTTTCTAGTCCTACATCTAAAAGATGGTCGTGAAAATGACACTTCCAAGAAGATGACTTAAAATACAAATGTTCACATCTTCACTCATTCCTGTGTTATTGCTCTCTATAAATTGTTGAAGAGTAGGACACATGTCTAAATTTACATTTTACACTGCCACAATTCAGCTTTCCTAATTGTCATCGAGTTGAAGCACATCATTATCTTCACCTTGCAGTGCTTTATTAAGTGTTCAGCATATCAAATATGTCAATTAAATATACTAAATGCATGTTCAAATCACAGTCAATAAACATGTATGAACAACTATGCCCTTCCTCAGTTAAAGTAAGGTAAATTTCACCCTAGAACAGGCCATGAAGGCCCAGAGGGGGAGCAGAGGTATAGCTCTACTCTTTCCTTAACCTTGGCGCTAGATGGGGGTGGGTGGTCGATGCCACGCCCCGGCCGCTTTACCCCCTGGAATAACCCGGTACCCATTGTACAGGAGGCTGGGTAGGTGCTGAAAATCTCGCTCCCACCGGGATTTGATCCCCGGACCGGCCAGCTCATAGCGAGTCGCTATACCGAATATGCTATCCCGGCCCACCCTTCCTCAGTTAAGTATTGGTAAAGCTCATATCTCAGTTTGAAGACACATGTCAAAATGATTTATGAGACAGCCATGTTAACTCGCAGTGAAACAATAAAGAAGTGTAGTACTAGTAAACACTATACACTAAGTAAATAAAGAAGTGTAGTACTAGTAAACACTATACACTAAGTAAATAAAGAAGTGTGTTCAGCATTCATCCTTTCACAACACTCTGCAAACATCCTTGCCTTCACACATCTAAATATAGTTCTCCAATGCTGGGCTCAAATCTTCTGAAGCAACAGCTGGTCTATGAATCATAATATATATAAACAGCACCGGATTTTAAGCGTACAAGGGATTGGAGTCCTCTGTCACAGTCCCACACACAGTGTGCTCCGTCAGTGCATATCTCCATGCAGTTCACATTCACAAAGCTACTAATTATACCAAAAAGTTCCTCAGCCTTACTTGTCCCTGTAATTTATTTCTTTTCTGTGGATAAAATGGCCAGGGGATTAAGTTAACAACCTACCTCCACTGAGTGCTGAGGTTAAAAATGAGTGGGACTATACTTCTGTTCCTCCTGTATGCCTTCAAGTTGTGGGCACAAAAAACTTTACATTTACCTATCTGTAACTCAAACTACATAGTATTGAACGACTGGATGAGGGCCAATAATGAATTGGAAAGGATGCAGAAGTAAATGGTCATGGCACTACTTATGCTGGGAGGAACTGCAGGAAACCATATGGTGCCTGAGACAGAGTAACAGGCGTTCTGACCGATATTTGAACCAGATCCTTGCCGACTACAAGTCAGAAATTATACAAGATTTAAGATAAAACACCAACAAATGCACAAATTATAAGGTGCAAATTTGCTCCCTATATCATAATTTACCCTACGCGTTTCAGCTCCTCATGAGCCATCATCAGGGGTTATTTTCTCTATTATGAAAAGGTGCTTTACAAATGCTGCATCTGTGGATGGCACTTTTGATGCTACATTTGTAAAGCACCTTTTCATAATAGAGAAAATAACCCCTGATGATGGCTCATGAGGAGCTGAAACGCGTAGGGTAAATTATGATATAGGGAGCAAATTTGCACCTTATAATTTGTGCATTTGTTGGTGTTTTATCTTAAATAATAAAATGCACGGTGAATTAAAACGTAAAATTAAGAAATTATACAGTTTGAGCCAACTTGGTCAGTTACGGTACATAAAGTTAAGGAGATATACGGAACAAAATCAAATGTGCAAGATTTCAGATTCTCACAACATTGTTTCTGAGGAGTCATGTCTTCTGGTATATGACACTGTGTCAATGGGTAAGTGGTTCCAAACGTTCTGAACGGACATAGTGACTTCATCTTCAAGGATCAAGAGGTAGTCCTGACCCATGAAGATAAAGGCACCATGTTCCTTCAAAACACCAGGAACCATTTACCCAATGACACAGTATCATATACCAGAAGACTTGAATTCTACAAGTGAAATGTATTAAGTACTTCATCATACTGTTAGACTGCACCACACATTAGTCTTGCTCAGCAGAGGATTCATTTTGTGGCATACTTGCATTCAGTTTTAGAGCTGAAAAACTCAACACCTGTATGGATAGGGTGAATAACTACCTGTGCTACAGTTATTAAATACCTGAGCTACAGTTATTAAAATCATAAGATTACACACTTTAAAATTACATAACTGTCTCACCAAGGAGTTTCATGATTCTATATGCTGCCCTCATCCCTATTAATGTTTTAAGAGAGATAAGGAATTCACTTAAGATTTCATTTGAACTGAAGGCAGAACATGAAATAAAATTACAGCACCAGTATAAATTATGGGAAACTCAAGTTATTTCAGCATTCATCCAGTTTAATGCCTGTGACAGTCACTTCCTCCAACTGAATGTGACCCTGAAGAATGCGCTGCTTCAGACGCTCGTGATTGTGTTGTACAGACCACAGGGCAGGAAGGTAGCGTGGGCACATAGTTGCAAGAAAATGTTCTCTCCATCTCTGTTCTAAATATATTAAGCCACCATTCTTTGGGTTTGAGAAGTGCATCACCACACGTAGACCATGAGGCTTGTAGTCTGCATTCATCACACTACACAGTAGATATTACCATTATTATCCTGGTTGCAGCAACAACTGTCACTTCATGTGAGGAAGGGGACATGGACCTAGGTTTTCTGCTGACCATGCACATGCCTCCTCAGTCTAAAACATTACTGCATTATACCATCTCCACATAACACAATTTTTGCTGTAAATATACATAAAAGTTCAGCATGCCAATATGTAAAGTTACACTTTGAAGATCTAAACTAAGAGTGTGTATCAAAAGCATCCTAGACTGAATCAATCATTATTGATCAGTGTTGTCCTCATCCAAGCTTATGCAATGGATCCAGCATTTATGTCACTGCTGGAAGCTATGCTGCAACTGACATTTTGGAATTGCATGTAGGATGGTCAGCAATTGTTCCTGAATTTCAAGAACATCCTGGAAACAATGTCTTCATAGCTGCAATTTATTCTCAAAAACAAGAACTAACACAGAGCCAAATGCAGCAAGTAATGAGGGTGGGGGTCGACAGCCATGTTTTCAACAGCCAAACATTGCTGCAGTTTCTGCCCGGTGGTGAGCAACAAAGGTACACACTATAAAGGTATCCACCACATGTTCAAGTCCTCCTGAGAAGTAGCTGGCAAGTTCCACACAAGAAACCTATCCTGCCAGTGATTTCCAAAATGGTACTTTGCTGGTTTTTGTCCACAATTTTGTAAACATTTTGTCTGAGCAACCCGTGTAGTGAAGACCTGAATGCTCACAATCTTCAATCAAGGTTCTCCCTATCAGAATTGAGAAAACCAAACTCTTGATGTCATTCTTTCAAGTCAGCTATTAGGAAACTGCAGATCACACTTAACATGCACAACAATAAACACCCAGTGACAACGAATGCAGAGGGTTATGGCTGCAAAACTCAACAGATTGAATGAGAATACAGGAATGGTATGGCACCTACTGGCAGAAACCAATACTACTTGCTGTTATCGGTCCCAGTGGTAAGTTAAAGAACTTTTGGATATGCTTTTGTACATCCAAATCACAATGGGCTGACAAGATTTGGTGTAGGTCTGTTATACTAAATCTTATCAAAACCAATCCCTTAATTTTGGTACTGATACTTTGTGATGGAGAAATGACAAAGTTAAAAGTCCTCTACAAACTCTGGTTTGAAAGTCACCTAACAGAGCCTGAAATGAATGTGGCTTACCTCACTGCAACATCCTTCATTTTCTGCAACATGTCTTGTGACAGCTCTGTCCCATCTTCAGCACCAAAATGCTGCAGCACGACCTGCTGAAGCTCTTTCTTGCGCTTCAGAGGAATTCTGTTTGCATCTTTTGACAGCAAAGCACGTGCAGCAGAGCGCACATGCTTCAGATCTGGCACTTCAAGCACCTGAAATGCACAGTTTCACATATTCAGACATAACTGGCGATTCATGAGAATATCCTGCAACACTGCCACTTTGGCTAAGAATACTGATATTTCTAAGCACTTCCATGCTGCAGGGCATTTCTTAGAAAGTTGAATGATACACTGCTGGCCAAGAAATTCAATGGTCTTGTAAAACCAAAGGTCCAGTAAAATATTTGCACAACTTCACACTTGAGCTTAACCTAAATTCGGTGAATTTCTGCACAATGCATTTTAATATTGACCTCTCATCTACATATTTCCAGCTCGTCTCTTCCCTTCAGAGTCCCTGAACAAAACCGGGTACACATTTCACATGTCATCCATGCATGCTACATTTCATACCCATGCCAACCTCCTTAATTTAATTATGTCATGTCACAGTGACAAAGAAACAACTTACCATACATGACAAATACCACTTCACACAAATATAAATATTGTTATGATACATAATATTTTACATTGCATAAAATGTTGTCCACAATGAATTGTGACAAGCATCTTATGACTAACATGAACTAGAAAAATAAACTCTAAATCCTAGAGCAAATCATAAATTTGTGACTGAGGAAAAGTTGCATTCAAAGTTTCTAATTAAGTGTTCAAATATGCTGATATCTTTACATGCTTTACTGCTTTTCTTATTAAATCCCTCACTTTACAATTCTGTATGCTGAAGTTATGTACCATCAAACAAAAGATGCTGATAAATAACTAACAGTGTTGCCAGTTTTAAATTACTATCTTGATTAATTCTGTTTTACACCAACCAAATGCACTTATTTATTTAAAGAACACTAAATTATTCTTTGAAATATTATATAAAAACCCCTACATATGTTTCGGCTTATCGATAAGCCATCTTCAGGGGGTGTCACAACTGCTTGTTTTTAAAAACACGTACACATATTGGTCCTCTGTTGAGGAGTATAGTCATCACCATATCTCACTAGGCTTTCTTTCACCACTTATTAGTGAACAAATGCGTTCTAAAAAGCACTTCCTAATAATTGTACACTTTACAAATATACCGTCTTCACCCTCACTATTGTTTGTAGTGTCACTTTTTGTAGTTTTAAAAATGATGTTAAAATGTAGATATATATGCATATATTGTCACAGCCTTCACTTGTGCCTGTGGTGTCACTTTTCGTCTGTTGAATTAGAAGATAATTGTAGTAGCATAGGCGTCATGTTGATTATGTTGGAAAATATGTCGCTGCATTTGGTGTAAAACAGAATTAATGCTCAAAAATGCACAGTGATATTAAAATAAAGTTCGTTTACTATCTTGATATTTGCCTGAATGTGATGAGGAACCCTCTAAAAGGATGATGCAGGTCTTCTGGGACATGACATTATGTCAGTGGGGAGCAGAGCCTGGTGTTCCAAAGGAAAGTAGTACCATCATCTTCAGGGTCAAGCTGTCCAGGAAGAATTGACTTCTCAACCATTATGACAAAGACACTATGATCCTTCGAAATGGCAGGAACTACTCATCCAATGGCACAGTGTCACATCCCACAAGACTTGCATCTTCAGCAACACTGCTGTGAGAACTTCAAATCTCAAGGAAAAAATTTCTGCCCCTGGTCCAGCTGTTTTACAAACTAAACCTATCCTGGCAGAAAACCTAAAACCTTTATTACAAGCATTTGCAAAAAGTCACAGCAAATTTTGCAGGAATATCATCTCCAACACATCTGCCTGACAACTTGGGTCGGAGAGATTTGTACAAAATTTAACACTGCAAATCTGCAATAAAGTCTCTGCAGTATTATGTGTCAGGACTCCAGCCCTCAAAACTGCTATTTTAATTCTTAAAACATAAGTCTGATGATGAAATTTGGTATAACTTTCATGCTGTTAAACTTAAATTAGGAGCAAAATTGGTATACCAGTGCCAGTAACACATGAATGTGAATTTAGTGTTATTACAGACATGCTCATTTATGACAAGCTTAACCCAATCAGGATGGGAACAGGAAGGTGTTCAGGGGTCTTCTGACCAAGGTCAGGAGATACCAGCTTTGTTCCTAGTAATATATATGGGGATGGGGGTGGGGAGCTACATATCTCCCATTTATATTATTTCAGTTATTAAAAAATTAAAATATATATACATGCAAAATATGTAGTGCCATAGTAGTATGCCATTATACTTTTATTTCAGATGTACAACATTCGTAACACCCTTGTAAGCACCTGGCCTGCAAGTTAGAAAATCAAAACATACCAGTGTAGCACTCCAAGGTTTACGTGTGGAAAAAGCAGTGTGCACACGTCATTTGGCACAGAAGTAAGCAAAAAAAAAAAAAAAAAAAAAAAAATTCCAACAGTAATGGAACATGACCAGACTGGTTGCAACAGAAACCACACTAGTATGGCACGAGGCCTTGAAAAGCACCCATAGTAAAATGTAAATATATGGCAATCATCATGAAAGGTTAAAGAATGGCATCTAAAACAAGAATAAGAACAAGAAGGTACAACCACTACACAATAAAAACAGGCAAAATTAAGGATACAGTGGCACAGGTTGGGATGATTTACATACTGTGTAGTTCTAGCAAACTGAGACTTGTAATGCGGATAGCACGGGGTGGGTATTTCCCTAACTAACTCCATGGAGCAAAGTCCTTCTTCAGAAGCTAACAGGTCCTCAGTTAATCAAGAGATTTCCCACATTTTATGGAACCTGAAAATTTATTACCGCATTCACAAGAGCCAACCACCTGTCCCTTTCGTGAGCCAGATCAATCCAGTCCATGTGGGTATTCACCTGGCCTGGATATACAACTGAGCAACTACTATCTGTGCAAAAATATTTATCACTTACATTAGAGTGACCATAACAGTTCCAAATGTTCTAGTGGCTGACGTATTTGTGCCTGGCATTTTTCACCAACATATAGCACCATAAAACAGATACCAGCCTCATACCCTGCTCCTCCCTTTTGTTTGTTCCTTTCTCCAATTCCTAATCCCGCAAGTTTCAATTTACCATAACTACACAGTAAGAGCATCAGAAATGACTGTACTGAATGAACAACCATACAGAAGACCAAGTGAGGGAGGATACACCAAACAGAATACTGGATGGGTGGACACATACATGAAGAGTGCTTATAGGATGGAGAAGAGCTCAGAATGTTACATCAAGACAACATTATTTATAGGAAGCATCTATTCATGACACACATCCTTCTATTGGTCACCCTAATTAGTACTCAGTGTTATGCACCTTAATATCATCACAGCTACCAATTGGTGCATTGCATTCACTTGCAAGCTGCTGACGCAACATCACATCAAAACTGTTGCTCCTTAAATGACAGTCAACACACAGCAGAAGAACATCATGTGAAATGTGGTCCTTCATCACAACTGCAACATAAAATTATACACATTCCATCAAGTACAAAAACATATCCAAGACTAATTTTCATGGTATGACTGTTATTACTCAGTTTGGAGACAGCATACACTCCACTTATTTTCAAAAACCCTAAAGAAATCACTGAAGTATAGGAATATTATTTTATCTGACAATTGTTGCCAGTCACTTCCCTTCAACTGGCCTAACTTACAGTGCTGAGCACTCTTCGGCTTTTTCCCAGGCTGCATAGTGCGAGATTGTTAGTTCTTTATAAGTCACCTGCAGTCACTATAAACACGCATCCACTTACAAGAGAACCTATGCCTTCTTTAGCTGGACAGTGCAACAGCTCACAATTCTGTGCATTGTTTAGAAAGAGTCTTTGGTAGCACACTAACAAGATGGGGACTGTGGCCTCTTTGTTCACCAGATCCAAACCTATGTGATTTGAACTTATGGGGTACATGAAAGTATGAAGTATATTGCAATGGTCATAGTACTGAAGACAATCTGAAAGAAATCATTCAGAATTTAGTGCCTTCAGTTTCACCAGCAGAACTTCTATGTGCAATGAATGTCTTTGTTAGATGTAACATGTGTCTGTGAGCTTCCAGAACATGCTTTAAATACAGTGATTAAAAACCTCACATTAACCAAAACAGGTTGAACGTGTTGAGTGCAACTCACAACAAACTGGAACAGCGGTAAGTGCTGTATTGCATGCTGTCACACAAAACAGTATGAGTTAAGAGCGACAAATATTATAATGGCCCTATACAAGCCACATGGATTGCAACACATTGAGAAATGTCACAGACAAATGAACAAATATGAAATGGCAGGAAAAACAAGGGAACCCAAAAACGCACAGAGCCACTTTGAAACACAAAACGAAATGGGTCATGCACGCCATGTGACAGCCCCACAGTAAACAGCATAACAAAATTCAAGCGCAATTTAATAGACAGCTTACCAGGAAAATGTCTGCGATATTCACGAGGGACAATATTCTTTCGGATGTATGATTCATTGTTGCCACACACTACACAGTGATTAGCTTTCTCCTGAGTGTAGTATTGCCCGACTTCATCCACAACTCGTCCTGATGGCTCAAACAGCAAACGAACAGTCAGAGGACTGTCACAGACTTTAACTCCCAAATTCTTGAACAAGTACCTACAGACACATCCCACAATGAATGAAGTATGCTGGTTTATACAGAATATTGGCACAGTCTGTTTACTGTACAATAGTGCATTCATCATGCCTGTCTCCCCTAATAACTTTTGAACAAATTGATATATTCATTAACCCTGACCCCCTTCCACGCACACTGGACCCTTCAGTTAGGAAAAGGGGTAGTGACACAACAAAAGAGAATACAACATAACAAATGGAAATATATTATAAATAACATAAGATACCATAAAGAAAATCACACATATAATAAAAGATACAAACCACAACTTTGTTTACTGGCTCAGTAATTACTTGCCCATACATACCTAACCAGGTACCTTCTTGGTACCGTGGGGCTAAACCCAACCAAAGATGTAAGCAACGGGACCACGGCACCAGGCAAGTGGCTCCAACCCCAGCCGATTCTCCAAACTAAATTTAGAACCAAGCCGAAACGGAATTTAGATGTTGCCCACAACCAGGCCAGGATCAGAGTGACGAGATATGCCACGCAAACACAAAAGGACAACTTAGGGTAGGAGAGAGGAGTAGGAGACGGGAGTGGGAGAGGAGCGATGCGCGTGCCGAAGTCCATAATGTACTGGGGAGCTACCTGGTACAACCCTTTCCACTCATATCAATTTGCACTGCTATTGATTTAGCACTTGCATTTTCCTTATTCACATCTGGGCATGGCCTTCGTAAAAATCATTTGGGGCCAGAGCGAAACACAACTACAGAGACCAAATGGTTCATCTAGTAACCAACATAAGGCAGAAGCTACTGGAAAATGTAATAATAGCAGTAACAGCTGCGGCATGTGGGCTATGAAAAGGTAGGGCGGGCAGGCAGGAGCTTCCCTACATACGACCTAGTCGACCATATCTTTAACATCAGGGACTGCCCAACAAACGAGTGGAAAGGGCTAGATTTTACATGAGATAACCCTTTCTCTGTACTTCTAATTTCCTATGAAATGACTAAATAGTTCAGTTGGTATAGTGACCGGGCTATCATCTGTATGATCCGGCGTTTGATTCCAGGCAGCAGCAAGAGACTTTTTTCTCCAGCCTCTTATCCAGTGGGCACCAAGAGATCTGTCCCAGGGGGTAAGGTGACTGATGCATTAAGCTGACCACTCACTTCCATCCAGTGCCAAGGCTAAGGATTAGTGGAGCTACACCTCTCCTCCCCCCTGTAAGACTTCATCGCATGCACAGGAACAACTTTACCTTTACATGTAAGAACAACTAATACAGTTATTCTAATACATCTAGTACAGCAGTTGCCATATTTTCTCCTCTGCACCACTTGAAAATTGCACAGGCTGTTGGCACATCACTTACTGATTTTTCTGCCTGTTGCTTAACAAATATAATACTGTGGTATCAGTGCTAACTCTGAACAGCACCTTGTACTGTCTCCTGCTAGATGTATTTGTCCCAAGCATGTCCTCTGAGACATATCTGCTTTATTAAGGACAGAACATAGGCTGAGGGTGTTCAAGAATAGGGTATTGAGAAAGATATTTGGGCCAAAGAAGAAGAAAGTAATAGGAGGCTGGAGAAAGCTGCATGATGAGAAGCTTCATGATTTGTGCACCTCACCAAATATTACCTGGGTCATGAAATCAAGGATGATGAGATGGGTGAAGCATGTGGCAAGTATGGGGGAGAAGAGAAATGCATGTAGGGTTTTGGTGGGGGAACATGAAGGAAAGAGACCAATTCAAAGACCTAGATACAGATGGGAGGAAATGGACTGGATTAATTTGGCTCAGGACAGGGACAAGGGGCAGGCTCTTGTGAACAGGGTAATGAACCTTTGGGTTCCATAAAATGCAGGGAATTTGACTAGCTGAGGAACCAGTAGCTTTTCAAGGACTATGTTCCATGGAGTTGGTTGATCGGTTGGTTAGACTGCTGAAGGAATCATTATTACAACGGCATGGATAAAACAAACCACCAACATTAACGAATTTAACATTTATGGGTTATGTACCTTTGAATACACAAGTTTAACATGCATTCTGCTACACAGACCATTATGCCGAAACATAACAGCAAAAAAATAAAAGATCAAAATAAAGTAGTAGGCAATCAGTCGGTTTATTCCACAAGGACCTTGGCACTTCTGTACCACCCGTTCATCCACTTTCATTCACTCTGTTTCACAATTCTTCTGTAACCCCTTTCTGTTCCACAGATCACCTAAATGAAGCCCATCTGTGGTCTGCCAACCACACTTTGGGAACCTTTAAACTTGTTACACCAACAAAGCACTTTGATAATGGCAGAAAAATCTGTCACAGTGTCACTTTGTTTACCAAGAAAGTCAAAATAGGACAATGAAGGAACAAAGATGTACAGAATTTTGTCAACACACCTGTTCAATAGCAGCCAACTGGTACACTTATGAAGACAGGTCAATATTGTTGTTTCTTGGCCCATTTACCAATGCTATGATGGAGATCTTACCTATTGTTAGGTAAAGTTATCCCTGTGCTTATATGAGGCCATATGGGGGAGTAGGGTTATAGCTCCAATGATTCTCAACCTCAGCACTAGATGGAGTAAGTGGTCTGCTGCACGCCTCAGCCGCTCTTCCCCAAGGAAACCACCCATTACTCATTGAGTATGAGGCTGGGTGGGCCCCCAAGCTGGTCTGGATGCTCTTGACAAGAGAAAGTTGCCCTTGCTGGGAACTAAGCCATGGTTCGTCCATTAGCCAGCCTGCTGCCTAGTCACAATGCTATGCTACTCTAAATCTGTCTTGTACGCTACCCATTAACAAAATAACAATTATCAAAATACACAGAAAATATACAACTTTTTTTTTTTCAGATGGGAAAAGAATTTTAGTCTGTTATGTCCATTAGACAAAGCCAATCTTCACCAACAGGCTCCACAAAGATCGAGACAAAGCAAGCCTTGAAAAATCATACATTTTTATAATTTCTTTTTTGGTAACTGTGTTATTGAAAGACACTGGCAGTTGCTAAGATTACATAGTACAAGGGTGTACAAAGTTTTGAAAAATGTACGAGCCACCTCAAAATTCTAGGTGCGAGCAGGGTGACATGAAGCAAGTTCCACACTGAGGACCCACAAATATTACGTACCACCATGCACAAAGTAGTCACCCAGGCAACCTGGCTCCCAGGATTCGTGCACCCCTGATATAGTGCCACTAATGAGTGAATGTATGAGGATGGTACACTGGTGAAATGACACCACAAATCCAACACTGACAGAGCTGGAATTAAACCCAGGCTTCTGGGTGAGAGACCACTTCTATAGTGACAGTAGAACAATGACCACGAACAACCCTCCATATCAGGGTGTTAGATTAGTGTCATACACTGTAAGAGTTTTGATCTGAATTCAGCTAATATTAAAATCGATTGTATAAAAACAAGTTTCAGGGAGGATTCATGTCTTCTATGATGTGATGCTGCATTGCTCACTTGGTAGCTCCCAACGCTTTGAAGGATCAGAGTACCTTCATCTTCAGGGGTTCTTGAACTCCTTGACCCTGAGAATGAAAGCACCACAATCCTTCAAAACATTCGGAATGACTGAACCAACAACACATTATCACATCTTAGATATAAATCCTCAACTACACCACTGTGGCAACCTCAAATCTCACAATTTTTGGGGGGCTATGCTACAATGAGCTGGTAACTCACCACTCAACTTTCCTGTGGTCACAGGTGCTAAGAACCTCTCCATCAGGAGCCTGGAGAATACAGTTATCATACAGGGGCTTCTGCCGTGTGGAGAATGCACGTGATGCCGCTTTCACGGTATGCCTATTTGCCTGATGCAAGAGTCGGAGTCTTCCATCCTGCAGCGCAGCATGAGCACTTTGTCCTTGTTTGGACTTCTTGTACTTGACATCGACATAGCTTTGGCACAGCTGTACAATTCTTGACCACTTAGGTTGTACTGGACCCCAGATGTGCCACCACGGTCTCAATTCATGGTGGACCAACTTAGAGAATATGTCAACAGCAACCAGTGCATCTTGTGATGCATACTGTACCTGATGGGCACTTAATGCAGATGCCTCCCAGTCACTGCAACGAATGCGCCAACTTTTATCGAGTTCAATCCCCAATAAATTCTGTGCCATTCCAGCAAGTCCACCACGAGACAGTGTTTCGTTTTGTTTCATCAAATGACGCAAATCCAAGCATCCATGCACTCTAATGCCATAATCTTGCATGAGATACTTGGCATCATCTGATGGAACCACACCAACTTTAAACACAGTAGCATCTTCAAGTATTTGCTAAAAAGGAAAATAGTTACAAAATACTTAAACAAAAGGAACCTGCAAATTAGAGCTATTCTTTGAATACCTCCAGTTACACTCTTCTGACACTTCCAGTCTCTCCTCACGTCAAAAGTGTGAATGCATCTACTTCTGAGGCGGAACTGCACATATGAGGAAATTATATTCATTTAAAATACAGTAGGCCCTCGATTTAACGGACTAATTGGGGGGGGGGGGGGGGGGGGGGTCCGCTATTGCCGAAAGTCCGTTAAATCAAATGAATTTTAAAAATATATATTAATAACTTTCATATGTTTTCTACTACCAACTGTAGAAGTAGTCTTGGAACAACCACTACACTGTATTCTAATGCAAACTCCTTAAGCTTTTTTTTATTTTTGCAAATGTCTGAAACTGTTTGCTTTTTGACTCTATAAATCTCGCACACACATGCAATGGTTACACCACCGTCAAGCTTCTCAGTCAGTTCCAATTTTTGTGCAACACCCAAGTTAACACGTTTACGCTTTACTTCTTTATCCTGTGAGGACATGATGATGGACAAATATTACGTATTTATCATAAAATATGTAAAAATCACAATTACATAAACTGCAAAAACAACCAAAACGTAAACAACAGAATAGGACAAAGGTTCTAAATTTTTCCTTTAGGACAGAAATTTTTTGTCTGTTAAATCCGAAGTCCGTTAAATCGAGGGCCTACTGTATTCACACATTCATTAAGACACTCATGTGTACTCATACTTCAAGCTACTCCATAAAGCTTCCTTGCATGGAACAGCATTTTGTACACAGACTGACAGTTCCTGTTTATTGATTTACATAGTTGCAACGTCATTTCAAACAAAACAAGACTGCAAACAACCCATGCTCAATATGACATTATGCTTGCTAAATCTGCCCACTTCAAATTTAAAACATTTCAGACTTTGAAATCTAGCTGTATTTGACGTTATCTCTCACAAGAATAAATGCAAGAACTAATACTATGGTAACAAAACTTTCAGATATTCCAACTAAGAAGAGGATATGAGAAATAAATGGACAGGCATTTCATTTCCCTCAGCTTCACAGTGGAAGATGGGGATGCATGAATTATGCAATAGTGTGAACTGTATAAGGTCATTATTTTATCTGAAAACTACTGGTTGCTAGTTCCAGTCAACTCATTTACCAATTTAACACAGTTCACTCAGCCGATTGCCCACAAATGTGGCAGAGTAGCAGCAGGAAGTAAACAAACAATAGCTGTCAGATAAAATAAGGAAATGTGATAATTGTACTATTATACCTAAAACAGAAATTAAGACAAGAACAAGAAAAACAGACTGTTTTGGAAAAACAGAAGTCATACACAAACACACACACACACACACACACACACACACACACTGCCAGACACTAGCATCGGAAGCAGATAAATACCCATGTCATCAATCCAACAAGCTTAACACAATCAGACAGAATTCGTAGCCCTGCTGCTTAGGACCCAAGATACGAAACATTATTGTTTACTCACTTCAAGGCCTTGTGGAAGCTCCTTTATATGGCAGAGTCGTATAAGAGCACAAAAGCCATCCCTGATGCCAGCTGCAGAAGAGCAACAGGTCTGCGTTTTCCAGCATCAGTTACCCACTCACAGTCAAAACCAAGAACACGGAAATCTGCACATTTCCTGAAATCAGTTTATTTTATCAGAGACTGTGTTCATTCCTCCTGTGGCTTACTTCATACAACAGTCTTGTCTACGTTATCCTGTAAGGAATGACTCTTCATCCTGTCACTGTTACAAACATTAACACCTTAACTGTTTTCAGTGTACTATTACACCACACTGTTTCTGACATAATATTTCATTTTTATTTAACCACCTCAAATTCTGTCTGTCTTTGTTGTAGCATTTTGTTTGAAAGAACTCTGATAGTTTTTGCACTCTATAAGATGTGCAGGAACTATAAGAACAGATTCTCCCTGCTTTCTGCAGGCAGTGGTTGAAAAATCTTTATTTATATCTACCATGTTCTGACTTTTCAATTATATATAATTTAATGACCCAAGGGAATTAGAACAGTGGGAGAAAATACTGCTGTTAGAGCAAGAACACTTAAGGTGTTAAGTAAATATGCATGGAGAAGAATGCCATCTGTTACCGCAGAATACTTGTGGACATTCAGATTCAAGTGTTGTTGGGCAAGCAGTTTCTGTTTCAAAAGATCATAGTGTCTTCATCTTCAGGGTCTTCAGCTTGAACTGCTTGACCCTGAAGATGAGAGTACTATGATACTTCCAAACATTACTCACCCAATGATACAGCATCACATCCCGGAAGACAGGACTCTGCCGCAATGCCACTGTGAGAACCTCAAATCTTACATGGATCCATAATTTTGTCACAAGACAAGAGGATGTGGAATAAGTTATGACTTATTCCACATCCTCTTGTCTTGTGACAAAATTATGGATCCATGGAATGTATATGTGTATGTATGTATGTATGTACAGGTAAAAATTAGGTTGACCCTGTGTCTAAGCATCATATCATGAAGGCGTATTGAAGATACGGCACAAAAATTCTACCACCACTTCATATTACGATCATTGAACATCCAGAAATATGGCACTGCATAGAAGGCTGGGAAAGCCCCACAACCAGTCTGAATGTGGAGGCAAAGAGAAGCAACCTTCTTTCTACCAAGAATCAAACCCAGACTGTTCACAAAGAGTCACCCTGATGAAACTACGCATTTCTGTGGTTCAAGAAATTCAACCTCTGTACAACCATAACCAAAGTTTCCACAGAATAATAAATGGAGTCAGTTTTATCCAGTTAACATATTTCTCAAGTTCCACTTTACTATTGCCTTCCAGTCTCCTTCTAAGCCTGCAAAACAGTCACCTTCCAAAAATATTTCCCACCAAAATTTTGAATACATAAGTACGTTTATAATTGCTTTTCCTACTCACATCAGTGTTACAGCCAGCCAAACTCACTGCAAGTATCTTAACAGTCCTAAGACAGTAGCTGACATTGAATTCCAAAACTTCAAAGGTCTTAATAAAAACACAAGGTGTATTTCAATGAAACAAACATATTTTCCAAATGCAGTCTGTGTTACTTTGTATATGTTATTGGCCTTGACATTAATTTATTGCTGGTAAGACCCAGTTTTTAAAGATAATTTATACTACACATCTAGGTATTCCTGATGATGAAAATTAATTTTCTGTATGTTGTTAAATATGCAATATATCAAGACATGTTTTAAATAAAATATTTAGATATGAATAAAATAAATATTTTTGTGATAGTATTAATTTATTTGTAAGATGAGTAGTTTTTAGAAAATTTATAATTCCAATTAGGGCTTCAAGTAAAGTTGGGGTTATAACCGACACACATGCATGCAAAATTAGATGAATTATTCGTCCTACAGCTTTCAGTCGATGCTCCCAATATCAAATCTCAATAACTGTTTTGGAGATGAAACATGTAGACAACCCACCTGTTGCGTGTTCATTTTACGCAATGTGTAAAGAATGCAGAACAACCATAGTATACCTCTGTTATGTTGTAAAAAACATATCATGATCCATCATCATTTCAAGTCTATGAACACTTAAAAATGTTTTAAGACTGTATCACTTCACAGATGTTGGTTCCATAACATAAAAAGCTTGTTCAAAAAGGTTACTTCTTCAGTAACATTTTTACAGGATTCAATAAAACCAATGCTATGTTCCGCACCTAAGTAACCACCCTACCTCCATAATTATAACAGCATTACGTCAGACCATACAGACATAAACCAAACTTCAGTTCCATATTACTTAAGACTATAGCAAAACAACATAAATCACCCTGATGTCTATTCGAGGCTACTTTACCTGTCTTTTCTTGACAAAATGATCTAGCATATAGGCCTATGCCTCTGACATTCAAGTTTAAGGAGTTGATTAAACACTCAAAAACTTTTGAAGATATAAAGAAGCGAAAGGCATGCAGATGCAACCTTACATGAAAACAGCCCTAATGGTTTGTAAAGAAAGAAAACCCCTCTTTTCATAGGATGAAAAAAATGCATTCCTTGATAGCTGTTAGACTAAAAACCACCAAACAAAAATAAATTTCTCGTAATATAGAAGCAACACACACAGATATGGTGACCTGAGATAATACATAATAGTAGCAAAGGAATGTCAACATACAACACAAAATTCTTTTAATTCAGCATCCCAAAATCTGGGAATCCTGATTACCCAGCACTTGAGTAGAGCAGACCCAAGACCAGAAATTTTGCTTTTTACTAGAAAAAAGCTTCATCAAAGAAACAGGCAGATCTCAGGGAAATGTTCAAAAAGGCCTCCAACAGTGTCTGTATATCAACCTTGTGGTATCTCCTGGCCCACTGTCTCCTACTAAATTAACTTCTTTAGCTATGATCACTCCAGAAAACACAGTAAGGACCTGATGACCCTGAACCAGCAGATGAAGGATATATCCAAATAGAAAACCCCTCTGGTCATTTGTGCAACCCGGGTATAGGAGTAGTAACAAAAAAACTGCCTGTAAGAAATTGTATCAGTACAGGTACTGTCTGATAGTCCGGAATATTGGATAAGTCAGCACCTGCACAATCCCATGTGAGCCAGATTAATGGAATTCTGCTGTATACGTTTACTGACACAGAGCTACATGTTCTGAAAGAAAATATAAAAATGCTAATGACCTGAATACAGTGTACAACAACTCACTATGTAGATTACTAGCTATGTAAGGAATTCCAGAAATTGTATGCAGGACTAGAAGTAACCTTTGAAACAAATTACACTTTCTTCTAGAGGGATAATTTTTCAAATGTATTAATGCTATAATCTTCTGACAGAAAGCTCATAATAGGCGTTCTGTTGTTAATTCTCAAATACATTAATAAAATAACAGAGATTATGGTATTTGATTAAGGTGATCATTTGTCCCAAACTTTCTGGGACAGTTCCAGACTAATTTTGTCCTCATTTTTATTTTCTATTTTATTTTTACGATTTTATTTCGTCTTCCTCATAATATTCTTTAGAATGGCAACTTTCTTCAATCTCGTTACCGACTTTCCCGATAAGGATGGCAAACAGTGCTGCGTAAGATATAAAAAAACATGACTGTGACATGCAGGTTGTGTAAAAAATCAGAATGTAATATACTACATTCAGAAAATTACTACATACTGTACTTATGTTAATACAAATCTACTGAAATCACCCTAAACTCATATTAAACAATGCAGGTAAAATGATTGTCAAACCAACATCCAATAGTTGATCAACTCAGCTAAGCAATACTAACCTTCGTAGATTTTCTACTGCGATTTCACATTCTTTGAAAGAACTGACAACAGCAACGCCCTCACGACCAACGCGAACTCCATAAGCACCGAATTGTTTCAATTTACTTCCCCCACATTTTCGTACAAAATACACTACCGCCAAACCCAGGGTTGCCCCGAAAATTCCTGCTGCTAAATGTCTGTGTTCCTGATATATTGTACTCATTTTAATTACGTCCCACAACAAAGCAAAAATGGCACAAAAAACCACGTGTTTGAGACTTCCGTCATTTTCTCCGATTTAACATTTTAATAAGTAACCTCTACACCCCACCCCATGAAGAACTCCTTTACCTGTGTCTATTGCTTTACGAAATGCAGTTTAAATGCTAATCTGCAGCAGAGCCGTAACATTTACTTTAAAATTGCAACCCAAACATAAAAAAGGCCAAACACACATAACCTACACACGAACATGTTACACCTCACGGATTGAAGTACGCTACATAACATGGATTACAGAACGAAAATGTACAATCTCGCCAACGTGCTAACGTCTAAGTCCACACAATTAACAAAAACCCCGTCTTCCCTACGTTTATGGTGTCCGAAATTTCTAACGTTATTTTTGTTCACGATAAGTGTTAGATCATGGCATTTTTTGTATTCATTTGCTGCATCCCTTTGTTTGGGTAATTGTTTTGTATTACATTCCTGCTCGGTTTCTTATATTGCTAAAACTAAATTAGCAACATGGGTTGCATAATTTCTCTCCTCTGTGATGTCTTTGGCTCTTGAAATGTCACAGATTATCTAGTAATGTGGGTGCATGTCTGGGCTGTGGTTGGGTTTAGGCTATCCGTGTCGACAGCGGTACCCTAAACTGAACCGTACTTCATAGCATTCACATAACGCTTTATTAAGAGTTAATTACTTGATAGTATTGGGAATGTGAGAATTTTTCTATGTGCGTACGTTTGTGTGTGAGACATTGTCTAGTAAAAAATTTATTCCGTCGCTGTACCTTTGTCACTGTAACATGCTTAAAAGACTTCATAAGTTTCACCAAATTTCTATTAAATGTTTTCACTTCAGGGTTAACACAAGACCAATCACATAAATCGTGTCGCTCTGGGACACTCATTACAATGATGTTCGTATGACTATTAATTTCCACAAATTTTACTGTGTGTTTAAACGCATCTCGGGAATTATTTTTCCTAACGTCGTTAGTGCCTCCCTAAAAAACAATGATGTCTTTCTTCATTAAAGATTCAGTGTCACCCGTTGCGGAAGAGGTTATTATGTCTGCGTTAGCTCCCGGTTTCACGCTCTTTTAAGACTGCATTACTTGATAGTATTGTGAAAATGAGAATTCTTCTATGTGCGTACTTTCCTGTGTGACAATTCGCCCGTGTGAGCATTTATCAATGT